>CM016626.1:52120073-53320073 GCA_005393395.2 Gossypium australe | reverse complement strand
AAAGAAATTAGTTAAATAATAGATCGAAGAGGATAAAAGAGTGCATGAGTTTTCGAAAATAATACATGATGGCCATTTGGATGATGGATCAGAATGCAATGAGCAATACAACATCAGTTTGTTTAAATTCAGACCCTAAGTCGGCCTCTAAACCCCTAAAACCTAAAATCCTAAACACATAACCCTAATCTCTAAGCTGTAAACCATCATAAATCATGAAACCCTAAACCCCTAATCATTAGAACCCATAAATTGTAAACCATGAACCCTAAAACCCATAAGCCCTATGACCTACACCTTACACCCTGCACCCTAAACCCCTAAAACCCTAAAACCCTAAACACATAACCCTAAACTCCAAACACTACCCAACCGTAAACATTGAAACCTTAAACCATAAACCATTATAAACCTATAAAAGCAAAATCCTAAACCCTAAACTCTAAACCTTAAACCATAAACTTTAAACCACAAAACCCTAAACTATAAACATTAAACCTTAAACCCTACGGCCTACACCTTACACACTACATCGTAAACGCTAAACCCTTAACACTAAAGCCAAAACCCTAAACACTAAACGTAAAATAAACTTGAATTATTATATAGTGATCAAAACAATGCTTTTTTTTTATTTTGAAATAAGCTTTTAATAAAATTAACTTTTAATGGTGTTTTTGATAAAAACGCCGCTAATGCTTATATTTAGAGGCGTTTTCTAAGAAAACGCGTTTCATTTTCAAAAACCACCACTAATTTTTTACAATTTTTATATTGACACAAACAATGACGTCGTTTCCTTTTGAAAAAAATTAATTTTCGGCATTTTTAAAACTAAAAAACGCCGCTATTGCTGTGACTTTTAGCAGTGTTTTTACCAAAAACGCCGCGAATTTTTTACAATTTTTATATTGATGTAAAAACGACGTCGTTTCCATTTTGAAAAAAATTAATTTGCGGCACATTTTGAAAAAAATTAATTTGCGGCATTTTTCCAAAAAAATGCCGCTATTGCTGTGACTTTTCGCGGCGTTTTTACTAAAAATGTCGCGAATTTTTTACAATTTTTATATTGATGTAAAAACGACGTCGTTTCCTTTTTGAAAAAAAATTAATTTGCGGCGTTTTTAGATAATGCGCCGCTATTGCTTTGACTTTTAGCTGCATTTTTGCAAAAAAGCCACTAACTTTTTATAGTTTTTATATTCTAATTAAAACGACATCGTTTTGTTTTTAAATAAAAATTATTTTACAGTGTTTTACATCCAAACGCCGCTATTGCTGTTCTCTTAGCGGTGTTTTTAAATAAAACGACGTTATAGCTTCATCTTTAGCGGCATTTTTTAAAAAAACGCAACAATTTTTTTACAATTTTTATATTGTAATTAAAACGACGTCGTTTTATTTTGAAATAAAAAATGTTTTGCGGCGTTTTGGGCAAAGGCACCGCTATTGCTTACCTTTAGCGGCGTTTTCCTATTGCTCAATCTTTTGCCTATTTAGCGCCGCTGAAGTCTAAATTTTGCAGCGTTTTTACTCAAAACGCCATTAAAAATGCCGCTAAAAGTCTATTTTGCTGTAGTGTAACATAATAAGATTTATATCAATCCCTATCAAATAGTCAGATTATAAGTTGGATACAATATAATATTAGTGAACAAGTTAAATGTGGAAAGGTAATAATATAACATTCTAATTCAATCTAAGACAAGATTCAAGGGATTAGATAGGGGTGATTCAGTTTGATCCTCTAAATATGTTCCCCCATGTACACCCTAAAATAGGGCCTAGGAGTTTTGAGGGTATTTTAGGAACTTTAGCCTATATGTGCTCGAAATTTTGTAAGGTTGGTATTCGATAATGTTTTCGACAATGGCTACTAGGGAATTGAGTCAATTTTTGAAAATGAGTTTTAAATACCTTAATTTTAGAAAAAGGACTGATTTGTAACAGGGTCAAAACAGTGAGCATTTATGTTGCAATTTTACCAGTTTTTAAAAGTGAACCTAATAAAACCCCATTCTAGTTCTATTTCACGATAGTTGCTCTCCAAAGTTTGCTATTTTCGTCCTTTGCTATCCCTTTGATCTTTTAATTGATTTTTTATTCCCAAACCATATTACTTTGATTTCCTATCATTCCCAAGTCAATTACCTTCATAAATCTCAAAGAAGAACACTAAAAAACTCCATAGGTTTCATCATCTTCTTTTAATCTTCCATCAAAGGTAACCATTCCCTTTTTGAATTTGCGTCAAAACTCGTTTAATCTTCCATCAAAGGTAACCATTCACTTTCCCATTATTTTTTAATGTTATCTAGACTTTAAAATTGAGTTTTTAGTTATGAAATTGCATGATTTAATTAAAACCCGAAAATTGGGTCATTAATGGTGGAATTCGATATTGTGGATGAAATGTTATTTAAAAGTGTTTTTCAAATTATTTTAACTTTATTAGAAGTCTTCTAAAATTATTTCAAAGTTTCGTTAAGAATTTCTTCTGTTTTAATGAAATTTCGTTATTATGGCCAAAACTTGTCGAAAAATGTCGATACCTTGAAACATGTAGTTTTGTGTGGTTTAAAGGTTGGGGTTTAACCATAGATGAATATGGGGATGAATGAAACTTGTTTCATGCGAAAATGTTAAGTGTAGATCGAGATATTTGTGTTTTAAGTCTGTCATGCTAAAGGGTTTGGTTACATGAGAAGGTAGCTTAAGCTTGTGTTTTGGTTAGTTTAAGTGGGTCCTTGGCTATCATTTGTCTATGTGTATTGTGTGATTGATATGTGTGAAGTCTTAGATTCATTAAAGTCTTTTACGAGTTATAGGAAGAGCCACTTCGAGCTCTCGAGTTTCGATGAAAGTTGATATTTAGTGAGTGTTCTGGAATCCTTGCTCGTAAATGATTCATTGTGTAATTGGGAATTTAAAGGTAGCCTAAACCTCTACTCTAAATTCAAGGAGTAAGTGTTCTCGTGCCTATAATTAAATGTGATATATGTATGCTTGTAAAATTGTGAAATGATGACTAATGTGAAAGTTAATATGAAGGTGTGTTGTTCATGCCATGTGACAATAAATATGTGGGTATGTTATTCATGCCATGTGATAGTGTTTATAATGTTCTAATGATGTGAATACACAATGAATATGTGCGAAAGATCGGTAAGTAAATATGTGATTATAATGTAGATATTTTGGTCTCGTGTTATTATGAGACCGTTGGATATAGTTGGCATGCCATAGGATTGTGAGTACTCACCTTTGTGTTTTGATATATGAGGCGTTGAGGCCCAAGGATAGTTTTCAGAGAGATAAGAGAATGTAAGTAAGCTTCATTTACTGGGATATATGTATTTGGTGTGTTGGAGAGTGTTAGCTATACGCTACACCTATGGGACATGTACGACTCTATGAGTCATTATTGGTATGTTGGATATCTGTGTACCCATTGTGTGGTGATAGAGTCCACATATGTTTCATAACCTCAAGAGCCAAACTATCTTATAATATGATTGAATGAGACTATATATGGTTTATTGTGTTGTAATATATACTTAAATAATCATGTGGTTAAATGTGTGAAATATGATATTAGAGTTAAATATGTTATGAATATGAAATATATTTGTTTAGTTGATACATAATGGCTGGTTTACGTAGTGGTTATTCTAAGCATTCACTGAGCTTGTTAAGCTCACCCCTCCTTCTTAACCATTACAGATACATAGTGCCGGTGTGAGCGGTGTGGTCTCGAGGGGTGACCCAAACCCATTATTTAGCTTCCATTAGTAAGTGTTATGTAACACCCCTTACCCGAGTTCTACGCCAGAACCGAGCCCGAGGTGTTACAGTAATAAAACCACCTGATCGCCACTTAGGCTCATCGTGAATACTCTCTAGTCACCGCAACAACCTCTTCTCGACTTACGAGGCCTCACTCATACACACAAGAGCTCTCGAGATCATATCGAAAACTCTTACGATCTTTGAAAATTTTCTCCATCTAGATAGGGGCCACATGTCCGTGTAAGATGATACACGCCGTGTTCACCACCCATGGTGAACACTGACTACATACACACGGCCTCAAAGCCTAGTCACACGCCCGTGTGGCTAGCCCGTGGCCAGCACTGATTAAACTCACACGGCCTATACACACGCTCGTGTGACTAAACCGTGGTCTATTTTGACTTAAATTTCCAGCATGCAGGGGACACACGGCCAAGTCACACGCCCATGGGCTGACCGTGTGTCACACATGGCCTAGACACACGCCTGTGCGTCTATCCACATGGACAAGAACAAAGCTATATGCCAAGTTCTTTTCACCCCTATAGCATACACAACATGCACTCATTCAACACATCCATAAACAACTCATATTGAAGTGCTATCTTACATAGATAATTGCATCTTTTTCATATAATAAAGTAGCCAACAACTATGGCATTATACAAAATAGATTATCCATCTAAAGGCCAACACATCTTAACCATTTACAACAAAATTCACTAACTTGTCTAGCCCCTATACATGCCATATACAAAACATTGAGTCTCATGTACCAGAGTATGCTGATAGTGTGGGCGATTTTCCACTTGATCCACGTATCTCGATTCAACTCTTTTACTCTATAAGACAAGGGAAAAGTAAGAGAGTAGCTTTGATCTTAGTAAGTTTACACATAAACAAATAAACATCATAGTATAAGCTAAACAACAATTAGCATTATACTAACATATAATGTACAACTATGCTTACTCTTTCTATCCCTTACCACATTCCCAACACATCACGAGTCACATACTCATAACCATTGAAATGCACCCCTGCATTCAATATCACATTTACACAAAATACAACACATCATTATTTCTTGATAATACATCTACACAGCTACTTTACTCAATAATGCAACCACACAGCTAATCCACACAGCTAATGTCTCGGTGGTTTCGCACTTAGCCTACCACAAAGGTAATCATAGTGGTTTTGAACATAGCCCACTAAACAATATTCCTAACAATAGCATCGCACATAGCCAGCTCATCGTCAATATGCCTTAAGATGGTATCACACTTAGCCCACCTGTAACAGCCCGATTTAGGGCCTAGTCGGAACAGTGGTGCGAGACCACAAATCCGAATTAGTAAAATGAGTTTTTATAATAATTGAAATGTTTGCATGATAGTATGAAAGTTTCATGTGGAAATTTTATGAAAACTTCCATTAAAGGGTCCATTAGGACTAAATTGCAAAAGTGCAAATATGAGAAAGTTTAGGGGCAAAATAGTAATTTTACCAAAGTATGAGTTAAGAGTCAATTTAGTCAATGTGAGTATTAAATGATCTAATTATTGTTATAGATCAAGAAAAACGAAGCCTAGATCAAAACCGAGGCAAGAACAAAGTCGAGAACTAAATTGCATATCTACATACATTTTTTATATTGAGGTAAGTTTGTATGATTTCTAAGTTTTATGATTTTTATCATTGAACTGCTTAGCACAGTGTACAATATTATCATGAAAATGTTTAACGTTATGTTAAACAAAGAAATTAATGAGATTAAGCATGAGAAAATCCCGATTGAAGTTGAATTACCTAGGATACTCGATCTATCACATGAAATGAGAAAGTCTGTATAAGACCAAGCCGGGGCATGGCATCGGCAATCAAGCAAAGTTATCATGTAAGACCAAGACAAGTCTTGGCATTGAAGAGTTATTATGAGATGAAGACCCATATAAGCCCAAACCAAGGTATGGCATTGGTGAGTCTCCAAGCAAAGATGTTATGTAAGTCCAAGACAAGTCTTGGCATTGAAAAGCTATCAAGAGATAAAGATCCCATGTAAGTCCAAGCCAAGGCATGGCATTGGTGAGTAAAAAGGAAGATTTCATGTAAGTCCAAGCCAAGGCTCAGCATTGACCAGTTCATGAGTAAAGATACCAAGTAAGACCATGTCAAGACATGGCAATGGTAAGTTCCCAAGGGAACTCCTGAGAAAGATTTCGTATAAGTCCATGTCAAGACATGGCCTCGAAACCAAGATGAGAAATTCCATGTAAGACCGTATCTAGGATATGGCCTTGGTATTGAGTTATGTGAGATGAGATTTAGTATCCTCTGTTATTCATAGTAATTTATCGGGCAAAAGAGTAAAGATTAAATGAGAAAGTCAGAAAGTTTAGTGAGTAAAGCTATTATCAAGTTATGTTAGTTAAAGTTAACTAAGAGTGTTATTCTTGTTATGAATGATGAAGTTGAGATTATGCTTATCATAGCAAAGGATGCTGATCTACGTGAACAAGTGATACAGGTACCTTGTTTATCGTACAAGCATGAGAATAGTAAGTACCATGAGATATGTAAGAATCAGTAAGAGTAAGTAAGTTTATATACTTGAGATTTATAATGCTGTTGTTTATGATGAATGGTTAATGTTAAGCAAATATATTGCTATGAGTATTACATGCAAACTTACTAAGCTAAATGCTTACGTCTTTAATTCTTTCTTTCCATGTAGTCCCGCCAAGCTAATCTCGTGGATCATTGTCATCGGAGCTCGGAGCACACTATCAATCGATATTTTGGTATAGCCAAGTGTTTATATTAAGTATGGCATGTATAGGAAACATTTCATTTTGAGCTATGTTTTAAAATTAGCCAAAGTGTTGGCTATCAAGCTTAGTATTCTTTTTGTATATGGCCAAAGAGATTGGTCATGAATTATTAAGTATGTATGATTTTATTTATCAATGATGTATGCATCCTTATTCATGTTAGATTTATTAAATTGAGTTGTTGAATTGAGCATGAGTTTGGTCTTGATTTCAGGGTGGCAATTGGCTTTGTAAATAGCCTCTAAGTGCCCACACGGATGGACACACGGGCGTGTGTCTAGGCCGTGTGCAAACTGCACCTTGGTACCTTAAGTTAGGATAGACCACGAGCTAATCCCACGGCTGTTTGTTTAGGTCGTGTGTGATACACAGTTTAAACATGGGCGTGTGCCCAGGCCGTGTGAATAAGTCAGTATATCAAGGTATAGCACACGGTTTAAGTCCACGGGCGTGTCAAGACCGTGTGAAACTAGTCAGTGTCGACCACAGTTGGGAGACATGGGCGTGTCTTAGGGGTACACGGGCGTGCCCCAAGCCACATGGGCGTGTGACCCCTGTTTCGAGGAAATGTTCCCGATTGAATTCTGAAAGTTCCCAGATATGTGTTTAAGGCCTCATAGGCCCATGATATGTACGTTTTGACTAAGAAAGAAGAGTTTCTATTTCGAAACAAAATTTCACAGCCCGTAAGTACATGTTTAAGTGAGTTCAAGCATGATAATGTCTTGTATCTAGTCTTAGCCTCGGACTCGGGTACGGGGTGTTACATTTAGTGGTATTAGAGCTATGGTTTAGTCGGTTCTAGGACTAACGTAGCAGGAGCACGAGTCTAGTTATACATGCCATATGTAAGAATGTTTTTATAATGATAGTGTGACGACTCCTGACGACTTAAATTATGTTTATAGATATAGTAAATGGATCCCGAAAGAGCTGTAGTGGATGATGTAGAAAGTAACGCGCCGGCTCCCGCAGAAGGGACGGTGTCGAATGAGAATGAGAATAGACCCACTACGGTGAGTCAAGGAGGAGGAGAAGAGGCTAGAGAAGCCTTCCTCCATATGATGAATATGTATAACATTCGATTGGATAGACCGAGTGCCCACAGTGTGGCAGACGTCATCTCAGAGAATGCCGAGCGCATGAAAATGTTTGTTTCAGATGTGGTTCTCAGGACCACTACATAAAGGATTGTCCTGAGACGACAAAAGAAGAAAGAATTCAAAACCCGAGATCCAAGAGTATGGTCAGAGGAAGACCGCAGAGGAACCGAGGAAGTAGGGCAAGTGGGAGAGGTAACCCTAGAGAACAGGCTGTGAGACCCGAGGGTAGGGCGCCTGCGAGAACTTATGCCATTCGCGCTCACGAAGAGGCATCTTCCCCTGATGTTATTACGGGTACCTTTTCTCTTCATGATATTAAAGTTATTGCTTTAATAGATCCCGAATCTGCACACTCTTATATTTGCATAAAACTGGTATCCAGTATGAGTATGCCTATAGAGTCTACAGAATTTGTGATTAAAGTGTCAAATCCCTTAGGCAAAAGTGTGTTAGTTGATAAAGTATGTAAAGACTGTCCATTGATGATTAGAGGTCATTATTTTAAAGCAAATCTTATGTTCTTACCATTTGATGAGTTTGATCTCATTCTTGGTATGGATTGGTTGACTGCCCATGATGTAATAGTTAATTGTGGAAAGAAGTACATTGAGATGAGATGTGAGAATGGGGACACTTTCCATGTAGAATCAGATGAACAGGGTAGATCGGCGGTAATGATTTCTCATATGACGGCACAGAAAGACATAAGAAAGGGGTATGAGGTATACCTGGCCTTTGTGATGAATGATAGAGAAACAGAGTTGAAGATTGAGACAGTACCGATAGTATGTGAGTACTTGAATGTTTTTCCTGAGGAATTACTAGGACTGCCACCGGTTAGAGAGGTTGAGTTCAGTATTGAGCTAGCTCTCGGTACTGTACCAATATCTATTACTCCTTATAGAATGGCTCCAATGGAGTTGAAGGAGCTGAAGTCACAGTTGCAAGAGTTGACAGATAAAGGCTTTGCTACGTCAAGTTGTTCTCCCTGGGGTGCTCCAGTTTTATTTATGAAAAAGAAAGATGGCACCATGAGATTGTGCATAGATTACCGTCAGCTTAATAAAGTGACGGTGAAGAACAAGTACCCATTGCCTAGGATCGATGATTTGTTCAATCAATTGAAAGGAGCCACTGTGTTCTCCAAAATAGACTTGAGATCAGGGTACTATCAGTTAAGAGTAAAGGAATCAGATGTGTCCAAGACAACTTTTCGAACAAGGTATGGGCATTATGAATTTTTAGTCATGCCCTTTGGTTTGACCAATGCTCCTGCGGTATTCATGGACTTAATGAACCGCATTTTTAGACCATACCTCGACAAGTTTGTAGTCATTTTCATTAACGACATACTGATTTATTCCCGAGATGAGAATGAGCATGCTGAGCACCTACGGACAGTTTTACAGACGCTTCGAGAAAATCAATTATATGCCAAGTTTAGTAAAAGTGAATTTTGGCTCAAGAAAGTAGGATTTCTGGGACATATTGTCTCGGGAGAAGGAGTTCAAGTAGACCCCAGTAAGATTTCGACTATTATGGACTGGAAGCCACCGAAGAATATCTCTAAGATTAGAAGTTTTCTAGGCCTAGCCGGCTATTATAGACGATTCGTCAAGGGGTTTTCTATGATTGCAACCCTGATGACTAAATTGTTACAGAAAAATGTGAAGTTTGAGTGGACAGAAAGATGCCAACAAAGTTTCGAGAAACTGAAAGCGATGTTGACAGAAGCTCCAGTTTTAGTACAACCTGAGGCAGGGAAAGAATTTGTAATTTACAGCGATGCATCCTTAAATGGATTAGGCTGTGTACTTATGCAAGAAGGCAAAGTTATTGCTTATGCCTCCAGACAGTTGAAGCCTCATGAGAAGAATTATCTGACGCATGATTTAGAGTTAGCTGCCATAGTCTTTGCATTGAAGATATGGAGACATCATCTATATGGTGAAAGGTGCCAAATTTTTACAGATCACAAAAGTTTGAAGTACTTGATGACGCAAAAAGAGTTGAACTTAAGACAAAGAAGATGGTTAGAGTTAATAAAAGATTATGAGTTGGTCATTGACTACCATCCAGGAAAGACTAATGTAGTCGCTGATGCTTTAAGCAAAAAGTCTCTATTTGCATTAAGGGCAGTGAATTCACGAATTACTTTATCTGACGATGGTTCTATTCTAGCTGAGTTGAGAGCTAAACTAGTATTCCTTCAAGAGATCTTTGAGGCTCAGAAAGAAGATAACAAACTGCAAGTCAAGAGAGCTCAGTGCGAGTCAGATGTTGAATACGACTTTCGGATTAATTCTGATGGATACTTGATGTTTAAAGATAGAGTTTGTGTACCGAGAAAAGAGGAGCTTATTCAGAGAATCTTACACGAGGCACATAACAGATGTCTATCTATACATCCTGGTAGTACTAAGATGTATAATGACTTGAAGCAACAGTATTGGTGTGTAACACCCCAAACCCGGCCCAAACACTACAATCGGATCTAGTATGTCACTAAAGTAATTTTCATAAAACATGTCGCATTTTGTAAAATATTCAAGTTTAAACACTTACACCAAATAAACTTAATAATTTATTAAAGTCATATAAGATATAAAGTTATAAATTACCTTGGTGAATTTTAAATAAAAACTGAAATTTTATACATGTCTTAACTTAAATATAAAATTTAAATGCCCAATAATAAAAGCCCAACATAAAACCAATACATAAGTTATAGTCTAGTGGCCCATGGCCTTATTACATTGAAACTTAAAATCCACTAATAAAAGAAACATTAAAGTAACTAAATAATGAAGAGTCCTTTGCTGAATCCAAATAATCTCTCGCATGGCCACCTTGCGCTCCTCTCCAGTCCGGTCCGATGCACTAGGTGCTCCCTGAAATTTTTAAATAATAGGTTGAGTCGCGAGACTCAGTGTGCAACCCTCTTGCACCATTAGATTTGGGCCTTAACCCCACAGAACATAATAATAGATTAATATATATATATATAACAAAAATTATGCAAGCCCAACCCAAATCCTAGGTTTCCATCCGCTACACGCCACCCGTACCAGCCATTCACACCATTGGGGATTTCTACAATCAACCCACACCGTTACACGCCATTGATGGCAGTCTTGCTGCTCATCGTCAGATCATGGTCGTAGCCACTACAACAGGTCATGGCAAAAGCCACTACAACAGGTCACGGCAAAAACTGCTACAACAGGTCACGGCAAAAGCCGCTACAACAGGTCACGGCAAAAGCCGCTACAACAGGTCACGGCAAAAGCCACTACAACAGAACACTTCCCCTTTCATCAAACCCAACCCCATGCAATCACAGAAAATTGGCATATTCATATCATTTAATCAGAACATTCACTTAGAATGACAGGGATCACTAACCTGGTGATTTGCTTTTACCCTTTTTGTGTTTCAATCGTTATGCCGGAATTTCGGCATTTATCAGAATATAACAGATTTATAACATATTTTTAACAGGCAATCTAAATGGTGTGGAAGTGTTACACACCTGATATCGCATAGTTTTACTCCCTTAGTTAAATCCTTACTATATGGATCTACAACCCTTAGTCTAAAATCTTGCTCAAAAGCCGGAAGAATACAAAGATTTGGGCTCCCCTACATTCGGCCAAGAATTAATAAATACCCGAATTTATACGTTAAAAATCAGTAGATCTCCTTACCTTGAAATCACGATTCGAGTGTTACTGAATTCTGGCTTAGAGAACTAAGCAAATGAATCCCCTTCAAATCCTGGAATGCCGCAAATGAGAGAAAACACGAGATTAGCCAACTATTTAACCATTCGACTATAGTCTCCAAAAGCCGAAAAAGATCAAAAGAAAACCCAAATCGATACTTACCTCTATAAAAGGTTTCGGCTATCCCTTGTAGAAAGATTCGGCAATCACAGAAGAAGATTGAAGCGTAGAAGATTAGAGATCTAGGAGTTTTCGGCTTTTTAAGGAAATCCCGAAAAGATGAACTAGATGTGTTTTTTGGCTTTTAGAAGAATTGAATGAGGAGTTTCGGCTTTTAGTGAATGGGAGAAGAATAACAATGGAGATCAGAAGATTCGGCTAAAAGGAAATTTCAAAGAAAAAGAAAGAAAATGTGAGAAAACAATGGTGATTTTCGGCTTTTGGAAGAGAAAAGATGAGAAAAGAAAACAACTGAGATGGCCTTCAAATTTTCGGCACAGGAAGAGAAGAAAGAGTAGGGTTCCAATGCCAGAATTGATTAGCTATCCCCCCTATTTATAGAAATTTCGGTACTTACCTAACCTTGCAGATAAATCCTATCTTTTCTCCTTTATCTTAATCTACTAACTCATCTAAAAGAGACTTAATTATCTCTAACTCTTCCTTCCTTTATCAGCTTAATTATCCATATATTAAAACATGAAATAAATCCCTAAATAATAGCCTTGTGCCGTCCCCCCTAGCTCCTCTTTAAATGCCGGATTTGGCCCAAAAACATGGGCTCCAAGTGGCCAAAACTTGGGCCTCCTCCTTTACCAGTGACGCCAACTCCCTTCCCTCTTAGTGGCGCCATTTTGCCACTGGGCCACAAGCCCAATCTTGATATTTTTAACATAGATAACTATCTTTAAAACTTATAATGCCCAAACAGAATATTTTAACTGAGGTCTCAGCCCATTCCTGAGCCCAATTAATACCTCAATTCTCAATTTAACATATTTAAGCATTCATCACACAAAATGCACAGGCCCTAAAATTCAGGATGTTACAGTTCTACCCTCCTTAAAGAAATTTCATCCTCGAAATTTCCAACTAACTACTAATCGTACTACCCAAGTCTCACCACTATGCTTTCGCTGCGCACTCTAATTTAATAATATATAAACATTGCACGCATACAGTTTCTATACCCAAAAATATAGCATCCACACAAAACATGCCCGACTTAATGGTGATTGAACAATCCCGAGCCTTATGCTCCTCAGACCCGCATCTTAAACACGTTCCTGACTTCCTCCAACATTCACCAGGATGACGCCTTCTGCAATATTCGCAAACCCAAAAGTTTGGACGTACCTTAACATGCTTCACAGAACGAGACTGCAACCCTAGAAAACAACAATCTCTTTTTTTCTTATAGTCCACGCACCCAACCCGAAGTGTTTCACCGATTTCTTTAACCTCCTTCAGTACCTCCCTAACTAGCTGAGTCAGCATATCAGTCCTAACACTTCCACGGCCTCAGCCGCTGCCTCTTCTTCCTCTCCTAGCGCTCATTGTTGCTCGTATTATCTGAATTAGAAGTTTTATGAATTATTAATTTCTTTCACTGATTAACCACGAACAATCTTATGAACAGTAGCTTTAAGAGTAGTTCTTTCGAATTCGAACCTATCTACAGTTTCAGTCTCAAGTTTACCTCCTAATTCTAGAGGCCACATACATTCAACAATCAACATACAGACAACATCCATGCACCCACATTCAACACATAGGGGTATTTTTGTCATTCCATTACCCAGGGGTATTTTCGTAATTTTATCCTACAGGGGTATTTTCATAATTTTCAAAATAGAGTTCCTTATTGATTTCATGAAATAAGGGTATTTTGGTAATTTTGCAATCCAGGGGTATTTTGGTAATTTTAAAGTCCAAGGGTATTTGGTTAATTTTACAATCTAAGGGTGTTTCAGAAATTTTGAAATTCGGGGGTATTTTGGTAATTTTTAGATCAGGGGTACTTTGGTCATTTTACAAATCAGGGGCAATTTAGTAATTTTCACTAATCAGGGATATTTTCAAAAAATTTTACGAAATTAAGATTTTTTTTAAAACCGGGGTAACTTGGAGAATTTGATTTCAAAGAAAATAGTAGTGTTCAGGTGTTTGTGAGTTTTTTTTCTAAGGAAAAGTTTTGTTGACTTTGTAAATCAGGGTATGTTTGCAAATCATGGGTATCTTAGTAATAATAATTTTTTTTGTAAAAATAAGGTGGCTGGTCCCTTTTGGTTTTTAATTATAGAGTTAGGCCCGTCAACAAATCCTCGTGGCTAGGGTGAACAGTCACTACGCACCAGGTAGGATTCCAGCGAAGAGGAGGTGAGTCACTCGGACTGCTTAAGTACCAGGCTCTTCCGGATCCAATCCTAGACATGCGCATGCCTGTTGCCACACCCTAGTCTTGCGACTTGTTCACGGGTTTTGTTTAGTGAAGTTAAGTCTTATGAGATTCAAAGAGTTGTTTCAACTAAGCCTAGAGTCCATCAAGTTCTAATCTAAATAATATACGTCCCATATAGCCCATCAAGCCCACATATATATATATATATCACACAATGGTTCAGAATACTTACCTGGCGAACTTGGGCCGGAGACGCAGGTGCCATGCCGAGCTAACAGACCTGTATCATTTATAAATATGCATGTTTCAAAAACCCAACTTTAGAAAACGTTTTGAGCCCAAAAACCCCCAGAGTAGAGTTTTGAACCGAGCTCTGATACCAATTTGAAACACCCCAAACCCGGCCCAAACACTACAACCAGATCTGGTATGTCACTAAAGTAATTTTTATAAAACATGTCGCATTTTGGAAAATATTCAAGTTTAAACACTTATACCAAATAAACTTAATAATTTATTAAAGTCATATAAGATATAAAGTTATAAATTACCTTGGTGAATTTTAAATAAAAACCAAAATTTTATTCATGTCTTAACTTAAATATAAAATTTAAATGCCCAATAATAAAAGCCCAACATAAAACCAATACATAAGTTATAGTCTAGTGGCCCATGCCTTATTACATTGAAACTTAAAATCCACTAATAAAAGAAACATTAAAGTAACTAAATAATGAAGAGTCCTTTGCTGAATCCAAATAATCTCTCGCATGGCCACCTTGCGCTCCTCTCCAGCCCGCTCCGATGCACTAGGTGCTCCCTGAAATTTTTAAATAATAGGTTGAGTCACGAGACTCAGTGTGCAACCCTCTTGCACCATTAGATTTAGGCCTTAACCCAACAGAACATAATAACAGATTAATATATATATAAAAAAAAATTTATGCAAGCCCAACCCAAATCCTAGGTTTCCATCCGCTACACGCCACCCGTACCAGCCATTCACACCATTGGGGATTTCTACAATCAACCCGCACTGCTACACGCCATTGATGGCAGTCTTGCTGCTCATCGTCAGATCATGGCCGTAGCCACTACAACAGGTCATGGAAAAAGCCACTACAATAGGTCACGGCAAAAATCGCTACAACAGGTCACGGCAAAAGCCGCTACAACAGGTCACTGCAAAAGCCGCTACAACAGAACACTTCCCCTTTCATCAAACCCAACCCCATGCAATCATAGAAAATCGGCATATTCATATCATTTAATCAGAACATTCACTTAGAATGACAGGGATCACTAACCTGGTGATTTGCTTTTACCCTCTTTGGGTTTCAATCGTTATGCCAGAATTTCAGCATTTATCAGAATATAACAGATTTATAACATATTTTTAATAGGCAATCTAAATGGTGTGGAAGTGTTACACACCTGATATCGCGTAGTTTTACTCCCTTAGTTAAATCCTTACTATATGGATCTACAACCCTTAGTCTAAAATCTTGCTCAAAAGCCGGAAGAATACGAAGATTTGGGCTCCCCTACATTCGGCCATAATTAATAAATACCCAAATTTATACTTTAAAAATCAGTAGATCTCCTTACCTTGAAATCACGATTCGAGTGTTTCTGAACTCTGACTTAGAGAACTAAGCAAATGAATCCCCTTCAAATCCTGGAATGCCGCAAATGAGAGAAAACACGAGATTAGCCAACTATTTAACCATTCGGCTATAGTCTTCAAAAGCCGAAAAAGATCAAAAGAAAACCCAAATCGATACTTACCTCTGTAGAAGGTTTCGACTATCCCTTGTAGAAAGATTCAGCAATCACAGAAGAAGATTGAAGCGTAGAAGATTAGAGATCTAGGAGTTTTCGGCTATTTAAGGAAATCCCGAAAAGATGAACTAGATGTGTTTTTCGGCTTTTAGAAGAATTGAATGAGGAGTTTTGGCTTTTAGTGAATGGGAGAAGAATAACAATGGAGATCAGAAGATTCGGCTAAAAGGAAATTTCAAAGAAAAAGAAAGAAAAGGTGAGAAAACAATATTGATTTTCGGCTTTTGGAAGAGAAAAGATGAGAAAAGAAAACAACTGAGATGACCTTCAAATTTTCGGCACAGGAAGAGAAGAAAGAGTAGGGTTCCAATGCCAGAATTGATTAGCTATCCCCCCTATTTATAGAAATTTCGGTACTTACCTAACCTTGCAGATAAATCCTATCTTTTCTCCTTTATCTTAATCTACTAACTCATCTAGAAGTGACTTAATTATCTCTAACTCTTCCTTCCTTTATCAGCTTAAATATCCATATATTAAAACATGAAATAAATCCCTAAATAATAGCCTTGTGCCATCCCCCCTAGCTCCTCTTTAAATGCCGGATTTGGCCCAAAAACATGGGCTCCAAGTGGCCAAAACTTGGGCCTCCTCCTTTACCAGTGACGCCAACTCCCTTCCCTCTTAGTGGCGCCATTTTGCCACTGGGCCACAAGCCCAATCTTGATATTTTTAACATAGATAACTATCTTTAAAACTTATAATGCCCAAACAGAATATTTTAACTGAGGTCTCAGCCCATTCCTGAGCCCAATTAATACCTCAATTCTCAATTTAACATATTTAAGCATTCATTACACAAAATGCACCGGCCCTAAAATTCAGGATCTTACATGGTGGCTGAAAATGAAGAAAGATATTTTAGAGTTTGTTTCCAAATGCATGATTTGTCAGCAAGTAAAGGCTGAACACCAAGTACCTTCAGGTTTACTTCAACAAATTATGGTACCCGAGTGGAAATGAGACCGTATCACTATGGATTTTGTAATGGGATTACCATTATCACCGAGCAAGAAAGATGTTATATGGGTTGTAGTTGATAGACTCACGAAGTCAGCTCATTTCTTACCTGTACGAGTGGATTACTCACTCGACAAGTTGGCAAGTTTATATGTTTCTAAAATAGTAAGGCTTCATGGAGTTCCTTTGTCAATCATATTGGATAGAGACCCGAGATTCACATCCAAATTTTAGAAGAAGTTACAAGAGGCCCTGGGTACGAAGTTGAGCTTTAGTACAGCTTTTCATCCTCAAACCAATGGTTAATCGGAGAGGTTAATTCAAGTACTCGAAGATATGATCAGATGTTGTGTTCCAGAATTCCGAGGCAGTTGGGAAAAGTTTCTCCCATTGGTAGAATTTGCCTATAATAATAGCTCTCAGTCGAGCTTAAAGATGGTGCCTTATGAGGCTCTATATGGGCGTAAGTGCAGAATGCCTTTATGTTGGACTGAACTCAAAGAAAACCGAATTTGCGGGGTTGATTTGGTTAGAGAAGTTGAAGAGAAAGTGAAAGTGATACGAGAATGTTTAAAAGCTGCATCAGACAGACAGAAGTCCTATTCGGACTTAAAGAGAAAAGAGATAGAGTATCAAGTCGGAGATAAAGTTTTCTTGAAAGTGTCACCATAGAGAAAAGTTCTCAGATTTGGCCGGAAAGGCAAGTTGAGTCCACGTTTTATTGGACCGTATGAGATTACCGAGAAAGTTGGGCCGGTAGCTTACAGATTGGCTTTACCATTAGAGTTAGAAAAGATACATGATGTGTTTCACATGTCAAGGTTGAGACGCTACCGATCAGATCCTTCACATGTAATTACCCCGTCAGAGATAGAGATTCATCCCGACATGACTTATGGTGAAGAACCAGTTAAGATTTTAGCTCGGGAAGTCCAGCAGCTAAGAAATAAAAGTATTGCCTTAGTAAAAGTATTGTGGCAAAGACATGGGATAGAAGAAACTACATGGGAACCAGAAGAGACTATGAGAGACTAGTATCCAAACCTTTTTGCTGGTAAGATTTCCGAGGACGAAAATCCCTAAAGGGGAGAACTGTAACAGCCCGATTTAAGGCCTAGTCAGAACAGTGGTGCGAGACCACAAATCTGAATTAGTAAAATGAGTTTTTATGATAATTGAAATGTTTGCATGATAGTATGAAAGCTCCATGTGGAAATTTTATGAAAGTTTCCATTAAAAGGTCCATTAGGACTAAATTGCAAAAGTGCAAATATGAGAAAGTTTAAGAGCAAAATAGTAATTTTGCCAGTATGAGTTAAGAGTCAATTTAGTCAATGTGAGTATTAAATGATCTAATTATTATTATAGATCAAGAAAAATGAAGCCCGAATCGAAACCGAGGCAAGAACAAAGTCGAGGACTAAATTGCATATCTATACACATTTTGTATATTGAGGTAAGTTTGTATGATTTCTAAGTTTTATGATTTTTATCATTGAATTGATTAGCACAATGTACAATATTATCATGAAAATGTTTAATGTTATGTTAAACAAAGAAATTAATGAGATTAAGCATGAGAAAGTATCGATTGAAGTTGAATTACCTAGGATACTCGATCTATCACATGAAATGAGAAAGTCCGTATAAGACCAAGCTGAGGCATGGCATCGGCAATCAAGAAAAGTTATCATGTAAGACCAAGACAAGTCTTGGCATTGAAGAGTTATTATGAGATGAAGACCCATATAAGCCCAAACCAAGGTATGGCATTGGTGAGTCTCCAAGCAAAGATGTTATGTAAGTCCAAGACAAGTCTTGGCATTGAAAAGCTATCAAGAGATAGAGATCCCATGTAAGTCCAAGCCAAGGCATGGCATTGGTGAGTAACAAAGAAGATTTCATGTAAGTCCAAGCCAAGGCTCGGCACGGACCAGTTCATGAGTAAAGATACCAAGTAAGACCATGTCAAGACATGGCAATGGTAAGTTCCCAAGGGAACTCCTGAGAAAGACTTCGTATAAGTCCATGTCAAGACATGGCCTCGAAACCAAGATGAGAAATTCCATGTAAGACCGTATCTAGGATATGGCCTTGGCATTGAGTTATGTGAGATGAGATTTAGTATCCTCTGTTATTCATAGTAATTCATCGGGCAAAAGAGTAAAGATTAAATGAGAAAGTCAGAAAGTTTAGTGAGTAAAGCTATTATCAAGTTATGTTAGTTAAAGTTAACTAAGAGTGTTATTCTTGTTATGAATGATGAAGTTGAGATTATGCTTATCATAGCAAAATATGCTGATCTACGTGAACAAGTGATACAGGTACCTTGTTTATCGTACAAGCATGAGAAGAGTAAGTACCATGAGATATGTAAGAATCAGTAAGAGTAAGTAAGTTTATATACTTGAGATTTATAATGCCATTGTTTATGACGAATGGTTAATGTTAAGCAAATATATTGCTATGAGTATTACATGCAAACTTACCAAGCTAAATGCTTACGTCTTTAATTCTTTCTTTCCATGTAGTCCCGCCAAGCTAATCTCGTGGATCATTGTCATCGGAGCTCGGAGCATACTATCAATCGATATTTTGGTATAGCCAAGTGTTTATATTAAGTATGGCATGTATAGGAAACATTTCATTTTGAGCTATGTTTTAAAATTATTCAAAGTGTTGGCTATCAAGCTTAGTATTCTTTTTCTATATGGCCAAAGAGATTGGTCATGAATTATTAAGTATGTATGATTTTATTTATCAATGATGTATGCATCCTTGTTCATGTTAGATTTATTAAATTGAGTTGTTGAATTGAGCATGAGTTTGGTCTTGATCTCAGGGTGGCAATTGGCTTTGTAAATAGCCTCTAAGTGCCCACACGGATGGACACACGGGTGTGTGTCTAGGCCGTGTGCACCCTACACCTTGGTACCTTAAGTTAGGATAGACCACGGGCTAATCCCACGGCCGTTTGTTTAGGTCGTGTGTGATACACGGTTAGAACATAGGCATGTGCTCAGGCCGTGTGAATAAGTCAGTATATCAAGGTATAGCACAAGGTTTAAGTCCACGGGCGTGTCAAGACCGTGTGAAACTAGTCAGTGTCAACCACAGTTGGGAGACATGGGCGTGTCTTAGGGGTACACGGGCGTGCCCCAAGCCACATGGGCGTGTGACCCATGTTTCGAGGAAAAGTTCCCGGTTGAATTCCGAAAGTTCCCATATATGAGTTTAAGGTCTCATAGGCCCATGATATGTACGTTTTGACTAAGAAAGAAGAGTTTCTATTTCGGAACAAAATTTGACAGCCCATAAGTACATGCTTAAGTGAGTTCAAGCATGGTAATGTCTCGTATCCAGTCTTAGCCTCGGACTCGGGTACCGGGTGTTACACCACCATTTAGCATTATCACTACACATTCACATATCTACTTACTCAATCATTCATCCATTCAAAATGTCTACCACATTCATTCCACTTGAACCACATGGGTTATCAATCATTCTCATTCATGCTACACACTAATTAGCATTAAGAATGTGTAAGTATAAATGCATTATTTACGCATAAACTTACCTCGATACTCAAAAGTATGGAAACGTGCAATTTAGTTCACCACCTTGCTCTTGCCTCGGTTTTGATCCGGGCTTCATCTTTCTTGATCTATAATGAATAAATCAGCTCATTCAATACACACATTGACTAAATTGACACTTATCTCATACTTTGGAAAAATTACTCTTTTGCCCCTAATCTTTCTCATAATTATACTTTTGCCCCAAGGCTCGTAAAGTGATTTTTATTCAACTTTCTATCTTTAAATGCTTAGCCGAGTAACTTACTCAACTAAAGCATTCATCAATTCTCACTAAATCACACATGTATGACCGAACTCAAAACTTTTACAAACTAGTCCCTACATGTATTTTCATGGAAAATCACTTAGTAAAAGATGTTTCTACTACATCAAGCTTTCATATTCTTCCATAAAACATCAAAATACATGCATGTCATACATGGGTACATTTTTGAACATCCAGTATAGCTCATCAAATAGTTAAAAATAGCTTACTCATGCTACTAGGACTTCAAAAATACAAAGAATATCAAAAACGGGGCTTGGATGCACTTACTAGCAAGCTTGAAAAATTTGAAGAGCCCTAACAATGGCTTCTCTAATTTTCGGCAACCTTGGGGAAGAAGATGAATGAATTTTGTCATCTTTTCTCCCATTTTAATCACTTAATTGCCAAATGACCAAAATGCCCTTTTTGACAAACTTTCTATTTTAACTCATCCATGCCCAATTTTGTCCAAAAATTTAAAATTGGGAAAATCGCTATTTAAGGACCTCTAATATATATTCTAAAGCCATTTCACAAAATAGCTTCTAGAATCTCACATTTTGCAACTTTTGCAATTTAGTGCTTTTGGACAATTCGACTACAATTCCACCAAATTGCTTCATGAAACTGTCACACTAACATGCATACATGGCATAAACCTCAAAGACTCATACACAGACCTCAAATTTGTGGTCTCGTACCACTATTCCATCTAGGCCCTAAACCGGGATGTTACAACTCTCCCCCTTTAGAGATTTTCACCCTCGAAAATCTTACCAGTAAAAAGTTTTGGATGTTGCTCTCTCATAGTCTCTTCTGTTTCCCACGTAGCCTCTTCCACACCGTGTTTCTGCCACAACACTTTCACTAGTGCTATGCTCTTATTTCTCAACTGTTTCACCCCTCGAGCCAAGATCTTAATTGGCTCCTCTTCGTAAGACATATCCGGTCTTATTTCAATTTTCGTTGAAGGAATCACATGTGAAGGATCGGAGCGATACTGTCGTAACATTAATAGATGGAACACATTATGAATCTTTTCCAACTCTACCGGAAAAGCCAACCGGTAAGCTACTGGCCCAACTCTGTCTATAATCTCAAACGGCCCTATAAAAGTTGGACTCAACTTCCCTTTTCGTCCAAATCTCAAAATCTTCTTCCACGGGGCACTTTCAAAAACACTTTGTCACCCACCTCAAACTCAATCTCTTTTCTTTTCAAATCTGCGTACGACTTTTGTCGGTCTGAAGCAGCTTTCAGACTATTACGGATTACTCACACTTTCTCTTCAGTTTCTTTAACTAGATCAACCCCATAGATCCGATTCTCACTAAGCTCGGTCCAATACAATGGAGTCCGACACTTATGTCCATACAGAGCTCCATACGGAGCCATCTGTATACTCGACTGATAACTATTGTTATAGGTGAATTCGACCAAAGGTAGATATCTCTCCCAACTACCTACGAATTCTAACAATAGCATCGAAGCATATCTTCGAGAACTTGAATTACTCTTTCAGACTGACCATCAGTTTGCAGATGGAACGCAGTACTGAAATTCAACCTCGTACCCATGGCCTCTTGCAACTTCTTCCAAAATCTCGAAGTAAACCTCGAATCTCTATCCGAAATAATAGACATAGGCACACCATGCAATCTCACTATCTTTACAACATACAACTCAGCTAACTTATCCAGTGAATAATCAACACGTACTGGAATAAAGTGAGCCGACTTCGTTAGTTATCCACAACAACCCACACAACATCTTTCTTTTTCGGAGTCATCGGCAATCCCGTTACAAAATCCATGGTAACCCGATCCCACTTCCATTCGGGAACCATCACAGGTTGAAGCAATCCGGAAGGTACTTGGTGCTCAGCTTTCACCTGTTGACAAATCACACACTTTGCTACAAATTCTGAAATATCTCTTTTCATACCCGGCTACCAATAAAACTTCCTCAAATCATTGTACATTTTCGTACTGCCCGGATGTACTGACAAACATCCACTGTGGGCTTCATGCAAAATCTTTCGAACCAACTCTTCCTCTCTAGGCACACAAATTCTATCACGGTACAACAAACAACCATTCGAGCCCACTCGAAAATCAGAATCACTTTCTAATCCGCACTTAGCTCTCTTAGCTTGCATCTCACTGTCATTTCTCTGAGCCTCACATATTTTTTGAACAAATAGTGGCTTAGCTCTCAACTCTGCCAAAATAGCACCATCATCAGCTATTGCTAAACTCGTGCTCATAACTCTTAGAGCATACAAGGATTTCCTACTCAGGGCATCCATAACCACATTCGATTTTCCCGGATGATAATCAATGACTAATTCATAGTCTTTCAATAACTCAAGCCACCGCCTCTGTCTCAAATTTAGATCCTTCTGATCCATCAAATATCTCAAACTCTTGTGATCCGTAAAGATTCGGCACTTCTCACCATACAAGAAATGTCGCCAAATCTTTAACGCGAAAACAATCGCAGCCAACTCCAAATCATGAGTCGGATAATTCTTCTCGTGCAGTTTTAGCTGTCTCGAGGCGTAAGCGACTACCTTACCCTCTTGCATCAACACGGAACCGAGACCATTAAACGACGCATCACTGTAAACCACGAACTCTTTCCCCGATTCTAGTTGAACCAAAACCAGTGCCTCAGTCAACATTGTTTTCAGTCTCTCGAAACTCTGTTGACATGTCTCAGTCCATTCAAACTTGACATATTTATGCAATAGTTTCGTCATCGGGGTAGCAATCATAGAGAACCCATTTACGAAACATCTGTAATATCCCGCTAATCCCAAGAAACTTCTGATTTCTGACACGTTCCTCGGCTGTTTCCAATCCACAATAGCTGAAATCTTACTTGGGTCAACTCTGACACCATCACCCTACACAATGTGTCCTAGAAATCTGACCTCTCGGAGCCAAAACTCACTCTTGCTAAATTTAGCATATAACTGCTTATCTCTTAAAGTTTGCAAGACAATTCTCAAATGCTCTTCATGATCATTCTCATCTCTAGAATAGATCAATATGTCGTCAATAAAGACAACTACAAACTCGTCCACATATGGTCCGAAAACACGGTTCATCATATCCATAAAAATCACAGGTGCATTCGTTAAACCAAACGGCATAACCAAAAACTCATAATGGCCATACCTTGTTCGAAATGCAGCTTTCAACACATCTTGCTCTTTCACTCTCAACTGTTAGTAACCAGACCTCAGGTCTATCTTGGAGAACATTGTAGCTCCTTGCAGTTGATCGAAAAGGTCATCAATCCTTGGTAAAGGATACTTCTTCTTCACCGTCACCTTGTTGAGCTATCTATAATCTATACACAATCTCATAGACCCATCTTTCTTCTTCACAAATAATACCGGAGCACCCCACGGTGAGTAACTCGATCTTACAAAACCCTTATCTGTCAACTTTTGCAACTGTACCTTCAGTTCTTTCAACTATAAAGGTGCCATTCTATATGGAGCAATTGAAATCGGTGCCGTTCCTGGAACCAACTCAGTCCCAAACTCGACCTCTCTCACTGGAGGTAATCCGGGTAACTCTTCCGGGAATACATCTGGATACTCGTATACTATCAGCACTGTTTTAAACTTCACTCCAACCTCTCGAGTATTCAACACGAAGGTGAGATAGGATTCACACCCTTCTCTCAAACATTTCTCAGCTACTAGGGAAGAAATCATCACTGGTAGACTATCCGATCCACCTGGTTCAATCCAAACCACATCTCCACTCTCACATTTCAATTCAATGTACTTACTACCACAGTTCACTAAGACATTATGGGTAGTTAACCAATCCATGCCAAGGATTAAGTCAAACTCATTAAACGGCAACAACATAAGGTTTGCTAGAAAACAATGATTCTCAATCAATAAAGGACAATTTTTACACACCTTGTCCACTAACACATGCTTTCCTAACGGGTTTGACACCTTAACCACAATATCCGTAGACTCAACGGTCATACTCAAACTAGATGCTAATCTCATGCAAATATAAGAATGAGTAGACCCTGGATCTATTAAAGCAATAACAAAGGTGTCAAAGAGAGAAAAAGTACCCGTTATCACATTTGGGGAGGATGCCGCTTCACGAGCGCGAATAGCATATGTCCTCGCAGGTGCCCAAACCTCTAGTCTCACAGTAGAATCTTTGGATGCACCTCTACCACTATTCCCACCTCTCGGGTTCCTGGGTGGTCTACCTCTCGCAGACACATCACTGGATCTCATCTCTTGCTTCTCTTCCTTATCATCCCTCTCGCAGGAGCCACTGGATTTGGCTGAGGTATAGGAGGAGGTGGAGGAAGTTGAGCATTAGGGTTCACTCGAACATAGTCCGAGTACTAATTACTCATCATCTGGAGAAAAGCTTCCCATGCCTCTTCCCCTTGACCCCTAACCTCGTGTCCACTTTGTACAGGCACGGTTCCTTGCGCAGGAGCCAGCGCATTACAAGCTGCTTCATCAGCAGTAGATTGATCGGGATCCATATACTATACGAAACAAGATTTAAAATTATCAGAAACCACCACACTATCATAGTACACTTATAGCATGTATAGCTAGACTCTTACACCCGCTACGGTAGTCCTAGAACCGACTAAACCATAGCTCTGATACCACTTAATGTAACACCTCTTACACGAGTTCTACGCCAGAACCGAGCCCGAGATGTTACAGTAATAAAACCACCTGATCGCCACTTAGGCTCATCGTGACTACTCTCTAGTCACCTCAACAACCTCATTCTCGACTTACGAGGCCTCACTCATACACACAAGAGCTTTCGAGATCATATCTAAAACTCTTACGATCTTTAAAAATTTTCTCCATCTAGACAGGGGCCACACACCCGTGTAAGATGATACACGCCCGTGGGTAGTTACACACGTCCATGTTCACCACCCGTGGTGAACACTAACTACATACACACGGCCTCAAAGCCTAGTCACACGCTCGTGCGGCTAGCCAGTGGCCAATACTGATAAAACTCACACGGCCTATACACGCGCCCGTGTGTCAATCCACATGGACAAGAACAAAGCTATATGCCAAGTTCTTTTCACCCCTCTAGCATACACAACATGCACCCATTCAACACATCCAGAAACAACTCATATTGAAGTGCAATCTTGTAACACCCCAAACCCGGGCCATGTGTTTCGACCAGATCTGGTATGCTACGGATTGTACATTGAAAACTTTTTCTTTGTTGGTTTGGAAATCGTAAGTTAATTAGACAATATTTGAGTAAATAAGTGACATTTGAAAAGAAAACCTTGTATTATTATTATTTCGTATAATTAAACCCTTGACATAATTTCATAAGTTGCAAACATTAAAAACTACTTAGGTGAATATAAACTATGGGGCCTTATTACATAAATATTCCCAAAATTAAAAACTTGAAGAAAACCAAAAATAATCAATAGAATTAAAATTTGATGGCCCCTCGAGTCCGTCTCGGCTCCCATGTCCACGATCTACTGCTCATCTGCAAAGTTAAGGAAAAATAATAGGGTGAGTCACCAAGACTCAGTGTGTAAATCCCGAAGACACATCAAAGGCTTAGCCCACAAACACATTATGAGCCCTGGCCCATACATAAAGGCATCAATCATAAATACATGAAAATAATGAATGATGAATAGCCTAACCCATCCTAGAAATCCATCCTCTACACACCAACCCGTATCAACCATCACACCTTGGGGATTTCTACAACCAACCATCCAACCGCTACACACCATATCGACAGCTGTGCTGCCTGTCTTAAAGACTGATCACTGTGTGACCTATGTGGCAAAGCCACTGATCGCCATGCGACCTTAATAACACATCGTAGCATTTTGACAGCTGAGCTGCCTGTCATAAAGACCGATCACTATGTGACCTATGTGGCAAAGCCACCGATTGCTATGCAACCTTCTTCCCCTTCATCATATCAATCCCATCCCATGCATACATACATGCAAAATCAAACAATGTATTATCTAAGAGATTTTAGTTTATCGCATACATCGATACACATAGAGAGATTTCTACGATTACGTACCTGACATCCTTTGCCTACCCTTTCTGGGTAATACGGCTGTTCACACAGCCTATTTTCCGGCTCTTAGCCCACAACACATATATAAACATACAAATTTAATAGTGTGCTAGAGATCTACACACCTAATTACCGTTAGAACGAGACCCTACCCTCTAAGTCGACGCTATCCGTAGCCAACACCACCGCTATCTGCCTAAGGTGTTGTTCAGAAGCCGGTAACGAAACATTAGGTTAAGGCAGAACTAATGAAAAAAAAAATGGTTGATCATCTTAAGGAGAATTGAAATCCTTACCTTGAAATCCCGAAAAGTGATATGAGATTCAAGGACTAGTGTTTCCGGCTTTCAGATCTAAGAGATCTACTTCAATTCCCGATGTCGCCCAACAAGAAAATACATAAAACCACTAAACCATTAGCTTTTCGGCTTTGTCTTTAAAAAACCGAAAGAGAAAGTGAAGAGATAGGAAAATCGACACTCACCTTAACACAAAGAATTCGACTACCCCTTTGAGATTTCGGCTTTTTGAGAAGATCAGAAGATGATAGGAATGAGTTTATGTAGATTCGGCTTTTAATGAAGAAATCGGTAGGAAGAAGAAAAGAGAATTTCGGCAGACCAGAGGTAGGTTCGGCTTTAGCAAAGATCAAAAGAAAAGAATGAAGAAAAAGGATTATGAGGTTTCAGCTTTTAGAAGAAAGAAGAGAAAAGAACAATGGAGTTTCGGCTTTTGAATCAAAGTGAAGATGAGGGAATAGGGTTAGGAATTCCGGCTTTTACTCAAAGAAGAAGAAAAAGAAAAGATGGAAACCCTAAATGCTGAAAAATAAAGAAGAGAACCCTCTCCTAACTATTTAAAGTTTCGGCACTCCTACTAACCAAAAGCCGGAATTGCCCTCTTTTGACAACTAAAACCAGTTAATTAGCAAGGGAAATTTCGGCACCCCTTAGCCATATCAGAAACCGATTTCTCCTCCCCCTCAGAGTTTGAAATTCGGCCACCACTTAGCCTTGTAGATAATTTTTATCTTTTCTCCTTTATCTTCTATATTATCAACTATAATATCTACATTATCCCATTCACATAAATCCTCCTATTTTTGAGCCTTGTTGCCGTCCACTCCACCTAACCCTAATGCCGAAAATTAGCTAACTTAAATTAGAAGAATTGGGCTCCATGAAACTTAAATTTGGGCCTCTTACTCCCTTGTGTGGCGTCACCTCCTTGCTCCCTAAGTGGCGCCACTGACCACTGGACCACAAGCCCATTTTGATATTTTAAACTCAGATACCACCTTTTAAACCCTATAGTGCCCAAACAAAAATTTAACTAAGGCTTCAGCCCAATCCTGAGCCCAATTTGGACCCCTAATGCTCAAATTAACTCATTACACATATTCACCCATTAAATGCATAGGCCCAAAAATTCAGGATGTTACAAATCTTACATGGATAATTGCATCTTTTTCATATAATAAAGTAGCCAACAACTATGGCATTATACAAAATAGATTATCCATCTAAAGGCCAACACATCTTAACCATTTACAACAAAATTCACTAACTTGTCTAGCCCCTATACATGCCATATACAAAAAATTGAGTCTCATGTACCAGAGTGTGCTTATAGTGTGGGTGATCTTCCACTTGATCCATGTATCTCTATTCAACTTTTTTACTCTATAACAGAAGGGAAAAGTAAGAGAGTAAGCTTTGAGCTTAGTAAGTTTACACATAAACAAATAAACATCATAGTATAAGCTAAACAACAATTATCATTACACTAACATATAATGTACAACTATGCTTACTGTTTCTATCCCTTACCACATTCCCAACACATCATGAGTCACATACTCATAACCATTAAAATGCACCCCTGCATTCAACATCACATTTACACAAAATACAACACATCATTATTTCTCGATAATACATCCACAGAGCTACTTTACTCAATAATGCAACCACACAGCTAATCCACACAGCTAATGTCTCGGTGGTTTCGTACTTAGCCCACCACAATCAATTAATAAGGTAGTATCGCACATAGCCCACTAAACAATATGCCTAACGATAACATCGCACATAGCCAGCTCATCGTTAATATGCCTTAAGATGGTATCGCACTTAGCCCACCATTTAGCATTATCACTATACATTCACATATCTACTTACTCAATCATTCATCTATTCAAAATGTCTACCACATTCATTCCACTTGAACCACATGGGTTCTCAATCATTCTCATTCATGCTACACACTAATTAGCATTAAGAATGTGTAAGTATAAATGCATTATTTACGCATAAACTTACCTCGATACTCAAAAGTATAGAAACGTGCAATTTAGTCCACCACCTTGCTCTTGCCTCGGTTTTGATTCGGGCTTCGTCTTTCTTGATCTATAATGAATAAATCAGCTCATTCAATACACACATTGACTAAATTGACACTTATCTCATACTTTGGAAAAATTACTCTTTTGTCCCTAAACTTTCTCAGAATTACACTTTTGCCTCAAGGCTCGTAAAGTGATTTTTATTCAACTTTCTATCTTTATATGCTTAGCCGAGTCACTTACTCAACTAAAGCATTCATCAATTCCACCAAATCACACGTGTATAACCAAACTCAAAACTTTTACAAACTAGTTCCTACATGCATTTTCATGGAAAATCACTTAGCAAAAGATGTTTCTACTACATCAAGCTTTCATATTCTTCCATAAAACATCAAAATACATGCATGTCATACATGGGTACATTTTTGAACATCCATTATAGCTCATCAAATAGTTAAAATAGCTTACTCATGCTACTAGGACTTCAAAAATACAAAGAATATCAAAAACGGGGCTTGGATGCACTTACTAGCAAGCTTGAAAAATTTGAAGAGCCCTAACAATGGTTTCTCTAATTTTGGAAGCCTTGGAGAAGAAGATGAATGAATTTCTTCATCTTTTCTCCCATTTTAATCACTTAATTGCCAAATGACCAAAATGCCCTTTTTGACAAACTTTCTATTTTAACTCATCCATGCCCAATTTTGTCCAAAAATTAAAAATTAGGAAAATTGCTATTTAAGGACCTCTAATATATATTCTAAAGCCATTTCACACAAATAGCTTCTAGAATCTCACATTTTGCAACTTTTGCAATTTAGTCCTTTTGGACAATTCAACTACAATTCCACCAAATTGCTTCATGAAACTGTCACACTAACATGCATACATGGCATAAACCTCAAAGACTCATACACAGACCTCAGATTTGTGGTCTCACACCACTATTCTGACTAGGCCCTAAACCGGGATGTTACATGTTATATGCTTATTTATGTTTGGGGAATAAAGGCAATGTGATAGGCCAATGTGGTAGATTTTATATCGATTTTGCTAAGTCAATTTTTTGGTTTGTTTGCATGCTATTTATGTTTGGAAGTATGTGGACTTGAATATGATATTGGGACTATTATTTCAGATTTTTTTATGTTTCTTTAACTAGGTGAATGAAGCATGTTATTTATGATTAAGGTTGAATGGTTTTAATGTTGATGTATACTAAGATTTTATAGTCTAGAGCAGAGGTATCGATATTTGTTTTTTTAAAAAATGGCACTTCTATATTTTCGAAAGTGTAGGGAAATAGAATATAGAATTAGTATCGATGCCCTGGCCTGAGTATCGATACTCGGGGAAAGTTTATCAATACCTTCCGAAAGGTACCGATAATTTTCAATGTCTGATATTAGGTGAGAAACAGAATACTTGTTTGGTATAGATTTTCCATGTGGTATTTATACCACTTAAAGAAAATATCGATACCCCTGAGACAGTATCGATACCTACGCAATAGTTTTGGAAATTTTGCACTTTGGCCTATTTGCAGGTTGGATTGTTGTTTTTAATACCCTTAGTGTATGTATGGCATGTTTTAACGATAAGAAGTGGTTGAACAGCTACAAATCTTACGTTTGATTGAATAAAGATGACGATTGGTTACTTGGGAAACTGTTTGCTAAGTAAATGATGTGTGATGGTGGTGTAGCATCCTAGTATTCGGGCTCGGCGACTGGGCCAGGTATGGGGTGTTACACCCCAAGTTATATAATCTTCATTAATGAGCTAGATATCATCCACATAATCAGCACAACCAATAAACTTGATTCAATCAATTGCCAACATCATATATATGGAAACTGTCTCCACCAGCTTCAATGGTCAGGGAGTGAGTATTCTTGTAACACCCTTTACCCGTATTCGACGCCAGAACCAAGTACGAGGCATTATCGCACTTAAACACAAGCAACTATACAAAACGAGACATAATTTCCATCCAAATTTAAAACTTTTCAAACACATTCATATCGTACCTAAAACGAGCCTACGAGGCCCAATAAATACATTGGAAGTAGTTCGAGACTAAACCGAGAACTTTTGTAAATCATACAACACTTAGAAATTTTTTTCATGGAAATAGGGCCACACGCTCGTGTGGTCCAAGGGACACGCCCGTGTTCAAAATAGGGAGCTCTCTGACTTGTGCCACACGGCCGTGCCACACGCCCGTGTCCTAGGCCGTGCCACACGCCCGTGTTCTAGGCCGTGTGATCGATTTAATATTCATTATTTTACATAAAATAGGTGCAGACTTCACACGGCTAGGGCACACGCCCATGTTTGAGATCGTGCCATCCACACGGCAGAGACACACGCCAGTGTCTCTACCCGTGTGCTCAATACTGGGCATTCTATTTTGCAACAATTAAGGTGTAGGGGACACAGCTGAAACACATGCCCATGGGGTAGATCGTGTGTCACACACGGCCTAAACACACGCCCGTGTGTCTACCTGTGTGGACAAAATAAGGCTATTTACCAAGCCATTTTGTCACCCTTCCATGCACATACTTACTTAACAAAACATAACACCAATCCAAGCATATACATTCAACCAAATAAGCCACAACCAAGACATGAACACTCATTCATATGTTACCATCTATCACATACAACCATTACATACTTATCAACTCAAACCATGCAAATTTCCCACATCCATGAAAGCATCATCATATGCATATATATACTTAAATCAATATTAGCCAATTCCAACAGCCATTTACAAAATGAGTTATTAACCAACATAAGCCAACACATTTGGCTAAATCAATTATGACACATAACAAAATGACCAAGTTCCTATACATACCATAACTCAAAATACTAGAATCAATGGTACCCAAAATATTAAGTTGATAAGTTGAATGGATCTCTGACAGTTTTCGATCCCGGGTTGGCTTGATGACACTATAAGACAAGGGAAAAGAAAGGGGAGTAAGCTATATAGCTTAGTAAGTTCCTATGCAAATAATAAGCATTATAACCACACATGTATCATACAAATAAACATGACAAACTTGGCATAAATAGTATCAAGATCTTCTACTCATAACTTACTGATTCATAACCTTACCGAGGGATTCATTACATATCGAGCTCATTAGCAAAAAAGTTTTACATACGTACCTGTACCAACTCGCAACATAATCATAATCTTTCACAACTTCGACATACTCATTGAATTTTCCGTTGAACCACTTGGAATACTAAAAGATACTCGGGAATCTCGTACACACAATACTATACCAATGCCATATCCCAGATATGTTCTTACATGGGATCTCTTATCGATGCCAATAGCCCAGCTATGGTCTTACACGAAATCTCATATCGATGCCATATCCCAGATATGGTCTTACATGAAATCTCAAATAAACCTAATGTCATGACATTTGTATCCTAACTATTCCTAAGGTTCAACCGGGACTTCTCGCTTGTTAAACTTTGTTGATTGCGTTCGAAGAGTAAATCAAAATTCATACAATATTAAAGCAATTAAAGTATAAATAGCAATTAAGATGTAGAAGACACAATGCTGAAACACATTCTCGTAGGGTAGACCGTGTGACACACACGACCTAGACTCACGCCCGTGTGTCAACCCGTGTGGACAAAATAAGGCTATTTACCAAGCCATTTTGTCACCCTTCCATGCACATACTTAAATAACAAAACATAGCACCAATCCAAGCATATACATTCAACCAAATCAGCCACAACCAAGACATCAACACTCATTCATATGTTACCATCTATCACATAAAACCATCACATACTTATCAACTCAAACCATGCAAATTTCCCACATCCATGAAAGCATCATCATATGCATATATATACTTCAATCAATATTAGCCAATTCCAACAGCCATTTACAAAATGAGTTATCAAACAACATAAGCCAACACATTTGGCTAAATCAATTATGACACATAACAAAATGACCAAGTTCCTATACATGCCATAACTCAAAATACTAGAATCAATGGTACCCAAAATATTAAGTTGATAGTGTGAATGGATCTCCGACAGTATCCGATCCCCGGGCTGGCTTGGTGACACTATAAGACAAGGGAAAAAAAAGGGGAGTAAGCTATATAGCTTAGTAAGTTCCTATGCAAATAATAAGCATTATAATCACACATGTATCATACAAATAAACAAGATAAACTTGGCATAAATAGTATCAAGATCTTCTACTCATAACCTACTCATTCATAACCTTACCGAGGGATTCATCACATATCGAGCTCATTAGTAAATAAGTTTTACGTACATACCTGTACCAACTCGCAACATAATCATAATCTTTCACAACTTTGACATACTCATTAAATTTTCCGTTGAACCACTTAGAATACTAAAGGATACTCAGGAATCTCGTACACACAATACTATACCAATGCCATATCCCAGATATGTTCTTACATGAAATCTCATATCGATGCCATATCCCAGAAATGGTCTTACACAAAATCTCAAATAACCCTAATGTAACACCCCAAACCCGGCCTATACGTTATGATTGGATCTGGCAGGTCACATAGAAGGGTTGCTTTAAAAACTATGTGTAAGTACCCAATTTTGCCCAGGCCCATAAAATGAATAAAAAATAATAATAAATGTCCATTTAAATGTCCTTTTACAAATAACCCAATCCGGTGGCCCAATACCCAAAACTAACACTAACCAGTAACCCATTTACACCCTTGACCCAAACCTAAAGACTAACCCTCAGACCCAATCATAGCCCAAACCTACACTGCCCAGGAACTAAGCAAATTTCAGTGGCCTAGGGTTTCTGAAACCCTAGACGCCTCAAGTGCAGAAGTCTGATCGTTGCGCCGCAACACCAGCGCCCAACAGCTCCTCGCGCCTACGCCGCCTTCGATTACGCCTCGTTCAGCGCACATCACCACCGAGATCTTAGCTTCCCGCCTGCAAAAGGAAAGCAATAAACATGACATAATATTTCTTTTTTTGTTTATTAATTCGGGGCTATTTAAAACCCCAAAGATTTGTAAAAAAGGATACACAATTTTTTCAGAATACAGAGAAACACATAGATTGACAGAGAATAAAAAAGCAAAAATATACATTTAAAGAGAATACAGAGTTTTTTAATCGAGGTGATTTTTTTTGTTATTTTATTTTTATTTTACATTTTTCCTTTATGCATAAATACTGTTAAAAGAAGAAAACGAGTAAAAAGGGTGAAGATTTTACCTGTGCGCCGCCGTGGGCGACGGCGCGTGGCAGTGTCCTGAAGGGACGACGAGGGGAATCCAGACGGGACCTTTGAGAGCATTTTGAATTTTTTTTTTTTTAAACAGAATGCCCAAATGATTTTTTTGGCCTGAAAATTGTTATATATAGCACTTAAAAAATGACGCCGTTTTCGCTTAAGCAAATAAGTGCTAAAACTACGCCGTTTAGCAAGCCAGGATCCGTGCGTTGACCCTACCCGGGGGGGATCCGCGCGTTTTAATTAAATGATCTAATTGCTATTTTAGTCCCCCGCATTTTTCTATTTTTTTAATTCATTTAATTTCAATTTTTTATTTTAATTTGGCCCTAAAAGTTTATTTACATTCTAATTTAGTCCCTCGAACTGCATTAAGGGCTAAATTCATTACGATGTCGTTTTGGAAAAGGCATAATTGCCCAATAAATCCCTGTGGCTTAATGTGCGTTTTGATTTAATCCCTTTAATCCGTTTTAATTGCAGTTTAACCCCTGTTTTCTTTGTTTTATTTTATTTTTATCCCTTTTTTATTATTTTACATTGTATTAAATTATTTTATTATATTAAATAGTCTATATTATTTTCTTTATTATTTATATATTAATATATTAATAGTATAAATATATATGTTTTTTTATGTAATGTTCTTATTAAATGATTATTATTTATTACTTTATCTAGCTCAAAATTATTTTCATTACATATTATTTTATATATTAATTACTATATTATATGTTTTTTAAAATCTTTTATATTATAGTATCATATTATATTATATATTATTTATAAATTTTTATTTTTGTATAAAATCTATTTATATATAACATATTTTATTTATATCTATTATATTTGTACTTTTTATAATTATATTTATATGTTTTATATATATTATTTATTTATAACCAATTTTTAATATTATTATTTATATGTATATATTATCTTATAACCTCTATCTTATATATGTTTTTTTTAAGATTTTGTATTTATTATATTATATTACTACTTCTAAAATACTATGTAGTATAATTTTTTTATATATGTATGTATTGTTTATGTTATATATATATATATATATATATATATATATATATTTAGTTTTATGATCATTATATCACATTTACCTCTATTTTTTTATATATTATTTATATTTTACATATCAAATTATTAAATTATAAGTATTTTTCCATTTTCATATTATACTATAAGCTTTCTGCGTAGTATTTAAAATATATTATTTATACATATTAAAGATTATTTTATATATTTTATTTTGTGATCTTGTTTGTAGTATTTTATATTTATTTCTTAATTCTTATAGATTCATTTTTCTAATTTGTATTGCATATCTTATAACTTGTATTTGTTTATTTAATATTGTTTTAGTATAGTATTTTTATTGTATATATTATTTGTCATTTTACTCTTTCGTTAATCGACTATAATTTTTAGTATGATTTGTAATAGTAGATAATTATTATTTGAAATTGATGCTTGTAATATATATGTCACATTTTATTCAAAATATCGTTTTATAAAAACATTTTTTTATGGAAAAAAAAAAGGGAGATATGTAATATTTGGGGATTCCGAGAAGAATCGTGCCCTAACTTACTGGGTTTCGATTTTTCTCGTGGAACTTAAAATATATCTCTTCTCATTTCAAATCCAAAACTTACTCTCAAGAATTCAAATTGTCGTGTCCTAACTCACTGGATATGACGATTTGTTATCTCGGGATAAGAATTTCAGAAAATAAGGCAATGTTTCGTGTTTGGAAGTTCGAGAAATTGTGCCCTAACGTGCTAGGTTTCGGTTTTTCATTCGTCCAAATAATTAAATATCCTTTTAGTGAATTTTGTAAATCGTGAGATGGTTTTGGTTACGAAAGTTTAAAACATCGTGTCCTAACGTGCTGGATGTGATGTTTGTATGCTTTCGGAACAAAAGAATCTCCAATTTCAATTCAGAAGTGTTTAAATTTTTAAGGAAATCATATTCCTAAATATTTTTCAAATTCTCGACATAAGGGCATTAATTAATCAATTAGGTACCAATTTTTGGGCGTTACGGGGGTGCTAACCCTTCCTTGTACGTAACCGACTCCCGAACCTGTTCTCTGGTATTTTGTGGACCAAAAATCAATGTTTTGAAACAAAATGTTTTATAAGGTTATCCAATAACACCTAAGTAAAAAGGGATTGGTGGCGACTCCATTTTTGTTTTAAAGTCGATCCCCGTTTTTAAATCAAACTTAAAAGTGGTTTCGACAGCTTGATCATTATATCACATTTACCTCTATTTTTTTATTATATATATTATTTATATTTTACATATCAAATTATTAAATTATAAGTATTCTTCCATTTTCATATATACTCTAAACTTTCTGCGTAGTATTCAAATATATTATTTATACATATTAAAGATTATTTTATATATTTTATTTTGTGATCTTGTTTGTAGTATTTTATATTTATTTCTTAATTCTTATAGATTCATTTTTTCTAATTTGTATTGCATATCTTATAACTTGTATTTTTTTATTTAATATTGGTTTAGTATAGTATTTTTATTGTATATATCATTTGTCATTTTACTCTTTCGTTAATCGACTATAATTTTTAGTATGATTTGTAATAGTAGATAATTGTTATTTGAAATTGATGCTTGTAATATATATGTCACATTTTATTCAAAATATCGTTTTATAAAAACATTTTTTTATGTATAAAAAAAGGGAGATATGTAATATTTGGGGATTCCGAGAAGAATCGTGCCCTAACTTACTGGGTTTCGATTTTTCTCGTGGAACTTAAAATATTAAATATCCCTTCTTATTTCAAATCCAAAACTTACTCTCAAGAATTCAAATTGTCGTGTCCTAACTCACTGGATATGACGATTTGTTATCTCGGGATAAGAATTTCAGAAAATAAGGTAATGTTTCGTGTTTGGAGGTTCGAGAAATTGTGCCCTAACGTGCTGGGTTTCGGTTTTTCGTTCGTCCAAATAACTAAATATCCTTTTAGTGAATCTTGTAAATCATGAGATGGTTTTGGTTACGAAAGTTTAAAACATCGTATCCTAACGTGCTGGATGTGATGTTTGTATGCTTTCGGAACAAAAGAATCTCCAATTTCAATTCAAAATTGTTCAAATTTTTAAGGAAATCATATTCCTAAATCTTTTTCAAATTCTCGACATAAGGGCATTAATTAATCAATTAGGTACTAATTTTTGGGCGTTACAGGGGTGCTAACCCTTCCTCGTACGTAACCGACTCCCTAACCTGTTCTCTGGTATTTTGTGGACCAAAAATCAATGTTTTGAAACAAAATGTTTTATAAGGTTATCCAATCACACCTAAGTAAAAAGGAATTGGTGGCGACTCCATTTTTGTTTTAAAGTCGATCCTCGTTTTTAAATCAAACTTAAAAGTGGTTTCGACAGCTTGGCGACTCCGCTGGGGACTTAAGAGAGTCAAGCCGTAAAATTGATTATTTTCTGTCCTTTGTCGAAAATTTGAAAAATTTGATTTGAAAATTTAAAATTCTTTATTTGAAAATAGGATTATTATTTTCTTGCACACATTGCATTGCATGACCGTTGTGGTCACACCCTTATGTGGGAGTGAGAAACTATGCCTTCGTGAGGTTTTCACCTCCGCATGGGCTAGTGGGCTGCTTCCGGGATACATCCGTACCTATGTCTTCATGAGGTTTTCACCTCCGTGCAGCCATAGGGAAATGTATTCCCCTAAACTGAACTCGATCCATATGAGCCTATAATGGGTGAGGATTGAGGAATCTGCTGGTTTGGGTACCTCAACTTTAGAACTAAACCACATATCGTGAACCCTAAGAACCCACCCTAAGTAGAACTACATTGAACCTTAGTAGTTACCCAATTGGATGTTTATTTACTTTGCTTGCTCTATATGTTGCGACACTAACTTGTTATGTTTCATCCTTTTGTGCATATCATTTCTCATTTAAAGAGGTATTGATTCATGGTCAGTTTCTAGAGTTAGAAAGCTGGTTATGGAGAACGAATTCCTTGATAAAGTGGAAGACAATGCAATCGTTCGTATATGGTCAGAGCAAAAATAATTAGAGAAAGAAGATTTTAGGGTATGGATTCATTGGAGCAAGAGGCGAATAGGGGCAATACTGGTATCCTTGCCTCCTCAGTCACCCGTGCCTCCTGATGTTGTTCCGATCAAAGCAGAATCGGATGCGGAGAAGATTGTACGACACCCTATGGCAAGGCGTAGTGTTGGAACTAAAAGGCAAAAGGTAACTACTCACCAATCACTTCAAAGTGAGCATGGGGAATATGGATAGACATTTCTACCAATACAGTGTTTCTCTTTCGTATGAAGATGGTCACCCTATGGACGGTAAGAGTGTTGGAAGGAAAGTGACTGACAGAGTGCATGAGATCTACAAAAATGATTTGGATGGAAAGAATTTTGCCTATGATGGTAAAAAGAGTTTATTTTTTATAGGTCTGCTACTAAACAACAAGCTTGAGTTTACTGTTGTACTTGAGTATGTTGCACCTACCAGAAACAATGGAAATGCAAGCCCTGATGGCCAAGATAACCCAAATGGACATGGAAAAAAAAGATTAAGAAGACTGTGTCATTCAAGAAATTGGTAGAGCCATCTAGGATTGAAAGATGGGCTGTTGTGAACTTCTTGGCTCCTCGTTGTGATCCAAAAAAAAATTGCAAGGGATTTGATTCGTTGTGAAGAAATGAAAGGAATTCGTATTGATCCCCCATTTGATATATTCATCACTATCAAAGCCATAATTCCCGATCGAGTTAAAGTCAAGCCTGAAAGGTAAGATTGAAGATTTAGCAATAGCATTGCACAGTTATGAACTTCAGATCAAGCTTCTTGAAACAAGAGAAGGGCATTGGAAGGAAGAGCTTCATCATTCCCATGACCAAGTTAGAAGTCAGGATTACTTCATGGGTGAAGCAATAGTTTAGATTCGAGAGGTAGCTGATCATCTACAGATTTTGGCATCACAGGCTGATACGTTGAGCATGAAGTATGAGCTACAGTCCGATCATAGTCAAGAGCTAGCTCCATTGCTTGGGAAAATCAAAACTTTAGGACTTAGGGCGAAAGCATATGGTAGTCCATTTTATGTAAAGGATTTTATTTTCTAATAAAGTTTTCTAAAATAAAGTTGAATCAGAATCGATGCCTCTTTGCATTCATGCATTTGCATTACATTGCATCATTTGCAGTAGACTTTTACAAAAGGACCCTAATTAGGTAAAACGTTTAGTTAACCTGGAAAACATGGAACAAAGATTGGAAAGAATAGAGCAAATGCAAATACAAATGTAGGGGAAATTGATCGAGATTCAACAAGAAATGCGAGAACAAATGCTAGAATTTCAAAGGAATGTGATAGGCCAGCTAACCCAGTTATTAGCCGGAGGACTTGAAAAAAGGAATGGTCCAGTGGTCAACAGTGTAGATGATGATGAAGGCATTATTTTTTCCCCAATTGGCGTCCCGACTCAACCAAACACGCATTTGCATGGAGTACCAGTCATTATTGAACCGCAATGTCAAACTAATACTTCGGTCATATTGAGCCTACCGATGGGTTCAGGTCTTAGCCTGGATGATGGTCAAGCTAAACCGATTGTACTGGCAGAAACTCTGAAGAAAAAAGAAAATAAGACAAGTAGTACGAGAAGGAATAACAAGGGCCATTTAAAGCCGATTATAGTAAGCCAGCCAAAGACGGTAACTACCAATCATCAGGTCTTCCCAAGACAAGAATCCAATTCAAGACCGAACTCAAAGAAACCTCAGTTCTCACCCATTCCAATCACGTATGGTGAGTTGTACCGAATTCTATTTGACGCACATGTCATATCCCCTTTTTATATAGAACCAATACGGCCCCCATACCCCAAATGGTACGACGTAAATGGCCAATGTGAATACCATGGAGGAATCACAGGGCTTTCGATCGAGAACTGCGTCGTTTTTAAAAACATGATTGAAAGATTCGTCAGATTGGGTGTCGTAAAATTCGGTGATCCCTCTGGTGCAAAAAATTCGTTATCCAACCTTTCTGTTAAAGGGGTAAACATTGTGAGTTTCACGATAGATAGGGGCGGGGATCCAAGAATGCATCGAGCTCAGGGTCCTTGTGCAAGGCTTGATTAAGGAGATCAAGGACCCAATGGGAATGTTGGGGAATCTAAGCATTAATGACGTATCTGAAGAAAGAATCGGGAAATAAAAGTTTCCAAAGCCCTTACATACTTTGGAAGATTTTAAACAATGAAACTGTGGAAGGAATCCCTGTATTTCTTAGATTAATCTAGAGTAATATTTAGAACATGCTTGTTGCCTTAAGCCTAGAGGCAATAAGAACCCTTTTGTGAAATAGGCTTATGTCTGAAATTTTATTTCAATAAAATGCATTTTCTTAAGCGAATATTTTTTTCATTCTTCATACTGTATATTTCTTTTTATAATATTCTTTCATTCTTTATTCATGACCATTCCATGCAAATAATCATCCTTAGAGTCATTTATTCTTTGGATTTTTTGCCTTCGTACCTAGGTACCCAGATATCAACGACATGAGTAACGTTGTTACTGACTCCCTTTTTGGATGAGATATGGGTCTAGGGGATACTAAAGACTTTGAAGATGACAGAGATTGTAACATATCTTCTGATTTGTTAAGAGTGGTTTAGCAAGATGAAAAACAAACCTTACTTAACAAAGGGCCAGCAGAAATTATGGGCCTAGAAAAGGGGTGAAGATCGAAGCCCAGCTTCCCATAGAAATAATGCGAGACATCATTGAGTTATTTTCAAAAACTCAAAGATGTTTTGCACGATCATATCAGGACATGCCTGGGATACTAAGATGCAGGCTAAACATGAGGATCGGGCACTCGATCTACATAGAAAGGGGTGGTATCAGCTATGCCAAATTTAAGGAGACAAGATTCATATGCCTACTCCAGTTCTTTACAAATTTTCCATATGTGGGGCATGGATGTGATGGGGCCAATCTCGTTAAAAGTTTTTAGCCAGTATCGACTCATCGACATAGTTATCGTTTACTTCACTAAGAGAGTGGAAGTAGCTTCATATGCCAATGTTACAAGGTCGAAGTCATCAAATTCATCAAAAAAATGAAGGAAAAGATCAGATGCTAGCAGAATGCCATAAAGATCGCGTTTAAATAACTTTACAAAGTTAAAGTTTACAGTTTATCCAAAGATCAGACAGCATATCACAGTGCAACAAAAGTTGCCAAAAAAAAGGTGGCTAAGACTTGTAAAAATTGGCATAAGAAGCTATTGCCACTCTCTATGATTATCGAACGTTGGCCAGGACCTTTGCCGGGACAACATCTTACACATTGGTTTATAGATTGGAAGTGTTTTCATGAATTGAACCTAATTGAAGAAAAAGGTTAAAAGCTATTTGTCACGGCTAGATGATGCAAGCTTACGTTAAAGAAGTTCATCTTAGGGAATTCCATGAAGAAACCTGATGTTGAAAAAGGTTTTTCTTCTACAAAATGATTTTAGAGGAAAGCATATGTCAAACTGGGAAGGACTTATATAGGGCCTATTCCGGAGGAGCATTGATATTGACCGAGACGGATGGCGAAGACTTGCCTAATCTGGTGAATTCAGGTTTAGTCAAGAGGTATTTTACCTAAAAGGGGAAAGATCAAGGTGAAAACCCGTAAAGGGCGCCTCAAAAAAAAGAAAAAAAAAGAGGAGAGGCCAAGGCGAAAACCCGCAAAGGGCGCTTTGAGACCAAAGGGGCTTTGAGCCGAAAACCCCAAAAGGGCGGCTCAAATTTTGATCAAAAGAAGGGCATACAGTAGTCTTACTACGCTTGAATTAACAATGAAGAGGTATGACATGTCTTGGGGCATCGACAAAGTACTCCGGATCCCCTAAACACATATTGAGCTTAAAATGGTCCTCAAGAAGTTCGAACAGAGAAGCTCAGGCTGCGATATCTTGGACACCTAGCTTCTATCTTACCCATTTTTGAATTCGCTATCTTTGATTGCTTTATTCTTTTTGAGATACACCCAAATCAATTTTCTTTTACTGCCTGGGTTATCTTTGATTAAATTATTTTTCTGAGCTATGCTCCTGACTAATTTCTTCCTCGTCCATTTTTGTGACCCTTTTAGCATTTTATATTGAAATAACGATTTATGGACTAATAACACTTTCATAAAAGGAGTTTCGCATATTACTCTAGAAACTTCTAAATAATATGAGGAATCTGAAACATGACTATTGTTCAGAACTCACCAAGTCTAAGGGCTGGAAACATTGAAAAATGATTATCTCTTCAAATTCTTATTAGATAAGACAACTTCGTTGGTAACACCGTATTGGCAAATGACGAACAAGGTCAATCCAAGTATAAAAGGGGATCATTGTCGGGATACCTTGCATTCATTCAGACACATACATCTGGTCATTACACCTAGGGAATGGTGTAACAGATCAAATTGATTGAAAGTGATACAAGTTTCGTACCTCTGAGTGGTAACAGAAGGAGGAAAGAAACTAAATGTTATTTCCCTAAAGTTACAATGGGAGGTACCAACTTCATGTCCCAAGGTTCAAGTGGAGAGGGCTCAAAATTACCATGGGGAAAATTATTTGAGCAGAATATGATTGAAGAACGAAGATGAAACCTTGATGATGACACCTGAAATAGGAATCATTTTTCATAACATTTTCGCATTCATATATCATAGCATGTTTAAATAGGAGCATTTGATGCGTTTCGATCAAAGCATCCTAATTATTAGACATAAGCATATACCCATTCTACAGGTTATGTCCTCTGAAAAACAATGTAGTAAGATCGAAAGACAACAGATTTGACATTCTTAAGGTTGCAGGAAGCAGATCAAAGACACCAGTCTGGCATCCCTGAGGTTGCAGGGAGCAGATTGAAAATAGTAGATTTGGAATTCCTGAGGTTGCAGGAAGCAGATCGAAGACATCAGTCTGGCATCCCTGAGGTTGCAAAGAGCAGATTGAAAATAGCAGATTTGGCATTCCTGAGGTTGCAGGAAGTAGATCGAAGACACCAGTCTGGCATCCCTGAGGTTGCAGGGAGTAGATTGAAAATAGCAGATTTGGCATTTCTGAGGTTGCGGGAAGCAGATCGAAGACATCAATCTGGCATCCCTGAGGTTACAGTGAGCAGATTGAAAATAGCAGATTTGGCATTCCTGAGGTTGCAGGAAGCAGATCGAAGACATCAGTCTGGCATCCCTGAGGTTGCAGGGAGCAGATTGAAAGCAGCAGATTTGGCATTCCTGAGGTTGCAGGAAGCAGATCGAAGACATTAATCTGGCATCCCTGAGGTTGTAGGGAGCAGATTAAAATAGCAGATTTGGCATTCTTGAGGTTGCAGGAAGCAGATCGAAGACATTAATTTGGCATCCCTGAGGTTGCAAGGAGCAGATTAAAATAGCTGATTTAGCATTCCTGAGGTTGCAGGAAGTAAATCGAAGACATTAGTCTGGCAATCCCTGAAGTTGCAGGGAGCAGATTAAAATAGCAGATCTGGCATTCTTGAGGTTGCAATGAGAAGATTGAAAACATCAGATCTTGTCTCCCTGAGTTTGCAGTGAAGCAGATCAAAAGATAGTGGATACTGCCTTCATGAAGTTGCAATGAAGTAGATTGAAGCTATCAAACTTACTGAAATCAAGATAAAATTCCAATACCGTAGAAGTTGCAGTGGAGTTGGAGTCATTTGAAGAAGACAAGGATCAAGAAGTCGAGGCTTGGCCAAGACCGGACAAAATTGGTCCTTTTATAGTCTTTGCTCTATTCTCGTTACACGAAAATGAGCAAAGAGGGGCAGCTGTAAGTACCCAATTTTGCCCGGGCCCATAAAACAGAATAAAAAAAACCAAAAAATAATAAATGTCCATTTAAATGTCCTTTTACAAATAACCCAATCCGGTGGCCCAATACCCAAAACTAACACTACCCAGTAACCCATTTACACCCTTGACCCAAACCTAAAGACTAACCCTCAGACCCAATCACAGCCCAAACCTACACGGCCCAGGAACTAAGCAAATTTCAGTGGCCTAGGGTTTCTGAAACCATAGACGCCTCAAGTGCAGAAGTCAGATCGTTGCGCCGCAACACCAGCGCCCAACAGCTCCTCGTGCCTACGCCGCCTTCGATTACGCCTCGTTCAGCGCACATCACCACCGAGATCTTAGCTTCTCGCCTGCAAAAGGAAAGTAATAAACAGGACATAATATTTCCTTTTTCGTTTATTATTTTGAGGCTATTTAAAACCCCAAAGATTTGTAAAAAGGGATACACAATTTTTTCAGAATACAGAGAAACACACAGATTGACAGATAATAAAAAAGCAAAAATATACATTTAAAGAGAATACAGAGTTTTTTAATCGAGGTGATTTTTTTGTTATTTTATTTTTATTTTACATTTTTCTTTTACGCATAAATACTGCTAAAAGAAGAAAACGAGTAAAAATGGTGAAGATTTTACTGTGCGCCGCCGTGGGCGACGGCGCGTGAGGCGCGTGGCAGTGGCCTGAAGGGACGACGAGGGAAATCCAGACGGGACCTTTGAGAGCATTTTGATTTTTTTTTTTTTTAAAAACAGAATGCCCAAATGATTTTTTTGGCCTGAAAATTGTGATATTTGGCACTTAAAAAACGATGTCGTTTTCGCTTAAGCAAATAAGCGCTAAAACGACGCCGTTTAGCAAGCCAGGATCCACGCGTTGACCCGACCCGGGGAGGATCCGTGCGTTTTCACTAAATGGTCTAATTGCTATTTTAGTCCCCCGCATTTTTCTATTTTTTAATTCCATTTAATTTCATTTTTTATTTTAATTTGGCCCTAAAAGTTTATTTACATTCTAATTTAGTCCCTCGGACTACATTAAGGGCTAAATTCATTACGACGTCGTTTTCAAAAACGCATAATTGCCCAATAAATCCCTGTGCTTAATGCGCGTTTTGATTTAATCCCTTTAATCCGTTTTAATTGCAGTTTAACCCCTGTTTTCTTTGTTTTATTTTATTTTTATCCCTTTTTTATTATTTTACATTGTATTAAATTATTTTATTATATTAAATAGTCTATATTATTTTTTTTATTATTTATATATAATATATTAATATATTAATAGTATAAATATATATGTTTTTTTATGTAATGTTCTTATTAAATGATTATTATTTATTACTTTATCTAGCTCAAAATTATTTTCATTACATATTATTTATATATTAATTACTATATTATATGTTTTTTAAAATCTTTATATTATATAGTATCATATTATATCATATATTATTTATAAATTTTTATTTTTGTATAAAATCAATTTATATTGTATAACATATTTTATTTATATTATCTATTATATATGTAATTTTTATAATTATATTTATATGTTTTATATATATTATTTATTTATAACCAATTTTTAATATTATTATTTATATGTATATATATTATCTTATAACCTCTATCTTATATATGTTTTTTTTAATATTTTTGTACTTATTATATTATATTATATATTACTTCTAAAATACTATGTAGTATATTTTTTTATATATAATATGTATGTATTGTTTATGTTATATATATATTTAGTTTTATGATCATTATATCACATTTACCTCTATTTTTTATTATATATATTATTTATATTTTACATATCAAATTATTAAATTATAAGTATTCTTCCATTTTCATATATACTCTAAGCTTTTTGCGTAGTATTTAAAATCTATTATTTATACATATTAAAGATTATTTTATATATTTATTTTGTGATCTTGTTTGTAGTATTTTATATTTATTTCTTAATTCTTATAGATTCATTTTTCTAATTTGTATTGCATATCTTATAACTTGTATTTGTTTATTTAATACTGTTTTAGTATAGTATTTTTATTGTATATATCATTTGTCATTTTACTCTTTCATTAATCGACTATAATTTTTAGTATGATTTGTAATAGTAGATAATTGTTATTTGAAATTGATGCTTGTAATATATATGTCACATTTTATTCAAAATATCATTTTATAAGAGCATTTTTTTATGTATAAAAAAAGGGAGATAAGTAATATTTGGGGATCCCGAGAAGAATCGTGCCTTAACTTACTGGGTTTCGATTTTTCTCATGGAACTTAAAATATTAAATATCCCTTCTCATTTCAAATCCAAAACTTACTCTCAAGAATTCAAATTGTCGTGTCCTAACTCACTGGATATGACGATTTGTTATCTCGGGATAAGAATTTCAGAAAATAAGGTAATGTTTCGTGTTTGGAAGTTTGAGAAATTGTGCCCTAACATGCTGGGTTTCGGTTTTTTGTTCGTCCAAATAACTAAATATCCTTTTAGTGAATTTTGTAAATCATGAGATGGTTTTGGTTACAAAAGTTTAAAACATCGTGTCCTAACGTGCTGGATGTGATGTTTGTATGCTTTTGGAACAAAAGAATCTCCAATTTCAATTCAAAATTGTTCAAATTTTTAAGGAAATCATATTCCTAAATCTTTTTCAAATTCTCGACATAAGGGCATTAATTAATCAATTAGGGACCAATTTTTGGGCGTTAAGGGGGTGCTAACCCTTCCTCGTACGTAACCGACTCCCAAACCTGTTCTCTGGTATTTTGTGGACCAAAAATCAATGTTTTGAAACAAAACGTTTTATAACGTTATCCAATCACACCTAAGTAAAAAGGGATTGGTGGCGACTCCATTTTTGTTTTAAAGTCGATCTCCGTTTTTAAATCAAACTTAAAAGTGGTTTCGACACTATGCTTTCGTTAAAAGTTCGCATTCTTTTTGAAAACTTCGGGCTTTGTTGTTTGTGAAATTTGGATGTGCTCTTTAAGGTTTTAAAAAAAATGTTAGTGTTATTATTTTGTAAACTACTTTGGTTATGAATACCGATTTCGGAACATTTGCGGAAACGTGATATTTTGGGAAACAGTTATTAATATTTTAGAAAAAAACCCCATTTAAAACATATAATAATAAGCAATAACGGAAATGAAAGTTTAAAAGAAAATTTAGTCCAATGGCCATATTACAAAACAATAACCCAAATCAAATAATCTTAGAATTAATATAAAAACCAAATTTACTGAGTTTCATGAGGAACGAATCCGATGTATGGCCACCACCGAGTCCTCCGCAGCTCCCAAATCCGCTATCGTTGGGGATTACCTGCAATGTTATGGGAAAAAAAGGGGTGAGTTACAAGAACTCAGTGTGTAATCCCGATTCCATTCACAATCATGGTCTCAGTCTGGGCCTAAGCCCCATATAGTATCAACATGGTAATGCAAACAGAAAATGCAACCCAACCTAATAGTCCATCCACTACACTCCACCCGTACCAGCCCTACACTTCATGTGGGGACCAAGTCAACCCACCCAACCCTACACTCCAAGAATGCAGTGAAGCTGCCAGTATCAGTATATGTGGCTGAGCCACTGAAATCAGTATGTTGTGGCATAGCCACCAGTACAGTACTTCCTCCATCATTACAACCAATCCCAATGCAACATGTCATGGCATAATAATTCAGTGAATGCAAAATGTATTATCATGTCAATTAATCAAGTTGTACACATTCATACCAAATCTGCCCCTAAGGGTATAACAGTAATTTCACCCAATGAGGGTATCTCAGTAATTTACCCACCAAGGGTATTTCAGTAGTTTACCCATCGAGGGTATTTTAGTAATTTAGCATCTTATGGCTTTTTGATATCTTACTGTCACCTCGAGCGACACGGGACCCTTATTGGGTCTCTACGGAGCTAATGGGCCTAAAATCCATTTCAAGCCCAAACGGGCCCATACGCTCGTGTGGCCCATTTTGCATGGTTTCAGTCTCAAATTTCTAGATTTCGCAACCGCACTTACCCTTTGACGATTTTCCACCAACTTCGCCCATGTGGGCTGTAACATCCTGAATTAATGGGCCTTTGCATTTGCTGTTCAGTTACACTTAATGTGTTAATTAGAATGTTTAAGGGGTTCAGATTGGGCTCCAAGTTGGGCCGAGGCCTTAGTTAAAATTTTCTGTTTGGACACTCTAGTGGAAAGCTTGATAAGATAAGGCTTAAAAGATGTTATCTGTGTTTTAAAATACAAAATGGGCTTGTGGCCCAGTGGCAAAGTGTCGCCACTTAAAGAGCAGGGAAGTGGCGTCAACTGGGGAGGCCCAAACTCAAGTTGCATGAAGCCCAATTCTTTTAATTATTTAGCTAATTTTCGGCTTTTAAGTGAGTAGAGTGGGACGGCAATGGGCCTTGGAAATAGGGGGAATATATATGTTTGGATAATGTAGATAATATGGCTGATAATGTGGCAGATAAAAGGAAAAAGAGGTGGTGTTATCTGGGCCACTTGTGGATAAGAGATCAGGTAATGATAAGGGAGAAAATTGATTTATCTGCTGGTCACAGTGGTGGCCGAAATTCCAACACTGAGGGGGAGGAGGAATCGGTTTTGGTAAGTTCAAGGGGTGCCAAAATTTCCTTTGGCTAGTAGCCTAGTTTTAGTTTTAAAAAGGGGCAATTTCGGTTTTTAGGGAGTAGGTGCCGAAATTTAGGTTAAGTAAGGGAGATATCTTTTATTTTCGGCATTTAGGGTTTTATTCTTCCATTCTCTTCTTCAATTTCGGCATTTGGGTTTTTCTCTCCTTCTTTTCTCTCATTCTCTGCCAAAGCCGAAATCCCTAAATCTCATTCTCTCATCTTCACTTTTATGCAAAAGTCGAAACTCTTGATTTTAATTCTCTTCTCCATTCTTTTTCTATAAATCAAATATTCATTGTTCTTTGCTTTTTCTCTTTTGCCGATCTCTTCACTAAAAGCCGAATCTACATAGATTTCTTCCTATCATCTTCTCTTTTTGATCTTCTCAAAAGCCAAAATCTTCTAGGAGTTGCCGTATTTTCTGTAAAGGTAGGTGTCGATTTCTTCTGATCTATTCTTTTTCTCTTTCGGTTTTTAGAAGACAAAGCCGAAAGGCTAATGGATTGTTGGTTTCTTGTGTTTACGTGTTGGGTGACATTCGAGAATTGAAGTAGATCGCTTAGATCTAAAAGCCGGAACCGCTAGTCTCTAAACCTCATATCTTTCTTTTCGGGATTTCAAGGTAAGGGGTTCTCTTTAGATTCTCGTTAGATTCGCTATCGTAATTGTGATCTTAACCATATGATATGATGGTAGCAACTGATAAGGTCTTTTAATGGAATCAAATGTCGATCAGGCGAAGGAGGGGATTGGATCTGTAGACCCAATCTCTAAGTTTAAGAAACGAGCAGTGTCAGCAGTTCGGGATTGGCCACTGGGTTGTGGACTGGCTTCAGAACAAAACCTTAGACAGTTAGCAGTCGTATCGGCTTCTGATAGTGTCGACATAGAAAGTCTCGTCTTGTCTGTAATCAGGTGTGTAGATCTCTAACACATTAAATAATCTGTAACAAATATGTAATGGGCTAAAAGCCGGAAAAAGGCTGTATAGACAGTCGGATTACCCAAAAAGGGTAGGCAAGGGATGCCAGGTATGTAATCATAGAAACTCCTTTATGTGTATCGATGTATGTGATAGACTGTGAACTTTTAGGTAGTATATTGTTTTGATTCTGCATGTATGTATGCATGGGATGGGGTTGATATGATGAAGGGGAAGAACATGCTAATAGGTCACTTGGTGATCGGTGGTTAAACCACGTTTTATAAAATTAGGTCACAAAAGTGATCGGTGGCTAAGCCACGTTGAATTTATTCCTAAATGTTAGGAATAGGCAGCATGACTGTCGATATGGTGGGTAGCGGTTGGTGGGTTGATTGTAGAAATCCCCGAGGTGTGTTGGCTGGTACGGGCTGGTGTGTAGAGGATGGACTATTAGGTTTGGGTTGGGCCATGTTGCATGTAAATATTTTGTTTCCATTGTGTATGGGCTAAGGCCCATAATGTGTTTGTGGGCCTCAAGCCTTTTATGTGTTTTCGGGATTTACACACTGAGTCTTGGTGACTCACCCTTTATTTTCCTTAATTTTTCAGATGAGCAGTAGATCGTAGACTCGAGGGGCCATCAAGTTTTTATTTCCATAAATTATTTTCGGTTTTTTTTCCTTTAAGTTTAATTTTGGGACCATTTATGTAATAAGGCTCCATAGCTTAGGTTATCGATTTATATGTGTTAATGTTTATATTTTGAATTTGTTTTAAAGACTTAATTCTTATAAGTAACGAAATGGGAATTTCAAATAAATAGCACGTATTTATCAAATACCCACTTAAACAAACCGAGATTTCAAATCCCTTCAAAGCATAGTTTTTAACGTTTAACCCGTAGCATACTAGATCCGGTTGTAGCGTTTGGGCTGGGTTTGGGGTGTTACATGGGCCAGATAGCCCATTGGGCCCGTTAAGCCCGTATCGGCTCAGTTAGGCCCGTTACAGACCACTGTCGTGAGAGTGCTCGCGACACTCTCAATGACTTACCGTCATTATTTGTATCTCGATTTACCACTACGAGCGCTTGCACACTCGAGTGGCACAGATGCCGATTTTCTAGCTTTTCGGCATTTGGCCGATTCGCAAATCATTACATGCAATCATTCAGAAGGGTGTGAGATTACACACCTGCTACGAGTGTAGATTGAACCCTCGAGATTACGCACCTATAAATCCATATCCTTTAACCATTTGTCTCAATCAAAATATGACATATCCCTTAGGTTGAAAACGACAACACACCACACTACTTACCAAGAATGACGGCAATTCTTTGCTACGCTTGAATGTTGGTTACTACCTCCGACTACTAAATTGAGTCCCTAAATAAAATCACGAGTTAGCAACGCTGCCCCCAAGTCTAAAAAAAAATAGCTATTCGGCCCCAAGACCTCATAAAACAGTACAAGGATTGACTACCCCATATTCGGTCATAGCTTTACTTACCAACAATAGAAGAAAATCACGAAGCAGTTTGCACCCAGAGTACCTTAGAGGGTTCAGCTTTCCCCACACAAGAAGGATTCCAAAAAGAAACAAAGAGCCGATTCGGCCTTGGAAAAAAGGTGAGAGTCCGGCTTAGCAGAGAGAAGAGATAAAGAGAAAAGAAGAAAAGAATAAAGAGAGAAGAACTCTCTACCTTGCTCAATGAGAACCCGAATAGAGACAGATTCGGCTATGGGATTAAACCGAAATAAGCATTCCACAATGAGAGAAGAAAAGAAAGAGTTAGTCAATAACTAGGAGAAAAAGGAATGGCAAATCCGGCTATGTGAACACAGGAGAGAAAAGAAAAGAAAGTAGAGAAAGAATTACCATTACCTTAGATTAGAGATAAGTCGAATGAGAATGCAAGTTTCGGCACAAGCAGCAACTCCAAAGAGTCAAGATTCGGATATAGAGTGAACCCGAAATGAAATGATTAGCAAAAACACAAGCCACAATATTGGCATGAGAGGGATTCGGCTATAGGTAGAAAGAAAAAGAAGACTGAAGAAAGAGTTGAGAATAAAAAGAAAGATCACAAGGGAATTCGGTAGAGGTTTACCAAGAAAGGAAAAGAAATGACCTAAAACGTCACACTAACTCAAATGGCAATAGCTCTTTTTCCAAAAATGACACAAGCAAAAAGAATTCGGCACAACACTCCCCAAAACCAAATGCACCCTTACAAAAGACCCTTCCCTTGACTGAAACCCCCCCCACAAGCTCCCACATTCGGCCAACCACCTCCACTTTCCATATCCCACGATTCTCTTCCCCATTTGCTCCACAATCCCCTCTCCATCACCCATTCAAACAGTTTGACCACCTCAAACCTTCACCAAGCAGAGTTCTACTCCAACTCTACCTCTTCCCCTCCTTGATCACAAAATAAAACTCCAATATGTTGCATGTGGGATTCGAACCTCACTTCCCTTGCTTCACAAGTGACGCCAACACCACTCCACCACAAGCTCCCTTGTGTTAGCAATGCACAAACAATTCCTCTTAAGTCTTGCTTCCAATAGTCCTCCCTCCTCAAGTGCCCAAAAACCAAAATTTTACCAGGGCTCAAACTCGACCCCAGGCCCCCTAAAGCCCCTAAACACTCTTAAACAACACACAGAACCAACATAACCTGCATTTACACAAATATTACATACCCCTAAATTTCAGGATGTTACACCTAATGTCATGACATTTGTATCCTAACTATTCCTAAGGTTCAACCGAGACTTCTCGCTTGTTGAACTTTGTCGATTACATTCGAAGAGTAAATCACAATTTATACAATATTAAAGTAATTAAAGCATAAATAACAATGCATTATTTACATACGAACTTACCTCGGTACAAAAATAGTAGAAATGGGACCTAATCGTCAAATACTTTGTTTTTCCCCTGATCTAGGTCCGAACCTCGTTTCTCTTGATCTATAATAGCAAATTTAACTCATTTATTATTAACATTATTCAATTCTGTCCGAAAATCTTATTATGGAAAAATTACATTTTTGCCTCTAAACTTTGACATATTTACATTTTGGTCCTAGGCTCATAAAATGAAACGTGTTTAATTTCTCTAATGTACAAGTCTAGCCGAACCATTTTTGTAACTATAGCAGCCCACAATTTCCATTAAAACACACTTTTACTACATATTTTATAAATTTTACAAATAGGTCCTTTTAAGTATTTTCATCAAAAATCACTTAATAAAAGTTGTTTATCTAACACCAAACATTCATTTTCTACCATTAGACATCAAAATACACAAATGTGTAATATGGGTCAAACCCTAGACTTTGATTATTCCTTAAATTAATGGTAGAAATAGATAGATCGGATGATAACGACTTCAAAAATGTAAAGAGCATTAAAAACGGGGCTAGGACATACTTACAATCAAGCTTAGAAGTTTAGAAAACCTTAGCTATTGCGACCTTCTAAATTTCAGCACTTGGAGAAGAAGATGGGCAAGAATTTTGGCTTTATTTTCCCTTTTTATTCATTTATTTACCAAATGACCAAAATGCCCTTCACTTAAAACTTTGAAATTTTATCTCACCATGTCCATTTTTGTCCACTAACTTAACAAATGGCCTAATTACCATCTAAAGACCTTCAATTTAAAATTTCATAGCAATTAAACACCTCTAGCATGTAGAACTCAACTTTTGCACTTTTTACAATTTAGTCCTTTTAACTAAATTGAGTGCCTAAACGTCAAAATTTTCGAACGAAATTTTCACGAAATCATTTTATAAAACTGTAGCCGATAAAAATATAATAGAAACAAATTTTTCTGTGTCAGATTTGTGGTCTCAAAACCACTGTTCTGACTAGGCCCAAATTCGGGCTATTACAACTCTCCCCCTTAGGGATTTTCGTCCCCGAAAATCTTACCAGAAAATAGGTTTGGGTACTGTTTTCGCATAGCTTCCTCAAGTTCCCACGTAGCCTTTTCGACCCCATGTCGTTGCCATAAAACTTTCACTAGGGCTATACTCTTATTTCTCAACTGTTTAACTTCCCGAGCCAAAATCTTGATCGGTTCTTCACCATAAGTCATATCGGGTCGAATCTCAATATCCGATGGAGAAATCACATGTGTAGGATCGGAACGATATCGTCGCAGCATCGACACATGAAACACATTATGAATTCTTTCCAACTCTATCGGTAAGGCTAACCGATATGTCATTGGCCCTATCCTCTCAACAACTTCATACAGCCCGATGAAACGTGGACTCAACTTGCCTTTACGGCCAAACCTGAAAATCTTCTTCCACGGAGATACCTTCAAAAATACTTTATCACCAATCTGAAATTCGATCTCTTTTCTTTTCAAATCTGCGTACGACTTTTGTTGATCTGAAGCTGATTTCAAACAGTCACAGATTACTTTCACTTTCTCTTCGGTCTCTTTAACCAAATCAACCCCATGAATCTGTTTCTCACTGAGCTCTATCCAATACAAAGGTGTTTGGCACTTGCGACCATACAATGCCTCATAAGCTGCCATCTTTATACTCGATTGACAACTGTTGTTATAAGCAAATTCGACTAAAGGTAGATATTTTTCCCAACTACCTTCAAATTCTAAAACACAATAACGAAGCATATCTTTGAGAACCTAAATCGTTCTCTCTGATTGGCTGTCGGTTTGCAAATGAAATGCGGTACTAAAGTTCAACTTTGTACCCAAAGCTTCTTGCAACTTCTTCCAAAATCGCGAAGTAAACCTCGGATCTCTATCTGAAATAATACAAATAGGCACTCCGTGCAATCTCACAATTTCAGCAATGTACAATTCAGCTAACTTATCAAGTGAATAATCGGTACGTACCGGTATAAAATGAGCTGATTTCGTCAGCCTATCAACAATGACCCAAACGACATCTTTCTTTTTTGGAGTCAAAGGTAAACCCATCACAAAGTCTATTGTAGTTCTATCCATATCCACTCGGGTACCATTACTGGTTGAAGTAAGCCCGAAGGTACTTGGTGTTCAGCTTTCACTTGCTGACAAATCAAACATTTCAATACAAATTTAGAGATATCTCGCTTCATACCTGACCATCCATACAATTTCTTCAAATCATTATACATTTTTGTACTACCCGGATGCACAGATAAACAACCACTGTGTGCCTTGTGTAAAATCTTCTGAATAAGTTCATCATTTTTCGGTACACATATTCTATCTCGGAACATCAAACAATCATTCGAACCGATTCGAAAGTCTGAATCATTACCAGATTCACACTGAGCTCTTTTAGCTTGCAATTCACTATCACTTTTCTGAGCTTCATAAATTTGCTGAAGAAACACCGGTCTAGCTCTCAACTCAGCTAGAACCGAACCGTCATAAGATAAAGTCAACCTCGTATTCATAGCTTTCAAGGCAAACAACGACTTTCTGCTCAAGGCATCTGCGACTACGTTCGCCTTTCCGAGATGGTAGTCGATTACCAACTCATAATCTTTTAGTAACTCGAGCCATTTCCGTTGTCGCAAGTTCAAATCCTTTTAAGTCATCAAATACTTCAAAGTCTTGTGGTCAGTATAGATGTGGCACTTCTCACCGTAGAGTTGGTGATGGAAAAAATAATGGCAGCCAATTCCAAATTATGCGTCGGATAATTCTTCTCGTGCGGTTTCAACTGTCTCGAGGCATAAGCTATCACTTTGCCCTCTTGCATCAACACACATCCTAATCCATTCAGTGATGCGTCACTATAAATTACGAACTCTTTTCCCGATTCAAGTTGCACTAAAACCGGTGCCTCAGTCAATAATGTTTTCAACTTCTCAAAACTTTGCTGATATTTTTCTGACCATTCGAACTTAACATCCTTTTGCAACAGTTAGTAATAGGAGTAGCAATCATCGAAAATCCTTTGACAAAACGTCGGTAATAACCGGCTAAGCCTAAAAAGCTTCTGACCTCTGATACATTATTCGGCAGTTTCCAATCAACAATTGCTGATATCTTGCTCGGGTCTACCCAAATACCGTCTCAAGAGACAATATGTCCCAAAAATCCGACTTCTCAGATCCAAAACTCACTTTTGCTGAACTTAGCAAACAATTTCTTATCTCTCAAGGTCTGCAACACAATTTTTAAATGTTCGGCATGCTCAAACTCATCCCGATAATAATTCAAAATGTTATCGATGAACACAACCACAAACTTATCTAAGTACGGTCGAAAAATTCGATTCATTAAGTCCATAAAAATCGCAGGAGCATTAGTTAGTCCAAAAGGCATGACAAGAAATTCATAGTGCCCATACTTGTTCTGAAAGCGGTTTTCGGCACGTCTGACTCTTTAACTCTCAACTAGTAGTAGCCAGACCTCAAATCAATCTTTGAAAATACTGTTGCCCCCTTCAACTGATCAAACAAGTCATCTATCCTCGGCAAAGGATACTTGTTCTTTATAGTCACCTTGTTGAGCTGTCGGTAATCGATGCAAAGTCTCATAGATCCCTCTTTCTTCTTTACGAATAATACTGGAGCACCCCATAGAGAATAACTCGGTCTCGCAAAACCCTTATCTGTCAACTCTTGCAATTGGGTCTTTAACTCTTTCAATTCAGTCGGAGCCATTCTATACGGAGCAATAGATATCGACGAGGTCCCTCGTACTAAGTCAATACCAAACTCAGCTTCTCTAACTGGTGGTAACCCAGGCAACTCTTCCGGGAACACATCCGGATATTCACAAACTATCGGCATTGATTCAATTCTCAATTCAGACACTTTTTTATTAAACACATAAGCTAGATAGGCTTCATAACCTTTTCTCCCATATCTTTGGGCAGACATCGAAGAAATCACAACAGGTAACTCACTAGACTCATCTGAATCAATCTGAATAACTTCACCATTTTCACATTTCAGTTCAATAATCTTTCTTTTACAGTTCACTATGGCATCATGCAATGTCAACCAATCCATACCCACAATAACATCGAATTCATCAAATGGCAACAACATTAAATCAGCCGAAAAACTGTGACCTCGAATCATTAAAGGACAATTCTTGCAAACTTTATCAACTAGTACATGTTTGCCTAAAGGGTTTGACACTCTAATCACAAACTCAGTAAATTCAACAGGAAAGCTCTTACTAGCTATCAATTTCACACAAACATAAGAATGAGTCAATCCAGGATCAATCAATGCAACTACGTTAGTATTATAAAAAAGTAGCAGTGATAACATCGGCAGATGTCGCTTCTTCACGTGCACAGATGGAATAGGCTCTAGCAAGTGCTCGAGCTTCAGATCTCGTAGTTGAATCTTTCATCACACCTTTACTACTAGCTCCATTTCTAGTATTCCTCGGTGGTTTACCTCTATTAGTAGTATTACTCTGCCTCAGCCATTTCAGGACAATCTCGGATAAAATACTCTTGAGAAGCACACTTAAAGCAAGCCCAATCGCTCACTCTACACTCACCGGGATGTCTTCTGCCACAATGTTGACATTCGGGTCTATTAGACTTTATATTACCCACACTTGCCATCGAAGTAGCTTGAGATTTAAAACTCGAGTGTTGCTTCCCACGATCTCTGTGTGAATAACCCGCTGAAACATTCGAACAGGAATACATTTCTTTAGATTTTTTTACTGTGACGGAAATGACTTACTCATAGGTCTCTTCCTCGAATCTCTAGCTTCTAGATCAGCTTTCCTCTTCTCTTTATTCATCTCTTCTGCCTTACAAGCTCTTTCAACCAATACCACAAATTCTTTCAGCTCTAAGATCCCAACTAACACACGAATATCCTCATTCAATCCATCCTCAAATCTCTTGCACATAATAGCCTCGGTGGAAATGCACTTTTGAGCATATTTACTAAGTCTGAAAAATTCTTGCTCATACTCTATCACTGTCATATGACCCTGCTTCAGCTCAAGAAATTCCTTATGTTTCTGATCGATGAACCGCTAACTAATACATTTCTTTCGAAACTCATCTTGAAAGAATTCCCATGTGACTCTCTCTTTTGGTACTACCGATACTAGTGTATTCCATCAGTGATATGTAGAATCTCTCAGAAGTGAGATGGCACACTTTAAACACTCATCCGGTGTGCAGGACAACTCATCAAATACCCTGATGGAGTTTTCGAGCCAAAACTCGGCTCTCTCAAGATCATCATCCACATTAGCTCTGAAATCTTTAACCCCGTGCTTTTGGATCTTGTCAACCGAAGGCTTGTTCATTCTTACAAATTCCATACCTTGTGGGGCTACGGGGACTGGTCAAGGAATAGGTGGGGGTGGAGGAGGTTGGGCATTCGGATTTGTTCGAACAAATTTCGTATACCACTCATTCATCATGTGGAGAAAGGTTTCTCTACCCCCTTCTCCCTGACTAACCGTAGGAGGTCTACTATCAGACGGCGCTGCCCTTTGAGGAGGACCCGGCGCATTACATTCAACTTCATCAGCCTCAGCTCGATTGGGATCCATTTACTATATGAAAACACAATTTTAAAATTGTCAAGAGTCATCACACTATCACAGTTCATTTATGGCATGTATAGCTAGACTCTTACACACGCTACGTTAGTCCAAGAATAGACTAAACGGTAGCTCTGATACCACTAAATGTAACACCCTTACCCGTATTCAACGCCAGAACCGGGTACAAAGTATTACCGGACTTAAACACAAGCAACCATACAAAACCGAGACATAATTTCCATCCAAATTTAAAAATTTTCAAATACATTCATATCGTCCCTAAAATGAGTCTACGAGGCCCAATACATACAGTGGAAGTAGTTCGGGACTAAATTGAGAACTTTTGAAAATCATACAACACTTAGAATTTTTTTCATGGAAATAGGGCCACAAGCCCGTGTGGTCCAAGGGACACGCTCGTGTGACCCTTGGACACGCTCGTGCTACAGGTCGTGTTCAAAATAGGGAGCTCTCACGGTCGTGCCACACGCCCGTGTGTTAGGCCGTGTGGTCGATTTAATATTCATGATTTTTCATAAAATAGATGCAGACTTCACACGACTAGGGCACACGCCCGTGTTTGAGGCCGTGCCATCCACACAGCTGAAACACACGTCTGTGTCTCTGCCCGTGTGCTCAATACTGAGCAATCTATTTTGCAACAATTAAGGTGTAGGGGACACACGGCCTAGACACATGCCCGTGTGTCTACCCGTGTGTCACACACAACCTAGACACATGCCCGTGTGTCTACCCGTGTGGACAAAATAAGGCTATTTACCAAGCCCTTTTGTCACCCTTCCATGCACATACTTACATAACAAAACATAGCACCAATCCAAGCATATACATTCAACCAAATCAGCCACAACCAAGACATCAACACTCATTCATATGTTACCATCTATCACATAAAACAATCACTTATCAACTCAAACCATGCAAATTTCCCACATCCATGAAAAGCATCATCATATGCATATATATACTTAAACCAATATTAGCCAATTTCAATGGCCATTTACAAAATGAATTATCAACCAACATAAGCCAACATATTTGGCTAAATCAATTCTGACACATAACACTACAGCAAAACAGACTTTTAGCGGCGTTTATAAGCGCCACTAATATTATTTGCGGCGCTTTTAAAATCGCTGCAAAAAACGTCGCTAAAAATAACGCCGCTAAAAATAACGCCGCAAATTTCAATTTTAGCGACGCTTTTCTCAAAAACGCTGCTAAAGAACATGACCTTGGCGCTTTCCCAAAAATGCCGCTAAAGACCATGACTTTTAGTGGAGCTTTTCCCAAAAACGCTGCTAAAAGCCATGTCTTTAGCGGCACTTTTCCCAAAAACGCCGCTAAAAGACATGGCTTTTAGCGGCGCTTATTTCCAAAAACGCCACTAAAGGTCATGAAAAATAAAAAAAAATTAAAAATTATATAAAAGAATAGCACTATTATCACAGCACACAAACAAGCTTTAATTGGATAACATTTTATATACAAATCCATTCCTATCCCTCTACCCGCTTAAGCAAATCCTTTAGCATTACTTTGATAACAGTTCCTATACAAATCCATTTATGTTCCAGGGGCACAAATCTATTTAACAAACAGATAAAAACTCAACCAATACACAAGAAATTTCATAAGTCTATATTATGTTAATGAGTTTATCCAACTCACAAGAAAAATTACTGAAAATAGGTGGTGTCAAATCCAGCACCAGCACAATTAAACAAATAGCCTATTAAATAATTAAACTGAGTAAAATCCAACTCCGAATTGTCCAATCATGCTAACATCAGCACTAGCAGCCAATGCCTCCATGAATTCCTTAGTCCCGGAACTAGCAATGGTACCAAGATTGTTCACCAAATCTGAATAAAAAGACACAATCTCATTAGAACCTCTCTCTTGATTAAAATTTAGTGAATAACCTAATGCACAAGAAGCAATAACAAAACTTACCGGCCTTAGTCATGCCAATACCGCTATCAATGATCGATTGAGTATTGTTTGTCTTGTCGGGGACAATGTGGATAAACAACTCGGGTTGAGCATCAAGTTTGCTCTTGTCCGTCAAACTCTCGAATCTAATCTTGTCCAATGCCTAAAACCACAATTTTTAATAATTAAATTAAATGATACTAGCTTTAAATTTATCATAAAACCTAAAATTAAAACCCACTTCTATGCTAACAATTTGCAGGTTTAATCAAACTTCGAAAACCATAGATTCAAAGACTACCATTTGCATTTCAATCTTAAACTTTCATACTATAAATTCCTAAAATTATAATAAAAAAATCAAATGACAGAATGAAAGCTTTTATTAACAAAATTAATTTTCAATTGAAATAAACAACCAACAGAGCACTGCCTATAAATTAAAAACAAAGAGAAAATAAAAACCCAAATTTTGTTTCCATACAAAAAAGCAAACAAAACCAACAAGCATTAAAGCAAAAAAGATTAGATCCAATTAACCATACCTTAAAATTATAATAAAGTAATTAAAAAAAATCTCTATATTGACGACAAAAAAAAAAAAGTTAAAACAGAGAAGAGTAGGACTTACATCAGAAGCATTGCTGATGAGCTCACGAAGAAAGATCTCCTTGTTGCTGTAGAAAGTGTTGATAATTAAACTAAGAAGCTGGTTAATCTCATCTTGAAAAGCAAACATCTCTGTGTCCGCCATTGATGAATAACTCAAAACCCCAACTCAAAAGCACGCAGGAAAAACCGTAAGCAAAAGATTATATTCAGGTGTTTAGAGTTCTAAAGAGAAATTACAGAGACAATAAGTAGCGCGTAACGACATTATTATATAGAAAATGCTTCATTAGGGTTTCTAGATAAATAAAATAGCCTATTAAACAAATATAAAACGTACATGCAAAACTAATTTAGTCTTACACTAGTATATGTGATAGCCTATTATCCATAGGCAGGTAGCTACCTGACAAAACGAAAACAAACAACAATCAATCCATCAGTCTTAATTTATCAAATGTTAAGACAATCATAATGGATTATTCAATCATCTGCAGAGCAACAAAACCAGGCTTTCAGCATTTACAAAATTTAAATAATAAAGTTTATGATTATAGTTTTTACTTAAAACCGAAAATGGTAGCCTTCTAAACTTTAGATCTCTGTATTTCCATAACAGCTATTTTGATGCTGCTGGCAAATGGTTTAGGGAATATAAAATTAAATGAATTACATCAAAGATATCACATAACTCAAGCTAACTCTAAGACCAGTAACCATCTTTGGCCATTATAGTGCAGGGAGTCATATAGATCAATAAAATTGACAAAATCCAATATCAAAATTTTCCAACAATACATTTCTTAACACAAACAAATTAGGAACAATATATCTTTCATGTCCATAAAATCTTTTGAAAATTTAGAAAAACCAGTAATGAAATATAGTCAAAATAAAAAAAATTCTTAATGGACAAAAAGAAAACAATATTCTTAAGAGGGTCATTTTCTTTTATATCTTTTACTCGGTGTATTCTTAAGAAAGCTGATGGTGCTAGCAGTAAAACCTGGCGAGTTCAATTCACCCAATTTAGCAAGTTAAGCATTGGTGCACTAATAGAGTGTTCCATTTTAAATAAAATAATAATAAGCACTGTTAATGATACCCAAAAACCCCATAAATATTTTCCAATTCTAACAGTAAAGGCAAAGACTCACCAGCAAGAGCTCCAACTACAAGTATATCCGGACAATTTAGAGATTTTTTCTTCTTTGATTGGCAGTAGGATTTCTTTAGTTTTTCGTACATAAAATAATAACAAGTACTGTATGGAAGCATGCCCACTAGAGTTGGGGAGAGACCAGCATAAAAGGCACCAACACCACCATCCTTGTAAATCTTGCTAATTACAATGCTTAAGCTAGGGTATATTTCAGGGCTAACAGTCAGCCTATCCTGTGAGAATTACAAGAACATTGATGAGTCAGATGACATTATACAGGCCAAACTCTTAGATGGACTTCATGTAGAGCCAGTGTTCAAAGCAAAATCTAAAAGAAATAAATCATCTTGATGCAGAATGTTCTGCTCTTTTCTTTCTTTTTATTTGGGAAAAAAGAAACATAATGAACTCATGAGATATCAGATACCTTGAGAACTTCAAGTGGATGGCATGCAAGTGTGCTAACAATTCCAGCAGCTACACCAGCCACAGCAACTGGAGAAACCCAAGAAAGAGAAAAGTTAACGTTAACATGACCAATTTGCAATTTTGGGCCTTCAATCTGCTTCCATTTCTCTTGTGCTGATGTCATTGTTCGCTTGACGCACTCAAATGTTCCAAGCTCAATTTCTTGGGTAGGAATTATTCTAAGCATATTGATTCCATTTCCAGCACATTGAGACTTCATTTTTTTTTCTTTTTTTGGGGGAATAAAACAAGGGCAACAACAAGCAGAAAGCACCAAACTGGTTTATTGTCAATCAATTTGACTAAATTTGAAGGATCTATATAACTTAGTATCACAATAAAAGGCCTGAATGGACATTCAAATTCTCAAACTTACACCAAAACGTATAGTAGTTGACAAAAGTTTGTCAGCCAATTTATCCACTATAAATTTCTAATGCTCAATGGCATTAAAAATATGGAGAACAAATTAAATGAAATTGAGAACCATGTTTAAAATTTATGATCAATATGGAAAGAAATTCAATAGTTTTTACTTAAAAGCGAAAACTATGAAGTGAGCTATATAGTACACCCATGTAATCTTAGCTACTGGAGGGTTAACATCAGCTTAACATCTTAACTACTGTTTCAAAAAAGAGCTTAACATCAGCTTGAGTAACCTGCAGTGTGTAAAATCATGTAATAAATGTAAAGAGCCTTTATTGCAATCAGGACTATTATTAATAATCAACATCCCAAGCAAAATGAGATGTCAGATTCATTAAACTTCCAATAAAATTAAAATTAATTGATTAAACATGGAAGTATAAAATCAAGCACATGCATGAATTTCCACTGGATCAAGTATCACGGACAATACAAGATGGATGTAAGCTTTCACAGAATCTATTAAGGATTAGATGAAACACCAGTTGAGAAGAATGAGAGCCAACCAGGTCAAGCATATGTTCAAAATCCTTGGCATGGAAAACTTTATGACAAACAGGACAATTCCCATGCTTTCTTCTACAGCTCCATTCCTATATAAAAATAGGAGTTCAAGCAAATCATAAAGAAAATTAATATATGAAAGATTTTAGATTAGAACCAAAAAGTGTGATAAATAACATGGAACCTTTAGCAGTATATTTACTGCAATCATGGTTAGTGTTCATTTGCACCTCACCACAAAACAAATGTACAACTTAGTGCCCTAACAAATTCACATAGTAACTGCATTTCACTTTATCTCTGAATAAGCAAATAAGTAAGAAAGATTACCATTTTTAACACATTATTTGATATAACAGTCATTTCTGAAAATCAAAACATAGAAAGGAAATAACGGATATTGAAAGAGAAGTTGGAAATTATCCTAACAAACATAAATACTTTGAATTTAATCACCAGACTATCTTTTTTCCTTGAGCAAAGTAATTTCACAACCCAAAAAACAAATAATTCCAATAATTCGGTTTAGGAACATAACACCTTAAACATTATGACAATAAATAACATGAATACAACATAAAACAAATATCACCAGGTCTAAAGAACACGATATGGGACTTACACAACGTACATTCTCATCACTCAAGGACACAATTTATTCCATGAAAATGGTTCATTAAGCATCGAAGAAACCTTTTGCAAACAATTTCCAATTGTTGCACATGTCTATAAAAATTTTGGAAGTATATAATACCTTAAACACGAAAACTACACAAATACATGACATTCCAAATTTAAGGAATTCAATATCATACATGTTCAAAGTACATTCTTATCACTCCAACACGAAAACAACATGAATATATGAATTACCAGCCGTAAGAAACATTTTATAAACAATTTCCTAGTCTTACTCTTTTCATTTCAAGATAAAGCTTAAGTAAGCGTTAGTATAAGTACATGCATTTCATACTGAAATACCCAGGTTCTAATTAGGCACATGGAATCACTTATTTACCACCAAAATATATACAAATAAGAAAAAAATTAAACCCCAAGGGAGGGATTTCAAGAACTACTAGATGCATGGATTCACTATTCATGGATATTTTCCCTGATTTTTAGCAATTTAAAACTAGTATTGATTAGCGAACCCCAAGAAATAGTTATGAATAAGATAAAAAATTGAAATAAAAGAATGGATTTAAACAAATCCAGACAAACCATCAAATCCAAATCAAATTTAGGGGTTTCTTTTTGGGGAGCAAAAAGAAATGAAGAAGGCTTATGTTTTAAGCTTGGAGTAAGCCTGAGCTCTACGCTGTTGAATTTCAAGGAATTTGCGAAGTAAACTGAGAATTTCATTGCTTTTACTGCAATTGCTGTTGGACAAGTCTAATTGCCAGTAATAAGGAATGTTTTGGAATGATTTAAACGGTTATCTATATATAGTTTTCTATGTTATTAAGTGTTGAAATAAGTGAACTCACTCGAAAAGTTTATGCAAAAACCCGAATTATTAGTTTCAAATATTTATGTTATAAGTGAACTCACTGGAATATAGGAAAATAAACATGAAAACATAAAAGAACAATGAAAATAAAGCAGGAACACGAACCTAAACATAATGTTAGAAATGCGTAAAAATTATATAAGTAGAAAGTTTACTCTACCTATGAAAACAATGAAAACAAGACATCAACTTCATAAAAGGCAACCTTTCTGTCTGGTCATCTTCTGACACCAAAGGATATAAACACAATGGACAATCGCCATCAGGGTGGTTCATTGTGGAAAGCCTCTCAACTGCTTCCTAGAAATATGTTTTGAATCAAATTTTGGCAAAAATTCCACAACCCAATAAACTATAAAGATAGCCATTTAAATTTCCAAGTTAGAAAAATTCACAAAACCACAATTATCGATATCACCAGTCTAGATGTTCCTATAACTATTCTACAAAAGGCAGAAGTGCATAATCTGGTTAAGACCTGTACCACTCGGAAGCTTGATACGAAGTACAGAACTAGCAAATCATTATAGCTATAAAAAAATTAAGTCATAATCAAAAGGTTTATGAAGTCTTGATATATACCAACTAAAATTTTCCCATGCTCTAGTCACCAACATACCTCATTCGAATTTCTCAGACATTTTGAAAACAACAATAAAATTAAAATTAAAAATCCACATTACAATACTGTGGTTACCTTACAAAGTGCTACAAGCATAAAACAAGAAGGGAGCTCACAGGTTTTGTCTCTTATGTTACTTAAAAGAAGTGTTTGCCTTTGCTTATCAAGACCCTTGGAATCTATAAGATAAACAAGAGGAGGCTCCTTAGGATAATGCCATCAAAATAGAAAGTTAGTAACAAGAATCCGGAAAATATAACTTCAAATCAAAATCTCTCTAATATAATTAATCATATTCCTAGTTCTAAAAATACCTGGGAGCTAGCTTGAATTCCAATAGCTGCTTCCACAAACTGCAAAAGAAAGATAAAGAAATCCAATATCTATCTCAAAAATTGATCCTTTCTTTGTATTTAAATTAAATAATGAAGAAATCGGAAATTAAATCCCTAATTTTACGAACCATTATGTTGTTATTCATCGATTATTACCTGCTGGGAAGAAACATCGGCAGTGCAAGGCTTGATGTGGAGGTGAAGGTACGGCGGATACGATTCAATGATGACGCAATCATCACCATAAACAGATTGCACCGCCTCCACTTCCATCTTCACTTCCTCTTCCTCCGCCATTCCCCCCCCCCCTTTTTTTTTATTTTTGGGTTGGGGGTGCCCCGTGTTAAAATAAAATTAAGAAACGGCGAAATTAAACTTTGCGGCGTTTTTTCCTAGGGCCACTATTGCTGACTTATAGCGGGGCTTTTACCCTAACGCCTCTAATACTTGAACCTAATATAAAATGAGTTTTTGCGGCGTTTTTTATAAAAAGTACTGCTATTGTTTATCTTTAGCGGCTAATACTTCACTTTTTTATAATTTTTTTAAATTTTATTATACATAAAGTTTATCTACTATCTCTTAAATAATTTAAAATATAATAATAATTTTAGTATATTAAAATTAAAATTATCTCTTTTACCACTATATAATAAATTATTTAATATATAATTTAAAAATAATAAGTCATATACCCAAAAAACTTTAAAAGTATTTTAAATAATAGTATTTTAATTTCTTTCATTTTTAACACATATTTTTTTCAATTTGCATCATCTTTGACTTGATTCAACATCTTCACATCCACCCTACTTGGGTTAGGGGATTAAAAACTGCATAACCAAATTATACACCTTAAACCCTAAATTATGGACCTTAAACTCTAAACCGCAACTCATATATATATATTACAAGGTGCAGAAGTAATTAAAGAAATAATCTTATTGCTTACCAAAACCCTAAAATAATTTGATTTTTATCTCTTTTATCAAAATCCCTAACACTTAAATCCTTAAACACTAAGACTCTAACTTTATTATTCGATATGGTTTAAAGCAATAAACCCTAAACCCCATAAATCTAAAATACTAAAAATTAAACTATAAACCAGGCCTAAACCCTAACCTAACCCTTAATCTTAAACCATAAACCCTAAACTCTAAATCCACAAACCCTAAACCATAAAGCTTAAACCATAAACTATATACCCTGAATTAAAGCATAAACCTTAAACTATAATGAAAATTAATTCAATATTTTAAAATTAATACTATCTCCTTTACGATTATATAAGAAATGATTTAATAATATTTTTTCATTTTTAACAAATATTTTTCTATGTTTTTACTTCCAAATTTTTTCTAAGTGTCATTATTTTTTGATTAAAAATAATTTATATTTTAATTAATATAATTTATATTTTAATTAAGATAAAATATTTATATTTTAAATATTCAATTGAAAATAAATTGTATTTTAATTAACATAACTAGTTAGGGTTTAAGGGTTTCGATAAAGCAAAACTTCTAAATAGTTCAGTTATCAATTTGTAACTTTTCATTATTAAGTCAGTTTCAAATAGCAAAATAAAATTAAATTCAAAACTAAAATAAGAAAAAATGAAAATTAAATCGCATCAAATCGAAACGAGTGTCGGTTACCTTAGATGAAAATGGAACTATTGCTCAACTTTTAGTAGCGTTTGCGCCAAAAACGCCGCTATTGCTCATTTTTTTAATGGCGTTTTCACCAAAGCGCCGCTATTGCACTGTTTTTTTAGCGGCGTTTTTTGCGCAAACGCCGCTATTGCTCTATTTTTAGCGGCATTTTCACCAAAGCGCCGTAATTGTACTGTTTTTTAGTGGCGTTTTTGGCGCAAACGCAGCTACTGCTCTATTTTTAGCGGCGTTTTCACCAAAGCGCCGCTATTGCACTGTTTTTTAGCGGCGTTTGTACCAAAAACGCCGCTATTGCTCTATTTTTAGTGGCGTTTTAACCAAAGCGCCGCTATTGCTTAATATTTGTGGCGTTTTTTGTCCAAACGCCGCTAAAACCCTTTTTTCCTGTAGTGTAACAAAATGACCAAGTTCCTATACATGCCATAACTCAAAATACTAGAATTAATGGTACCCAAAATATTAAGTTGATAGTGTGAATGGATCTCCGACAGTTTTCGATCCCCGAGCTGGCTTGGTGATACTACAAGACAAGGGAAAAGAAAGGAGAGTAAGTTATATAGCTTAGTAAGTTCCTATGCAAATAATAAGCATTAAAATTACACATGTATCATACAAATAAACATGATAAACTTGGCATAAATAGTATCAAGATCTTCTACTCATAACTTACTCATTCATAACCTTACCGAGGGATTCATCACATATCGAGCTCATTAGTAAATAAGTTTTAAGTACGTACCTGTACCAACCCGCAACATAATCATAATCTTTCACAACTTCAACATACTCATTGAATTTCCCGTTGAACCACTTGGAATACTAAAGGATACTCGGGAATCTCACACACACAATATTATACCAATGTCATATCCCAGATATGGTCTTACATGGGGTCTCTTATCGATGCCAATAGCCTAGCTATGGTCTTACATGAAATCTCATATCGATTCCATATCCCAGATATGGTCTTACACGAAATCTCAAATAACCCTAATGTCATGACATTTGTATCCTAACTATTCCTAAGGTTCAACCGGGACTTCTCGCTTGTTGAACTTTCTCGATTAAGTTCGAAGAGTAAATTACAATTCATACGATATTAAAGAATTTAAACCCTAAATAACAATGCATTATTTACATACGAACTTACCTCGGTACAAAAATAGTAGAAATTGGACCTAATCGTCAAATACTTTATTTTCCCCCTGATCTATGTCAGAATCTCGTTTCTCTTGATCTATAATAGCAAATTTAACTCATTTATTATTCACATTATTCAATTCTGTCCGAAAATCTTATTATGGTAAAATTATATTTTTTGCCCCTAAACTTTGACATATTTACATTTTGGTCCTAGGCTCGTAAAATGAAATGTGTTCAATTTCTCTAATGTACAAGTCTAGACGAACCATTTTTATAACTATAGCAGCCCACAATTTCCATTAAAACACACTTTTACTACATATTTTATAAATTTTACAAATAGGTCCTTTTAAGCATTTTCATAAAAAATCACTTAGTAAAAGTTGTTTATCTAACACCAAACATTCATTTTCTATCATTAGCCATCAAAATAAACAAATGTCTAACATGGGTCAAACCTTAGACCTTGATTATTCCTTAAATTAATGGTAGAAATAGATAGATCGGATGATATCGACTTCAAAAATGTAAAGAGCATTAAAAATGGGGCTAGGATGTACTTACAATCAAGCTTGGAAGTTGAGTAAACCCTAGCTATGGTGAACTTCTAAATTTTGGCACTTGGAAAAGAAGATGGAAAAGAATTTTGGCTTTGTTTTCCCTTTTTATTCATTTATTTACCAAATGACCAAAATGCCCTTCACTTAAAACTTTGAAATTTTATCTCACAATGCCCATTTTTGTCCATTAACTTAAAAAATGGTCAAATTACCATCTAAGGACCTTCAATTTAAAATTTCATAGCAATTAGACACCTCTAGCATGTAGAACTCAACTTTTGCAGTTTTTATAATTTAGTCCTTTTAACCAAATTGAGTGCCCAAACGTCAAAATTTTCGAACGAAATTTTCATGAAATCATTTTATAAAACTATAGCCGATAAAAATATAATAAAAACAATTTTTTTGTGTCGGATTTGTGGTCCCGAAACTACTGTTCCGACTAGGCCTAAAATCGGGCTGTTACAATTCTTTCAAGTACTAATTGTAAATTCCATAATTTTCAACAAAACATATTAAGATTTGTTCATTTCTCTATTGTTGTAGAGGATTTTAATGTAGTTGTTTCATGTTTTCTTTGGGCGATAAAAATCAAATTATCCAAAAATTATAGAAAATTGTAATATATAATTAATTAAGAAATTCATGTATATTATATATTATAATTTAATCATAACATTTTTTTTATCTATTTCAATGTATTGAATAGATATATACTTTTTTTTTGTAAGAGTATGATTTTTAGACGCATTATAATTTAGATAACACAATCAAATTAATAAAGATGTTCTTCAACCCATATTTATTTAGTTATTATGGTGGTAAGTAGAATAAGTTTTTAGAAAATTTTATATTTTTAATTATAATTGAATTATTAGTTTAATTTATTAAAGGGATTTAAATTCAAATCCAATAAACATTTTTTTTAAATGGTTTTGAAGTGGTTTAAGTCAATAATTTTATATGTATGTATACTACTTATAAAATAATGTTTTTAAAGCTTAAAAGTAACTGAAATCCAAATAAAAATTGAATTATTCAAATAATGAACTTGAGAATTAATTCAAAATTTTTAAATCATGATTTTCAAATAAAAAATTTAGAAATCCAAACAAAATCTAGATTTTTGTTCTCAAGCATTACCTTAGATAACGTTTTTTCTTTTCTTTTCTTTTCTTTTTCGCTAAAAAAGGTGGGATAAGAAAGGATCCAAATTATTACCAAAAAAGAAGAAGAAATAAACTAAAACACCCTCAACGTCTTTGGAAAGAAAAGCCCAACAATTAGATAATGGATCATTAAAAAATATAAATTTATTTTGACCATTGTGTTGGCTTCACTTGGAATGTAATATATGCGAACCTCCAAGCTCTTTTATAGCAATGTTCGGATGTTGCGAAGTTTTGAATTGGAGCAGTCTTCCTCTTTATAATTGTTCAACAATTGCATCGGGGTTTGATTATCACTTTCAAGAATCACCTTGTCATGTCTTTCTCCCAAGCAATAGTGAGACCATCAAGAGCAGCCCACAATTCTACTTCCAAATTCGAAGTTATCCTAATGATGCTATTGAAACCAATCTCCAATTACCTTTGTTGTTTTGAATGACACCCCTAATTATTGCTTTCCTCGTGACCTGGTCCATCGCCCCATCAATGTTCAATTTAACCCACCTCAACGATGGCAAGCTCCATCCATGATGTTTGTTAGCGAGTCAAAATTTGGATTTCTAAAATAATGTAAATTGGGTGGTAAATTATCAAGAAATGTAACATCATTGATAATTTCTCAAATCACTCATTTTTTAGAGACTTAAAATATTTTTAGATTTGACAAATCCATGTTTTTACCTATGATTATTCTAAAATATGATTTGTTCTATTTTGGTCACTTAATTTTTTTCCTCAATTTAGTCACTTTAAATAAAAATATTGACTGAACTAGTCACTGTGACTAAATTTTCCATCATCTTCTAATAAATTGCATAGTCAACAATCCACCTAATATGTTTTTCCACATAATACATATTTCTCTTTTCTTCTTTTTCCATTTTTTAATTTCTTTCCTTTTTTTAATTTTCCGTTTCCCTTTTTATTTTATATTTTCATCTTTTTTCTTGTATTCTTTCTTTTCTTTTCTTTCCTTTCTATTAAACCCAAAAATACCGAGAGGGGGTGAATTAGTATTTTAAATTCTTTGTAAGCTTTTCTAAATGATGAGGAAATGAAAGAAAAGTTTGGACAATTTGATTTATAATAGTTCGACTCCAATTGTCTACCTTCACTACCTTGGTATAGCTCAACTAAGGATTTTTCAATTCACTATAAGTATTGATACCTTTCAAGGAGAAGGTATAACCTTTACAATATCTATTTTTTTCACAAGGATAAGATAGAACCTGTAACACCCTATACCCGACCCAATTTACCGGACTCAGATATAGGATGACGCAATATTTAACAAGAATTTTACAACTAGAGAAATCCATTATGTACATACTTCTTATTTATTCAATTTCTTATCTAAGTCAAAAGATTTTGAAGGAAACATTAGTAATTACAATATGTTCTCAAAAACAGTATAAGACATTACAACTTAAATATTTGTTAAAATAGACTGAATCATGGCGTAGAGTACTATTTGCCATATATCTAAAAATGCCCCTTTATATGCATAATATCGCTCTTCGGACTGCTACCCTGGTGCATTCTTGGTGTGGTCCCTACTAATGTATTGGTTCAATTCCAAGAACCCGCATTACAAATAGACGCATGTAAGTTGAACGGAACTTAGTGAGTTTCAACCAATATTACTTTTAAAAGTTGTTGTTTGATTTCTCGACTTGAAGATTTTAGACTTCCTTTCAGACGTTGGCAGATGTTTTTCTGATTCTTGGCGAATAACTATATGCCAATCTTTGCACTTGACTCTCTTATACACATTCCGCTCAATTGGCAGATACCAAACTTCACACCTTATTGTAGATCCTAATTCACAATCTCTTTGAAGATAGAAATTGGATACATTCCTCTGAATGATAACTTACGTATACCACTCTTGGTGGATTCTTATACTGGCTCTAGCGGGCTGTTAGTACTCAAGCCACACCGTATCTTCAAATCAATCCAGACATCGAACTTGGTTCGATGAATGCAATATTTTAAATTATCCAATAGAAAATCCTAAGACTTCGATACATAATGTGAAAACTTCCAGGTTTGGCGAACACTTACACCACCTACAATTACAGATATTGTAACACCCCAAACTCGGCCCATGCGTTAAGGCCAGATCTGACATGTCACATGAGAAAAATACTTTTAAGTCCTTTTCATTCATACGTAAATAGATATTGATTTAAAATTTTGTAAAACCAATTCCCATTTAAAATTCTTGACAAAGTATTACTGGATTCGAAGATTTATTGATAAATCGATAAATTTGAACTAATGATTTTACAAACCATGTCTTTTGAAAATGTTGATGAAAATTTAAGAGAAAATTTCCAAGTTAAAAAAATATTTATAAAAATTTATTATGAAATCCATTTGTATATCCGTTTTAGAATATGTTTATTTAGGTTTTTAGAAAAATCCCATTTTAAATAATTTGAGAAAAATATAAGTAAATAAAAAAATACGCAAATTAAAATAATCCAGAGGCCTTATTACAACCTTTAACTCAAAATAGTAAAGTAATAAAGTGTACTAAAAAGAAATCCAAAGTCCGAATAAAACCATTTCTGAAGTATGGCCTCTACCGAGTCATCCATGGCCCAAGTCCACGTCACTGAGCATTACCTGAAAGGGATAAGGAAACGAGGTGAGTTACTAGAACTCAGTGTATAATCCCCTTACCGTTGTCCACTGGGCCTGAATCCCATTTAGCAATATTTTGGGCCTAAGCCCTTTTTTACATAATAACGTATCAAACATATTATATGAATGTAATGCAATCCCAAATCAACCTAATAATCCATCCGCTACACACCCGTACCATCCATCACACCTGTGGGGATCAAGTCAACCCACCCCGCCAACACACCAATCGTAGGCATTATGCCATTTATAACAAATTTAATTGTGGACAAGCCACCAGAATCATATCGAATCAGATTACAAACAATTTCGTGGCAGTGCCACCAGAATCACTTCTCTTCATCTTTTTCCCATCCCATGCAAAATCATGTAAATGCATCATACATAGCAAATTGTGATATTTTACAAATATAACAACAATAATTAATTCAGAGGTTATTACAAAAATTCGGCCCATTAATACTTTGCAAATCGGCCCATTAGGGCATTATAACAAATCGGCCCATTAAGGCAACATAACAAATCGGCCCATTAAGGCAACATAACAAATCGGCCCATTAAGCAATATATCAATTCGGCCCATTAAGCAATATAACAAATCGGCCCATTAAGGCAATTTCGTAATTCGGCCCATTAGGGGCATTTTCGTAATTTTCATAGTGTTAATACCGATTTTGTCGATTTTATCAAATAGTGAGATTTAAGCCAAATTTCCCGGTTTCACCATAATACGATTTTAGTCAAGCAATTTACTACCAATATGATATCAATTTTAAACCCACGGAAAACGGTGTGAGATTACACACCTGATTACAGTAAGCACTAAGCTTTCTTGATCGTCGACACCTAAAATATCATAATGCTCGATTAGTCAACATACTTGATTTTATTAATCAACTCTAAATAAACGATCTAAAGTTTTTACCCTTAGAATCGTAAACGACCACGATTTGTCGATTTTCTCCGGATGACGGTCCACAACCCGGTGGAAAATCCCGAATTGCCGATACTGCCATTCGTTTGAATTTAGGAGTAGGGATTGTAAATCCGCTCCTTTTTCGATCTCCAATCGCTATCCCTTTCAATTTGATATCGCTTGCCTCCATTGAATAAGATTTTAGTCAAAACGATATTTCGTTAAAAAAATATGGATTGTCTAATGACAAAGGATTCGGCTTACCACTATAGTCGTATGATTAACAAGTCGATCGATCGAGCGATTTAGACCCTACCAACAATATCAATTAGCCAACCTTTAATCCGATTAACACAATAACCAAATGGAGATATCAAATAGACTATGAAGGAACTCCTTACCTTAACAATGATAATCCTGTTACTCTCGATCGTCCTATGACTAGAGATGATTAGGCGATGTTGTGGTATTCGACCTCCCTCTATATCACTACGAAGAAAATATTGATCACCACATGAGAGTGATGGAGAGAGATATTTCGATAGAGAAACAAAATAGAATAACCGGATGATGATGATCTCATATATTCGGCTAGTAAGAAAATAACAATGAAACGAAAAGAGGGATAATAAGTCACTTACCAACTCAGTCAAAAAGAGATTGTCCACGATAAAAAAAAAAAGAAGAAGTGAAGAGATGGGATGATACTAGATTCGGCTTTGGAGGAAAATCAAACAAAAAGACGTGATCTTAAAATGATGTCGATTTTAGAGAAGGGGAAAGATTGAAGAATTGGTTAAAAGAAAAGAATGGAAGAATGAATGGATGCTAGATGATTCGGCTACCAAGGGAAGGTGAACAAGAGATGAATGTTTCTACCAAACAAAAGAGACGAAATGCACAAATGTGCTAGGAGGTTTCGGCAAAGAAGAAAGAAAAGAAGAAAATATGCTCACTAATGGCTTGTAATTTCGGCACAAAGCAAAAGAAGAAGTTTGGAGAAGAACACAAAATAGTGCAAAAGAGATTTTGGCCTAACAAGCACCAAAATTCTACCAAAAGACAAAGCAAAAATTCGGCTACCCTTCCCTCACACCAAAATCGTGTAATATTTTTGACATTAAGGTAAAAAATTTGGCCAACCAAACTTTCCAAAACAATTCCCTTGAAAAAGGCCATATGTTCCCCTTACTTGCCCTTTTTCTTTTGATTCCTTTCCTTACCTTCATCCTTTCCTTATTTCCTTAGCCACCTTGCCAAAATTAAAAAGTCCACTTTGCCATATATACATCTTGGCCGACACTTAGGGAAAGAATACCAAAAAAAATAGTCAAAACTTTTGTACCAAGTGGGATTCGAACCTCTTCCCTCAAGGCCTTCATGTGACGCCACAACCTCTTTACCATATGCTCATTTATGCTTTCAAATTACTCACCTATTTCCATAAACCTTGATGCCACTTACCATCTCTCCTTAATAGGCTAAACCACAAAATTTTTACTAAGGCCCAAATAAACCCCGAGCCTTCTCAGAACCCCTAAACATATAAAATTAATATTTTTAACTAGCTTAGCACAAGAAATAATGCAATACATAAAATACTAAATTTTTGGGATGTTACAATTCTACCCCCTTTAAAGAAAATTTCGTCCTCGAAATTTACCTGATTAAAAGAGGTGAGGATATTGCTGCTGAATCGCGTCCTCAGGCTCCCATGTAGCTTCCTCCGCTCCGTGATTGCGCCATAATACTTTGACTAATGGTACCGACTTCCTTCTCAGCTCCTTAACGTCTCAATCTAAAATTTGCACTGGCTCCTCTTCGAAAGACAAGTCAGGTCTTATCTCAACTTCCTCTACCAGCATTATATGAGACGGATCCGATCGATAACGTCTTAACATTGAAACATGAAATACACTATGTATCTGATTCAACTCTGGAGGTAACTCAAGCTGATAAGCAACTAGCCCAACACGCTTTAATACATGGTACGATCCGATGAACCTAGGGCTCAACTTGCCCTTTTGTCCAAATCTAAAGATCTTCTTCCAAGATGAGACCTTTAGAAAGACCTGATCTACGACCGCAAACTCAATATCCTTACGCTTCATATCCGCATACAATTTTTATCTATTCGAAGCTTCCTTTAACTGTGCCCGAATTACCTTTACTTTTTCCTCCGTCTCTGATATCAGCTGAGGACCCAATAACTGTCGCTCCCCCAGTTCAGTCCAACAAGTAGGAGTACGACACCTACGACCATACAACACCTCGTAGGGTGCCATCTGGATACTGGATTGATAGTTGTTGTTGTATGCAAACTCTGCCAACGGTAGGAAATCCTCCCAACTACCCCTGAAGTCGATCACACAGCCCCTTAACATGTCTTCCAGAATTTGGATTACTCTCTCCGACTAACCATCTGTTTGAGGATGAAATGCTGTGCCGAAATTTAACTTGGTTCCCAAAGCTTCATGCAAGGCTTTCCAAAACCGTGATGTAAACCTAGGGCCCCTGTCCGATATAATAGACACTGGTACCCCATGTAACCTCACGATCTTTGCTACATACAACCTGGCCTACTTCTGCAATGAGTAATCCGTACGAACAGGTAGGAAATGAGCAGTCTTCGTCAACCGATCCACTATTACCCAGACGGAATCTTTCTTAGTAGGCGATAAGGGTAACCCACTAACAAAGTCCATCGTTATCTTTTCCCATTTCCATAATGGAATTTTCACCGGTTGTAGCAATGCCGACGATAATTGATGTTCCGCCTTCACTTGCTGACATGTCAAGCACTTACTCACGAAATCAGTAACCTCCCGTTTCAACCCTGGCCACTAATACTGCTCACGGAGGTCTCGATACATTTTATTTCCCCCAGGGTGCATAGCATATGGGCTACTATGCGCCTTACGCAGAATCATTTGTCTCAATTTCGAATCTTTGGGCATACAAATTTTTCCACGGCAATACAATACTCCCTCACTATTCAATCCAAAATCCCCTATCACACCACCTTTCACTTGCTGAAGTAAGGAACCCAACCTTTTATCTGATAACTGCTTTTCCTTAATCTGGCTTACCCACGTAGGCTTCACCTGAAGTTCGGCTAGTAGACTACCATCTTCATACAGGCTAAGATAAGCGAACATCGCTCTTAAATCTAATATCACCTTACGACTCAACGCATCTGCCACCACATTAGCCTTTCCGGGATGATACTCAATTGAGAAGTCATAATCTTTCAACAGTTTTATCCATCTCCGCTGTCTTAAGTTCAACTTCTTTTGGGTAAGGAGGTACTTTAGACTCTTATGATCCGTATAGATGATCGACTTCTCACCGTACAGATAGTGTCTCAAAATCTTCAAAGCAAACACCACTGCAGCCAACTCCAAATCATGAGTGGGACAATTCACTTCGTGCGGCCTTAACTAACGAGATGCATAAGCCACCACTTTTCCACCTTACATCAACACACATCCCAAGCCCATGTGTGACGCATCACAGTAAACAATAAACTCTTTTCCAACCTCAGGTTGAATCAATACTAGTGCTTCCGTCAGAATCTTCTTCAATTTCTCAAAGCTCTCTTGCTGTTGATCTGACCACACAAATGGTACTCCATTACGCAACATCTTAGTTAGGGGTGCAGCAATCAATGAAAACCCCTCAACGAAACGCCTGTAATAACCAGCCAACCCTAGGGAACTCTGAATTTCGGCCACTGACTTCGGTGGTTTCCAATCCAACACAGCCTCTACCTTCCGGGGATCAACTCTAATTCCTTCAGCAGACACAACATGCCCCAAAAAGGTCACTTCCTTCAGCTAGAATTCACACTTACTGAATTTGGCATAAAGTTGCTTTTCCCGTAATATCTGCAATACTACCCGCAGATGTGAATCATGCTCTTCTTCATTCTTCGAGTATACCAAGATGTCATCTACAAACACCACCACAAACCGATCTAAATAGGGTTAGAAGACCCGGTTCATCATGTCCATAAATGCAGCTGGTGCATTAGTCAACCCAAACGGCATCACCAAGAACTCATAATGCCCATAACGAGTTCGAAACGCAGTCTTATGAATATCCGACTCCTTGACCTTAAGCTGGTGATAACCCGATCTCAAATCTATCTTCGAGAAAATCGAAGCTCCTCGCAGTTGATCAAACAGATCGTCGATTCTCAGCAACGGATACCTATTCTTGATCATCAACTTATTCAACTGTCTATAATCGATGCACATACGCATCGACCCATCATTTTTCTTGACGAACAAGACCAGCGCTCCCCACAGTGACACACTTGGTCGAATGAATCCCCTATCCAACAACTCCTGAATTTGAGCTTTAAGCTCCGCTAACTCCTTCGGTGCCATTCTATAAGGAGCAATGGACACCGGAGCCGTTCCTAGCAATAACTCAATGCCAAACTCTACCTCCCGATCCGGAGGCAATCTTGGGAGTTCCTAGGGAAAGACGTCTAAAAAATCTTTCATCGCTCTAACACTTTCCACCGACAATTCCCTAGCATCCAAAGCACTAATGAAAGCTAGAAATGCTCCATATCCCCTTTTCACCAACTTTTTTGCCTTTAAGGCAGATACCACATTTGATAGATAGTTTCTTCTTTCACCTATCATCATCACTTCTTTATCCTCCGAAGTTCTTAGTATCATCTGCTTTGCAGCACAACCGAAGTTCGCACGGTGTTTCACCAACCAGTCCATGCCCAAAATAAGGTCGAACTCGCCGAATGGCAGTTCCATCAAATCCGCCAAAAATATTTCCTCCTGAGTTTCTAAGGGCACATCTCTAAACAATTTATTCACTAACACTGGCTGTCCTAAAGGACTAATTACAGTTGTTTCTCTAGCAGTAATCTCAGATCTAATGTTCAGATTCCCGAATACAGCACAAGCAACATAAGAATGGGTGGATCCGATATCTATCAAAGTAGTAACAGGTACATCAGATATGAAGAACGTACCGGTTATTACATCAGGTGCATCGCCATCCTCTCGGCGTCTGACCGCATAGACTAACCCTGGCTGCCTCACTTCCGCGTTACCCCTAATACCAGTACCTCTACCCGGTGCATCCTGACCTCGTCCTACACCATTACCACCTCGACCTAGCCCACGGCCTCTCGGTGGCTGCTGAGCGCCTCTAGCTGGCTGTGCATCATAGTTATGAACATTCTGAGTCTGAGCAGTCTGTTGAGGGCAATTTTTAAGCTGATGATCCTTGGAACCACATTTGAAACAACCACCGGTTCTCTTCCAGCATTCACTCGGGTGTCGTTTTCCGTAATCCGTACATGGCTGTATCTGATTCGTAGCAGTTGGTACTCTAGCTCGAGTTGGCTCCTCATTCCTGGGCCTCTTCTAAAACCCCCTAGCAGGACCTGAGTACCTAAAGTCCCTCTTGCTCCTGCCCCTATCCTTGTCTCGGTTTTGCCACTCCGAATGCTTAGCCTCTTCAGCTATCTTGGCTTTCTCCACCAGTATGGCAAAATTCCTCTCTTTTTATAGGGCTATCAGAACCCGCAACTCATCACACAATTCGTCCTCAAAACGCGCACAGCGTTCGTAGTCAGTTGGCACTATACCCCGGGCATACCGACTCAGACGCAGAAATTCCACCTCGTAAGCTGCCACAGTCTTACCTTCTTGGACCAGATTTAGGAATTCCTTCCTTCGGGCATCCACATACCTAGCCTCGACATACTTTCCCTGGAATGCCGTTTTAAAGAAATCCCAGGTGATACGATCAACCTGAGTGCCTTCCCGAACAGTGAGCCACTATTGATACGCCTCGTCTCTCAACAAGGACACAGCTCCTTTCAGTTTCTGCTCGGCAGTGCAATTCAGATCATCCATGATCCGCTCCACAGCCTCAAGCCAGTACTCCGCTACATTTGGGGCTACACCCGAGATACCCCTAAAAACCTCAGCACCATTCGATCTGAGTCGTTCCAAAATTGACCCACGAACTGCTGGCCCAGTTCTTGCCCTAGCAACCCTTTCTAAGACTAGCAACATTGCTTGGGACAGAGCGTCGTCCCCCCTCATACGATCATGTGACCCAACTTCAGTCACAGGTGACGCAGGTGCGTCTATTTCCGGCACATGTCCCGACGCCTCAGACATAACTCTAGCGCCTCGGCCTCTATCACGGCCACGTCTACCGCCTCCACATCCTCTAGTGCTCATATTGGCTAATTCGATTTAATCTGATTAAGAGTCTTATAAATCAGTATACTATTTCAGTGTTTATTAAACAATATTTTATGAAGTATAAGAAGTAAAGTCGTTTTTGCAAGCGCATCCTATAGTCTCAATCTCTATAGTTTCAATCACCTAAAACTAAAAGTTCAGTGTATTCCTCCAGTCATATCATAATAATCATAATCATACGATAATAACATATACTTACTTGACTTGGTGTCGGATACCTGTGGTGCCATACTTCTTTTAAAACATGCATTTTAAATTTAAAATTCACAATAGCTTTGGAAAACATTTTTGAACCCAAACCACAGCTGATTTTTGAACCTGGCTCTGATACCATAAAATGTAACACCCCAAACCCAGCCCATGCGTTAAGGCCAGATCTGACATGTCACATGAGAAAAATACTTTTAAGTCCTTTTCATTTGTACGTAAATAGATATTGATTTAAAATTTTGTAAAACCAATTTTCCATTTAAAATTCTTGACAAAGTATTACTGGATTCGAAGATTTATTGATAAATCGATAAATTGAACTAATGATTTTACAAACCATGTCTTTTGAAAATGCTGATAAAAATTTAAGAGAAAATTTCCGAGTTAAAAAATATTTATAAAAATTTACTATGAAATCCATTTGTATATCCGTTTTAGAAAATGTTTATTTAGGTTTTTAGAAAAATCCCATTTAAAATAATTTGAGCAAAATATAAGTAAATAAAAAAATACGCAAATTAAAATAATCCAGAGGCCTTATTACAACCTTTAACTCAAAATAGTAAAGTAATAAAGTGTACTAAAAAGAAATCCAAAGTCCGAATAAAATCGTTTCTGAAGTATGGCCTCCACCGAGTCATCCATGGCCCAAGTCCACGTCACTGAGCATTACCTAAAAGGGATAAGGAAACGGGGTGAGTTACTAGAACTCAGTGTATAATCCCCTTACCGTTGTCCACTGGGCCTAAATCCCATTTAGCAATATTTTGGGCCTAAGCCCCTTTTTACATAATAACGTATCAAACATATTATATGAATGTAATGCAATCCCAAATCAACCTAATAATCCATCAGCTACACACCACCCGTACCATCCATCACACCTGTGGGGATCAAGTCAACCCACCCCGCCAACACACCAATCGCAGGCATTACGCCATTTATAACAAATTTAATTGTGGACAAACCACCAGAATCATATCAAATCAGATTACAAATAATTTCGTGGCAGTGCCACCAGAATCACTTCTCTTCATCTTTTTCCCATCCCATGCAAAATCATGTAAATGCATCATACATAGCAAATTATGATACTTTACAAACATAACAACAATAATTAATTCAGAGGTTATTACAGAAATTCGGCCCATTAGGGCATTATAACAAATCGGCCCATTGAGGCAACATATCAATTCGGCCCATTAAGTAATATAACAAATCGACCCATTAAGCAATATAACAAATCGGCCCATTAAGGCAATTTCGTAATTCGGCCCATTAGGGGCATTTTTGTAATTTTCATAGTGTTAATACCGATTTTGTCGATTTTATCAAATAGTGAGATTGAAGCCAAATTTCCCGGTTTCACCATAATACGATTTTAGTCAAGTGATTTACTACCAATATGATATCAATTTTAAACCCACGGAAAACGGTGTGAGATTACACACCTGATTACAGTAAGCACTAAGCTTTCTTGATCGTCGACACCTAAAATATCATAACGCTCGATTAGTCAACATACTTGACTTTATTAATCAACTCTAAATAAACGATCTAAAGTTTTTACCCTTGGAATCGTGAACGACCACGATTTGTCGATTTTCTCCGGATGACGGTCTACAATCCGGTGGAAAATCCCGAACAGCCGATACTGCACATTAGATTTGGATTAAGCAACATAATTAAGAACAAACTAAGTAATTCATCATATAACTTAAAAACTAAATAACAAGATTCGTCTAGGTTTCATCCCCTTCAGGTATCTGAGGGGTTTAGTTCATAATGAATAAAGAAAACATCACAAGAGAAAAGATAAAACAAAACATAAGAAATCCCTAAAACCCCCTGAAGGAATTAAAGGAGAATTCCTTCGTCTTGAGTATAATTCCGGCTTCTTGGGATGGATCAACTGGCTATCCTCGCGTTTATTTCCTAACTCTGACCTTCTCGGCTTGGCTCCTTGGCCTAGCTTTGATGCCTTTTCAAAGGTGGTACTTAGGGGATATATATAGGCTCTTGGAATGCGATTCTTTCTCCCTAAGTATCCTTTTCCGACTGAAATTGTTCTTTCTAGCGACAGAGGCATGGCCATGGCACACGCCCGTGTTGGTCGCGTTCAAACCGTGTTCGAACTTTTAATTTGAAGTACGGCCGTGTGAGGCGGAGTTGAGACCGTGCTCTAGGTGATCGTTGAGGCACGGCTGTGTGGGCTTTGGGCCAGGCCGTGTCAATTTCGTACTATGGCCCATTTGCTCCATTTTGGGCCCATTTTGAGTTCTTTTCATCCTCGGGTGCTTTCCTGGGTATAAGACATAAAAAGAAAGGATTACAAGCACATTTTTATAAAAATTAAGGAATAAATCATCGAAAAGCATATTAAATGTGGGTTAAACTATGTTACAATTACGGTTTATCAAATTCCCCCACACTTAAGCTTTTGCTTGTCCTCAAGCAAAATTTTCAACTTACAATTAAAACGAACTTTTCATGATCTACAATCTTTATCAACAATGCCTTATCATAATTTATAGATAATTCATACATGGATAATTCAATTTAAAGAGTCCTACAGAATTAAACGAGATAAGTCATGAGTTTGTACTTCGAAAATATAGGTGTCTCCCCTTATTTAAATAACTACCTTTTCAATTCAAAGCCGATAAGGATTCATGTCCTCACTAAGGATTCACTCAAATAACTCTAAAGTGTTTAAGGTTCAGGAAAAGATCGCTCATAAGTCGTACCTGAAGAGTTAATCCCATAAGCTTGCTTGAAAATCAAATCTCCACCACTGTAATATGAGATGATAAACAGATCAAAAAGGTCTTTGTTAGGGTTGTAACGGGGCTAGGGTTAAAGGTGTGGATAAAAGATGAAATTAGAAGGTTAGAATCGAGATCGAATTGATAAGTACCTACCTAAAAATACCGAGATTACCTCAACTGAAAATGATAATGCACCTACTAATACGAGCCTTTCTTATTGAAAATAAACTTTGATTTGTATAAGCTTACTTTTCATACTATTAATACTGAATATACTTTGAAATATAATTTTTTTTAAGAACAAACTAAATTTAACTACTAGAATAATATACTTAGGTAACTTGATCAAATCAATTCTCGATTTAGGGGTAGTCAAAAGAAAGGGTGATAATAAAGAGGCTTTGGGTTATTAGTAGGTGAGTCAAAGAAAAGGTTTGTTGGGATCAACGGGGTTTACTAGGGGTTAATTTGTCAAGGTAGGCTATTTAGTGGAATTTTAAGGGGTTAAAACCTAGGTGCCTTTATCATCTCTGTAATATCAACTCAAAAGTGTGGTCTCGATATGCATATACGAGACAAGTTCTAGAATAACAGTTCATTGTAGACATACTCATAATCAAAGAATGAGCACGAAAAAGAATGTATGCTTTATAAGGTTCAAAATCTCAAAAAAATTATGGGTATTTTGACATCATCCTTGTAAATTTCCAATTTTAAAGTAGTATTCAAATTTAGGTCAACAACCTAGCAAAATTTTAATTCTTGAAAAAGAGACTTATCATGCTTAATTCTCTAGTATTCTTTAAATTTAATCATCAATGTACAATTAACTATGACTTATTCTAAAACATGTCAATAAAAATCACAAATCATTAGAAATTTCATCCTAATTAGTAATATGACATCTTTCCATAAAAACAAGACTAAATCAGGGATTTGAGAATAATGAAAAAAAAGTTTGGCACTGTTATTCCACTTTTACCCCCAGGGATTTGAAAATAATGAAAAAAGTTAGGCATTTTTACCCCCACACTTAAGATGTACGTTGTCCTTAATGTACAAATATAGATAATATCTTTATTTTTATAGAAATCAAAAGTGAGGGTGTGAGGTACTCACTGAATTCTTGGGCGGGATCGGTGGAGGATGTGGTGAATACGGCGAAAGCGTCGGTATGGTGGTGGTGTTGGTTCCCAAGCTCTGCGCTAGATGAAGAAATTGGGGAACTCGTGAAGGATTAGCTAGGGGTTATTAAGACATAATTAAACTAAGCTAAATATAAAATTAAAAACAAGAAAGAAAAAGGAAAGGAGACTAAGAAGGAAAACGAAAATAAAAAAAAAAGAATGGACCGAAGAGTCCTTATTGAAGGATGGTTCGCAAGGTGGGTGCGACTTCTAGGGCTGTAGAGGTGGTGGCGGTGGTGAGAGTGGTGTGGTTATCATGGTGGTCGGCGTGATTCCCTAGCAGCCTGGCGAACCTGACACTAAGAAACTAAAAGAAAATTAAACGAAAAGAGCAGTAGAGAAGTTTAGATAAGGAAAATAAAGGAGAAGAGAAACAAAAAGAAAAAATAAATTGGTTTCAAAGACCCTTGGCTTGGTGATTAGTCGAAGCTACTGGCATGAATTCATGATGATCGTTCTCCATTGAGGAGCCTATGCTTAGCTTCTTCCACTTCTTCGACATGATTTTGTGTGGCTCAAGGGTGTTAGAGATTTATGAAGTGAAGAATCTGAGAAGGAGAAAGGTAAAAAGAAAAGAAAGTAAAGACGAAACCAGATGAGGGGAAGGGGAAGAGCTGTGGGGTTTAAATAGTTTTTAAATTCTGGCATGTTCACACGCCCGTGCTGTAAGGCCGTTTCGAATTACACGACTGCCTCGCACGGCCGTGTTTGGTAGCCCATGCCCGTGTTTGTGAAGTCAGTAGGTGGGCACAGTTGGACCGCACGGGCGTGCTCTGCCCGTGGTGTGCAAGTCAGTAGCTTCACACGGTTTAAGGGCACGGCTGTGCCTTTCTGTCGGTGCCCGTGGGAAGGGTGGTTGGATCCGTGACGTTGAGGGGGTGGTTGGACTGACTTGCATGGCCCCTGCTCTGCCAGTGTGGCGGTTTCGGTGGTCCACACGGCCACGGACACGGCCGTGTGTAAGGCCGTGTGGCTTGGGAATCTACAGTTTTGGTTAGTTAAAAAGAAAAGAAAGAAAGGACTGAAAATAAAATTGAAAGAAAAAAATGGTTAGTGTTCGGGTTGCCTCTCGAGAAGCGCTTGTTTATAGTCTTAAGCTAAACTTTCCTCGTAAAAAATTTTAGGGAGGTTTGAAGGTTTGAATATCTTCCCTCATGTTTAAATTTCCTTGACAAAGTTGGGGTTGAGGAGCGGTTACCTTGAAATTGCCAAATATTGGATTGCTTACCTCGACTATTCCGTGTTGGAAGATATCTTGTACCTTAAGAAGAATTTCTCCCTTTGCCCTCAGGTCTGTTGTAGTGATGTGAGGATCGACTTTGTCTAACAGTACTTGGTCTCCTATTTTAAAGTATTTGGATGTCCCTATGAGCTCTTCTGGTGGTTCTTCTGGTTTTACTTCGTGTGGATTTGGCTCTTCTTTGACCTGTATCTTCTCCTCTTCGACCCTAAGGCTTCGTTCCTTGTGTGACTCTATTTTGTCGGTCTATGAGTTGGCTCAGGTTCTAGGCTTTGTGATGTTTCCTGCGATGAAAGTTGAACAATTTGATTATTATTTGAAGTGACTTTCTTACCTGCATCGATTGTTGTCCTGGCTAAGTCAAGAGCTTAAAGACTGATTGATTCGTCACCTACACAAAGTATAAGTTCTCCTGTGGCAACATCAATTTTTGCCTTGGCAGTTGCTAAGAAGGGTCTTCCTAGAATTAGGGGAATTGAATTATCCTCATCCATGTCTAAAACAACAAAGTCTACTGGGAAAACAAATTTATCGATTTTGACTAAAAAATCTTCGATAATGCCCCTAGGAATTCTAACAGTTTTATCAGCTAATTGAATGCTCATCCTAGTTTGTTTGGGCTTCCCTAGACCTAGTCGTTTAAACAATGTATAGCATGATATTGATACTTGCCCCTAAATCAGCTAACTCGTTATCAACACTTAGTCTACCAATTAAACAAGGAATAGTAAAACTCCCTGGATCTTTTTGTTTCTGTGGTAGTTTATTCTGTAGCATTGCTGAGCATACTGCGTTCAATTCCACATGTGGCTCTTCGTCTAGTTTGCGTTTATTGGTCAAGAGCTGTCTTAAAAATTTCCTCGAGTCTGGCATCTGGAAAAGAGCTTCAAGAAGGGGTAAGTTAATATGTAATTTTTTTAGAAGCTTAAGAAACTTACCGAACTGTTCCTCTGAATCGTCTCTTTTTATGGCTTCTGGATAAGATATACGAGGTTGGTACTCTTTGATTACCGGTTTTGGCTTTTCATGTGTTACCTCTATTTTACTTTCGTCTGCCTTATTTTCTGGCCTTGGATCAGGTTCACCTAACCCCTTACTGAACTGTGATGGCTTGAATTTGCTCTTTAGGGTTACTCTCGGTGTTATTCGGTAGACGTCCTTGCTGTCGTTCTGACATCAGCTTTGCGAGTTGTTCAACTGCATTAGTGACTTCTTTGACTGACTTAGTAATTTCCCCGATTCGGCTCTCATTGCTTTTGATTGTTCTCTCAGTTTCTTGGATGCGTTTCTCTGTGTTTGCTAAGAATTTTGCCATCATCTCCTCGAGGGTCGGTTTCTTCTCTTGTGGATAAGGCTGATTTTGGAAGTTTTAAGGAGGTTGTTGCCTTTGATTTCCTTAATTTTCTTGACCTCCTCACAAAAAATTTGGGTGGTTCCTCCAACCTAGATTGTAAGTTTTACTATAAGGATTATTATTGGATCGAAAATTATTACCTATATAGTTCATCTGGTCGCTCTCTGCTTCTGGTTGGTAAGGTGGGTACTAAGGATTCGCCACGGTTCCACTTGCGTCGCACTGCATGACTGGATGTGCCTGCGAAGAACACAAACTATCAAGCTTTTTATTCATCATCTCTAGCTGTGTTGATAGCATGGTCACTGCATCGACATTGAAAACTCCTGCTGATTTTGTTGGTTTGGTTCTTGAAGCCTACCATTGATAATTATTCAGTGACATCTCCTCAATGAACTCGTAGGCTACTTCTAGAGTTTTGTTGCTCAGAGTTCCACCGGCGGCTGAATCAATCAGTTGCCTCGTTGAGGGGTTTACACCGTTATAGAAGGTTTGGACTTGTAGCCACAAGGGTAAGCCATGGTGTGGGCACCTCCTTAAGAGATCCTTAAATCTCTCTCATGCATCGTATAGCGTTTCTAAATCCGTCTGCACAAAAGAAGAGATATCATACCGTAATTTAGCCGTTTTGGCCGGTGGAAAATATTTCATTAAAAACTTTTCGGTCATTTGATCCCATGTAGTGATTGACCCTCGTTGTAACGAGTTTAACCACTATTTAGCTTTATTTCTCAATGAAAATGGAAATAACCGAAGACGTATGGCATCATCAGAAACACCATTTATTTTGAAGGTATCACAGAACTCTAAAAAATTAGCTATATGCGTGTTTGGATCCTCGTCCTACAAAGCATCAAATTGAACAAACTTTTGAATCATTTGTATTGTGTTAGGCTTTAATTCAAAATTGTTAGCAGATATAGCAGGCATAACAATACTCGATTCTACTCCTTTTAAATGCGGTTTCACATAATCAAACATTGTACGTGAAGCATTATTTTTCCCCACATCACGTGGTGGTAGGTTATTTTCGTCCATCCCTTCAGTAGGATTGGACCTGCCTTCTTCCTCTATTTCTGTGTAATCTAAGGCTCGCCTTGTTTCTCGACGATTCCTGCGAGCAGTGGCTTCGATTTCACTGTCGTAGACCAAGGGTCCTCTTGGGTTCCTTCTAGTCATAAACTAGAGGTACCTGCTAGAAAAACAAGGAAAATTTTAAAAATCAAAATTTTAACCTAAAAAGATAAAAATAAATTGCGAAAAATAAATATAATGGCTAAAGTAATGAAAATAAAGCGTTCTTAATATTTTAGTTCCCCGGCAACGGCCCCAAAAACTTGATCGCTAAAATCAGAGCTTTAAAAATTTATAAAAGAACGATCGAACATGGAGACTAACTCTGACAACGATTAAAGGCAAGTGTACCTATCGAACAGTAGTATAGCTTAGGCAAGACCGGATTATCGAACCCAAAGGAACTAAAAGTATTAATACTAACTTTCTTTTTATTATTTAGCCTTAAAATTAGAGAGAAGATTGCTTTAAACTAAATTGACAAGAACTAAACTAAGGACACAAAGACAAAAAGGACGATTTGGAAAATAACTTGAAGAAAACTCAATTGATCACGACGACACCCTCAGGAAGAATCCACCTAGATTTCACTTGTTATCTAACCCTGAATTACAAGATTCATTTACTTAGCTTGATCCGTAGGACTCTCTAACCTATATTAAACCCTCTCTCGAGGCAAATAACGTCTAACCCTAGGTTAATTAGTGAAATTCTCGTTCGCTTATAATAACCCCCTAAGATAGCAGTAAATCGATTAATGGACTCCTATATTAGCTTTCACCCTAATCCGGTAAAATCTCGTAACCCTATCTCTAGGCGTTCGATCAACTCCACTTAATTATGTTAGATCTACTCTTAGGCAGGGTTCCTCCTCCAACTAAGCACATTAGATTTGGATTAAGCAACATAATTAAGAACAAACTAAGTAATTCATCATATAACTAAAAAACCAGATAACAAGATTCATCTAGGTTTCATCCCCTTCAGGTATCTGAGGGGTTTAGTTCATAATGAATAAAGAAAACATCGCAAGAGAAAAGATAAAAGAAAACATAAGAAATCCCTAAAACCCCTTGAAGGAATTGAAGGAGAATTCTGCCGTCTTGAGTATAACTCCGGCTTCTTGGGATGGATCAACTGGCTATCCTCGCGTTTATTTCCTAACTCTGACCTTCTCGGCTTGGCTCCTTGGCCTAGCTTTGATGCCTTTTCAAAGGTGGTACTTAGGGGATATATATAGGCTCTTGGAATGCGATTCTTTCTCCCTAAGTATCCCTTTCCGACTGAAATTGTTCTTTCCAGTGACAGAGGCACGGCCATGGCACACGCCCGTGTGGATCGCTTCAAACCGTGTTCGAAATTTTAATTTGAGGCCCGGCCGTGTGAGGCGGAGTTGAGGCCGTGCTCTAGGTGATCGTTGAGGCACGGCCGTATGGGCTTTGGGCCAGGCTGTGTCAATTTCGTACTAAGGCCCATTTACTCAGTTTTGGGCCTGTTTTGAGTTCTTTTCATCCTCGGATGCTTTCCTGAGTATAAGACATGAAAAGAAAGGAATACAAGCACCTTTTTATAAAAATCAAGGAATAAATCATCGAAAAGCATATTAAATGTGGGTTAAAATATGTTACAATTACGGTTTATCAACTCACCATAGAGGCAAAAATGCCACGTATGCCTATTGGGTTTGCCACCAAGGCACCACATAAACTGTTGTGTTTGACAATATGGATTTCCCTAAACTTAGCATTGCCTAAGATTTGCCTATCATCCCCCGGGGCACACAAAAACCTTAGTAAACAAATACGGCTCATCCATCATTTCCAAAATGTGCCATGGCCATGGTCTTTCCACATATTTGCTACACTGGCCATTTTTTTCATGTTTAATGTCCCAACGGACATCATCAAAGCACCACCGCAAGATCCATTATCATATCACATATCTTCCCGACACTCTGTCCGAACCTCCTTATTATTAACCATATTTGTCATGCATTACTCAATTAACATAATGAACACATTTACATAGATTTCACTCATATCCATAACAGAAATCATACTTCCCAACACATAATTTCTCATGCATGCTTACCACACATCGTCATATTCATGCAACACATTGTACACTTCATTACATACAGATGTTTCATAAGAAACACACATACATGCAACAACTCCTTAAGAAGATATGCACAACTACATGGACATCAACCATACAAAGAATCATCATAAAATAATGTGAGTTAGGTTTAGAGACTCACCACAGACCCACCTTTACCTTGGCCCGGAGCTTCTATTTTAATTGTCCTTCCTAAACTAGTAGCAACAACTACTTAAAAGATTATGGAATTTCCATTACAATCCCCATTATAGATAGTTTACTAATGTTTAAACTATATGCGACCCACGTGCAGGGTCTTTCTCTCACACCCTACTATTCTTACATCTTTTAACACCTTACTCTTCAACAATTGTAACATACATAGCTATAAGACTTACCAGAAGGTTGAATCATCCACGAATTTAATGAAATCTTATCTCTAGCTCAACGAAGAAGATGAGAACATTTAAGTTAGAAAGAATGACTCGAACGTTGAGCAAAAAGAAAAAAAACTATCTCAAATTCCCCCTTCACTCTATATATATACTCCTGATTTCCTTAATTTCCCTAACAAATATGGAGGTAGGTAAAAGAAAATCTAGTGAAGATCTATGTTACTATTTGACAGTCACGGGGAGGGTCAAATCAATCCAATTGACTCACAACTAGTCCCGTTACAATAACCAACATGAAAAATGCTCAAGAAAACTGAGTGTACTATACCTTAGCGGTGACTCGCGTATGGAGTGGTCTTAAATACAATTAAGTCTCCTATAGCTTTCTCATACACTTGGTTGGCTCCTCATGCTCAGCCAAAATGTTGGGGCGTATTATTCCTTCGGCGTACTATTTCTTGAGAGTATTTTTTCTTCACTTGAAGATACCCTATAATTAAATCTTTAGATACCGCTAATGGACGGATACTTTAAGCCAATATGCGCCAATACTCTAATTCACCAGCAAGCCAACAAGGTGGCGGATTATGCTACCATAATGCGCCAAAACAATTAACTGTTGGAAAATATCTTTTTTGAAAACGGTTTTCTAGCATAGCGAAAATTTAAAATTTTGAAATTTGTCTTCGTTTGTGATATTTATAGCAATAAACCTTAACTGAATTCATACCTATATTTTTGGATAAGCGAATCCTTAATATTTTTCAGCTCTCAACCAAATGATCTTCTTCACTATTCTTATACCACGAATTGATTCGAGTGTGAGCTCGAACTAATTGAATTAAAACACAGAACTAGAAATTTGTTTCTTTTTTAGGGTGATAATGAAAATTCTTTCTTCTTTAATAGAAACTAGTAAAATTTTTATTCTGAAAAATATGTTTATAAGTTGAGAATAAATTCTCTCTATTTTTCGGTAAAATAACAAACTCTCAAAAGTCGTGTAAATAGCTCTACCAGTGCCATATATTTATAGGAAGAGAAGGTAGAACCTTTGTAGAGTTGTAGAAGTTTATTTTCACTAGAAAAAATAATATCCTAGTTTATATAGGGGCGAAAACCTTAGTTAATAATACTAGGGTTTTTTCGTCCCACCTCCTTACATGAGGGGTTTTGGGCCTTTCTCATATTAGGTCCAATTACAAGTACTTCTTAGGCATTTTTAACAGAATACTCTATAATATGATCCAACTTAATTCAAAATTTCTATTTCCCAAAATAAACTTTAATATTTACATGTTAAATAGTTTTCTCACCCCAATTCTACCCCACTAAAATTTTGACAATTTTACTCTTCATCAAATTTTAACGATTTTACCCCCAATAAAATTTTAACAATTTTACCCCCGATAAAATTTCAAGAAAATTCGCTCAATATGTCACAACTCAACATGTTCACTATGACTGAATAATTTATTTTCATTTCTAGACTTCAAAACAGTCCAAAAGCATAAACTTATTATTCCATCATTTTTTAAGTAATCCTATATAGAATTGCAAATTTCCATTTTCATTTTTATTTCCATTTTCATTTCAAGTTTTGGAAACCTACATTCATTTCCAAATGATTCTATTTATCCATTTCGGATAAAACCATAATCATTCATTGTTTCTCATTTCTCTTTTTCTGTTCATTCAATTCATTTCTATTCTAACACGCAATTCATTTCTAGTTTCGACAAGCTAGCGGAGGGACCGATTGAACATATGTAGTTGAGACTCAAATAATTTATAACTAAGTTTTGGATTTTCGCCTATAAATTATAAACTCATTTAGTCACAAAGTTACTCCACTATTGTAACAGCCCATTTTTGAGTCTGATCGGAACGAGTGATTCCGGGACTACTTAACCAAGTCAAAATATTTATTTTATTATTTTATTAATATTTACAGTATGATAGAATGTTTGTGTGAAAAATTCGTAAAGAAATTTTACCGTTTGAGTGGTTAATTCGGTAAAAAGGACTAAATTGCGTAAAACGTAAAAATTGTGTTCTATTAGCTAAAAATGCCAAATAGATAGAGAACATAAAAGGAAAGGTCCTTAATTGATAATTGGACCATTAAAAGAGATAGTGGAATATGATGGCTTGGCATTTGGTGTAATAAATAAGTTGTATAAAGGTTATTTTTGTAAGTTAGTTAATAATGACAAAACAAATAATAAATTAAAGAAACAAAGTGTCATCTTTTTCATTCCGTTTTCACCAGCCGAATTTGAAGACTTAGAAAGCCATTGATGGCTTTAACATTCGGCCAAGCTTTAATTTCTAATTAAGGTACAATTTTTACTCGGTTTTTAATGATTTCTATATTTTTGAGCTCGTTGCAGCTCGATATAGCTAGCCTGTACCTCAATTTCTGAAATTGGTAATGTTTTTGAAATGTGCCATTGTTGAATACATGTTTATTTTGATATTTCTTGCAAGATTATTGGTGGTCGTTTAAAGATATACAAGTTTTATAAAGTGACTTTTGACCAAAAAAATATGAATTAGGGATTAAATTGAAAAAGATAAAATTTTTATGGTTAGAAATGTGAAATAATTGAAAATATGGGCTTGTATAATATACATGAATATTTAGCTATGAATGGGTATATGGAAATTTGGTATATTTTGCATATTTATGCATAAGGACTAATTTGTAAAAAGTGTGAAATATCAGGGGCAAAATGGTAATTTTCCCATTTATGTGTTTTTGGACTAAATTGAATGGAATTATGTTTAAATGAATTTAATTTGAATATGTTTAGATTAAGAATTAAAGAAATCGGATTTGGAGCGGAGGAAAACCAAAGTCGTCGAATAATCGTTCTGTTCCGATATTCGTTATTCGAGGTAAGTCTATAAGCATATAAATGTTGTTAAATTGAAAATATTTATTTGTTATGTATTAAATTGAATTTTAAGAAAATATATGTGCATTGGCCGATTGTGATTAAGCTTGGAAGATAAGTTACGAGTTCGATTCGATCGAGATACATTGTCCGAAAGTCTCGTACGAACCCTAGGAATAGTTAGGATACATATGTCATGACATAGGATTTTTTATATGTGTTATCGTGTAAGACCACGTCTGGGATGTCGGCATCGACTTGTGTTTACGTGTAAGACCATGTCTGGGACATTGGCATCGTATTTGATTCGTGTAAGACCCTGTCTGGGACAGTGGCATCGATATGTGATTACATGTAAGACCACGTCTGGGACGTTGGCATTGTATGAGCTTTCGACTATCCGCGTATCCTTTTTAATTCTGAACTGTTCAACGGGCAATGTGAAGTAAAGACCAAATGTGAAATTAAATTAAAAGGTTCAGGTATGTACTCATACTATGTTATGAAATTAAGGTAAATTGTATACTTGAATTGATGATTTAAAGTTATGTGAAATATGAAATACGTGTTAGCATATTTGAACATATAAGTGACTCGGCCTATTAATATACTTGTGATATTTAAAAGTGATAATTATATATGTTTATGAGTATTTGTGCATTTAGCTATATGATGTTAAATGCTAATGTATATTTGATAACATATAAACTTGTGAGTGTGATATATGTATATTTAATTAAGGTTTGGGATTGACTTGGCTAATTGATTTAGTGTTAATGTTCATATGATTATTGTTTGCTTATGACTTACTAAGTTGCAAAAGCTTACTGTGTGTATGTTTACTTTTCGTTTTATAGATTTTGGAAGATGGGTTATGAGCTCGGGGATCGTCGGAGGAGTTTATCACACTATCGATTGTTTCGGTATTTACTAAGTTTGAATTTTGAATCTATGGCATGTATAGTCTAGTATTAGTTTGGTTGGCTTTGAAATTGTAATTATTATAGCCATACAAAAATGGCTTAATTTCCATGCTTGAGTTCGGGTTGGTTTAAAAATGGCTTGTCCATGATCATTTTGTTTAAGTTGGATTTTATGTGCTTTTGAATGAGTGCTTGATGTGTTTAATTTTTATGCTTTATTTTGACTACATTTGATCATGATTTGAGCTTGCATTCAAATGAGATATTCATGTTACAGGTATGTGATAAATTTGGTTATGTTAGGTATTAAAGTCTTGAAAATGAGGTTGATGAATAAATTTAGGTTATGCATAGTTAATGATTTAATATTGAGATGTCTAAATTGTAATATGAATCGGTTTGAATATTGTTTATAAAGTAAGTAAGTATTTGATTTTGAAATGAAATATGTATGTGATGATTTGAGGTATTATATATAATTTAGCTATGAAAATTTGATTAGGAAATGTGGTTTTGTTTTTATTTGAAATGGCATACTCTAATGAGTAAAAGTTGATATGTTTTGTTAATCTTTGGATTTGATCATGGTTTAGCAAATCGAGAAGAAATACCATGTTTTTATGAATATGAGGCATATGGTTATGTATTTCGGTACTAAGCTAAATAATGAAAGTTAGTTAGGTAATAAGTATGTTATATGAGTTTGAGGGGTATACGATAAATGTTTGATTCCCACATATGTGAGTAAGATTGATTCGGTTTATTAATTGTACAATGATATGATTTGTATGGATTTTTAGAAATGGCTCATTTGGTGTGCACATATGCAAAAGCTGGTAATAGGAAACTATGCATGTTTATGGTCTTTTAAAATGATACATAGTTGTCTTTTAAGTAGACTTATAGTTAGTAAATAATGTTCTCATAAAATCGGTTAAAGTTGGATATATGAGAAGTGTATGTTTTGGGTTTAGCTTTTAATAGATAAATTTGATTAGTCGAGTTAAAGGCAAGATGATTGGTAATGTGTTTATATATTTTAAGCTTGAATGGTTCAATTTTAATGTGGAAAAAAAATGTGCCAATAAATTGGTTTAATTGTTTATAGCATATATGCTTTTGGACTTTAAGCTTTGTGATGTGATTTGTTTGGTCTATTAAGAGCAAGTAAATTGTTGAATAATTAAGTGTTTAATAATTATATTGGATTTGAACATATATGTCATAATGTGATGAGTATATAATTTATGTGTATATTTTGAAGCAAATTCTGTATGGTTTTGAGGCAGGTTTATTTAACATATAAATAAGATTATATGCAAGAGAATTGTCTTTTGTTTTATGATTAATAATGTATATTTAATTTTTAATCAGCCATATGCTTTATTTATGCGAATATGATCTGTGTGAATAAGTGAATGTTTGGAAGTTGTATTTAGTGTGGTAATGCCTCATAACCCTAATCTGACGACAGATATGGGTTAGGGGTGTTACAACTATAGTATTGTGACTCAGCTTTCTTCAACGACATACCATTTACGAAAGCAACTACTCAATGCTTGTCTAACGACCTTGTCATAAGTGTGTTACCGTCATAAGATATCCTTGATCTCTTTGTGATAATATTCACTCTCCCAATATGATCCTATTTTATCTCATGGTAACCATTACATCTTCCTTCATGAAAAGTTAATCCCAATCAAATAGTGATCAAGTTATCCATCACAAAGATGGACAACTTATTGCCATACTTACTTTCCATCAACCATGTAATGCCAATGAGAGGATATAATTTACCCATGTTTTGGGCTATGAACTCCACTATTGTGAATGACGAATGACACTACATACTACAGAAGTTGTACACTTAATGCACCAACTTTCGATTCCTTATCTATTTGAACTCAGGCTTTTACTTACATCAAAGTGTACGAGTCACGCATACATAGTCTGCCATCCACTCAAGATTTAGGTATGCCACACTATGAAAGTCAAAAGTGAAAAATCCATAAACAGATTTAGGATCTATTCTACTTGGGTCATGTCCGATGTATTGTCAGTCTAGTTAGTCACATTTATGTCTCTATCTTCTGGGAGTTATTCGCTCTAATGCCCAACACAAGACATCTCCCTAATTAGACTTGATAGACGACATATTAGTCTTTTAATTAGTTTGTTCATTTTCGATTAGACTAAAGACATGTTTAGGTTCGTCTACTAATACAAGTTGTCTTTTCATACTACGATCTGGCCACGTAATACCGCTTAGTATTACTTCAACATTTAGACAACCAACGAGCAATATTTGCTTCCATTTTGCTTTGCATGTAAAAACAATGTGAGGAAAATTATACAAAGTATATTAATGTAGTCAATGAATTTTTTTATTAATCAATCTATTCGAAAAAATTATAAGTGTATATTGACGAAAATACTACACTTAAGGCACTAGACCCAACATTAACATGCATACCTCACTAACCTTTTTGGATCCGCCATTTTTGGGGTGTGACAAAACCTTTCCCTCTAACTTTTACGGCTAAACTAAAATTGTTCTTAGTTTTTGTGGCTCAACTAAAACCTTCCCAATTTAAAATTGGTGATATGAAAAGAGTAAACAAAAATATCTCTACATGGTATGTGTTTACAAAAATTAAGCTCTCAAAGAAATGAAATAAGAGTGATAAAAAAAATCTAACAATAAGCTCCTAGAGAATATTTACAAGAGAAAATGAAAGAATAAAGATTTGAATACTTTTCTCTTGACCTTGATGCTGGGATATCTCTCTTCTGAGTCTTAAAGTGTTTTTAAAGTGTATTTATATCAAGAAATAAGTTTGTGGACGTTTATGGCTATTGGGGGATGAATTCTAGTTGTTGGAAACATTAATTTTGGGCTTAAAAACTCTCCCTACGCGTCATCTTTCGAGACCTAGCAAGATGTCCTGGGAGAATCCTGAAAAATAGTCGTTATATAGTCGTTGGCAGGCCATGTCTCAAGGCATATAGGCTTTTGTTTCGAGAAAAATAGGATTTTGTCTCAAGACATGCAACCCCTAAAGCAGAATTTTGCTTCGATGTTTTCTTATCTTGGGACATATAGTCGTATATCTCGAGACTTGCATACCAAAGTCCCTTAAAACCATTTTAAACAACTTAGAACACTTTAGTATTAACCCAAAAATATTTAGATAAATTAAAACACATTTAAAACTTATTTTTTAGTATTTTGCAAGTCTTTGAAAATACTTTGAAAATGTTTGATAAAATTTTCCATCATATTTCACCAAATGATTCAAGACATATAATACATATAAAATTTGTCTTAAATGTTGTTACATGGAAAGCTTGATGAAGAATTTGCAACATAGTTTGTAAGTTTGGCTGTCTAATTCCATAAATGATAAATTGGGTTACAAAAGAAGTCGAGGGGAGAGGGAAGAAAAAAGTGAAAGTTGCATTAATAGAGGATAAAAGCTTGAGGAGTTGGACATAAAAGACGTAGAAAACAATGTAAGTAATATAGCTAAGAAAGATAATATAAAGAGGATAAAGGTGTAGAGGAAATTTAAGATGATGGGTTTAATGGGGAGTATTGGGGCATTTTGTTGAAGGAAACTGAGGTGGGATTCAAAGGTGGGAGAAAGGAGTTGATAGATGAAGGGGTAAATGGATGAAAAGAAAGAGACTAGGAGGAAAAAGAGGGCTGAGGGAGTTATGAAGCAGATGTAGTGGGCATTGGGTATGCGACTAGATTTTGATAGGAAATTAAGTTTCTTGATATGTTTTGTTTTGTTGTTGCTATTTTGTTTCTAGCACTACACTTGCACAAAGGTGCCTCACTATCGAGAAACACGAAGGGTGCAAGTGATGCAATAAGGGTAACACAGGATACGGAAGTGGTAGACGTCTGATAGAGAAAATGAGATTTCTTCAAGGATGAAATGGTGCTTGAAAAAGTCAACAAAAAAATTTGCCACGTATCAGTTACTCAAGGGGTTAATGTGTCACATCAATAATTTGTACAAGATGATGAAAAATTTAACAATAGTAATTAGTTTAGAAATTTTTTTAGTTAGAGGGATTAAATTGAGAAAAAAATTAATTAACTAAAATAGGAAAAACTCTATTTTAGATTGACTATGAGTATAGTTTACCCTTACAATTTTCTAGTATATTAGATTGAATGTCAATTATTCTATCCATTAATATATGCATTTCATTCTTATCATTTACATAATAAATGAAGTCTAGATCTAAATTTTTAAACTCATGTTTCCAAATGGAGCATTAAGGAATTTAACAGATTTCGTTTGATCAGAACTAAAGTTTTAAAATTTGAAAAAAAATATAAAAACTAAAACTGACCAAAATTAAAAACTAATACATAATTTATGCATAATGCAGGGACTAATAGCAGAATTTGACCAAAACTAAATAGTGAGTTTTTAGCGTGTGACGTGGCAAACACACGACCAGCAATGGCTCAACTTAACTACCTCTCCCCATCTCCCTCTTCTCAAACGGATAATCCTTCATGGCCTCTACTTCTCTTCTTTCACCGGCCGCCATAGCCACCGCCGCGGGCGCCACTTCTATCACCCACCATTCCCTCCATCCCTCCTCCAAACTTCCTGTCCGGAACCTCCTCTTCCAATCCATTTCTGGAAACAACAGACCGTCCTCCAGGCTCCACGTGTCCTCCCCAACTGACCAACCCGCCGCAACCACCACTCCCGCCAAACCCTCCTCCAAAAGCCCCAAAGAAGAAACCATCTTCTTCGACGGCGGAGCCCACTACGGGGACCTCTTAGCCAATCTGCTTCTGGGTTTCACTCTTCTATGGCTGCCGTTGACTCTAGCCGCCGTTTCGAGGGCGTTTTTCCTCAGGTACAGGTTCACCAACCTGCGGGTGACGGTTATTTCGGGACTGACGGGTCAGGATAGGAGCGATTTCTCTTACAAGGTGATTAAGGACGTGCAGGTGGTGCCGCGTTTTATAGGTGAGTGGGGTGACGTTATCATAACCTTGAAAGATGGAACTAAGGTTGATCTTAGGAGCGTCCCTAGGTTTAGAGAGATTGCAAAGTACTGTCTGACCATGGCCGAGAAACCTGTTGTTTTGAAAGAAACTGGACCTAAAGGGTTTTAGGTTAAAGCTGGAAAGGTATGTAAATTCTGGGTTTTGCTTTGATATTTTTTTTATACAACGTTGGTGTCACATTGTTATAGTTTAATTGAGAAGATAATGTATCTCTTTAAATTTTCATTTGATTAACTATATGTGTACAATTCTGGGGTCCTTTGATTATGCATTTTAGTACTAAAAATGATGTATTTTAATTTTACTGCACCTATTGGGGTCCTTTGATTACACTTCAGAGCACATAGGTTGAGGCTCTCTATTTCAGATGATGCATTTTGATTTTACTGGTGCGAGGTTAACTAGTAGGAGTAGTAGCCTAATGGATTTCTCTAAATTATCGATTATCCAACTAGACTTGTTAATTGAGCAAATTAGATTAGTTTTGCATCGAATCAATTTAGATATATTAATTAGAATTTTAAATCTTTTGGGTGTTTCGGGCTTAAGCCATTATAAGCTCAAATTGTTTTGAATTTGTATCTTTCGGGTTCAAGACTCATGTTTTCCTTGGGTAATTTTGATTCTACTAGTTTAGAGCATTTCTGGTTTAGGTTGTTTCAGTTTTGTATCATTCCGGGTTTGAGGCTCATATTCGATCAAGTTATTTCAGGTTTTGATCATTTCAAGTTAGGTTCAAAACAGTTTGGATTCAAGTCAATTTGAGTTCCTGTGGAACGAGTTGAGGTCCAAATTGAGTTAATCAAGTTGTGTTGTATATCAAACAATGAACCTCCGAACTTCACCATCTGAACTTCCTCTAACCCTTACCTGATATAGGTTCTTTTTTGTTGTTCAGTTTCAACTCCCAGAGCGGGAGAGATCAGTACAAAACAGACCCAAGAGAAGGTCCACGTCGTAAGCCGACATGGAACAGCCTTACCCATAAGCGAACCAAAAAAACAAAAAATGGCTTTAAGAAAACAAGTACAAGGTAGGGAGAAACCATGGTTACCGATCTACAAGTCCGAACATTTTGATCGATAAACCCAGCCCTCCCCAACAAGATAGATTAGCGACGCAGACAAATGAAATCCCCAAACCATGTCTCTAACAACAAATCAAAAGCCTGACACAGTAGAAAAAGTTTAATACTAATGCAATATACATTGTACACAAGGCGAAGATCAACGTCATAAGCAATGGCACCGTTCCACCTCAGCACATATCTAAGTCGGGGTCAACTAGTCTTCTCTCTTTCGTTCAGAACTCAGAAGCAGCCTCCCCAAGGGAGATCGTCACAAGAGACTTTAAGCTAATTAAAGACCTCTTCAAGGAAGAAGAAACAATTATAGAGCCAAGACATAATATCCAGACCCCTGCTCTGATCTCTAAAATAAAAAAGAAAACTCGATCCAGGAATTCACTCAAGTCGACTAGTCCAACTGGCCAAGGCAACGTCGAAACAGAGGCCGGCGGATTTAAGGAGAAGAAACAGTTACTAGCTTTTGAATTAAAGCTCATATATGACATCTTGATGCAACATGTTGCCATGGTGCATAGTAACAAGTTACATAATCTATCCATCCATAAGTAATGGATTGTTCCTTTACAACAACATTGATCATTCAATGACCAATATGCATCTTGGATCAACTTTGTAAATGTGGTAAGCGCTTTTCCCGTGAAAAACTCGTATTTGGTGTTGTGTAGAATGAATAAGAAAACAGCAAGATAGCTAGCAAATAGCAATATCGTCATGATGGTGAAGACAGAAAACTAACAAGGTTGGTCTTTCCATTCCCGACACATCATCCCCTCCAAAACTATGTTATAAATTGGAGTAGCCAGCATTTGTTTCTTCATTTCAGCTCTTTTGGTCTTATAACCCACCATCTAGCCATCCATTCATTCAAATTTAAAATTCAATTTCTCTAACCTAAATTCAAACTAATCTGCATTCAATATGTACCATTCCAGCCTTCAATCACTACTAAATAATTTAGGTTCACATTCATATTTCAAACCTAACTTTTATTTTTTAAAATCTTAAGCATTTTAAGAATTACTTTTCAACTTCAAATATAATTAAATTATTGAACTTAAATAATAATTTTAAATAATATATTTTTTTAACATTAAATCTTATATTTATAATGTATATAAAATTTATAATTTATTACAAAATTAAAATTAAACTATAAATGTGTGTGTATATATATGAAAATAAAAACATTTATAAACCTAAAATAATACACTAAAACACACTAATAATGTACGAGTATCGAGACAAAGATGAAACACGCACTAGTACGACTACTTTGATCCAAGCCTAAAATGACTCTATCAAATAACTCAAAATGATTCAAACCTATAATGATTCATCAAAAAAAAAAAAAATAGAAGCCTTAAATTCAATTGACCCAAATCCCAAACACAAAATGACCAATATTTGAAATGTTTCAGACTCAAATGACCCAAATCCAAAATCAAACCAAACTAAAATGATGTGAAAATTTTAAAATCAAAATTATCCAAACATCCAAGACTCAAATTGAATCGACTTAAAATCAATTTGAGCTGCCCAAATAATAAGTCTACATGGCCATACCATATATTTAATTTTTTATAATAAATGTCATGTTTAAAGTATCGAATATATGTATTTTAAGAGTTAATTGCATCATACATATTCAAACTATAATCTTTATTTTTAATTGGTCTCCAAACTTCAAAATATTCTAATTGCATCTCAAAACTATCATGTTATATTAATCAGGTTTTTTTCATTATTGAAACAATTAATTTAACCATTAAATGATACATGAAATTTTATGTGACATAATTTCAAATGAAAATTTTAGAGAAAACTAAAATGTTGCCACATAACTTTTAAAATTAAAAACTAAAAATAAATTAAAACTGAAAAAAAAAAGAGAGAGTGGAGAATAGTTACTATAAAAGTTTCGAAAACCTCAAAACTAAGATTTTTTACAACATCTATTTTTACAAGTTTCATTTTAAAATAATGATTTTTAATAATGGAAGGACCTTATTGATATAACATGATAGTTTGAGGATGTAATTAGAATATTTTAAAGCTTAAGAGCCAATATAGAATGTCGGTCATAATTTGAGAACGTTTGATGCAATTAACTCGTTATTTAAATAAAATAAAGAGTTAAAAATAATTGATGGATGTTGCAAATATACTACTGCAAAATAAATTTGTTAGCATTGACTAAAAAAATAAACCAAGAATTAAGAAATCAAAATTTACTGTGCTGTGGAAAAACCACTGCCTTAGAAACAAATTCGCCTTGGTCGGTGTAATCATGTAGTGGAGGTTGTCCCCCAAGGTTAACATAGTGCTTCGATATTCGTACACCCGAATAAGAAAGGTGGAACACAGTTGGTATTATTCTTCTTAGGGAAATCACACTAGGATCAATTCCTAGGAAACTTTGAAGGGGTCACAGTTGGTCCCGCTTAAAAACCAAACTCTTAGACAGAATTTCCTCTAATGTAATTTAGGGAAAAATGGCAGAGTTTTAAAAGGGAATGGAAAAAAATGCGAGGAGGAGGAAAGAGAATTCGAATTGTTGTGTTTTTTTTTTTCTATGTAAAAATGAGGAAAACAACTCTCCATTTATACTAGTAACAGAAGGGTAAAATAGTAAATATGCAAGGGAAAAAGAGTAAAAATCGTAAGGTCAGTTACAAAATTGACCCACCATTTTCGTGCAATAGTAAAAAATATATTATATTCCAAATTTTCGTAACAGTCAAAAAACCGAAAAAAGTAAAATTGCTTTTAAAGAAACCATTTTTTGGAAAATAATATAAGAGTTTTATCCAAAAAGAAATACATGCAATAGGCATGTTAACACAGACCGGGTCGAGAGGGCGGTGACGACGTGCATGTGTTAGGCCTATAACCCAATTACTCAATGAGATTGAGAAGGTTATACATAAACCTTCTTAATAGCCCATACTTAACCAACGTGTGATATACCCACTTACCAACAATCCTTTGCATTACCAACAATCCCCTACTAGTGCAAAGTAATTTGATTTTTTTTTATAAACACGAGAAAGAGTAGAGGTTTTTCCAGTTAAAACGTGAGAAGCGCAATAGCGAGATTAGTCACTTAAGTACTAGTATCTTGTGGATTTGAACTAGTACATAGAGAAATGAATAATTCTTCTCTTTAACAAGTGAACGAATCTTGAACTTGCTAAGATATGAATTAACTCATGACACACAACTAATATCATATTCAATTGATATTCCACGATAAATCAACAAGTTTTTCATAGAAGGTGGTTAGTTCTTCACACTTACGTAGGTGATTTCGTCAAGTCTATCTCAATATAGACCACTCGAATCAATACTATGAAATCATTAAGACCATTTATTAAGCTCATCCTCTCAAATTTAGATTCGGTGAATTCATTAAGCCTGTCTCAATAGGACCACCCGAATTCTAGGATATGAACTCATTAAGAGTAATAAAATCAACCTCTCAAGTCGGTGAATTCATTAAGTCTGTCTCGATAGGACCATCTAAACTTTGGGCTATGAATTCATTAAGAGTAAGAACTCAACCTTATGCATGTACATCATTCGCAATAGGGATAGGTAAAATGTACATTATGAGTCTTTCCATGGTTTTGTTTGACCACATTGAACTTAGAGAACTAAGTTGGGTATCCACCATAAATTTCTCAACCACTAGGCTTAAGACCCATCCCCCTCAACGAATCAAGAACCATTTTCCTATTTAACCCTTTGGTTAGTGGATCAACTAAGTTCCTTTTAGACCTCACGTACTCCAATGCAAGTACTCTATTATTTATTAAATGTCTCACAAATTCATGTCTTATTCGAATATGCCTCTTCTAACTATTGTAAGTTTGGCTCTTAGCTACGCAAATTGTGGCTTGTAAGTTACATAATAGAGATATGGGAGGTACTGGTTTTCCTCATAAATGAATCTTTGCAAGTAGATTCCTAAGCCACTCAGCCTCTTACCAGACTAATTCAAGAGCTATAAACTCTGACTCCATCGTGGAGTGAGTAATACAGGTTTGTTTAACAGACTTCCACGAAATGACTACTCCACCCAAAGTAAAGACTTACCCACTTGTAGAGCTCATCTCATCATTATTGGTTACCCAGTTTGCATCACAATAGCCCTCAAGGATTGCGGGGCATCTGAAAAATTCCAACTCCCAAGTTATTGTACCTTTAAGGTATTTAAGCAAACACCTTAGAGCATTCCAATGATCATTGCTAGGATTATTGGTATATCTACTTAGGATTATTGGTATATCTACTTAGTCTAATAACTACATAAGCAATATTAGTTTGAGTATATTTCATCAAGAACATAAGACTTCCAATAATCTTAACATAGTCTAATTGAAAAAAACTATTTCCTCTATTCTTTAATAGTTGTATGCTAGAATCATAAGGAGTTCTTACAAGGATTATATCAAAGCTATTAAATTTTTTTAACACTTTCTCTATATAGTGAGATTGGTTTAATGCAAATCCATTTTCAAATTTTGTAACCTTAACTCCTAAGATTACATCTACCTCTCTCAAATTAGTCATTTCAAATCTGGTAGATAATAAATTCTTGTTTTTATTAATGGATTCTATATTGGAACTAAAAATTAACATATCATCACATACAGACTAATGATGACACAATCAGAACCAAACATCTTAGAATACACACATGCATCTGCACCATTAACTATAAAACTGAAACTAAGAATAGTCTTATAAAATTTCTCATACCATTGTTTTGGAGCTTGTTTGAGAGCATACAAAGATTTTTTGAGTCTGCAAACTTTATCTTCTATACCAAGTGCCACAAAACCTGAAGGTTACTCCATGTAGATCTCCTCATGCAAATCACCATTCAAGAAAGTTGTCTTCACATCCATCTGATGTACCAGCAATTTGTGAATGGAAGCTAAAGCAAATAAAACACAAATGGTTGAGATCTTAGCCATAAGAGGGTATATATCAAAATAATCTACTCCAAATTTCTAAGTAAACCCTTTAATCGCTAGTCTTGCCTTATACATTTGTATTGACCCATCTGGTCTAAGTTTCTTTCTAAAGACTCATTTATTACTAATAGGTCTAAAACCTCTAGGCAAGTCTACTAATTTCCAAGTGCGATTAGACATAATATATTCAAGCTCATTATCAATAACATATTCCCAAAAACTAGCATCTATTGATTTTATGGCTTCATCATAGGTTTTTGAATCATCACCTATAAAAAATGCATGAGCAATAGAATTACTTATTAAGTTTAAATCATTAATCTCAGTTACAAAGGAAGCAAGGAAATCAGGTCCAAAACTAGTGGCAGTCTTTTGTCTTTTACTTTTCCTAGGTTTCACATCATCATTAAAAATATCTCTATTATGTGTACTAAAAGAAGAAACATGCTCATCTAATTGTATATTAGGATTTATGCCAGATTTATTTAAAGGAAAAATATTTTCAAAGAAAACAGCATCTCTAGATTCACATATGGAAGAATCATGCAAAGACATGAATTTATAAGTAGCATTGTTTAGAGCATAACCAACAAAAACAATATCAACAGTTTTAGATTCGATAGTGTTCTATTTAAAAGCAGGCAATGTAACATCCCCAAACCCGGCCCATTCACTACGACCGAATCTGGTTATGTTACGGGAAAAATGGTTTTGAGAGGTTTAAGTTTACGGGAAAAAGTTTGGTGAAAACTCGTGTTTGATTTCGTATACTTGTGAAAATCTTGGGCATGATTGTTTCAAAACTCCTGCTTTATAAAATATTCTTTTAAAACTTTAGTACATATAAAACCAATGTGAATACATGGGTTGCTAATACTAAATCCTTTTCCACTTGATAGTTCAATTTAATCAAACTCTAGTTAAAGTAGTACCAAAGATAGTTCTTAAGATAATAATAATTCCCAAAATACATAAAAGTCAAAAAGGCCCTTATTACATCAATATTTAAAAGATCAAGTAATAAATAAACTTAAAACATTTAAATTCCTCTTTCTGCATGGGCCACCATGTGTCCTCTCCGAACCCGATCCAACTACGCGTCACCTGAAATGGTTAATGAAAAGAGTGAGTCCACTGACTCAGTGCATAATCATCACACGTATTTCCCCACGTATGGGCTTGGCCCATACCCACACAGCCATCGAAACAAAACATGCAAGAATGCATTTCAGCCCAACCCACTGTCCAACCGAACACCAACCTTAGCAGACTCCCTGCCTAAGGCCGTGGATAAACCACCACTGATCACATCGTGATCCATAAACCTTACCTTGGCAACTCGCTGCTCAAGGCCGTGGCTGAGCCACCTATCAACCCAAGTGATCCCAATATCGTAAACCGTCTATGGTGATGCACATAGCCATCAACCGCCGAGATGGGCACCGAGCCAACACCTCCCTTGAGGTAGCACACAGCTAACCCTCAAGCGCTAATGTAGCCTAAGCTAACATTAGACCACGTACATCCTGTGTACACTTCCTCCTTCATCGAGTCAAGCCCAAATCCCATGCAACTATGCAAATGCAACATGTTAAGTCATCACAACACATGAGTATATACACATATCATATCAAGTATTATTACGTTAACATAATATCCAAGGTTTATTTACCTGATATCTGATTGCCCAAATCATAGTATCCACCACTCAAGCCAACATAATTGGTTACCACACATAATACATATGATTATACATTAAACAACTAACCAGAGAAACAGTGCGGCGATTACGCACCTAATCGATACAAATGACTCAATCCCGAAATGCTACTTTATGCTACTGTAACTGCTGACTAAACGACTCCCGAGAAAGGTCTCCTGCGTTAGGCTCTTCTGCCCCCTACAATCGGCCTTAGCCAAACTGACTGCTACAGACGGAGGCTTATCCTAACAATGGTTGCAAATGGAAACCCAACGAGACCTATGCTAACATTCGGCCAAGGTGCTACCATATAAAAGAAAAGGAACACGGCATAGGGGTGAGGTGTAGATTCGGCAATCAAGGAAAAGGGAATAGAGGTTTCGGCCAAATAGGTTTGAGAAGAGGAGAGGAAAGTATGGGGGTGTTCTTTCGGTTTAGCAAAATGGAAGAAGAGGGAGGGATGAAAGATGAGTGGTTCGGCCAAGGGTCCAAAAGGAAGAGAGAAAGGATGGGAATGAAGGTTTCGGCAGCCAAAGGAAATGGGAACAAAATTTCGGCAAGGGAGCACACTGGTGGAAAAAGTGAAAAGGTGAGCACCTCCCACCCCCTATTTATACTACTATCTACCCAGCCCCCTTAAAAACCGAAAATACCCCTCCCCAAGCTCCCCATAACCGGCCACCACTCAAGCCCCCCACCAAATCCCCCAAATCTCTCCTAAACCTCCTCCCTACCACCCATTCAAAAAGTTTGAATGAGTCAAACTATATCCTAGCCGAATTTTAAAATGGAAGACCAAGTCTTCCTCCATCCTTTAAGCCTCCCAAAACCGTCCAACACCTCTCCTCCATGACGCCAAAAAAACAACTCACAATGCCATCCTTGCAACTCGAACACTGGCCCCTTCCCCTTCAAGTGGCGTCACCTTCCAAGCTCTAGAGTGGTGCCTCCTTGCCACTCTGCCACACCAATCTTTTGTGCCAAAACTCCACCAAAAATTCTCTTAAGGCCTAACTTTGCCAAGCTCCCCTTTTCACCCCTAAAACTAAAAATTTTCCAAATCATTCCACCACTACCTAGGGTTCTCAGGACCCCTAAAACTCATCCAACCACACACTGAAGTGTGCCAACACCCGAGCTAAGCACCAAAAATCTAACCCCTAAAACCAGGGTGTTACAGGCAAGCACCTCCACACTTTTAAGTATTATAGATTAAGGGCATAACCTTTCCACAATTCGTATAGGGTACATTCTAATTTTATATGAAGCACTTTATTAAGAATGTGGTTTGTAGAAAGTACGGCCTCCCCCCACATGCAGTCATTTAATCCAGAATTAAGTAGTAAAACATTCATCATTTCTTTTAGAGTTTTGTTTTTTCTTTCAGCTAAGTCATTTTTTTTTTGTGGAAAATAGGGAGCGAAAAACTCATGTATAATTCCGTCTCTCTCACAAACCTCTTTAAGAAAGTTAATGCCATACTTGCCACCTCTATCGGATCTAAGACATTTTATTGTCTTATCAAGCTGGTTTTCTACTTCTTCTTAAAAGAGAAAGATTTGTTTATCTTCATCTTTTGTTCTTAGAAGACAAACCTTTGTATACCTAGAGTAATCATCTACAAAGGCAATATAATAGCGTTTTCCATTTTTACTTTCTTTGTTTCTAAAGTCTGCTAGATCAGTATGAACTAACTCTAAAAGTTCAGTCTCCCTATTAAAAATAGTCTCTAAGGAAGGTCTAGCATGCTTAACTTCAACACAAATTTCACATTTATTAAAGCTACTATCATTTAGATTAGGAAGTAGATTCATTTTTATGAGTTTTTCCAAAGAATAAATATTCACATGTCCTAATCTAGCATGCCACATGTCAAATGATTCAATAATATAAGCAGAAGTGGTGGCTTTATTATTATTAAACATAATCTCAATAAAAAATAAACCTTCATTCAAATAACCTTTCCCCACATAATCTCCATTTCGGGAAAGTACAAGTTTATCAGATTCAAAGACTAGTTTAACACCTGCCTTATTGTAATAGGGTTTTTGTGCAAGTGTACACAGTCGTTCAAGTAATAAATAAGTAAAATGAGTTATCGTCTCCATAGGGACTATGTATGTTAATCAATTATCTACAAAATTATAAGTTAACAATTTGGTGATAAAAACAAAATAATTTGAGTGGTGATGATTAAACTAGATTAATTTAACTAAATGTAAGATTGATCCCTAATGCAATTTTAAGCTAAGTATGCAAAATTATCTAAATGTATGAATGGATTTTAGCAACAGAAACACAACTTCAACAATCAATAACATGTATAGGCTAGGATAATTATATTAATCAAATCAATTCATTTCCATCATGCTTAACAGTGTTCGAAAAACATTTCATGGCAACTCGATCTTTAATGAGTTTGGAAACCAAATTAAGTCTTTTCAAAATATTTTACTTAGTGAAATATGCATTTTTCTGATCATATTAAACTAAGGGTTTCTTAGTATTTATGTGAGGTAACAGGGACATATTAAGTTTGAAATGGTTTAATCGCATAAACCTAAAAACTATGCAAGATAATAGAGTTAATTAAAGTTATTATGAACCTTCAATTTAGTCGGGTTTAATGATATAAATTAAGCATGCACTTTTCAATTATTGTGTCTACTAGTCGTCGTCTAGTTAGGATCGCTCAACTAATCTGAATACATCCAATTACATATGAATGAAATACAACTTGATTTTAATTGAAAACCTGATCGATTGAGGCACAAACACTTTAACATGATTCAAACAAATATTATTGAATTAACGCAATCATCCTAGCTAAACATAATTAAGCTATCATTGTTGATGAACAAAATCATAAAACACATCGCAAACATGATTAAATTAAACAACTTGGTGTGTCGTTGAAAGCACCAAAAATAATCTATCACTAAGAAATAATGAAACGAATAGTATAAGGGAAGTAGGGTCAAATCCTTAGGGACTGGATCGCTACAGCTTCCTGTTCCTCGAAATCCTAGGCGCAGTCATGCCGAAGAAAAACGTCTGATCTAGGAAAAAAATAAAAAAAATTAAAAATATGGATGAGTTGAAATTGAATAAATTGAAATTGCAATTGTAAAAAGAAACAGATTTGATAAAGGGGTTTTTTGATTTGAGGGATTCCAGCCTCCAGTTATCTCGATCATCCTTGGATTCAATCATAGGCTCTTAGGTGATCCTTCTCATGACCAAATAAGCCAATTATAGTGGAAGAAGACGCCTACAACCACTAGCTCCACTTAGATTTTAGCCTTATGATTTAGAAGAACCTGACTCTAGCCAACCGTCACTTTTGTGGGACCGTCTTACACTAGATCACCATTTCACAATGGCGAATGCCACGCCATTTCATCTCTTGGGCCCGACAACCACTGACGCGTTAAGTTAGTGAATTGATTGTGGAAACTTCCTAAAATATACAAAGCGGTCACCTTTGCACAAGATGAAAAGATTACTTTTGGAAGGACATGGACGGAAGTGTCAGTCCTGTAATGCGGAGAAATGATGAATACTCGTTGAGAAGGGTTAAGTGCGGGTTCTAAGCCTCATGAACTTTTTTGGAGGAGTCTTGATAACCTTTGGCTAGATGAGTTTAGTGGCTCATGCTTTCCAGGAAAAAACACAATTTTAATGGAATGGAATTTTATTGGAAAATAAAAGGAACAAAAAGTCTAAGAGCCTTAGAGGGAAAGAGTCTTTTCTACAGAAATGATGAGTGAATATTCATGTCACTCCATCCCCTATTTATAGTACATAAAAAAACCTAGTTTGTTCCTATTTAAACTCTAGAAGATAATAAAAGATAAAATTTGAAATTAATTAAACAAGATCATAATAATCCTAACAATAATCCTAAAAATAAAATTCAAATTTAAATAAATTCTTATATTCATAAACCTATTCTTTGAATTTTTTTGCCCCAAGTCTTTCACACTTTGCATTTTTGGCACCATTTCTTCCCTATTTCGCATGCTCATCCATTTTGTTTTTAAATTCACACTTTTTACCCCCCAAGTTTCCTTTTACCATCAATTTAGTCCCTATATGATAAAAAAACCATAAATAGCCCAAATTAGTAGGATCATACTCAAAATATATATGTAATTAACACATAGAAGTACATAATTTTAGAGTATTATCATATTCCCCTACTTAGCCCATGCTTGCCCTCAAGTATGGTTCCTATCTCACTGTGTAATTTAGATTTTACCATGAAAGAAATATCACTCCAAAGTTTTATAAAAATTAGGCATAATGCTACGAAAATAAAGAGAACCTTTAGCTTGCTTTAAGTAAAACTGAAAAGTACTCCAACTTAAACACACAAAAATTAAATCGACTTGGATTATTTCATGAAAGTTAGGTAATTTACTAAACTTATCAATATACCCTATTTGTTTCACCCTTAGTCCCCAAATGTAATTCTCTTTTTTCCTTCATTTTATTTATTTATTTATTTTTATTTTATTATTTTTTAATGCTTACGCGAAGTGGAATGACAACCAAGCACTCTACCCCGGTTACTCAGCCCAACATACTCCTAATTTATTATATTATATTATATATATTGGTTTAAGAATGTTTTGGCCCTTTTGACGCGAAGTGGAATGACAACTCAAGCAATCCACCTCGGTTACTCAGCCCAACACACTTTTAATTTGTTTTTTTGTTTAATTCCGGTTAGCGGAGTTTTACCTAACACGTCACCCAACCTTTTTATGCGAAGTAGGATGACAACCCAAGCACCCTACCCTGGTTACTCAGTCAGTCACGTTGTAAGCTTGTGTTCATAACCACAGAATCATCAGATTTTTTTTCTTTTTTTTTTAGAAATGGAATTTTAATTTTGGAGGATTATGAAAAACAATCAAGTGTTAAAAATAAGTTTTGGCAACTATCTAACAGTCATGAAAATAAATTTAGCATACATTCGTATTAAGTGTCCTCTTTGCATTTAGACTTAATTGATTTTACTAGAAGCAAGATAGGATTAACTTCATTAATCATAATTATTTTAGCCTAATAGAAATAAAATAGTGTAGATGAAACCAATATAGTAAAATCATAACTAACTCAGTAGACAAGAATAATGCTCGTAGGTCAAACGGTGGGTAATTCTTAGTTAAAATCTTGGGCATGAAAAAGGGCAGGATATACTAAAAAAATAAATGTGGGCAAAAACAAGCACAAGGCAGCAATAGTAACACAACATAAGAAACATCAAACAAAATAACAACAATAATGAGGAATGTCTCTCCCCCTATTTAAATCACAATGCCCTCAATGTGAAAAATAATATTAACAAATATGATGAAAAAGAAAGGGTTTAGAACATTCCCCATGTCATTTTCGTTACTGTTTTCGCCACCCGTTTCCAAATTTAATTTTTTGTTTCCTCGATTCTCCTGGACATAAGAAGAGAGACAAAATATATTAACATGCAAGAAAATAAAAATAAAAATGAAATTGGGTTGCCTCCCAATAAGCGGTTGTTTAACGTCGTGAGCTTGACGCCCCAACTGGTATTGGGGCTGTTACAGCTGGATTCTTTCGATCATATAGGCTTGAAAATTCTCCTTTTTTACCACATCAAACATATTTGGGTTCAACCATCTTTGCGCCTCTTGCTTTGGTTTTGTATTTTCCTCCAAGAAAATCTTATGTGTGCATATCAAGGGGCTTATTCCTTTTAAGTCGGAAATGGTCTCATCATTCTCTAAAAATGCGCACTTGAGATGCTTGGGAAGTGGTTTTAATTCCAGATCTGATGCCTGCATAATAGAAGGTAGAAGTTTAGTATTCATAGGAGTCGATAATTCATTAACAAATTCGCAAATAGATCCTGGATCAAAATTATCATCAAACAATGTTTCAAGTTTATCTTCATAAGGTGACTCAAAAGTTTCTTCTACTAATGAGTCAATTAAGTCGACATGGTTTACGTTCAAGATTTCACTCGGGTGACTAATAGCATCGTAAACGTTAAACTTCACGATCTCCTCGTCAAAAAAGCTATCAGATATATATTTTGGTACCTATTTGGAAGTTGTCTATATGATATATGGCATGTATAGGCTAGTGAGGTTGTGAAATGGTTTTTGTACATGTTTTGCTATGTGAAAATGGTATATGTGATATGTATATATGGTCTTGTGTGAATGACCATTATGGTATGTTTTAGTGAAATAGAAATGGTATGCTTCATACTTGATTTGGTAGTTGAGAATGGTGAATGAATTGTATGTTAATTGATGTTGGAATTGAGTATGTAGGGATGGCCCAAATTGGGTGGCAATTTGGCCTTGTAAATGGCCTATAATTGTCCACACAAGTGAGCACACGGGCGTATGTCTCTCCCATGTCCATCACTATCCTTATTCGATGCAGGTCAGACTTGCACACGGGCCAGACACATGGGCATGTGATAGGCCGTGTGACTATAGTCAGAGTTGCACACGGGGTAGGACATGGTCTAAGGCATGGCCGTGTGTGGCACACGGTCTAGCCATAAGGGGTGTGTGTCTTGTTTTAGAAGAAAAATTTTCTAAGTCTCGCAAAGTTTCCGTAGGAGATCAGTTTAGTCCCGAACCTTCTTGAAAGCATGTTTAAGGTTCCGTAAACCTTCTAAAGGGACTTTGTGTTATTGGTTATCTATGATATGATGATGTGTGAGTCATGATGGTGTAAATGTTATGATTCGACGGGTAATACCTCGTAACCCTAGTCTGGTGATGGACACGGGTTAAGGGTGTTACATTTTATTGGTATCAAAGCTACGGTTTAGTTGATTCTAGGACTAACGTAGCATGTGAGAGTCTAGCTATACATGCCATATATACATCTGGGATAGTGTGATGACTCCTGATAGTTAAAAATGTGTTTTCGTATAGTAAATGGATCCCGATCGAGTAGTTGCTAATGATGTTGAGAGTAACGCACCTACTCCCGCTCAAGGGACAGCGCCGGCAGAATCTAGGCTGATTACTAGTAGTCACGAGGGAGAGGCAAAGCAAACCTTCTTCCAAATGATGAGTGAATCATTTACGGAGTTTGTTCGAAAGAATCCTGCTACTCAACAACCTCCACCCCCAAGTTCCTGTAGCTCCACAAGAATTAGACCCGATTCGATTGAGTAAACCTCCAGTTGATAAAATTCAAAAGTACGGGGCCGAAGAGTTCAGGGCCACACTTGATGATGATGCTGAGCGAGCTGAATTTTGGCTTGAGAATACTATTAGAGTCTTTGATGAACTATCGTGTACTCATGATAAATGTCTTAAGTGTGCTGTTTCATTGTTGAGAGATACGGCGTATTGTTACAGCCTGATTTTGGGGCTAGTCAGAACAGTGGTTTCGGGATCGCTAATTTGAGGTTGAAGAAAATTATTTTGATATTATTTTATGTGTTATAGCATGTTTATAAGGATGTATGAAAATTTTGGTGCATTAATTTTGGTGATTTCATGCTTAATTATGAAAAAGGACTAAATCGCATAAAGTGCGAAAGTTCTATTATACAAGGTAGAAGTGTCTAATAGCTATAGAATATTAAATTGGAGGTCCTTAAAGTGCAATTAGGTCATTAAGGGTGTGTTGTCCGGCCATAGAGACAAAGAGATAAGAACATTAAATTTTGGTCAAAATTTGGTGAAACTATGTGATAAAAAATGAATAAAATAAGATAAATAAAAGAGATATCATCTTTCACTATTCACACTTCTTCTCCACCGAAAATTGAAGAGAAAATAGGGGATTTTGGAGTTCAAACTTTCAACCAAGCTATTCTCTTGCAAGTAAGTGATTTTAGAGGTCTTTCTTGATAATTTTTGTACTTTTGGAACCCCCAAAGCTTAAGCTAGCTAATGAGGGGACTATTTTGCTAAATGGTTGAAATTTTAGGGACTTTCCATGACAGTGTTCATGTTGTTTGCTAAGTTTTTATGGAAGAAAATGAATGCTAGTGGGTTAAGGAACAACTTTTGTGAAAGGTGATAAGACTTATTTGTAAAGGTTGTAATTGTGTAATAAATGCATGAAATAATAGGTTTTGTGAGTTGTTGTAAGAGAAATAAATGTTTAGCTAGGCTTGTTTAATGAGGAAATATGATGAAAAATGATTTACGAGCCTAGGGGCAAAATTGTAATTTTTCCAAAGTATAAAGGCAAAATGGTCATTTTTGCCTAAGTGTAAATTTTCATGTATCATGAGTTATAAAGTGATTGAATGAGTAAATTTTATTATTATAGATCAGGAAGAACGTAGAAACAACCTTGAGCGAGGAAAAGACAAGGTTACGGGCTAAACCATCAACTAATACATTTTGCACCGAGGTAAGTTTATACGTAAACGATACATCATCAATACATATGTTATTACTTATTGATGCATTGTATGAATGAGATCAATTATGAGTGAGATTGATCGATATTGGTAGATAGTGATTAATTCTCGTATGAACCTCAGAATAAATATGTAAGTGTGGAAAATATCCGTAATAATTACTCGGTGGGCTGTGTGCGATACCACTGTAATTATCCTTTTTGGTGGGTTGTGTGCGATACCACCTTATTACTTATTCACGATAGGCTGTGTGTGATACCATCATTTATATTATCATTTGGTGGGCTATGTGCGATACCACCCTATCATTGATTAATGGTGGGCTGTGTGCGAAACCACCGGTACTTAGTATTATTCCGTGGGGTTCATCAAGAAATTGTTTAAGTAAATGTTTCATGTTGCTTTGTGGTGATAAGTGCAGGAAATGTGTACAAGTAATTGTGAGCAATATAATTGATATACGGTTGGAATGTGGTAAGAGATTAAATGAGTAAGCATGATTATGGAAATGTGCATTGTTATTGCTTAGTATGTAATGTTATTGATGGATTAGCATAGGTTATGATACTTATTGTTTACATGTAAACTTACTAAGCTTAAAGCTTACTCTCTTTCTTTTCCCTTGTTTTATAGTGTCAAAGAGCCGGTTCAGGATACAAAGATAATCGGAAGATCACCCACACTATCAACTCATCTCGGTATATTTAGACTTAGCATTTTGAGTATGGCATGTATAGGGGCTAGACTTAGGGAAATGTCTCGTTCTTTTGGCCAAGTGTGTTGGCTCTTTTAAAGATGAACTCTTTTGTAAATAGCCATAATTGATGGCTCATTATTACTTATTTATGAAAAGATGAGGTTATTCATGAAAATGTATGATGCATGATTGGGTTGCTTGGTAAAGGTTGAATGGGATTTATGTTGTATGAGTTAGGGTGATAAAAAGAGCTTGGCAAATAGCCCTATTCTTGTCCTCACGGATAGGCACAAGGGCGTGTGTCTAGGTTGTGTGTGACACATGGTCAGTCGCACGGGCATGTGGCTGGGCCGCGTGTCCCCTGCACGTTAATGCTGCAAGTCAGTGTCAACCACAGGTTAGAAACATGGGCGTGTGCCTAAGTTGTGTGCCCCTTATAAGGCTATTGACGTCATAAACAGAATACCCAGGTTTTCACACACGGGTGAGGGCACGAGCGTATCTTGGTCGTCTGAAGGACATGGACCAAAGACACAGGCGTGTGTCCGGCCATGTGAAAACCCCTGTAGGTTCGAAAGGAAAAATAAATTCCACACGGGCTAAGGACATGGGCGTGTGTGACCACATGGCCTGCCCACACGGGCGTGTCCCAATTCACACGGGCGTGTGGCCTTACTAAGGCAAAATTTTTCTAAGTCTACAAAGTTCCTGGTTTGATTCTGAGACCCTCCGTTTGCATGTTTAAAGCCTCGAAGGCCCATAATAAGGATGATATGAATGTGTTTGAAAAGCTTTAAGTTGGAATGAAATTTTATAATTCAAAGTTGTACGTTCAAGCAAGATGAGTCTGGTAATGCCTCGTACCCGGTCTCGGCGTTGAACACGAGTAAGGGGTGTTACATTTAGTGGTATCAGAGCTATGGTTTTGTCAGTTCTCGGACTACCGTAGCGTGTGTAAGAGTTTAGTTATACTTGCCATAAATGTATATTGATAGTGTGGTGACTTCTGACAATTCTAAACTTTGTTTTTATATAGTAAATGGATCCTGACCGAGCGGCTGCTGATGACGCTGCTAGTAACGCGCCGGCTCCTGCGCAAGGGACCGTGCCTGTAGAGAGTAAACTCGAGACTATGGGTCAAGAAGAAGAGGCTCGGGAAGCCTTTTTCCAAATGATGAGTAATTGGTACACAGAGTATGTATGAGAAAACCCTAATGCTCAACCTCCTCCACCCCCTCCTATACCTCAGCCAGTTCCTGTGGCTCCTCAAGGTCTGGATTTGGTGACAATGACCAAACCCCCGGTCGATAAGATTCGGAAGTAAGGGGCTGAGGAATTTAAAGCTAATATAGATGATGACCCCGAGAGGGCGGAGTTCTGGCTTGAGAACTCAATGCGAGTATTTGTTGAACTCTCCTGCACGCCTGAGGAGAGTTTGAAATGTGTCGTGTCATTGCTGAAGGACTCGGCATATTGTTGGTGGAAAACATTGATGTCGGTAGTTCCAAAGGAGAAAGTAACATGGGACTTCTTTTTGGAAGAGTTCCGAAAGAAGTACATAAGTCAGAGATTTGTAGACCAGAAATGGAAAGAATTCCTTAAATTGAAGCAAGGCAAAATGACTGTGGCAGAGTATGAGCGCGAGTTCGTTAGACTCAGCAAGTATGCACAAGAGTGTGTGTCTACGAAAGCTATTTTGTGCAAGAGGTTCGAAGATGGGCTGAATGAGGATATCAGATTGCTAGTTGGGATTTTAGAATTGAAAGAATTTGTGGTGTTGGTTGATAGGGCATGCAAAGCCGAGGAGCTGAATAAGGAAAAGAGAAAAGCCATGAGTGAGGCTCGAGATGCAAGAAAGAGGCCAATGAGTAAATCATTTCAAGCTCAATCAAAGAGGTCCAAGGAAATAAACCCTCGGACGACTGCATTGGTTGGATATTCACATCGAGATCGATGTAATACTTACTCGGGCTCGAGGGTTCAAGCCACCTCGATGGCAAGTATGGGAAATCCAATGTCAAATAAATCGGAGTGTCCAAACTGTGGTAGGCAACACACTGGGGAGTGTTACGAAAATAACCATAATTGTTACAAGTGTGGTTCACCCGACCATTCCATCCGGAATTGTCCAGAGAGGGATGAAAAGGAAAGAAAGTAAGAAGGGAGATCAAGAAATATATCTTCGAGGGGTAGATTACAAAAGAACCCGGAAGGTGGGACTAGTAGTAGAGGTGCACCCAATGACACTGTTGTGAGATCGGAGGGTTGAACACCTGCAAGGACTTACGCCATTCGCGCTCGCGAAGAGGCATCCTCTCTAGATGTGATAACTGGTACTTTTTCTCTTCATGATATCTCTGCTGTTGCTTTGATTGATCTGGGGTCTACCCATTCTTATATTTACATAAAATTTCCATCTAGCATGAGTATGATTGTTGAGTCTACGGAATTTGTAGTAAAGGTGTCAAAACCGTTAGGCAAACATGTGCTAGTTGACAAGGTGTGTAGGAATTGTCCATTGACAATTAGATGTCATTGTTTTCCGGCAAATCTCATGTTGTTGTTGTTTGATGAATTTGTCTTGTTTCTTGGTATGGATTGGTTGACTGCTCATAATGTTTTGGTGAACTGTGGTAGTAAGTTTATTGAATTAAAATGTGCAAATGGAGATGTCATTTATGTTGAATTAGGTAGATCAGATAGTTTGCCTGTGATAATTTCATCTATGGTAGCCGAGAGATACTTGAGAAAAGGATATGAGACCTATCTCGCCTTTATGCTGAATACTCAAAAGTCAGAGGTAAAAATTGAACCATCACCGGTGGTATGCGAGTATCCAGATGTGTTCCCGGAAGAATTACCAGGATTGCTCCAGTTAGAGAGGTCGAGTTTGGGATTGAGTTAGTTCCGGGTACCGCACCTATTTCAGTTGCCCCGTATAGGATGACACCATTGGAGTTGAAAGAATTGAAGGTTCAGTTGCAAGAGTTAACGGATAAGGGTTTTGCAAGACCAAGCTATTCACCGTGGGAGCTCCGGTACTTTTTTGTTAAAAAGTAAGATGGGTCGATGAGATTATGCATAGACTACAGACAACTCAACAAGGTGACAGTGAAGAATAAGTATCATTTGCCAAGGATAGATGACTTATTTGACCAACTGAAGGGAGCTACAGTGTTCTCTAAGATAGATCTAAGATTTGGCTATTACCAGTTGAGGGTTAAGGAGTAAGATGTGCCGAAAACTACATTTCAGACGAGATATGGCCATTATGAGTTTCTTGTCATGTCATTTGGCTTAACGAATGCTCCTGTGATTTTTATGGATTTAATGAACCGTATCTTCTGACCGTATTTGGATATATTTGTAGTTGTTTTTATCGACGACATATTAATTTATTCTCGGGATGAGAGTGAGCATGCAAAGCACCTGAGAATTGTTTTGTAGACTTTAAGAGACAAGCAGTTGTATGCTAAATGCAGCAAGAGTGAGTTTTGGCTCCGAGAGGTTGGATTCTTAGGACACATTGTGTCGGGTGATGGCATTAGAATTGATCCGAGTAAGATCTCGGCTATTGTGGAGTGGAAACCGCCAAGGAATGTGTCGAAAATTAGAAGCTTTTTAGGTTTAGCGGGGTACTACAGACGTTTCGTAAAGGGGCTCTCCATGATTGCTACCCGGATGACGAAACTATTGCATAAAGATGTTAAGTTTGAATAGACTAAGAAATGCCAACAGAGTTTCAAGAAATTGAAAGCATTGTTGACTGAGGTGCCAGTTTTAGTACAACCTGAGTCGGGGAAAGAGTTTGTAGTATACAGTGATGCGTCATTAAATGGTCTTGGTTGTGTGTTGATGCAAAAGGGTAAGGTAGTAGCTTACGGCTTCGAGACAACTAAAATTGCATGAGAAAATTTATCCAACTCATGATTTGGAGTTGGCTACGATCGTCTTTGCTTTGATGATTTGGCGTCATTATTTATATGGTGAGAAGTGTCGAATCTTCACCGATCACAAAGTTTGAAGAACTTGATGGACCAAAAGGATTTGAATTTGCAACAACGGCGGTGGCTCGAATTATTGAAGGATTGGACCAGTAGCATACCAGTTAGCTTTGCCAGCAGAGTCAGAGAGGATACACAACGTGTTTCATGTGTCGATGTTACGGCGATATCGTTTCGATCCTTTGCATGTGATCCCCTTAACAGAAATTGAGATACGACTGGATATAACTTATAAAGAGGAACCAATTAAGATATTGGCTCAAGAGGTTAAACAGTTGAGGAACAAGAGCGTAGCATTGGTAAAAGTGTTATGGCAAAAACACGGTCTGGAAGAGGCTACGTGGGAACCGGAAGAAGCCATGAGGGAACAGTACCCAAACCATTTTACTGGTAAGATTTTCGAGGAAGAAAATCTCTAAAGGGGAGGAAAGTTGTAATAACCCGATTTTAGGGCTAGTCGAAACAGTGGTTTTAGGATCGCTAATTTGAGGTTGAAGAAAATTATTTTGATTTTATTTTATGTGTTATAGCATCTTTATAAGGATGTATGAAAATTTTAGTGCATTAAATTTGGTGATTTCATGCTTAATTATGAAAAAGGACTAAATCGCATAAAGTGCGAAAGTTCTATTATACAAAGTAAAAGTGTCTAATAGCTATAGAATATTAAATTGGAGGTCCTTAAAGTGCAATTATACCATTACGGGTGTGTTGGCCAGCCATAGAGACAAGGAGACAAGAACATTAAATTTTGGTCAAAAATTGGTGAAAATAGGTAATACAAAATGAATAAAATAAGATAAATAAAAGAGATATCATCTTTTACTATTCACACTTCTTCTCCACCGAAAATTGAAGAGAAAATAGGGGATTTTGGAGTTCAAACTTTCAGCCAAGCTATTCTCTTGCAAGTAAGTGATTTTAGAGGTCTTTCTTGATAATTTTCGTACTTTTGGAACCCCCAAAGCTTAAGCTAGCTAATGAGGGGACTATTTTGCTAAATGGTTGAAAGTTTAGGGACTTGCCATGAGAGTGATCATGTTGTTTGCTGAATTTTTATGGAAGAAAATGAATGCTAATGGGTTAAGGAACAACTATTGTGAAAGGTGTTATCATGAAAACACCTAAATAGGACTTATTTGTAAAGGTTGTAATTGTGTAATAAATGCATGAAATAATTGGTTTTGTGAGTTGTTGTAGGAGAAATAAATGCTTAGCTAATCTTGTTTAATGAGGAAATATGATGAAAAACGATTTACGAGCCTAGGGGAAAAATCGTAATTTTTCCAAAGTATAAGGGCAAAATGGTCATTTTTGCCTAAGTGTAAATTTCGATGTATCATGAGTTATAAAGTGATTGAATGAGTACATTTTATTATTATAGATCAAGAAGAGCGCAGAAACAACCTTAAACGAGGAAAAGGCAAGGTTACGGACTAAACCGTCGACTAATACAATTTGCACCGAGGTAAGTTTATGTGTAAATGATGCATCATTAATACATATGTTATTAATTATTGATGCATTGTATGAATGAGATATATTATGAGTGAGATTGATCGATATTGGTAGATAGTGATTAATTCTCGTATGAACCTCAAAATAAATATGTAAGTGTGGGAAAATATCCTTAATAATTACTCGGTGGGCTATGTGCGATACCACCATAATTATCCTTTTTGGTGGGCTGTGTGCGATACCACCTTATTACTTATTCACGATGGGCTGTGTCCGATACCATCGTTTATATTATCATTTGGTGGGCTATATGCGATACCACCCTATCATTGATTAATGGTGGGCTGTGTGCGAAACCACCAGTACTTAGTATTATTCTGAGAGGTTCATTGAGAAATTGTTTCAGTAAATGTTTCATGTTGCTTTGTGGTGATGAGTGCAGGGAATGTGTACAAGTAATTGTGAGCCCTTATAAGGCTGCTGACGTCATAAACAAAATACCCAGGTTTTCACACACGGGTGAGGGCACGGACGTGTCTAGGCCGTGTGAAGGACACGGGCCAAAGGCACGGGCATGTGTCCGGCTATGTGAAAACCCCTGTAGGTTTGAAAGGAAAAATAAATTTCACACGGGCTAAGGACATGGGCGTGTGTGACCACACGGCCTGCCCACACGGGTGTGTCCCATTTCACACAGGCGTGTGGCCCTGCTAAGGCAAAATTTTTCTAATTCTACAAAAGTTCTCGGTTTGATTCTGAGACCCTCCGTTTGCATGTTGAAGGCCTCGAAGGCCCATAATAAGGATGATATGAATGTGTTTGAAAAGCTTTAAGTTGGAATGAAATTTTATAATTCAAAGTTGTACGTTCAAGCAAGATGAGTCCGGTACTGCCTCGTATCCGATTCCAGCGTTGAACACGGGTAAGGGGTGTTACACGTATCATTGGTGGAAAACATTGATATCTATGGTTTCGAGAAAACGATTCACTTGGGATTTCTTCCAAACTGAATTCTGGAAGAAATATATCAATCAACGGTTCATAGATTAGAAACGTAAAGAGTTCTTTGAGCTGAAACAGGGTCGTATGTCTGTTACGAAATACGAGCGAGAGTTTGTGAGATTGAGCCAGTATGCACAAGAAAGTGTTTCCACAAAAATTACAATGTGTAAACGATTCATTGAAGGGTTGAATGAAGATATTAAACTTCTGGTCGAAATTTTGACTTGAATGAATTTGTTGTATTGGTTGAAAGAGCTTGTAAAGCTGAGGAGCTTAGTAAAGAAAAGAAGAAAGTAGATTCAGAAGCTAGAGATGAGAGAAAAAGGTTGATGAATAAGTCGTATCACTCTTCGTCAAAGAGATTCAGAGATACAACCAGTCGCTCAAATGCTTCGTTTGGACATCCAAGTAGAGATCATGTGAAACAATATACGAGTTCTAAAACTCAAATTCCAATAGAATCAAGTGTTGGCAGTGTCAGAAGCAATAAGTCTGAGTGTAGACAGTGTGGAAGACATCATATTGGTGAGTGCTGGGGCAAGTATAATAATAGAGTTTGTTATAAATGTGGATCACGAGATCATTTCATTCAAGATTGCCCGGAGTTGGCAGAGAAAGATAATGCTCAAAGTGCAAGGTCGAGTAACACGAAAGCTAGGGGTAGACCACCCAAAAATACATGAATTGTGAGTGGTAATTAGAAAGGAACAACGAATACAGATGTGAGATCTGAGGCGAGAGCACCTACCAGAGCCTACGTTATTCGTACTCGTGAAGAAGCGTCATCTCCAGACGTCATTACTGGTACTTTTACACTTTTTGATACTGATGTGATTACATTAATAGATCCAGGATCTACTTATTCATATGTGTGTGTGAACTTAGTATCTAGTAAGACTCTACCTGTTGAGTCTACTGAGTTTGTAATTAGAGTATCAAACTCCTTAGGCAAGTGTGTTCTGGTTGATAAAGTGTGCAAGAACTGTCTGTTGATGTTTCGAGATATTTGTTTCCCGGCTAATCTGATGCTGCTACCTTCTGATGAGTTTGATATAATTCTGGGTATAGATTAACTAACTTTGCATAATGCTATTGTGAATTGCAAACGGAAGACTATTGATTAGAGAAGTCAGAATGATGAGATAGTTCGAATTGAATCCAGTGATTTGAATGGGCTACGGGCTGTAATATCTTCCATGAAAGCTTTGAATTATGTGAAAAAGGGATGTGAAGCTTATCTTGCATATGTGATAGATGCAAAAGTGATAGGAAAGAAAGTTGAATATGTGCCTGTGGTTAGTGTGTTCCCTGATGTGTTTCCTAAGGAATTACCTGGATTACCTCCGCTACGAGAAGTTGAATTTGGCATTGAGTTAGTGACAGGGACGACCCCTATCTCAATAGCTCCATATAGAATGGCTTCGACAGAATTGAAAGAATTGAAGTCTCAGTTGCAAGAATTGACAAATAAAGGTTTCGCACGACCGAGTTTTTCTCCTTGGGGTGTTCCTGTGTTTTTTGTTAAAAGAAAGATGGTACTATGAGGATGTGTACTGACTATCGACAACTGAATAAAGTGACGATAAAGAATAAGTACCCTCTACCGCGGATTGACAATTTGTTTGATCAGTTGAAAGGGGCTACAGTGTTTTCGAAAATAGACTTGAGATCAGCTTATTACCAGTTGAGAGTCAAAGAATCAGATGTGCCGAAAACTACTTTCAGAACGAGGTATGGACATTATGAATTTTTAGTTATGCCTTTCGGAATAACGAATGCCCCTGCAGTATTTATGAATTTGATGAACCAGATATTCAGGCCATATTTGGATCGATTTTTCGTTGTGTTTATTGACGCTATTTTGATTTATCCTTGTGATAAGACGGAACATGTGGAGCATTTGAGAATTGTGTTACAAACTCTGCGTGATAAGTAATTGTATGCAAAGTTTAGTAAATGTGAGTTCTGCTTGCACGAGGTTGGTCTTCTGGGACATATAGTGTTAGCTGCGGGGATACGAGTTGATCCGAGTAAGATCTCAGCAATTTTAGATTGGAAACCTCCAAAAAATGTGTCTGAAATCCGCAATTTTCTGGGACTAGCGGGATATTATAGACGGTTTGTGAAAGGTTCTCGATGATTGCAGCTCCGTTGACTAAATTACTACAGAAAGATGTTAAATTTGAGTGGTCAGAAAAGTGTCAGCAGAGTTTTGAACAGTTGAAAACTTTATTGACAAAGGCACCAGTGTTAGTTCAAACTGAATCGGGTAAAGAATTCATAGTTTACAGTGATGCTTCATTGAATGGTTTAGGCTGTGTGTTGATGCAAGAAGGAAAAGTTATGGCCTATGCTTCGAGACAGTTAAAATCGCATGAAAGGAACTATCCAACGCACGATCTTGAATTAGTAGCTATTGTATTTGCATTGAAAATTTGGCGTCATTATTTGTTTGGTGAGAAGTGTCACATTTATACTGATCATAAGAGCTTGAAATATCTGATGACTCAGAAAGAATTGAATATGCGACAGTGAAGATGGTTAGAATTGCTAAAAGATTATGAATTAGTAATTGACTATCATCCGGGAAAAGCTAATGTTGTTGCTGACGCATTGAGCCGAAAGTCTTTATTCGCTTTACAAGCAATGAATACTCAGATAGATTTGTGTGATGATGGTTCGGTTTTAGTCAAATTGAAAGCAAGACTGTTGTTTTTACAACAGATTTGTGATGCTTAAAAAGTTGACAATGAAATGCTAGCGAAAAAAGCTCAGTGTGGTTTGAATTCTGATTCAGAATTTCGAGTTGATAATAATGATTGTCTGAGATTTAGAGATTGGATTTGTGTTCCGAGAAATCTAGAATTGATTTAGTTGATTTTGAACGAAGCTTATAGTAGTTGTTTGTCTGTTCATCCGAGAAGTACGGAAATGTATAATGATCTGAAACAGTATTATTGGTGGTCTGGTATGAAACAGGATATCTCAGAGTTTGTTTCGAAATGTTTAGTCTGTCAGCAAGTTAAAAAGCTGAATATCAGGTACCTTCGGGCTTATTACAGACGATCATGATTCCTGAGTGGAAATGGGAGAGAATCACGATGGACTTTGTGTCGGGATTGCCCCTGTCTCCGAGAAAGAAAGATGCAATCTGGGTGATAGTTGACAGATTAACGAAATCAGCTCATTTTATTCCGATGAGAACAGATTATTCGCTTGATAAGTTAGCTGAATTGTATGTTTTTGAGGTTGTATGATTGCATGGGGTACCATTATCTATTGTGTCTGACAGAGATCTGAGGTTTACCTCGCGATTTTGGAAGAAACTGCAAGAGGCTTTAGGTACGAAGTTGCATTTCAGTACTGTTTTTCATCCGTAAATGGATGGTCAGTCCGAGCGGATCATTCAGATTCTCGAGGATATGTTGAGATCTTGTATTCTTGAATTTGAAAGTACGTGGGAGAAGTACTTGCCGTTGATTGAATTTACGTACAATAATAGCTTTCAATCAAACATTAAAATGGCACCATATGAGGCTCTTTATAGTCGTAAATGCAGAACTCCATTGTATTGGACTGAGCTTAGTGAGAATAAGATTCACAGAGTTGACTTGATAAAAGAGACTAAGCAGAAAGTGAAAGTGATTCGTGATAGTTTGAAAGCAACATCTGATCGACAGAAATCATACGCAAACTTGAAACGAAAAGATATTGAATTTGATATCAGGGATAAAGTGTTTTTGAAAGCGTCTCCATGGAAGAAAGTACTCCGTTTCGACAGAAAAGGCAAGTTGAGTCTGAGATTCATCGGGCCATATGAGATTATCGAACGTATCGGGCCAGTTGCTTATATATTGTTATTTCCACTTGAACTAGATAAAATTCATAATGTGTTTCACGTATCGATGCTTCGATGATATAGATCCGACCCATCACACGTGATTGCTCCTACTGAAATTGAGATTCAGTCTAATCTATCGTATAGTGAAGAACCGATTCGAATTCTGGCTCGTGAGATCAAAGGCCTTAGAAATAAGAAAAATGCTTTAGTGAAAGTCTTGTGGCACAGACATAAGGTTGAAGAGGCTACGTGGGAGCCTGAGGATGCTATGAGAGAGAAATACCTGAATTTATTCACTGGTAAGATTTTCGGGGACGAAAATCCCTAAAAGGGAGAATTGTAACAGCCCGGTTTAGACCCTAGTCGAAACAGTGGTTTCGGGACCACAAATCTGAGGTCAAAAAAATATTTTAATATTATTTTTCGTGTTTATAGTATGTGATAAAGTATATGTGAAAGTTTTGTGTGAAAATTTTATCATTTGAGTGCCGATTTGTGAAAAAAGATCTAATCGCATAAAATGTAAAAGCTGCGTGCTAGAGGTTAAAGTGCTTAAATGTTATGCTTTGAGATATGTGAGGTCCTTATTATGGAAATGGACGATTAGTTGTGTAAGTGGTCATAAATGACCTTATAATGGATGATTTTATAAGTATAATAATAAGGTTAAATTGGTAAAATGATAATTAAGTTAATATTAATAAAACCAAAACCAAAATTTATGGTTATCATCTTTGTTCTTACCGAAATTAAAAGAAAAGAGAAGAGGAAAATGTGGTTTTAGGGTTCGGCCATTGTTGTTCTTGATTAAGGTATGTTTTGAGCTCAATTTTTGATGATTTTTATGTTTTAGTGATCGTTGCTTTGTGTTCTATAAAGCTCATGCTTGAATTCATGAAATTAATGATGATTTTGAGTTATGCCATCGTTGAATATGTGAGCTTTGTGTTGATAATTGGTGAAATATGAAAGTTTGATGGATGATAAACATATATATAGTATTTGGAATTTTTGATGAAATTGGTTATTAAGGGCTAATTTGTGAAAATGAAACTTTGAAGGGTTAAAATGTGAAATAAATGAAAGTTATGGGTTGTTAGGGACTAGTATGAAATTCAGCCAAGCTTGGGTGTGAATAAATTATTTGTATTTGTGTAATTGTGAAAAAGGGACTAAAATGTCAAAATATGGAATTATGCTGGCTAAAGTGTAAAATGCTTTAACTATGTGTTGTGGATTGTTTTGGATGAAAATGTGATTGAATGAGTTGAATTTGATATTATATAGATCAAGAAAGGAGAAATTTGGACTTAGATCGAAGCAAGAACAAAGTGCTCGATTGATCGACTAGTATTGTTGTTTTTACGTCTGAGGTAAGTTTGTATATAATACGAATTGTTTAAACAATATTCACCTGTTATGAAATGAATGGAAATGCAATTATTGAGTTAGTAATGCGAAATGTGAGTTCGAAGATATGTGGCACTAAGTATGCGTAAATAGAATAGTTATTGCGATGAATTGCACTAAGTGTGCGAGATAAAGTAATGCATCAGCTATATTAGTGGGCACTCTGTGTTCGATACCAAGACATCTTCGGTTTAATGTGATGGCACTAAGTGTACGATACTATTGTAGCTTCGGCTAATTAAATGGCACTGTGTGTGAGTTCATCGAACATTTAAAGAGGATCGAACAAATTATGGCACTAAGCATTGAGTGGTAAATGTGATAGATAAATGCGTGATGGTACAGGTATGTACAGAACCTATATGGTTGATGATATTGTGTATGAGATAAATGGATGATTATGTGAATGAATGATGAAAAATTGATGGTTTGAGTAGCATTAAAAATGCTTGTACTTGAATCTATAATTATGGTATGAAAGTGAGTAATGGCTATGGGTGAGATTGAGTAGTGATGTGAATTGAATCAAGTGATAGTTAATTTTGTTTAATGAATCTGAATTGTTGAGTTAATTGTGTTATATTACGAACTTACTAAGCTTTAAAATTACTTTGTGAAGTCTTTCTCTGTTTTACAGTGTCATTAAAGCTAGCTCAGATCCGAGGATCGTCAGCGACTCAATCACACTATCAGATATCTATTTTGGTACCTATTTGGAAGTTGTTTATATGATATATGGCATGTATAGGCTAGTGAGGTTGTGGAATGATTTTTGTACATGTTTTGCTATGTGAAAATGGTGTATGTGATATGTATATATGGTCTTGTGTGAATGACCATTATGGTATGTTTTGGTGAAATAGAAATGGTATGCTTCATACTTGATTGGTAGTTGAGAATGGTGAATGAATTGTATGTTAATTGATGTTGGAATTGAGTATGTAGGGATGGCCCAAATCGGGTGGCAATTTGGCCTTGTAAATGGCCTATAATTGTCCACACAAGTGAGCACACGGGCGTATGTCTCTCCCCTGTCCATCACTATCCTTATTCGATGCAGGTCAGACTTGCACACGGGCCAGACACATGGGCATGTGATAGGCCGTGTGATTATAGTCAGAGTTGCACACGGGGTAGGACATGGTCTAAGGCATGGCCGTGTGTGGCACACGGTCTAGCCATAAGGGGTGTGTGTCTTGTTTTAGAAGAAAAATTTTCTAAGTCTCGCAAAGTTTACGTAGGAGATCAATTTAGTCCCGAACCTTCTTGAAAGCATGTTTAAGGTTCCGTAAACCTTCTAAAGGGACTTTGTGTTATTGATTATCTATGATATGATGATGTGTGAGTCATGATGGTGTAAATGTTATGATTTGACGGGTAATATCTCGTAACCCTAGTCCGACGATAGACATGGGTTAAGGGTGTTATAGTAACCACCTTGAAATGTTCCTTACCAAAATATATTGGATTTTCTGTGTCGTTTGGCAAGGCTCCTTATGGTCTACTACGAAGTTTTGTAGCTAACTAACCTATCTGGTTCTCCAGATTTTTCAATGTTGTCGTTTGACTTTGGATTAAAGCATCATTTCTCGCCATGTACGCCTTCAACAAGTCCTCCAAACTGTTTGATGATTTAGCTTGAGGTGATTTTGGGGCTTGTTGACTAAACCCTTGAGATTGATTGGGTCTATGCTGCATATGAGTGTTCAGTCCATTTCTTTGGTTACTTTAGAAAAACTTTGGATGATTATGCAACAAAAGATTGTAGAAGTTGGACTACGGTCCTTGTCCACTTCTATTTTAATATTGATTTCTTACATAATACACAAATTTGGGGGTTTGAAGGGAAATTCTCGAAAGAATGACCATCCCCACAGTATACACAGGAAACTACATCATACTAACGTGGTTATTGAGCTGTAAAATTATTACAACTATTAGTGGCAAACTATTTTAGCACAGAGGATATAGAAGATACCTGAGCAAAGAGTGAAGTGAGAGCATCGACTTCATGAATTTCGGCTACTCGTCTTCCTGAAGCTACTCGATTTTTCAGCCATTGGTAATTGTTTGCCAATGATCCTCTCGATAATCTCGTATGCCTCATTATATGACTTAGATAAAATCGCACCATTTGTAGAAGCATCAACCATCAATCTATGTGTGCATTGAGACCATTATAAAACGTCTCCAACTGGATGCAATGAGGAATCCCATAATGTGGACACTTACGAAGTAGTTCTTTGAATCTTTCCCACACCTCGTACAAAGACTCGTTATCCAATTGTTGGAAAGTGGTTATCTCATTTTGTAACTTTGCGTTTTTGCTTGATGGAAAATACTTTACCAAAAACCTTTCTGCTAATTCTTGCCATGTAGATATTGAACTTGGTGGCAATGAATTCAATCATGCTCGTGCTTGATCCCACAAGGAGTATGGAAACAGCTTTAACCTTAATACGTCTTCTATCACACCAGCTATGTTAAACGAATCACTCACCTTCATGAATAATCGAATGTGAAGATGTGGATCTTCCGTGGGCATACCACTAAATTGGCCCACCATTTAGAGCTTTTGAAACATCACTAGTTTCAATTCGAATTGGGGTGCCTCGATATCCAGCCTTCTAATTCCCGAATTTAACTCATTGAAGAGTGCCACAGCGTATTGTCTAATGGCACAATCCCGATCATCAGTAATAAGGATTGGATTGTGCACATGATTGACTCCCTTACCTTGTCCATCATTTTAATTTCCAAGGTCCATCTCGGTTTGTCTTTGATCTTCTGTCTAAATGTCCATTCAATTTCACGGCCTACAAGTAATAGATCGATGATTCGATCTATGCTCATAAACACCTGATAAATAAATCACAAATAAATAATAAAGAAAAAATTAGTAATGTTAGAAATTAAATAAAAACCAAACTGTAAAAAATAATTTCACAAATAATGATTAAGGCAACAATCCCCAGCAACGGCACCAAAAAATTATAACTGGATTTTTGTACAAGTGTACACAGTCTCTCAAATAATAAGTAAAATGAGTTATCGTATCCACATGGACTGTGTATGTTAATCAATTATCTACAAAATTATAAGTTAACAATTCGGTGATAAAAACACAATAATTTGAGTGATGATGATTAAACTAGATTAATTTAACTAAATGTAAGATTAATCCCTAATGCAAATTTAAGCTAAATATGTAAAATTATCTAAATGTATGAATGGATTTTAGCAACAGAAACACAACTTCAACAATCAATAACATGTATAGGCTAGCACAATTACATTAATCAAATCAATTCATTTCTATCATGCTTAACGGTATTCGGAAAACATTCCATGACAACTCGATCTTTCATGAGTTTGGAAACCAAATTAAGTCCTTTTGGAATCTTTTACTTAGTGAAATATGCATTTTACTAATCATATTAAATTAAAGGTTTCTTAATATTTATGTGAGTTAACAAGGACATATTAAGTTTGAAACAGTTTAATCACATAAACCTAAAAACTATGCAAGATAATAGAGTTAATTAAAGTTATTATGAACCTTCAATTTACTCGGGTTTAATGATCTAAATTAAGCATGCGCTTTTCAATTATTGTTTCTACTAACCTTCGTCTAGTTAGGACCACTCAACTAATCTGAATGCATCCAATCACGTACGAATAAAATACTTCTTAATTTTAATTGAAAACATGATCGACTGAGGTACAAACACTTTAACATGATTCAAACAAATATTATTGAATTAAGGCAATCGTCCTAGCTAAACAAAATTAAGCTATCATTGTTGATGAAAAACTCATAAAACACATCGCAAACATAATTAAATTAAATAATTAATAAGGAAAGAGTAAACTCTATTTCAATTAAGCAGCCTCTCAGATTTGGATTGAAAGTGTTCCACTGATTTGCCCGTTGCCTTTTTGCTAATGGTGCCTCAAGGTGGTCGACCAAGAGGTGATCTTTTCAAGGCTTTTGTTGGCTAAAATGGAAGGTAAGATGGAATGGTTATGCGTTGGGAGAATAAAACAAGAGATGGAATAAGAGAACGAATGATGCTTGTGAAAATGAAGGATAAGGGATGTTTTGAGAGGTGAGAGTAGTGTGGTATTTATAGGTGAGGTTGAATGTGAAGTTTACTAAAAATAGGGATTGGAATCCCTCCATCTTCTCTATTGCTTGGCCGACCACAATATGTGGAAAGAGAGGTGATTTGGTTGCTTATTTTGAGTACAAAATCATGCTATAATTAGGCATAGGACGGTTTCAAAGGCAATCTTCCAAGGCTCTTTTCTAATTAAATTGCAACTGCAGGGACCTCCAATAAAATATCCCAAAGTTGATTTTTGGGCAATCATATATGCTTGTGCCGAATTTGGGCTTGACTCCCCCTTGTTGGACGGTTTCATTATAATAGCCCAAATTTTAGCGATGTTGGAAATATGGTTCGAGACCACGAAATCCGACAAATGAACTCGTAGATTATATTATTTAATATTTACGAGCTAAATGTAGCTTTTAAAATATTTTTGAAATAGTAAATTGTGTTTGATAAAGATTTATTTGGTCAAGAAATTGAGAAAAAGAGGTATCGAGAAATCGGTATTATAAACCGAGTCATAAATATTTTTATGAATATTTATGGAATGTCAATAAGGTAGTATTAAAATTTCGTTAGAAAATTTTGACGTTTGGGTGGTTAATTAAATAAAAAGGACTAAATTGAAAAAGGTGTAAAAGTTGCTAGAAGGATTAAATAGCTTAATTGTCAAATGAGGAAGCACCCAAAGCGCAAATAAGCCCAAAAGAGATATTTTGGGCGGCAATAGCTGAGAAAAATCAGGAAATGGGTGAAATAAGGGCAAAATTGAAAAATTGCCAAAATTAGCTAAATAAAAATGGGACCAAATTGGAATATCTAGAGTTCTCTTCATTTCTCTTCATTTTCATCAGCTTAAAAATAGCCACGGAAGAGGGTTCAAGCTGGTTTTCATACTCTAGCTTCATGTAAGTTTAATTCTTGCTTTCTCATTGAAATTTCTATGTTTTTGGACTTTTACAATTGGGTCCAACTTACTATATCATTAGTTTTTAATTCTATGGCTAATTTTTAAAGTTTCTATGGAAGAGTGCTGGAAGCATATGATGAATAAATATAGAATTGAAGTTTTAATTTTGATATATGATGATTTTATCAAGTAAAATTGATGGAAATTGGTTTTAGGACCTAATTGTAAAAGAGTTTGGAATTAAGGTTTAATGCTAAAGTTCTGATTTTCAAGGGTTAGGAAGTAGTTTAAAATGATATAATAAGGTATTAATTGAGAAAAATTATCCCAATTGATGGGTTAATTGGATAAGGACTGAATTGTATGAACTGTGAAATTTGGGGCAAAATGGAAATCAACACTTTGCACTAAAATAGTTTTGGACAGCAACAGTAGTCTAATTTTTAAAAATCACCAAAAATTTTAGAAATAGAATTAGAGGATGAATAAAATATGGAATTAAAGCTTATTGAGTCTAGTTTCTTATAGAAGAAATGATGTAAGCAATGGAATTGTAAATCATGAGATATAATAGGTTTTGTGAGACAAGGTCAGAATGATTTTCGGTTCCTCTGTTCTGACTTTGGAAAATCATAAAAAATCGGATAAAATTAATTATGGGTTATAATTTATATGCTTAGAATCCTTAATGAGTTTATTTTCAAAAGAAACAAACGGTAACATTATCCAAATTCTGTGTGATGAGATAATTAACTTTTAGAGAAGAGGGTTGAAACTATCAGACAGCAGAATAGGGGTGGCTTTAGATAATAAACTGTAATTATTGGCTAAACTAAAAATTCTGAAACTTTTATGGTAAGAAGATATGTTAGTCTAGTTTTAGGGAAAATTAGCAGATCTTAATTTGGAGTTCTGTAGCTCAAGATAAAAATAATTTAGTGACTATGACACGGATGAACAATTTGAATATTACTATGACACGGATGAACAGTTTGAATATTCACATAAATAAATAGTGAAAAATTATAGATAATGTTACTTACAAATGCGTTATTTATACTAAGGATGTGGAATGGAGAGGAAGAGGAGGAAAATATATGAATGATTTATGTATAAATTGATCACATGCCAGATTATAATCGATAAACGTTGAAATAGAAATGATATAATGTTTTATTTCAAATATTTATTATGAAACTAAGATTATCGTTATGGTATAAAAATCGAATTGTAAGTTCGTGTAACTTGAATTATATTCTTAAATGCTTGAAATATATTTTTATTGATGTGAATATGATTTGGATGTTTATTGTATGATAATTGATGAAGTGTTGATATTCTTGATGAAAATGGAAAATAAATCCCGGATGAATGAAAGGAAAATTCGATGGATCTCTGAAAAGGAATTGACGGTAAAAAGGATCTAGCCCAGACGGGTGATCCTATCCCAATATAGCCTTCCCGAAGAATATGTGGAAAATGGATTTAGCCTGGACGGGTAATCCGAATTAGGGTCTGAATTTAGCCTGGACTAGTAATTCAGATCCAAGCTCATTAGAGTAATTGTCGTTGCAGGAGATTTAGCCTGGACTGGTAATCCCGACAATACTCTATAAGTTTATATTACAGGGGATTTAGCCTGAACTGGTAATCCTGCTGTAAGGATGAGGTTCGCGGGAGTGTGCTCTCTAAAATGTAAATGTGTGTACATGAATATAAATTGACGGACCCGGATTTGTACACTAAAGTGTACCCCTGAAAATCCATCGAAATTCTGAGAAATTCAACGGGATAAATATGGAAAAATAACAAGGGAATGGAAATCATGATATTGATGAGCTCATCAATCATGGTATATATTATGTGATATAAGGAAATACGAGTTGATGAGACATGAACATAGAACTTGGTTGATGAATGAGTTCATTTGTGATTATATATATTTGTACACCCTTGAGTGTATTTTCCGTATGAATTGGTATTCCAAATGAGTTAATGAGAAGAGTTTTAATATGAAATAATCTGAATTCTAAATGAAATATTATGAAAACGTATTTGAAATACATTGGTATGTCTTGTATATGTTATTTGAGTTCATAATATGGAAAGTAAATGTATGTGGAAATATGAGATGATGATACCTATACATGGAATTTATTGGTGGATACGAACATCCAAATTTATATGATAGATTTTAGTGAACATTGAAATTGGGCTCAGTAAATGATTTGTTAATTTAAATTGTGATTGGCAGGAAGAGTTAGTGAATTGCATGTTTATGAATTGTTCGAAATACGAGGAAATGATGGTAATTGATACATGGAAATATGAGACTATGATATATATATATAATAACATGGCATATATTTGATACATGTGTTCATTCATAATTATAAAATTGTGCACCTCAAGAGCACTATATGTGTAAAGATGATGTTTCAAATGATTTGATAAGTAAAACTCCAATATGAAGTAGTTTGGAACCAAGACAAATTGTTATAAAAATGTACATGAAATACAGAGGTATGATTGTTATATGTTATATGAATACATAACGAGAAAAAGTATAAGTACAAGAGAAATTTAATGAGAATTGAGCCTATATACGTTTATAGTTAATTATATGAAGTGTGCGACTAACAAATGGTATTAAGTATAAAGCTCGGTTGAATATCTTAAGTTGGTTTTTGTATGTATTAAATGTGGGTGAAGAATAAGGATCAAATGAGTGAGAAATATGGTTTGGAAAATAGCCTTATTTGTGAAAAATTAACTTTACCACACGGCCTAGCAACACGGGCATGAGACCCTTGTAAATGAAATAAATTTGGGATTTTGCAAAAAATTTCATACGATTCTGATTTAGTCCCGACCCGATCCTAATGCATGATTTGGACCTCGAGGGTCCGTTAAAGAAACTTTTATAATCAATTTCGGTATTTGAGCGACAAATGGTTTAAATTGTCTGTAAGTGTTCCGTACTCCTCGGTAATACCTCGTACTTTATTCCGGCAACGGATACGGGTATAGGGTGTTACATTCATGATCCAATAAATAACCAGACATGTCCACTTTGTAACAACACTTTAGCTGGGTAAAATTAACATTCTTATGACCTAATTTTGCATGGTTTTTCCATCCAAGTAAGATGGATGTGTTCATGTCTATGCAACATTATGATAATCTCATCTTCTATGGACCCACCGCACAATAAAAATTAACATATTAATAATTAACATGAAAGTAATATAATTTATGCACAAAAATCATGTAATAAAGCATAATTTTGCATATTTTCTAAATTCATATCTAATATTAACATTTGAAAAAAATCCACTTAATTTATTAACAATTACTCAAATTTTATATATTTATTAAGTTAAAATGTGGTAAAAATTACTAGAAAAATCCTATATAATTTCGAGTTTACACTTATCCAGTAATCCACCACTAATCAATTTTTTACACAGGGCAAGTACATAAAGGATATTATTCAATGCCAACGTTTTACCAGAAGTAAGTTTGCATAAAATCTTTCATTTACCGAGTACTTCCGAAGTGCTAGAATTACCCATGTAGACTTGTTCACCTTCAGCTATACATTTAAATTCGGTGAACATTTCTCTGTTGGCGAAGAAATGTTTGGGGACGCATGTGTCTACTATCCACCCGGCATTGTTCTCAACCAAGTTCACTTCAGAAACCACAGCGGCTATAACCTCATCTTGATTTTCAACTATATGCACTTGTGTTTTGTTCTGATTCTGGTGGTCAGAACGATGGTAGCATTAGTATGCTTTGTGTCCAGCTTTGCCACACATGTAGCATTTCACATGGTTGTTGGTTTTTTTATTCTTCCTTGGTTTCTTGAAGTTGGCAGTCTTCTTGTTCTAGATTTTTACTATTTCCTTTTAGCTTTTAAAGGAAATTGAGTTAACGTTACTAAAGCCTTATCTTTAAGACGATTGGCTTCCTTAATCTTCATATTGCTAATCAGTTCTTCCAGAGGAATGTCCCACTTCTTATGCTTTAGGAGATTATGGTATTCGAACCAAGATTTCAGCAGTTTTTCAATCAAGACGTTTGCTTGGAGAATTTCACACATCTACATCTCTTCCGCTAAGATGTCGGAGACCAGCTTCTCGTAGATATGTAATTGATCCATAATCGACTTATCATTGATCATTTGGAACTTGAGCCTCTACAACAACATATTTCTTGACCCCAGCATCATCTGCTCCATATTTCTTCTTCAATGTATCCCATATGGATTTAGCTGACTTATTTTTTTACAAACAAGTCGAAGAGGTTGTTAGCCATATGGCTTAACATGTGACCTCTTACCATTTTGTTGTCCTTTTCAAACTTGGCTTTTGTAGTTACGACATCCGAGTCTTCTGGAAAGGTGGCAGAATCTTCAGGTTTCTTAGTGGCAGGTGGATTGAAAAGGACGTAGTCAACTTCAGGTTGTTCAAAGAAGATGACCATCCTTTAAGACCAACGGCAGTAGTTAATCCCGTCAAGAGGTTTGAGCTTAGAGAGATCAGAAATGTATTTTTTGATCGGGGTAGACATGTTTAAACAATAGTAATTCGTTTCTAAATTGTTGGAAATATACTACTGCAAAACAAATTCGTTAGCACTGATTGGAAAAATAAACCAAGAATTAAGAAATCAAAATTTACTGCGTTGTGGAAGAACCACTTCCTTAGAAACGAATTCGTCCTGATCGGTGTAATCGTGTAGTTAACGTCGTCCCCCAAGGTTAACACAGTGCTTCAATATTTGTACACCCGAATAAGGAGGTGGAACACAATTGGTATTGCTCTTCTCGAGGAAACCGCAATAGGATCAATTCCCAAGGAAGTTTGGAGGGGGTCACAATTGGTCCCACTTAAAACCTAAACTCCTAGACAGAATTTCTTCTAATGTAATTTAGGGAAAATAGCATAATTTTAAAAGGGAATGGAAAAAGAGGTGAAGAGGAGAGAAGAGTTTTCTGATTGTTGTATTTTTCTTTCTATGTAAAAAATGAGGAAAATAGCTCTCTATTTATACTAGTAACAGAAGGATAAATAGTAAATATCTAGGGCAAAAGAGTAAAAATCATAGGGTCAGTTACATAACTAACCCACCATTTTTGCACAACAGTAAAAAATATATTCTGCTCCAGATTTTCGTAACAATAAAAAAATTGGAAAAAGTAAAACTGTTTTTAAAGAAATTATTTTCTGGAAAATAATATAAGAACGTTATCCAAAAAAATACACATGGTATGCATGTTAACATGGACCAAGTCAAGCAAGTAACAGTGACACACATGTGTTAAACCTATAACCCAATTTCTCAATAAAATTAAGAAGTAAGACTATATATAAACCTTCTTAATAGTCCATACTTAACCAATGTGGGATATATCCACTTACCAATAATCCATTGCATTACCAATAATGGATGTCAATTTAGCCTCAATTCAATTGACATCATTATTGTTTTAATAACCAAAAGGATGTGGATTTTAACGTAGTTAAGCCAGCATTATTCCCAATTCAAGGATATGGGAATGAGTATAGGTGATAAAGAATAAAAAAAGAAAGTTAGATGAGTCACAATAATAGCAATTAAGGCCCAAAAAATGCAATTGGGGTATTTGAATCTTTTAACGGGAATTAGCTTAAGCCTATGATTACAATGTAAAACGTCATTTTGTACCATTATCAAGAGACATCTTCCCTTTCGTATGTCATATGGAGCAATGGCAATGATCCCAGTTTTTCTACACCTTTTTTGACTTCTAGGTAACGTTATATTGCCATAGTTAGCTTCTTAACCTCTAAATTTACAACATATTAACATGCTAAGTCAAGAAGGTCAAACTGTTGACTTGACTTGGGCTCAACAAGTCCAAAGCCCATACAGAAAAAAAAAAGAGAGAAAGCATACACTGGGATTAGACGTGAGTAGACCAATGCTGGCCCATATGCATATCTAAGTGAAACACAAAATGGAGCCGAGGGACACTGTTATTATGAAAGTTGACACATGATGATGGGGTTCAACCCTGGAGCCAAAATATTGAATGAAATCTCATTATTTATGCATGAAAAGTGGCCTTCAAAACAAGCTCCACCCCCCTCCCCCAACTTGTTTCTGTCATGGAGTGGTGAATGGGGGGTCCCATAAGGCTTTCAAAGTGAATCATTTATTTGACAATTGACAGACATATATGAACTTAAGTTAAAAAAAACTTTGAAAAAGCTCAATCAAAACATCCTCGCTGTTTCAATGATTTATATGTGTAATGGAACTAATGGAATTTACTCATTAGAATCTGACAGATAATGTGAAAAAGGAAAAAAAAAAGTAAGCAATCATGTGAGAGTGAGACAGTTAATTTTCCTCAGAAACTCAAAGAGTGTAAGTAAATCATAATCCTCTGTCTGTGTTATATCTTTGAATGTTCAATGCCACTAATTTACCATCCGTCAACCGACTTAATACACTTCTTGTCAACATCATATATTCATAAAAACAGTAATATAATAATAGTAACAGAGATCACCACAATGACAAATATGGAGATATGATTGGCGGTGTTAAAAGGATTTTGGCTATATGCTTCAATGTCCATGCATTGTGCATAGTCCCAAACCCTCCAGTTTAGGGTCAAGTCATGCCACTGGTTTCATGACAGGATGGAAGTGGTATTTACTGATCACCCACTAAATGAGGTTGCTGGTGAGACTCGAACCTTATGTTTAACAAAGTGGTAATGAATACTCAACCAGTCCCGAACTTTGGTTATCAAATATGGTGATCCCTACTCACTCGGGCAGAGTTAAAAGAAAAGGAAGAAAATGGCCCCAACTCAGGCTGAAAAGAGAGAAACGTGATGGTGCTAGGGTTATAATCAAATTCTTATAGGAGTGTACTTTTTGACAAAGTTTTAGCAGTCACCATTACCAAACTTCTTTTTCAGTTACTATTTGTTTATATAGTGTCAGTGAGGAGATAAAAAAAGCAGAAGAATATTGTACGTATCAGGTTGAGGCCAGGCTGATGGAGGGGGGGCTTGCAATTTGCAATCTTCACTGTGTTGTGTCATTTGTTAGGTGAGCTCTTCTATGAACACAACTTCTTTATTGAAAGTAGCTAAAGAGTGAATAAGTGAGTGAGACCCCATCTCAGGGTGGCAGAATGTAAATTCATCTTCAATTCTCCCTTTGCCAGATGCCACTTTGCAGGTCTCTGTTTAAAAACCCAATATGTGTACTTCAATATATAAATGAATCCATTTGATTGCCTTTTTTGCTACTCTTATATTGTCACTGTTACTCACTAGTGTTACCAACTAATGAATGTAACAGTACAAAGATCTTTATATGATTGGGGATTGACTCTAGGCTAATAGACTAGGTTAGAAATAAATTGCTGACAAAATTTATTTGAATTTTAATTAATTGTATTAGTTGGAGATTACTTGATGATTAAGTTTATTAATAAAGTAAACGTTATTAATAAGTGTAAAATTTTAGTAGAATTTTAGTCTTTAGCCTATTAGGCAAGGGTGTTCACTATATCCTCCAAGTTGTGGAATCGATCTGTAGGCTATGCCTGTGTGGTAATTTAAATGAGTAAATGTGTGAATTTAAGATTTTATTATACAAAAAAATGTAAAATTTTAGTAGATAATTTTTCTTGATAATCAAATAATATTCCTATAAACCTTTTGTGAGAAGTATTTATATGGTTTGTTGTTTTATCCATACAAATATTATAAGTTTTGTGAACATTTTGGGATAGTGGATTTAGACTAAAATGGTTGAATAACCTTAAATAATGCATTTTTTTTTTGTTGTGATCTCATTTTGAACAAATTAAACTGACAATTGATGTCAAATAAGAATTCCAATATATATATATATATATATATATATCAAAATTATAGATTACCTGGGAAAAATATATAAATGTATATGTAATGAAGGTATATAATGTATATTTGTCTATGTACATCTTTTCGTTCAAAATAAATGCATATACTTGTATAGATAAAATGTTAGATGGTGTGGATAAATTCAAATTGATATATCTAAATACATGGATACCAATATGTATCAGTGCAAAAACAAAAATATAGTTGAGAAGAAAATGGAGGAAGGTCCCAAGGGTCATGATTTAAATTATCCCTTGATTCATATTAAAGGAGAATCCCATAACTTTTGTCACAAAATCTTTCATGGGACCATCAATTGAATCAAATCAGATTCAAAGGAAAATTCATGTGATTCATTTTATCATATATGGACATGGAAGTAGGTAAGCAAATTAATTTATCATATTATGTTGACATAAATTAATCAGTCAAATGAACAATTTTAATTAATGAAAATGGTCATCGATAGTTGATATTAATTTTTTGCAGCATCTGGTATTTAAAAAAAAATAGTAGCTATATGTCCAAAAAGAACAATAGTAGCTAGAGTGATGATTTTGTCATGCACTATGGAATAGACCCATCAAGTTTTGTAGGACATTTTTCCAATTCTTTAGTGCAAAATAGGAGATTATTTTAATTTTGTAAATTCATAGAATTGTGTATTTTGATTCAGACTCGAAAATTAAATTAAGTTTAAATTTGAATCAATCTGATTTTTATCATAAAAAAATCAATAAGCAAAACTTGAAATGATTTGAATAAATACCCGAAATTATAAAATAGAAAGTATAGTAAGGAAGGGATGTATTATAGGTAGGAATAGCATTGGATTCCCAAAACCCTCTTTTCCTTTAAGAAGAGCGTGGGTTGAAGAAAAAGATAAGGCAGAGAAAGGGACTGAAGTGAAGTGAGATCGCCTTGTGATGAAAAGGTGGCTCAAATATCAAAAGGTAGGAATCCCAAGCCAAGGATGCCCCAACATGCACATTAACCTATATATACATAAATTTTAATATATAGTGATGCATATGCTCCAATTTTTGTTCCACACGTGGGCCTTCCCTCTTTTCCTTTATTTATTCGTTTATTTTTGGTTGTATTTGAACATGGCATCAAAGAATATTTTCTCCAACCAAAAATACGGTTCAATAGCAACAAGATTTGTCATTTCATTCACACTCAAAAGGGAAAGGAAAAGGGAAATGATTTTCTTTTAAAGCTATATATAAATCAATAATAATTTCAAGGAAAACTCTCGTGAATGATAAGACTCGAACATAACCTCTACAGACTACAAATATCAGAAATAATTAAACTTATAAAATAAAAACCAAAAAGAGCAAGATTGTAGCCTTGACTATATATGCTTTTAGGTTTAAGTTGAAGAATATGTTGACCAACAATGCAGATAAATCTTGGTATTGACAAAAAAAAAAAATTCACGTTTACGAAATGGATTAATTATCCCTGACCATACTCATATATATCTTTTAACGATAGAAAATGGTAGAAAGTGATGTGTACTCTTTGGTCTTTCTTTTTCTTTTTTTTCAAACTTCTTGTCTACTTTTTGCTTAAGTCTTAATTTTGATTTATCTAATTAATAGTGAAGGGGGGGGGGGAGATGCTAAACAAATCTTAAATTGGGGCCCTTGAAAAGAAAAAAAAAAGAGAGAGATTAAAATTGGTAATTAGCTTATAATCAATTGGTTTGTTATTATGGGACAGTGCACAAACAACAAGACAAATTAATATGAAGTTATTGAGAAAAAGAAAAGAAAAAGAAATAAATAAAATAGAGAGCTTTGCGTTGTATTCTATCCAAAAAGGCAATTCACCGGCAAAAGTTTGTCTTGTCCCCGTAGACTAACTGCTTTTCTTTCCGAAAAAACAGTAAGGCCAACCGACCAAAGGGAAAATTTATTGGATAAATTATATTAGTAGTCTTCTAATTATTAGTAAATTTCTTTTTTTTCACTCAACTATGAAAAATTATAAAATAATCATTCAATTATTCAAATCTTTTTTCACCCTTATAACTTGATTGCTTCTAAAATTAGTATATAACAACTTTAACCCTCAATAATCATATATTATATCAATTTAGTCTTGATTCAAAAAATTTAACCCTTAACATAGAGGTATCATCAACATGCCAAAAATCATGGTTTGCACATGATAAGAAAGCCTTATTCAACGTTGTTCAAGTACTTGGGCAGATGATATTTATAACAAAAGTTCGGTAAAATTCTAGCCTTTGGTGGAAATCCCATCGGCTAATCATTGTTGCACGTTCCTCTAATGAGATAGGTTGTCAATTCAGTACTAGTTTGAAATAAATAGAGTCCAAAAATTCCTAGATGAATTGCATGTCTCACTACCTGATCCTTCAATAATCTACTGTCACAATGTGGGTGCTACCTACTTGTGTCAAAATTTGGTTCTTCATAGCTAGATGAAACATATTGTACAAATAGATGTTATTTTCATTATAGTTTTTAATTATTTGAATAAATTCGAATTCTTAAGTAAGGTAATATTAATTTTGACTTTATTTATGTTGATTTAAATATCAGAGATAAGCTCCAACATCTTCAAAGCTCGCTTTCGTCTTTTAAAAACATCCAGCATTTAAATTAAATCAATCTTTTTTTTTATAATAATTATACTCAAATTCAATCAATTACCCATAAGACATCAATAAAGATTAAGGTAAATTTGAAATCATTTGATGAAGTAAAAGATTTATAAGTAAGATTGTTATAAAGCAATAAGCAAGATTAAAATGAAAATGGTATTTATCATTATTAAACAGCCTTGTAAGGAAATCATCCTCGTTAAACTCAAAATGATTTGGGATAGAAATATGATAGGTCGTGGTTTTGTTATAAAATAAAAGACAAAGAATAAGAGAATAAAAGGAGAGTTTATTTTATTGATCAATTGAAATAATCTATAATGCTTCGTCAAAGTCTATATTTATAGACATAAGAAATAGAAATGAAATAGAAATCTACTTCTTGATAGAATGATTTGGAACAGAAATATGATAGGACATGGTTTCAATTAAAGAGGCTTTAGTCCTCTCTCATTTAACTTTTAACCCATGTATCTCTTTAATTTTTTCTTTTTCAGCAAAATACCCTTTATTTGAATCTAAAAAGATCCATCATGGACCCTTTCTATTGAAAATGGGGTAGTAAAAGTGTTCAACTTTTTTCATGGCAAAACAAATTAACGTCAGATTTTGATTAATTAAAAAGAACGTAAAACCAAACTTATCAAACAAATTAAAAACTTGTGAAAAAGTACTTCACCACTCAAAACAATATATTAAAGCATCAAAGCTTTAATGTTTTTGTACCATTTTTTAATATGCTTAGATGTACTACTTATATCAGGAACATCATTTACTTGATAATTTGGACATATAAGCTCAATTAAAGTAAATTAAAACATTCAAGAGTATATCAAATCAAACAAAAAAGTGTATATTCAAATTTTCATATCATGAAAGGAATACAGTCAATTTGGTTATTAATTTAATCAAATTCAAAATGTAAAAAATTTTAATCATTAATCGAATCGAAATTTTTTTTCAAATACATTAATTGAACCGAAATATTTCGGTTAATTTGATTGGTTAACCGAAATTTATATGTTTTTGTCTTTTGGTTAAAATAAGTATAAAACATATAAAAAAATACATTGCTAATGTTCATTTTCTTCTTCTTTTTAATAGTTCAAAAAATTTATTATATATAATATATAACTTATTTTGATTAATATAAAAATAATATTTCAAAAAATACATTGCTAATATAAAAAATATATATTTATATATTATTTATTTCAGTTAATTCAGTAAATTACCCAATAACCGAAATTTCAAAATATCATTAACCGACCTCCGACCGAACTAAATTCGGCCATCGACCAATTAACCAAATTAGATCAGTTCGGTAGGTTAATTCGGTTTTAACCAAACTATGAACACCCCTAGAATACATAGAGTTGAACATAGTGAAATAAGAAATTGAAATATTTCGCTGAAATTGTTCATCTGAAAATTTCCTGAATAGCTAATCATTGGTTCGTCTCTCCATTGGAACAATAGGGCTGTAATGCTCATTACTAAACTTGTTGAAGGGATGAAATATAACCAAGGTATATTTTTTTAATAAGAGGTTGAATCAATCATCAAAAGAAGAATTAAGTCAAAAATTAAGATACATTATAAGAAAATAAAACTTAAAAAGTTATGACTTTTCTGAAAATTTAATTCGTCACCAATTATCGCGTCTAGTATACTAAAAAGTATTACTTTCCCTCGTACCATGGATTGAGATTCTTTTCGATAGTAGTATGTAATTGGAAAGTTAAAATTTATTTTTGAGATAAAATTACTTTTTTTTCTTATTTATTTCATTATTTTTAAAGAATACTTTTCACCACAAAGTCATAAAATTATTTAATTTTAAATACTATCAATTTAAATTATTTTTTAAAAATTTAATTATATATTAATTTTGAGATAAATGAATATCATTACAAATGTTAAAATTAATAAAAATGGCATTTTATTTATGGGTAATTTTGAAATTTACTATCACATTCCTACTAAAATATTTAGTGAACCAAACACATCAATATAACTTTACCGAAATTTAAATTTGTAATTTCTTTAAATTTCCAGTAATCAAATTCCCCAAAAGATTGCAGTCCACATTGTAATATTTCAAATGAATGTTCGAGGGTAAAATTAATGATCCAAAACCAATGAGGAGTAGTCTAGTTGATTTAATTGAAGAAAGGAGCTTTGTTTTGGGATCATCTAAACATAAATTACACCAAACGTCCTAAATTATTGTTAAGAATTTAATTGGCATCTAAGTCTTTAAAGTATTGGTATTTATATTAATCAGGTTCTTTCATTAGCTTATCGTCAATTTAGGTAATAAATGTTAGTTTGGATCAGATGACTTAAAGCACGCCAATCAAATACTTATAAAACACGTGCGTATTCACAAAATAAACAACTTTAATCTAACATGTTAAAAAAATTTAACAATCTCAAAAAAATTTAGAAGGATTATTTCTTTTTTTTTAATAAGTCAAGATACATGTATTTACAATTAGATTCATATGTTTTAAATATGCTTCAAGTCAAATTTGAGTTGGTATGGCTAAACTAACAAAATGACCTAATTGATATGATATTAATATTTCAATATTTAGATTAAAATGTTTGTAAAATTCATGGCCAATTTGTAATACCAACAATAGTCTGAGAATGTTGACGCAATTAAGCCTTAATGTATGTTTAAAATCATTTTGTAGGAGAAATTAGGCTCATTTATCATTTTATCAAACATATACAAATATATATAGCAAATGTCGAAGAGCCCACCGCACCATTAAGCTTACTAAGCTTAATAAGAGGCTAAAGCAAAGAAGAAGAAAAAAAGGAAACATGTTATGATAAGCTTATTGAATATTTAGCAGGTAGTCATTCATATATTTCTTTTATGTCGAGGTATGGTAGCTTATAAAATTCCCATTTATTTTTTTATTTTTTCGAGTTAAAAAAATAATGAATATTGAATGAATATTTTATACTTAAAATATTAAATTTAAATTCTAAAGATAAGAGAAACTACCAACCTTACAATATTTAATTTTCATGAATCAGAAGATAAATATAAAAATAATATCTTTAATTGTATTAGAAAAACAGAAAAAAAAAATAGTAAAAAAAAGGCATAAAAGTGGATGAGGCACATGTGATGGCAGCAATTGATTGGGTGATGGGAGTTGGCATGATGTGGAGTTTCATCAAAAGAATATGAAAAGGAGGTAAGACCCACAGCGGCCATTGGGCAGTGGCCCCTCTTCTCATCACATATCAATCTCTTTGGGAACTTGGGCCTATCCCATTCTCTCCCACTATTAAAACACCATTGATCTTTTGTATTTTTGTTTAGATTTTCATTCATGGATTAGTGGAATTTATCATTGCATCTTGAGCTCTTTATGTATCCCTTTTGCCTACAAAATTGCAATGCATGCATTTAGAGATCTACCATTGCCCCTTTCAATATTGCATATTGTCCTTTACTCCATCTTCGCCTATATTAACTTATTAACGACTAATGCTATAGTAACTATCATTTTCCCTCTAACTAATATTTATTTTTACTTATAATTCAAATTTCATACCTATTTTATTCATAAAAATAATAAAATCAAAGCCAAATTATAGTTTTAGTCTCTCTATTGTGCTCAAATTTGAGATTTAATTCTCACTTTAAATTAACATACTTTAGTCACTTTTATTTTCCTTTTTTTTTTGGTAGAAAAAAAAACTAGAACCAATTACAAAATTATTCCGGTGCCATCACACATAAGCCGAACATCCAATTGTAATTGCTCCACAACTGCTACCAGTCTCCTGGAATGCTATTGGTCCATAAGGGAAAGCTCTCATCATCCCAGCTAGTGTATGCACAGATACATTGGCTTCTCTAGGAGTCTGTTGTATGACCACCCGCCACTATCTTCTACATATCTCCTGGATTCTCAAGACCAAATCCTTGTTCAAATGCCCACAAGACTTATCTAAAATGGCTTCCAAAGCTTGAGCACAATCCGTTTTGACAATAATATTAGCCCAATTAGCATCCCTCGCTAGAAGGAGCCCATCCTAAATAGCCCAAAGCTCAGTCTGCTCTACTCTACATTTGCCAATGTTTCTCCCAACTCCCCCACGCCATGTACCAAGGTCATCTCTTGCCACAGCTGTCACCAAAGCTAACCTTCAGTTAGGATCCCCTACCCCATTCGTGTTCAACTTAATGAAACCCAAACGTGGAGGTTTCCACACTCAACATCGTCTCTTGCTCATGGTGTTATCTGCAGAAATTTTAGGCTTATGTTTGATGGAACTCGCCCAACACCACGAGCATTGGAGTATGTGAGATATATTAAAAGCTTCCCCTTGAAACACCCACAAATTCCAACGAATAATGCCAAATAAAGATTGCCAATCAACTTCCGTGAAAATTAAATCAAACTCATTCTTCGAATTCATCGAAAGCCACTCCATCAACAGAGCAGAAAAGTAATTGCACCAAAACTGTAACATCCTAGGAAGGGCCTATGCATTTTTCAGATCAATTGTATGAAATGACAAGTCTTAAGTATTATGAATAAATTTTTGATACTTTTGGAAACCTAGAAATGAATGAAAATGGAAATGAAAATGAAAATGGAAATGAAAATGGAGATGGAAATGAAAATGGAAATGGAAATGGACATTTTTGGAAACTTAGACATTTTTGGAAACCTAAACATTTTCGGAAATGATCCAAAAATGGAAACTTGAACATTTTGGGAAACTTGGATATATGAGAGAAATAAAGGAGTTTTATTCACATAAATATGTGAATAATAAGAGATAAATAAAGGAGTTTTATTCACATAAATATGTGAATAATAAGAGATAAATAAAGGAGTTTTATTCACATAAATATGTGAATAATAAAGGAGTTTTATTCACATAAATATGTGAATAATAAGAGAGAAATAAAGGAGTTTTATTCACATAAATATGTGAATAATAAGAGATAAATAAAGGAGTTTTATTCACATAAATATGTGAATAATAAGAGATAAATAAAGGATTATTTTCTAATGAGATAATTGAGGAGATAATTGATGGATTAAAGGCTTTTATCTTTTAAATAAAAGAGATAATATTATCAAAAAGAGGAGTGGTGGCCAAGTAAAGGATTCCTAGGCTGATAACTTTGGCTATAAAAGGAGGACAGGAGGGCTACTCATCAACATTTGCTCCCTCTTCCTCTCTGCCGAAATTCTCCCTAGGCAAAACCCCTCTCTGCCGAATTTTCATTAAGCAAAAATCCCTCTCTTTTTCTTCTATTTTCTTCTCCGTTCTACTGTTAAGCTGAATCTTTGTGGATTCTAAGAAAGAGGGCAATCATCCACAACATCAAAAGGGGATCTTTCGGGAAATCTAAGGATCTAAGGTAAGGATTATAAATATAAATATGTGGTTAAAGATTATGATTCACGTTTTCAAAGTTAGATCTAATCTAACACGAAGTTATAGGATTTCAACAGGCTTATAAAGGAATCCTCTTCAGATTTGGAATCCCATCATAAGGTAAGGGATATTCGGCCAAGGCATAATTTGTTTAAGTGTTTTCCATTATTTCAAAAACCGAAAACTGACATGGTTACATACCTAGTATTAGCCGATTTCAAGGAAGAGGAATTCTAGCAACTGTTGGGACTTGATTAAATCAATTTGGCAACTAGGTAAGTAATTCTACTTCTAGTAGGATTTGGTTTTAAGACCAAATAGGTTTATTTATATGTTTTAATTAATGGCCGAATATAGGAGTGAAAGATCTAGATCGGTAGATCGCTCTACGGGAATTCACGGAAACTATTAAGCGAAAAAGGTGTGTACTCTTACTAACTTTCAATAAATTGCATGGCAATCATTAGATATGTAAATATGTAACAGTACGTGAATGTGGCTAAGCACCACAAATGTGGTAAGGAGTACCCAGGTACGTTTCCTACTTTTGATAGGATTGTGAATGTGATATATTTTGAACATGTGATTAGTAACATGAATGAAAATTAAGTATGTGAAATATGTTATGAAATAATTGGGGCATTCGGGATATTTGCGGAGGAAGAAAGTGAAGGTGATGACTACGGTCTCACCAACGTAAAGTGGTGACTACGGTCACATAAAGTGAAAAGTGGTAACTTCGGTTACATCCAGTGAATACAGTGTCTAATGACACAACATAAGCGGGCGATGAGCACGTCGACTGCAGCGACTGCCTTCGATGGTGTGTAGCGGATGGAGGGTCGACTTAGTAGTCCCCGCGGTGTACAGGTTGGTACGGGTGGTGTGTAGCGGATGGACAAATAGGTTTGGGTTTGGGTTGCATCATCCTTTATTTTGTATGAACATGATATTGATATGACTTGTATGCCTGATTTGTTGGAAATTAGTACTATGTACACATTGAGTCTGTAGACTCACCCCGTTGGGGAATTATTTTTCAGGTGATGAGCAGTAATGGACCGGGTCGGCAGGAGCTAAAGGTGGCCATGCATCGCTTGAAGAAATTATTTGGAATTTGGACTTTATGAAATTTTAGTACTTTATTTTGGGTTTGAAAGATGTAATAAGGCCATAAGGCCCAGTTGGATTTTCTTTATTCCTGTTTATTTTTATTTGAATATGATACAAATTATGTTTGATTAAAGATAAGAAAATTTATTTCTTTTAAAATAATAAACCCAAAAATTATTTTGTCACCTTATTTAAGTTGGATTTCCAGAATTTATTAAATAGGTTTCAAATTAAGCCCAACCCAAAACAATTTTTTTTTAAAATTACACAAATTTTCTCTAAGTCATTTAGAACATTGAAAACCGATTTATTTAAGGAACATACCAGATCCGGTTCAAGCTCGTGGGCCGGGTATGGGGTGTTTCAAAAACCCTCGAAGGGATGACCTGCTTCCACACTTCACATGAATTACCACAATCTACTTTTATAATGTCACCAATTATTCCACACTTCACATGAATTACCACAATCTACTTTTATAATGTCACCAATTAGTCCAAATAGCTAACATTGTTAACTATTCTGGTTAAAACAGTGAAATGGTTTTTTTATTAAAAACATTTATTCTAGCTCATCATGATTTTTGTTTTTGTTTTAAGAAAAAAATATACAACAACATTTTAAAAAGGACATTTAATATTATCTATTTGGATTAACTAAAAACACTATAAAAATAAAAAGATTTAATTATGCCAAGTTTAAATACAAAAATTAAATCTTAAATTTAAGTATTGCATAATTTAATCTAAAATTAAGAAAAAGAATAAACATTGAATTATTATTAGAAAATTGGAAGAGTCAAATTATAGGTGCAAAGTTGTTACATTCCTAGCCATAGGCATTGGGCATGGAGAATTTTGATCAATAAGCATTGTTGTTGGGGACCCTATTGCCTTTAGCTACACCAATATTTTTTCTTTTTAAATTACAATAATTTCATAAAGGATAATCCACATGTTGTTACGGAAAGACTCACTTAAAACTTAATTTTTTTTTTAAAATTTCAATTTTATCATTAAATTAAAATCGCATACAAGAATACCCTCGAGACTACTAATAATTCTCACATAACCCAATCGAGTTGTATTATAGTATTGAATTAATCATGATGTTGATAACAAAGTTAATTCGTATCATTACAAACACAATAGAATAAAATAAAGAGTAAAATACAAATCCAATGCAAGACGTTTCTCCTACAGCAGTGGCCTACAATAGAAAATCAAATATAGCTTACTGGAAAGCTCTAATATAAGTTTGAAGTAAAACTAAAAACGTAATGGACTTTTTAAACACGTTTTCTGGGACCCTGGGAGTAAGAAAACTCTGCATTCTTCTAAAATTATGTCAAAGATTGCGATAATGTGCTTTCCAATATTTACAATTACCTTCACAAAACAAGAGATAAAAGCTTTAGTCGAGCAATTAAAAATTTGATATTCTTTTAATAGATCGTAACGGGAATTAAGAGCTTTTGTCATCAAAATTTATAAAAATTCTCATTAAACTTTTCAAGATTTTTGAAAATTTTAAATAAGCTCCTTCAAAACTTAGTGACAAGATTCACTATTGATCTTAGATTTGAGTCTTGTGGATAGAAAAATATCGTTAGGAGAGTTTTACTCCTTGTTTAAGAGTCCAATCCAGTGTAACACCAAACCTAATCAATATTTGATACGACTACTAGATATCGAAAGATATAAAATATTATATCTATATATATATATATATATATAAAAAGTGAAAAATATAAATATTTATAGGTATAGGGTCGAGCCATGACAAAAATGACTAAAGGTTAATGCATGTTTCACTATCAAAATAAAAGCAGATTGAAAATAGACAAAATGCATAATAATGGGAGAGGAAAGAGGAGGGAGTTTTCTTCCTTTTGTTTTTTTCTTTTATCTTTTGGAAAATAAGGAAGGGGTATTGGGCAATGGGCAGCTGATAATGGACCGGTATATGCAATGGCTTTGTGAGAGACTTTCATTTTTTTTCCTTCTTTTAAAAGTGTAGCTTAGAAAGAAAACGAGGGTTATTAAGAGGCTAATAGTGAATGAAACTTTTGCATAGGGTTCCACAGCGTCGGTCTTTTTGTGGGTCGTCTTCCTCTTTAATGGCTGTTGCGCTGCATGTGGGACAATAACATATATATCACTTTTAACCCCATCATTAAATATAGAAACCACAAAAGCATGTACATATAATATGATAAGTGATGTGGCCACAAACTTAATTTGGTACGATGATATGAACAAAGCATTTAACAATGTAGTAACTTAGTTTGGTGCATCACTTACTTTTGTGGAACTTTGCCTAGAGAAGAAATGTACCACTAAACTCATAGTACCTACTGTCGAAACCATTTATGAAAACGGGAATCGAACTTGGGTTTTGAAAATAAAAATGAGAGTCGCCACCGACCGTTATTTGGTGTGATCGGATCACCTTTGTTTTAATAAAACGTTTTGATTTACTAAAACAGTGTTTTGGTCCACGTGATTTGAGAAAATAGGTTCGGGAGTCGGTTACGTGCGAGGAAGGGTTAGCACCCTCGTCACGCCCAAAATTGGTACCGAATTGATTAATCAATGTCCCTATGTCGAAAGTTGGAAATTGTAAAAAGATTTTTTGAAAATATGATCCTTTTAAAGGTATTTGAATTTTCTCGAATTGAATAGCGAGATTTTCTCGTTCCGAGAGAGTAAAATATCACATCCAGTACATAGGACACAACAATTTTAATCCTCGGATCCAAGGTCATCTCTTATTCCCCGAGACTTATGCATAAAACTATCAGAAGGATATTCGAATTTTGGCGAAGCGAGAGAATCGAAGCCCAACACATAGGGTACGACCTTTCGGATTCCCAAATATAGAATATTGCCTTATTTGAAGTAACATTATTCAAAAAAGGGGTTTATGCGACAAGTGATGGTTGTGACACGAATTTGGCCTAATGACAACATAATACGCGTAATACACGTAATACATGACATTGAAATCAACAATCTAAAATATTGACATGCATGAATAATAAGGATAATAATATCAATAATGGGCGATAATGTGAACAATGACATTGAGATGTAAAAATAAATAGGAATACATAAAATGTGATGATATGAAAATAGAAGTATATATGAAATAATATAAGTATAAATATATGAATGAAAGTTAAATAATAACATATGCATATATATATATGGGGTAAAGTAACAAAAATAATAACAATAATAACAACAGTAATAGTAATAGTAAATATAAACATAGTAATAATAATAGTGATGATAAAAATAAAGTAAATAATAATAGTAATAAGAATAATTTCGAAGTTTTGAAGAAAAATACATAAATAAACTTTTGAAAATAAGTTGGAAACTAGATTGAAACCAGGATACAAATCAAGGATCAAAGCTATAATAAATAAAAAACAGACGGGGGCCCCAACAGTACGCGCGTAGAGTTATGGGGACTGATTGGGTAAATAATCTCCCCCTTAATGCGCTGCGTTTAACGCCGGACGAAATCCGAATAGCATATGAAATTCGGAGCGAAATTTAAATAATAAAAAATGGAATCCGCTGCAATTAAATGGGGGTGCAAAGAGGGGGGACCAAGCGCATAATTTGCCCATTTGAGGCAAGAGCGCGCGGATCCCCTTGTCATGCGGGTCGGGTCGCACAGGTCTCCCCAAAACGACGCCGTTTCGGCGCCAGGGGAGACCCCCTAAATGATGCCGTTTATTTACTTTTTAGAAACCCTAAAATTTGTTTTTTTAAAAAACATTTTAACCTTTTTTTCAAAACCCCGCAGCCATAGCCCCCTTTTGTTTTTCTTCCTCTCGTCTCCCCCTTTCGCCCTTCCCATCGATCTGTCTCCCAGGGCCGTTTGTCGCGCCGCCGCACCACCACCTAATCAGTAGCCAACGACGGCATAGGCTTCCCCGACGACGCGATATAGGTTCAGGTAAGATTCCCTTCTTTTTATTGTTTCATTATGGATCTTTGTATTAGGTTTTGGAAACAATAAGTAAAGAAAAATAAAAGGAGTAGAAGGAACTGAGAATAAAACAGAGAAAATTAACAAAAGGACAACCTTTCTAATTCCCTTTCTTTGATTTCTGACGATTTTTTGTAGTTCGTTCCAAAGCCGAGAGAAAAAAACACAAATGGGTTTTGTTTCAGTTTTTATAACCGATCTAAAATTTTTTACATCGCTATCCGTTGTTTTTCTTTGTTGTTCGTGTGGTCTGTTTTCCTTTTTGCTTTGCGCGTGTCGTTTGCAGGGTATGGGCAAGGCTGGTGGTACAGGCATCTGGGGAGCCGAGGTTGTCAGGAGGCGTGGGCGTAGTGCGCTCGTGGGGTGATGGGCAGTGGCAGAGGGTGTCGACTGAGGCTTGCATGCGGCGCTAGGGAAGCAGCTAGGGTTTCCTGTTGGGTCTTGGGTTTAGTTTTGGGCTTTGGGTTAGGGTAGGATTTTGGGCTAGGATAGGTGGGCTTCAGTGTTGGGTCTGATCGGGTTTGTAAATAAGGTATTGGGCCTAACGAAACGAGCTTGTAAAAACTGTTTAAAAGGACTGTTTATTTTTTAGACTTTATCTTTAATTTTTTTGTTTAATTTGGGCTTTGTAAAACTGTTGAAGTGGACTTTTGCTATTGGGTTTTTAATGTGCTGGTTTTGGTATTGGGCTTAAAAAGGGCCGGGCAAATTATGGGCATTACAGCTGCCCCTCTTTGCTCGTTGTCGTGCAACGGGAACAGAGCAAAGACTTCAAAAGACCCAAATTTGCCCGGTCTCGTCGAGCCTTGATTCCTTTGGGCACGCTTCTTTGTCAGGTAGCTTCAAGATCTATTGCTTCGCTCCACTCCACTGCTACTTCCGAGGGATAGGGCCTGTAGCCAAAATCTTCGACCCCGTCTCACCACTGTTTATGGCGACAAAATCTACAATCTTTAACCCGTTCCACCGTTTTTTAGTGGCAACGGGATAATCTTCGGCCTATTCCACCACTGTTTGATGGCAATAGGATAATTTTCGGCCCATTCCACCACTGTTTGATGGCAATAAGACAATTTTCGATCCGTTCCACCGCTGTTTAGTGGCAACAGGACAATCTTTGACCCATTCCACCGCTGTTCGATGGCAATAGGATAATCTTCAACCCGTTCCACCGCTGTTTAGTGGCAATAGGATAATTTTTAACCCGTTCCACCGCTGTTCGATGGAGATAGGATCGTCTTCAATCTTCGGTATGTTCCACTATCATCTCTAGGGAACACGATCTGAACTTTTTGGTTTGCTTCCTTACTATCTCTAGGAAGACTTCAATCTTCGATCCGCTCCACTATCATCTCTAGGGACCTGATCTGAACTTGTTACACTATTCTTTGAGGAACCTGTCCTGTGGAATGTGTTTATGTTTAAATAACTGATGAGGATGCTATGATCAGACTGGCTCAAATGCCCCCAATTACGTGCGTCATGAATGACATTTTCCTTAAGCGCAGAATGTCATGAAAATGATGATTTTTCACAATGATTTAGGATGCAATGACCGTTAATAAATCGAATGCTCCTAACTATTTGTATGAATGCGGGATGATTCCTTCGCGACACGTCGCCCTGCCTTTTTCTTCGGCTAGTATCTTTGAGGGTTACCGTTTCGGGCCTCAATTCCCCCCATGAACCTAGTTAGTTCTGAATATTGACCTCACTTCAGGTTCTTGTAATAATTAGGAGTTTTCAGAGTAGTATGTGAAACTCTCTTAATTTGAATATTAATTGTCCATTAATCGTTATTTCAATGAAAAGTGCTTGAAAAATGTCATTACAAGAGATATTGAGAGTGAGGCTCAAAGTGAATAGATTGACCAAAAGATAAGATTTTGACAAGGTAAATTTAGCCAAACATGTTATGAAGAAGACAAGAACAAGTGTCCAGATATCATAGCATGAGCTTTCCTGCACAAAACTTCTTGAGGACTCCTTTTGTACTCGATAGGTGTCTGGCAGAATAAGAAGACTTCATTGATGCCCCAAGTCGTGACGTTTCTCCTTCTTGTTAATTCAGGCTACAGCAAGACTACTACATGCCTTCCCTCCAATCAGCAATTTGAATTGCCCATTTTTGGGTTTTCAATTCAAAGCCCCCTTTGGTCACAAAGTGCCCTTGGCGGGTTTTCACTTTGGCCTCTCCAGTTTTTTTTTTCTTTTTCCTTTTTTCTTTTTATTTTTTTTAGGCGAAGTATTTCTTGACTGAATCTGAGTTCACAGGATTCGGTAAACTTTTTCCATCCATCTCTGTCAAGATTAGAGCTCCGCCGGAGAAGGCCTTCTTTACTACATAAGGTCCCTCCCAATTTGGCATCCATTTTCCTCTGAAGTCCTTCTGTATGGAAAGAATCTTTTTCAGGACGAGGTCTCCTTCATAGAATTCTCTAGGGCGAACCTTCTTGTTGTAGACCCGCATCATTCGCTTTTGATACATTTGTCCATGACGGAGGGCTTTTAACCTCTTTTCCTCAATTAGGTTCAGCTGATCATACCGAGATTGAGTCCATTCTGCTTCGTCCAACTTTACCTCAGATAAGACCCGAAGGGATGGGATCTCAACTTCAATCGGGAGTACTGCCTCCATTCTTGAATTGGTTGCAGACCTCCGCTATCGTGCTATTTTTCAAGTTTAGTGCATTGTCAGATATGATTCTTTCAGGCATCCCATACCGACATATGATCTCTTTCTTTAAGAACTTGCTGACTGCTGATTTTGTGACATTTGCGTACGAAGTGGCCTCTACCCATTTGGTGAAATAATCAATTTCCACAAAGATAAATCGATGCCCGTTCGAAGCTTTTGGCGAGATCGGCCCAATGATGTCCATTCCCCATATAGAGAAGGGCCATGGAGAGGTCATGACATGGAGGGGTGAAGGAGGCACGTGAATTTTGTCTCCATAGATTTGGCATTTGTGGCATTTCTTAGCATAACTGATGTAGTCTCCTTCCATGGTGGACCAATAATACCCGAACCTCATGATTTGTCTTGCCATTGTAAAACCATTAGCATGCATCCTACAAACACCTTCATGAACTTCTTCGAGGATTTTCTTGGCTTCGACCGCGTCCACGCATCTTAGAAGTACCTGATCCTTTCTTCTCTTATATAGGATTTCTCCATCCAGGACATAATCGTTGGCCAATCTTCTCAACGTCCTCTTATCATTTTCGGTTGCTTGGTCGGGGTATTTACAATCTTTCACGTATCGTAATATATCATGATACCATGGGTGACTATCTCTTTCTTCTTCTTCGTCGATGTTGCAGCAATGTGCCGGAGCCTCGTAAATGCTCATTTGGATGGGCTTCACTTCTTCTTCTTTGTTTACTTTGATCATAGAAGCCAAGGTAGTCAAAGCATCGGTCATCTGGTTTTTTTCTCGTGGGAGGTAACAGAAAGTGACGTTGTCAAACTCTTTGATTAATTCCAAAACCAACCTTCGATAACTGATTAACTTGGGGTCTCTTGTTTCCCATTCACCTTTCAACTGATAGATTACTAGCGCAGAATCGCCGTAAACCTCTAATGTTCCAATTTTCCGTTCAATAGCGGCACGGATCCCCAGGATGCACGCTTCATATTCGGCCATGTTGTTCGTGCAATCAAAATCCAACTTGCTAGTAAGAGGGTAGTGATCTCCGCTGGGGGACACCAGGACTGCCCCAATTCAATTCCCTATTGCATTTGAAGCTCCGTCGAAGTTTAGTTTCCACGGGTGCCCCTTCCCTTGGGCCTCTTCCTCCGTGGCCGCCACATACATTAAGTCTTCATTTGGGAAATTGAAGTCCAATGGCTCGTAGTTTTCTAACGCTCTGCTGGCTAGAAAGTCCGCTATTGCACTTCCTTTTATGGCCTTCTGGTTTACGTAGACTATGTCGAACTCTGAAAGCAGAATTTGCCACCGAGCCATTCTTCCATTCAGTGCAGTTGACTCTATCATGAACTTGAGAGGATCCAGTTTGGAGATAAGCCAAGTGGTGTGATATAGCATGTACTGTCTCAATCTCCGGGTTGTCCAAACCAGAGCGCAACATAACTTCTCGATTGGCGAATATCTTGTCTCGCATTCTGTAAACTTCTTACTGAGATAGTATATCGCTCTTTCCTTTCTTCCTGACTCATCATGCTGGCCTAGCACACATCCCATGAAATTTTCAAATACCGACAAATACAATATCAATGGCTTATTTGGACAAGGCGGTACCAGTACCGGGGCTTTAGACAAGTAATGCTTGACCTTGTCAAACGCTTTCTGGCATTCATCATTCCAAACGCCTGGGTTGTGCTTCCTAAGGATGCGAAATATTGGGTCGCACTTCTCCGTTAGTTGTGCGATGAACCGGGCGATGTAGTTTAATCTTCCAAAGAAACCTCAAACCTCTTTTTGAGTGCGTGGTGGAGGTAACTCTTGGATATCTTTCACCTTATCAGGATCAACCTCAATTCCCTTTTTACTAACTACAAATCCCAACAATTTTCCTGACCTAGCTCCAAAGGTACATTTTGTTGGATTGAGTTTCAGCTGGAATTTTCTCAATCTTAGGAACAGTTTCCTCAAGACTTGCACATGTTCTTTTTCAGTCCTGGATTTTGCAATCATGTCATCTACATAAACTTCGATCTCCTTGTGCATCATGTCGTGGAAGAGAATCACCATGGCCCTTTGATACGTTGCCCCTGCGTTCTTTAGTCCAAAAGGCATTACTTTATAACAGAATGTCCCCCACATGGTAATGAATGTGGTTTTCTCCATATCTTCGGGGTGCATCTTAATCTGGTTATACCCAGAGAAGCCGTCCATGAAAGAGAAAAGTGAATAACCAGCTGTGTTATCCACTAAGGTATCAATGTGAGGCAGCGGAAAGTTATCTTTTGGGCTGGCCTTGTTCAAATCCCTATAGTCCACGCACATTCGTACCTTTCCATCTTTCTTAGGGACAGGTACTATGTTTGCCACCCATTCTGAGTATTTAACCACTTGCAAGAAACCAGCCTCAAACTGCTTTCTGACCTCTTCTTTTATTTTTAACAAGACGTCTGGCCTCATTCTTCGAAGTTTTTGCTGGACGGGCTTGCATTCTATCTTGATGGGGAGTCGATGCACCACTATGTCCGTGTTTAACCCAGGCATATCTTGATACGACCAAGCGAAGACGTCTCTGAATTCTTTGAGTAATTCGATGAGGTCTTGCTTCGTTTTTGAGGCAATGCTAGTCCCGATTTTCAACTCCTTTCCTTCTCCCAAGTTCACCATTTCTACTGTCTCTTCGTGGGGTAGGATTTGTTTTTCGCCTTGCTCTACCATTCTCAACAAATCAGGAGATACGTCCCGATCTTGGTTATCTTCGAAGTCCTGAGAATCCTCCATACCCGTATCTCGTTCAAAAGGGGATTCTGAGTCGATAGCAGTGTCGCTCATGTCGTTGATATCTGGGGACCTGTTAAAAAAGGGCAAAGAAAGGCGCAAAAGCAACAATCTAAGAATGGATATTTATGTGAGTGACCATGCATGGAGAGTGAAAGAAAATTTGCTCGAAATATGCATTTTATTGAAATAAAGACTTTTGGGCGTATGCCTATTCAACAAAGAGTCTCTCATTGCTCCCAGGCTTGGAGCAACAAGCGTGTTTCGAACATTACTCTGAATTACTCCTAAAAGCTACGGGAATTTCTTCCATTGTCCAGTTGCTCAAAACACTTCCCGGAGCATAAGGACGAATCCCAGATAAAGCTCATTCCTTGGCCCTTTCCTCAGATATGGCGTTGATGCTTAAGTTCCCCAACATTTCTTCCGTTTCTTCCTTTACTGCCATGCCTCGGTCAGGGTACAAGACTCCCCCCGAGACGAATGTTTTGAATAGAGGAGGGAAGGTCATTGGCTCCCATTTGATCTCTTCTTCACCTAGGCGCGCCCTTCTTCTCTCTCTTCTTTTTTCTTCTTCTCTCTTCATTTGCTTTGCGTCCGGCTTGAACCCTAAGCCGAAGCGGTCCCGCTTTTCTTTTTGTGCCGGTACTTCCATCTTCCCTTGCAGGTTTCTCCCGAGTCCTTTTTCGGGTAAAGCTCCCTTCCCAATTGTCATTTGGAGGCCCATCCTTGTAGACTTGGATATTTTAGGCACGGGGATCTTGCTACCTTCGGCAATGAAGGTTGCGTTAATGAACTCCAGTGATCGGAAGGAACACTCTATTGCCTCATCGTCTACCTCGACGTACGGAGTGCCACTGGTGACGGAAGCTATGATATCTTCTTCAGCGTTGATCGTGACCAATCTACCTTCCGTTACCAATTTCAACTTCTGGTGTAGCGATGACGGTACTGCCCCTGCTGAATGGATCCAGGGTCTCCCCAGCAGGCAATTGTAGGAAGGCTTAATGTCCATCACCAAGAAGTCTACCTCGTACGTGTTTGGGCCGATTTGAAGAGGTATATCAATTCTTCCCATGACCCTCCTCTCCGTTCCGTCAAATGCTCTTACAACGTTATGGCATGTCTTCATGTGGGAGCTATCCATGGGTAGCCTATTCAACGTGGATAGAGGCAATACATTTAGGGCTGATCCGTTATCGACTAGCACCCCCGGCAGTGTATACCCCTTACAGCGTGTGGTTATGTGTAGGGCTTTTGTAGATCCCATACCCCCTGAAGGTATCTCGTCATCGTTGAAGAAAATGAAGTTGTCTGCACTTATATTACCGACTAGACGGTCCAGCTTGTTAACGGATATGTCCCCTGCGACATACGTTTCATTCAATACCTTCATCAACGCGTTTCGGTGGGTCTCTGAGTTCTTGAGCAGGTCTAGTATCGATATGCGAGCAGGTTGTTTGTGCAGTTGCTCCACAACACTAAACTCACTGTGCTTAAGGAATTTTAAGAACTCCCTAGCCTCACTCTCTGTCACTGGTTCATTGATAAATGCTCCAGGCTCGATTGTCCTTTCTTCCTTTTGCTCAGACGCCACCGCTTTTCCTTTGGCCACTTCCGCTCTAGTGTTTGGGGTGTAATGCCTCCCACTACGTGTGAAGAAACCCTCATCCCGGTTTTCCTCTACGGCATTGACAGGATTCTCTTTCCCTGGGATTATTACTTTACATTCATAACTCCATGGGACCCTCTTGTTGTCTCTGTAAGGAAGGGCTACAGGTTTTTGAATTATGACCTTTGGTATAATCGGCGTTCTGGCTCCACCTGCTTTTGGTCGTGATATGATTACTGCAGGGTAATTGCCCCCATAGACTTTCTTGGACGATCCTTCCTCTGATGCATGGACTTCTCCTTCTCCTAGCCCCCAAACCTCATCGTAGAATTCCATTTCCTTGTTATCCATGAGGTGTTGGACTATGGCCCTGAATTCGGGGCATTCTTGGATATCGTGATTCCTCTCAGCGTGGAATTCGCAGTACCTTCCAGCTTCCTTCATTTCTTCTCTTGATTCTTGCGTGATTAATCCATTGTTTACCATTTGCTTCCAGACCCATCTTAGTGGGGTCTTTATCTCTGCCACGTTCGTCTTTATTCTTTTCCTTGTATTCTCACCCATCATGTTTACCCCGTTATTAGAGTGATCGAGCAGTGGGTGCTCCTCATCGTTAACCTTCACCACGCCCATTTGAATGAGTTTTTCTACCAACCTCTTGAAAGCAAGACAATTTTCTATCGAATGTCCCACGATTCCCGCATGGTATTCGCATTGTGCATTTGCGTCGTACCACTTAGGGTATGGAGGCTGCAGAGGCTGCAAGTAATGAGGGGCAACAACATGTGTGTCATATAGTTTCTGGTACAGTTTCCCGTATGTCGTATAGATCGGAGTGAATTGGAGCCTCTCCACATTCGGCTTTGTGCTGGGCTCCTGTTTGTGTGAGCCTGGACGATCAGTAATTATAGTACTGGGTTGACCCCGAGCAGTTGGCTTATCCCGGATGCTTACATTATTTACGTCACTTTCTCTTTTCTTCGTGACCGCCTTTCTGGAACTTTCCCCCGCTTCTATCTTACCGCATCTAATCGCATGCTCTATCATTTCTCCGCATCTTACGACTTCTGCAAAATCCTTCGTGGAACTGCGCAGCAAGTGACTGATGAAGGGGGCTTTCAGAGTGTGGATGAAGAGTGTGGACGCCTCGCTTTCCAAAAGGGGTGGTTGAACCTGCGTGGCTAACTCTCTCCACCGTTGAGCATACTGCCTGAAACTCTCACTGGGCCTCCTCTCCATATTTTGGAGTGTGATTCGGTCAGGAGCTATATCCGCTACGTGGCCATAGTGTTTCATGAAAGCTTGGGCCAGGTCTTTCCATGTCTTGATCTGGGTACTGCTGAGCTGATCGTACCATTTGGCCGCAGCCCCAACCAGACTTTCCTGAAAGCAGTGGATTAGTAATTTTTCATTATCGGCGTATCCCACCATTCGCCGACTAAACATTTTCAAGTGTGCTCCTGGGCAGCTAGTCCTGTTGTATTTTTCAAAGTCTGGAGTTTTAAATTTTGGTGGAAGCACTAAGTTTGGGACCAGGCTTAACTCTTAGATATCAATTCCATAACGAACTTCAGCATTTTGTATTGCCTTGACTTTCTCCTCCAACCATTTATAGCGTTCTTCTATCTGTCTTGAGGATTCGGCTTTCGTTCCTTCTTTCTCCATTATATCGAAATCTAGCACGATTGGGTTAATAGGGTCATCTCCCGGGTTGGATCCCGAGCCTACTTGGAAATTCATAGGGGATCCTATGTTGGCCTGTCCTTGTGGAGGCCTAATCGTGTTGGATGGCCTCTGGGATACTCTTCGTGTGGTGAAGACATATGCGGCAGGGTAGAACCTGAGGGAATACCTTCATTCTCCCCTCCAGTAATGATCATGGGGCCTTTTCCCTTTTCCATAAATCCACTCAATAGTTGGGCCATTTGAGCTATTTGAGCCGTCATATTTCTTTGAGACTCTATCATCTTATCCATCATATCCTGCTGGGCTTTGACTAGCTGCTCTTGCACCTGTGCCTGTACCTGGTCCTGCACCTCTTTCTGGAATTGCTCTAGCCTTTGATCCATTTTTCTCGATTTAGCGCGAGTGCCGTACGGATGTTCGTCTTCCAGGTTCTCTTTTTGTCTTCTGTATGTTTTCAGCTTGTTAGGCTCTCTCTATGGTCTTAAATGTATATAATATGATGCGATGCAAGTGTATGAGATGTAATGCAAATGCATGGAATGGATGCAAAAGGAAAGAGAGCCGTTGACCATAAACTCAATTCCACTAGAAGAACTTTTCTAGAGAATACGTCTCTTTACATAAAACGGATTACGTATGCGGCCATGTCCTCATAGTCCAGGTGGAAACACCAATCCTCTTCTTCGTGTTCGGACGTGGATGTTATGATTGTGTCCTATGACTTCCTTAATAGGCGCCCTTTCTGGCTCATTGTTGCTTGGTCCAGTTCGTACCTCGTCACTCGTTCATCCTCCACGATACTCATAATTTTCTGACGACTTTCGAACAATCCTTGTCAGCTTGTATCTTCAGGTGACGTCTCGTCTTCGTTGTTTACCATGTTTGGACGACCGTATTATAATCTATTTTATCAAGTGACACATTCCCTTACGACAAAACTCTTCTATTTAGGAACCGGATATGAACCAACACCTCCTTTCCAAGATGATGCGATGCAATACAATCAAGACAGGGGATAACACGTTAGCACAATAAACAATCTCAAAAGAAAATACGTTAGCGCAAGAAAAATAAATAGACGCAGAACACCTATCCGGGTGACCGCTAGAGGTTTGGAACGACTCCTCCTAAGGTGGGCTCTTAAAGCTCGCTATATGGGGTTCGGTTCTGAAGAAGGGTACCTAAACTAACAGATTCCTCAATCCTCACCCATTATAGGCTCATATGGATCGAGTTCAGTTCAGGGGAATACATTTCCCTATGGCTGCACGGAGATAAAAATCTCACGAAGACATAGGTACGGATGTATTCCGGAAGCGATCCACTATCTTGCACGGAGGTAAAAACCTCACGAAAGAGTAGCTTCTCACTCCCACTTAAGGGTGTGACCGCACTGGTCATGTAGTGCAATGCCAAAGTATTTTATAAGACTCAACATTATTGGAACCATAATATCAGCAAATGCATTGGGAGAAACATGATTTTTCTAAATAAATTTCCAAATTTCGACAAAAGGACGAAGAATAATCAATTTCACGGTCTAACTCTCTTAAAAGGTTCCCCAGTGGAGTCGCCAAGCTGTCGAAACCATTTATGAAAACGGGAATCGAACTTGGGTTTTGAAAATAAAAATGGGAGTCGCCACCGACCGTTATTTGGTGTGATCGGATCAACTTTGTTTTAATAAAACGTTTTGATTTACTAAAACAGTGTTTTGGTCCACGTGATTTGAGAAAATAGGTTCGGGAGTCGGTTACGTGCGAGGAAGGATTAGCACCCTCGTCACGCCCAAAATTGGTACCGAATTGATTAATCAATGTCCCTATGTCGAAAGTTGGAAATTGTAAAAAGATTTTTTGAAAATATGATCCTTTTAAAGGTATTTGAATTTTCTCGAATTGAATAGCGAGATTTTCTCGTTCCGAGAGAGTAAAATATCACATCCAGTACATAGGACACAACAATTTTAATCCTCGGATCCAAGGTCATCTCTTATTCCCCGAGACTTATGCATAAAACTATCAGAAGGATATTCGAATTTTGGCGAAGTGAGAGAATCGAAGCCCAACACATAGGGTACGACCTTTCGGATTCCCAAATATAGAATATTGCCTTATTTGAAGTAACATTATTCAAAAAAGGGGTTTATACGACAAGTGATGGTTGTGACACGAATTTGGCCTAATGACAACATAATACGCGTAATACACGTAATACATGACATTGAAATCAACAATCTAAAATATTGACATGCATGAATAATAAGGATAATAATATCAATAATGGGCGATAATGTGAACAATGACATTGAGATGTAAAAATAAATAGGAATACATAAAATGTGATGATATGAAAATAGAAGTATATATGAAATAATATAAGTATAAATATATGAATGAAAGTTAAATAATAACATATGCATATATATATATATGGTAAAGTAACAAAAATAATAACAATAATAACAACAGTAATAGTAATAGTAAATATAAACATAGTAATAATAATAGTGATGATAAAAATAAAGTAAATAATAATAGTAATAAGAATAATTTCGAAGTTTTGAAGAAAAATACATAAATAAACTTTTGAAAATAAGTTGGAAACTAGATTGAAACCAGGATACAAATCAAGGATCAAAGCTATAATAAATAAAAAACGGACGGGGGCCCCAACAGTACGCGCGTAGAGTTACGGGGACTGATTGGGTAAATAATCTCCCCCTTAATGCGCTGCGTTTAACGCCGGACGAAATCAGAATAGCATGAAATTCGGAGCGAAATTTAAATAATAAAAAATGGAATCCGCTGCAATTAAATGGGGGTGCAAAGAGGGGGGACCAAGCGCATAATTTGCCCATTTGAGGCAAGAGCGCGCGGATCCCCTTGTCATGCGGGTCGGGTCGCACGGGTCTCCCCAAAACGACGCCGTTTGGCGTCAGGGGAGACCCCCTAAACAATGTCGTTTATTTACTTTTTAGAAACCCTAAAATTTGTTTTTTTTTTTAAAACATTTTAACCTTTTTTTCAAAACCTCGCAGCCACAGCCCCCTTTTGTTTTTCTTCCTCTCGTCTCCCCCTTTCGCCCTTCCCACCGATCTGGCTCCCAGGGCCGTTTGTCGCGCCGCCGCACCACCACCTAATCAGTAGCCAACGACGGCATAGGCTTCCCCGACGACGCGATATAGGTTCAGGTAAGATTCCCTTCTTTTTATTGTTTCATTATGGATCTTTGTATTAGGTTTTGGAAACAATAAGTAAAGAAAAATAAAAGGAGTAGAAGGAACTGAGAATAAAACAGAGAAAATTAACAAAAGGACAACCTTTCTAATTCCCTTCTTTGATTTCTGACGATTTTTTGTAGTTCGTTCCAAAGCCGAGAGAAAAAAACACAAATGGGTTTTGTTTCGGTTTTTATAACCGATCTAAAATTTTTTACATCGCTTTCCGTTGTTTTTCTTTGTTGTTCGTGTGGTCTGTTTTCCTTTTTGCTTTGCGCGTGTCGTTTGCAGGGTATGGGCAAGGCTGGTGGTACAGGCATCTGGGGAGCCGCGGTTGTCAGGAGGCGTGGGCGTAGTGCGCTCATGGGGTGATGGGCAGTGGCAGAGGGTGTCGACTGAGGCTTGCATGCGGCGCTAGGGAAGCAGCTAGGGTTTCCTGTTGGGTCTTGGGTTTAGTTTTGGGCTTTGGGTTAGGGTAGGATTTTGGGCTAGGATAGGTGGGCTTCAGTGTTGGGTCTGATCGGGTTTGTAAATAGGGTATTGGGCCTGACGAAACGAGCTTGTAAAAACTGTTTAAAAGGACTGTTTATTTTTTAGACTTTATCTTTAATTTTTTTGTTTAATTTGAGCTTTGTAAAACTGTTGAAGTGGACTTTTGCTATTGGGTTTTTAATGTGCTGGTTTTGGTATTGGGCTTAAAAAGGGCCGGGCAAATTATGGGCATTACACCTACAATAATTTAATCTCAATCCACCTTAACCCTTAACTCTTGGATAACTGTGGCCTTACCTTAGTAAAAACTAATCACTCAAAGATAAACAAATAATAATATACTCACATTAAAAGTTGATTGCTATGAATTTATAAGCTCCCACTAAGTACCTTCATTTCGACAAAATAATGGGAGAGTTTATCCAACCAAAACCAATAAAAAAAATAACCTTACATGACCTAAAAACATACATATAATAATGGGAGAGCCAAGACAAAAATGACTAAAGATTAATACATGAGTATCTATCTAGCTCTAGTTTTGAAAATCGCAAGAAAAAATTGTAGATTTGGATTCTTTCAAAACTTTATCTTCCATATAAAATAAATATCATTTAATTTTAAAAACTTTATCTTGAAGCCTTTTTTAAGGTATTATCTTCAAGTCTTTGTTTATTTATAATATCTACCTCCTATTTCGAACCTCATGTTTCGATTAGGATTCTTTCAAAGTTTGTTGTCGAGATAGGAATAAAACTCTTCAAAAGTTATACTTGAAATAAAACTATTTTACCTTGAAATATTCTAATTGTGTTGATTAAATAGAGAGATGCCTCACGTTTTACTTATGAGATAAATTTAAGGATAAAAATATGTACAAAATAAAAAAATTGTCAATACTAAAACTGATGCACATATAAGTTGTACTAGCTAGTTCGTCATTTGGGCACAATTTGTACCAATAGTAGTTGTGTACTAACATATATAAATACTTGAACAAAAATAATAATATATAAAAAAATTCTACGTGATTTTATGAACATACTTGTTATAAAAATTGGGTTATATCAAACATAAAATGGTATAATAGTGCCAGTTCACACCATAGAGGATACAAAGAGCACTAAAGTGGAGGTGATTCACACTGTATATATTGTGGAGATCCACTATGAATGGTGGTTTAATTAAGGATCTTAAGATTGTATTTAAGTAGAATACAGTCTTGACTTATTCTTTTTCTCTAGAAGAAAGGGTATTTATATATAAAGGAGGGTTTAGAGTGGGACCCCCGTTTCATAATTGCCTCCATGGTAGAATTTAGCTTAGACCTAATTTAAGGTACAATCTAGATGTGATCACTTTGGGGTAAGTGAGATGAGAAGTTAGAAATATAAATGAGATTGAATTTAATGTGATGGTTGTCCTTAGTAGCACTGATGTGATACTTTTTCTATAATGGCATAGGTTGTTTTGGTTCGAGTTGTTACAATTTCGGTATTTTGGGTTTGATCATGTCAGTTTTTGGTTATTTGGGGTTACTTATTTTAATTATTACTTTAAGTTATTACAAGTTCAAGTCATTTAAAGCTTAGATCATTTTAGGTTTGGGTTAATTTCGAGTTGGAATTGAATGAATTTGAATTGTTGACTTTTACAATCAAATCACTTAAATAAATTGATAAAGTTTGATTTCGAGTTAAAGCACGTATGCTCCCTTTTCTTTTATCATTTTGTTCTGTTTGCTCAACTTAATAAATATTTTAAAACAAGTATACTTGAACTAATACCTAATTTTTGGCGGGATATTTCACTATCAATAAGCAAGAGATGATACGACAATTGCAATTGTAAGGGTTAATTATTATTTTTTCTTGGGTCGGCTCCCACCATTGGATGAATGATTTCAAAAGTTCAGATTGTAGGTAGAGGAAACATTAACGAATAGTAGAAGTTATAGATTCTAGGGCTTCAACTGAAGTAGGGTTAGGTAGGTAGAGAATGATCCAGTGCAGTAACACGTTCTATTATTATTAATTTCCAATAGGGTTATGTTTTTTGGATCATATTGTTAAAACTATGATAATAAACATAAATGTTATACTTCCTATCACTATTTCTTTAAAACGTTTATCACTATAATTTTAATACATGGAATCTTCTACTTCACTAATTTTATCCACGCATCAAATCTATATTCTTTGATTTTGGTATTTATTTCCATGAATCCCGGTTTCTTTCATTTTGTTTGTACATAACATTTGACTTTTGGAAACTTTTTTCTACATGTAATTTCCTATCAAAACAATGTGGAGAATTTTTGAGTTTTAAATCACCAATTACTATGCTTCACATTGGGTCTTGAAAATATTATACTATAAAATTTTAAAACTTACAGGTTTATGTTTAAAATTTAATCATACCTCTATTTTTTGAATTTAAAAATTTAAGTTCATTTGTTAGCATTGTTAAAATTCTTTTGTGTTGATGTGCTATTTTGAAAAAAATTAATAAGCTTGGTATCTATGTAACAAAAAACATAACATTGTAACAGACCATAATTTAACAAAGAATTTTAATAGTGCTAATTTTTTTTAAAATTTTACATCATTATTTTAATTAGAATAGAATATTTAGGCTAACTAATGACATTATAAAAATTAAGGTATCAAATTATGTTAAAATTAAAGTATAGAAATTAAATTTCAAATTAAAGTTTAACCTTTTTTATACTCTAAAAAATAAAGAGATTGGAATTGAAATTTACCCGTGATGTTTTCATGTAAAGAAAAAAGAAAGGAAAAATGGACAGGTGTCCGTTGTGGAACGCCTTACATAGTTGTATAGATATTTGCCGCACATCATGAGCTAAGTTCCACTAAGCTATGAAACTAAAAATAGGATTCTCATTTGATACATTAGTGGTGGTGTTTTTCTAGACTTTTTTATTTTATTTTTATTTGTGAGGTTAGTTTTATAAATTATGTTTAAGGTTTGTGATTATTTTTCTTAATAATATTATCTTCAATATTTAGGGTTTTGTAATTTTATAAATGAATATATTTCATTTGTTTATTTTTTTCAATATATGTGATGATTTCTTAATCTTACTTATCACATTGAAAAACTTCACCACCAATGTAACATATAATTATCCTTGAAAATAAAGTATAAATGATTTAAACATTTATGTATGTTTTTTTTTTTTTTTTTGCAAACTCAATAACTTTACTTTATTACAAACTTTATTACTTATTTTACAAATTAGGTTTTTTTTTTAAATTTACAAATGATAATTTTTTGAAATATAATTGGAGAATGATTCTCACATTTGATATGCTACAAAATATTAACTTTAGTGGGAATTACTTTTACTTAGGCAAATGTGATATCTTTGAATAATGGTAAGAAACAATACAACAAAACATCCCTAAGATGACATTTTTGGGCCGACACTTTTCTAATTGTTCGGATAGACTTGCCGACATACGCTTTGGTCAACTCTTTGTATAAGGGTCGGGATATGCATGCATAAGGTAACGCTTAAATAAGAGTCGGTTTTGTCCAACACTATGCCAACTTGTGTTATACCTTTCCCAACTATATAAAAGTGTTGTCATATGAAAAGCCTAAGACTACTCTTTTTGGACTATGTCGACCCTTTTTTGTGTCGTTTAAATTTGTACATTTAAGCAATTTTTTTGGTGTTGGCAAAATCTAATCATATCCCGACTTTTTAGGAAGAGTTGGGAAAATGTTAACCTATCCCAACTTTTATTAATCGTTGGCAAATATTTTATCTAACCCAACCTTTTTTGTATTGCCTTTGTCTGCTCATGATTTATCTCAACCTTCTTCTTTTTTCATACTTGGGTTATTTAATATTGTTATGTCCAAAATTTGGGAAGATTTGAACAAATAAAGTTCAAAATATGAGCTTAAACAAAAAAACGCAAATCTAATTTAAAAATGAACTATGGGAGTTTCCAAATCTAAGCTCAATTTGGTCCAAATATAATAATCATAACATTATATATTTAATATTTATCCTACTTCAAATCAAGAATTAAACACAAATATCATAATTTCAAAAAAAAAATTCTGAAATACTCCCAAAGCTAAAATAATTGGCACGAATTATATGTTTATTCAATAAATTAAATATGTTTGCTAATACTCCCAAAGCTGAAATAATTGGCAGGAATTATATGTTTATTCAATAAATTAAATATGTTTGCTAATGCACCATTATTTGAAAGTAGTATTACACAAATAAACATGTTATGAGTTATTAGCCCAAATCCCTATAGTGTTCTAAATATCAGTGGGCTTAGCACTCCAAAAATCAGAATTCATGTTATAAAAAAACAAAAATGGGTGGTCGGGGCTTGAAAATCAAAGGAGAAGGCTTTGAGTATCAAAATTCCACTCAGCAAAGAGGGTCCCTTTGAGTTATCAATTGAGAAGGCTTTACACTAAAAAGTGTGTGTTATGGAGGTAAAAATGATTTGCTTAAACTCTTCGTATTTGAGTTATTTGTTTATGTCAATAGTTTGTGGGAATTTTCATTTAGTTATATCGAACTTGATTTTGTGCTACTCGTCTAATGTGTCCTATGTGCATTCTTTTTCTTGTCATGTACATAATCTTATTATTGGTTTGTGTGGATCTTCATTGAATGAGGTCTTAGTTTAAAGTGGGTCATTTTCCTTACATGTGCTCGATGAAATGTCTAAATGGTATTTGTAAGTTTTTAGTTGGGTTGTTGCCTTGTATGATGTCAATGAAATGTCTATGTGGGTATTTGTGAGTTTAAATACTCATGTTATTTCATATTAATTACTTTAACAGGTGGTGGATAAAAGTTGGATGAATGCTCTAAAATTTAGCGCCAATCACCTGGCTGGAATAAAAACATTTCTATCATTTGCAATTGGAAAATCACTCTTTAAGGGAAAAATATATTTTCCTTGCCATCGTTGCAATAATAGGATATTGCACGAACCACATATTGTGGGTAAACATCTTCGTCATCATGGTATAATAAAAGAATACAAGCATTGAATTTTTCATGGAGAATCCATTGAAAAGACATTGGTACAAACTACACCTGTTCATGGGTCGGGCCACCCGAAGGCCCGCCTGAAATATGGGAGGGTTCGGACAAAAATATAGGCCCAAAAAATGGGCTTGGGCTTCAAGCAAAGGATTTTCAACCCGGGCTCGGCCCAACTCGATTTTATTAACCCCAAATTTTTACCCTTGTTCCCCACTTCCCAACAGACCTAGTCCCGATATTTCCTTTTCCCTTTCCAATCCCTATTTCCCCTTAATCCCTAATTTTTCCTTACTTCCTTGTCATTTCCACCACTATTGCTTCTCTTCATTTTGTTGCTTTTCGCTTGTTTCTTCACCACTATTGCCATTCTGCTTCTCTGCCTTTTGCTGGTTTCCACTTCTTTGCCAGTAGTCGTTGTTGCTTTTCACTTCTCTGCCTTCTGCAGCCTCAGTTCCCCCACCCATCCATTAATGGAGACAACACCCCCACCCAGCTCAGAGACCTCTAACGCCGCTGCTCATTTGTCTCCAACATTTAGCCTTCAGTCTCATCACACATTATAATAACAACTGGTTAGTAGTTATTAGAAAAATTGCTTATTATGATAACGCATACATAATTTTACCACCTAACACACTTTCACTACCAACAATCTTTACTGTGGAATATAAATGATCCCATTTTTCTTAGTTTTATAGAATTTTTTTCCTAGAGAATTATTGTATATATTGCACTACCAATCATTTTTCTTTACTATAAGAACAAGAAGATTCTTATATATATTGCAAGACATAATAGAGAATTCTTTTTGTTTTTATTCAAAATTTTATGATGCTTATATTTCATATAACTGGTAAAGTTTCTTCGACCTGTTAAACATCAATATGTACTTGAGATGCTTATGTTCAAGGCCAACAATATACATGGAGATGGCTTATTCATCAATGAGGCCATTCACTTCTAGTCTGGCTTGACTAAAGCGACATTTAAATTCTCTGTTTGATTTTCCAAGTTGTTGATGAATTGCTAGTAGACTAGTTTTTGACTTCTGGGCTATTTTGTTGGCTAGGAAGTGAATGACAAATAATGTTGACAACTTGCTAAAATATTTTTTTTAATTGCGATGAGTATTTATACTATTCCATCCAAGAAAGTAAGGAATGAAGGTACTCTTATAGTTCATCATTGAAATATAAGAATGTTTATATATATATATATATATATATATATATATAAATTAATGTAACAACTAAAATGGAACTTTAGTCGTTTTGATAAGATATAAATGTTAGAAATTAAGTTTTGATAAGATATAGATGTTAGGAATTAAGTTCTATCTAAGTTAATGTTCATCTGATTTGTTAAGTTAAAAGCTTAACTATAGTAAAATTACGTTTTTGTGAAAGCCAAAAATTGATCATAAGTGAATGTAAGAAATAATATGTTTAATGTTTAAATAAATAAATTGTTTCAATACTACAATTGACCTTAAAATGAAAGTAATTAATGAAATAAATATTATTTTACTAATAGGATAAAATATTAAAATGGTAATTTATATTCCAATAATTTTAAATAATTTAATTATGATACACTCATATTTCAGGTGAAATTTTTTTACTTATAGCATATATAAAAAATGGCTTATATGCATGCTATGAAAAATGGTTTATATGTCAACTCTTTATGCCATTATGATGTTATTTTTTATAGTAAGATGAGCTATTATTTGGTTGATGTCTTGATGTTGTTTATATTATTTTGTATTTAACTTTGAGATGTTAAATATGCATGGCTACGAAAATGAATTATCAATACTTGTACTTTACCAAGCTTTCAAATCATGCTGCCATAGCCAACCATATATGTATTTAATTATATATATATATAACTGAGTTTTTAACGATTTCAGGACTTCAGTTTTTATGACAATAGCTAATTTGAACACTCCAATACATGTGGATGATGGATTTAATGAATCTGAAAGTGTTTCCAAACGTCAAAAGTCTACTATTTCAAAGGTGTGGGATGAGTTGAAGGCACAATGTAATCATTATAAGTGCATTTTTTCTGCTAAATCTTCTAGCAGAACCTCTTATTTAAGACGTCATATAAATAGTTGTTTGAAAAAAATTAATAAGGACATCACTCAATACACCATAGCCATTCAACCATCCTTAAGAGGTGGTTCATCTATAAAAACCTACAAGTTTGATCTAATGAGTGTCGTCGAGTTGTTTCTACTTTTCTTGTGTATGGCAAGCATTCATTTAAGACAGTTGAAGAACTGGGACTTAGATAAATGATGAGTGTTGCTAGCCTTAATTTTAAGAATATAAGTAGACAAACAACTACTAGGGATGTCCTAATGTATTATGCAAAAGAGAGAGATCATGTTAAAGAAGAGTTGGCTAAAGCACCTAGTTTAATTGTCTAACTTCTGATAATTGGAACTCTGAGCATACTAATGATGAATACATTTGCATTACTGCTCATTGGGTTGACAAAGATTGGAAGCTACAAAAGAGAATCATAAGATTTAGAGCTTTATCTCTTTTGTATGATGGTTTGAACATAGCAGATGAACTTATTTTATGTTTATTTCAGTGGAGGTATAGACAAGAAAATTTTTAGCATCACTCTGTATAATGCTTATTGTAATGATTTTATGGTTTCTTATCCAAAAAACCATTTTTGTGCGAACCGAGCTCTTGTTTGTGATGGTGTTTTTTTTTTCAAGTTAGATGTTGTGCACATATATTGAATCTTATAGTTGAAGTTGGTTTGGAACTTGCTAATGATGTTGTTGGTAAGATTCGAAGTGGAATCAAGTACATAAAAAACTCAGGAATTCATAGGAAAAACTTTTATGATGTGGCCGACAAAAGCTTTCATTTGAACGTAACTAAAAAGTTACGTCACAATGTGAGTGTGATGGAATTCTACTTATTTCATGCTTGAATCTACTCTTTACTATAAAGATGTGTTAGATTATTGGGGCCAACAGGAAAAAGATTATCAAATATTTACATTTTCTGATGAAGAGTGGAGAAATGTTGTTATTCTTTGTAAAAATTTTAAAGTCTTTTATGATATGACTTGTGTTTTTTCTGGTTCTAATTTTACAATGGTTGATCTTTATTTTAGAGGGGTTTGAAAGGTCCACAAGGTTTTAATTGATACAATTAAAGGTCCCCATTCATTTTTAACTCAAATGGTTATGCAAATGAAAGAGAAATTTAATAAATATTGGGCTGAGTATTCTTTGATATTGTCATGTACTGCAATTTTAGATCCTCGTTACAAGTTAAATTATATGCAATATTACTTTACTACAATCTACGGTGCTCATTCTTCAAACTTTGTGCAAACCATTCTTAGCAATCTTAAACTCTTGTTTGATGAGTATGTTAGGAAATCCAGATCTACATCTTCCTCTTTGGTCGGAAGTTCTAATGTTTCGAATAATGATAATATTGATTCTAGTTTGCATCAGCTCAATGTTAATAGGGTGATTTGGAAGGAGATTATGATGAGAGTGATGATTTTAAACTATACTTAAGTGAATCCAGTACTAAGAGTGAAAGGTCAAAGTTGGACATTTATTTGGAAGAACCAGAGCTTGAGTTGAATAGCTAAATAAATGTACTAGATTATTGGAGCAAAAGTTCAAGTCGATATCATGGGCTTTCATTTTTGGCTCGTGATCTTTTGACAATTCCAATATCAACTGTAGCTTCCGAGTCGACTTTTAGCATGGGGAAGAAGTTATCACATCTTTGAAGAGTTCCCTTAAACTAAAAACGGTTCAAGCCATTGTTTGCTTTGATAATTGGATGCGAGCTAAGGGATTTTTCAACAGTTAATTATTATTCTCGTTTTATTTTTATAATTTTATAACATTTTATCAATTTGATTATCTAACTATTTATTCTTGTTTTATATTAGAAATTGATTGCAACAATGATGAGGATAAGGATGATGAGGAAAATGATTCTTCGATTCCTTTTTAAGTATATAATTTACCTTAAAATTTATAGCTTGTTATAAAATCAAATATGTTGATTGCTTGATATATAGATATTTTGAGTGGTTGATTACATTTTGCAGGTTGTTTTTTGTGCTATTTTGGGTGTTGTTTCACTATTGTTCTGTTGCTTCCGTTGGGTGCTAATTTCTACTACTATTTTTGGTTCTATTTTGCTTGATATATAGATATTGTAGAACTTTTAGTTTTGTCAGGTTTCCAACATAAATTGCATGACAATATAACCTTGTTGTGATTGGTTTTAGTTACTAAGTTGATTCACTAATTATCAAATTTCATGTATTGTCCTTTAGCTTTAATGTACTTCAGTGAAACAACCTTGATGCCATCCTTTACTTTATTGTTTTTTATTCTTGTATTTTGTTGTTTTTCACTCTATGCAACATTTATTATTCCCTTGGAAAGATAATCATTACATTAGCAATGATTAATTATTTTTTAAAGGAGAAATGATTAATTATTATGAATGTTAATGAGGTGCACATCCAACAAATGACAATAAGTTTTCAGCTAATTTTTAATATTTGATAATGCAATTTGGTAATTTTGGGGAATCGTTTACTTGAATTTTTTTAGTATATTTGATATACTATATTTTTAAAATTTATTTTATGTAATAAAATGTTTTAAAAAAATGGGCCGGGCCTGAGTTTAGTACATATAATATGGGTTGGGCTTGAACAAAAATATCAACCCATTTTCGGGCCGAACTGGGCTCGGCCCTACTAATCAGGATGAAACTTTTGGTTGGGCCCAAAACGACCCATGGACACCTTTAGTGCAAACCAACCAAACGGTGAAAACTTCTCCGTCAATTAGTCCGTTGTCATAAGACAATAAAGGCGATATAAGAGATTTCGTAATGGATACTTTAGGTATCAACATTCCAGCTCCTAATGAGAGTTTTAATGGAGTTCCAAGCGAGTTTCAGAATAATACTCGGGAGTATGATGCTAATGAGGCCCGAAAGACTACAAAGAGAACAACTATTTTTTTAGATGATTGCGATATTCCGCTCTATCCTAGTTGCGTCAAGTTCTCATGCGTCTCATTCCTACTTTAGCTTTACCACTGCAAAGCACTTTTTGGATGGTTAGCAAAATCTTTGACATGCTTATTGGACTTTTTAAATGAGGCCTTTCCAGATGGAAACATAATCTTAACTACATATTATGAAGCGAAGAAAAAGATTTTTGCACTAAATCTTGGGTATGTGAAGATTGATGCACGCCCGAACGATTGTATGTTATATTATGGCGGCGCTAGTAAAAAGGTCAGTTGTGATGTGTGTAAAAACTCAAGGTAGCAGTCTTCTGAAGAGTTGGATACAGATGAACAGGTTGATGGTATTTGCCATTGTCCTAAGCCTACCAAAGTACTATGATACTTTCTCTTAATTCTCAAACTTAAAAGATTGTTTCAATCCTCTAAGACATCACAATCCATGAGATGGCATAAAGAAGTACAAACAAAGATGGTATATTGAGACATCCAACCAATGGTTTTACTTAGGATGTGTTTGATAAGAGGTTTCCTAATTTTGTAGCTGATCCTTGCAATGTTAGGCTAGGTTTGGCTAGCCAAGGATTCAATCCATTCCGAATAATGAATACAAGTCACAGTACATGGCTCGTACTTCTTATTCCTTATAATTTGGAACTTTGGGCATGCGTGAAGCAATCATCGATGATATTATCAATGGTTATCCTTGGTGAGAAAGGACTCAGCAACGATATTGATGCCTACATGCAACCTTTAATTGATGAGATGAAGCAATTGTGGGCAGAAGTTTATGCTTTTGAAGCATCATTTTCTGAATCTTTCACTTTACGGGCTTATTTTCTTAAACGATCAATGATTTCCCAGCTTACGCTAATCTTTCAGGGTGGAGTACAAAAGGTCGTATTGCTTTCCTAGTATGTGCTAAAAAAACTCAATCCCTATGGCTACGGTATGGTTGAAAGTTTTGTTATATGGGTCATTGTTGATGGTTATCGGCTAAACACCCTTTTCAAAAAGAGAGTCATGAATTCGATGGCATTATAGAGTGTAGGGTAGCTTTTATACCACAATCCATGGAAGATATCTTAAGGGAAGTTGAAGGTATTAATTTCATTTATAGAAAAGCCTAAAAGAGGGATAGAGAAGAACTTGATGAAGAGTCAGTAGAACCCGACGTAGGCAAGGGGTATGATTTGTTTAACGACTTTGAAGAATTGGCGGAAGTGAGAGATGAAGCAAATCTCATAAATCAAGACAAGATTTTATGGAAGAAAAGGAGCATCTTTTTCGACTTGCCTTATTGACATTACAATCTTCTTCGACATAACTTGGTTGTCATGCACATCGAGAAGAACATATGTGACAATGTCATTGGCACCCTTGTTAATCTCTCAAGCGAGGGTAAAGACAATATCAAGGCGCATAAGGACCTACAAGATATTGTTATCCGAAGTTATCGTCAACCAAAAATGAGAAATGAGAAATAGTACCTATGCAAACGTGTTACACTCTTGCATAAAAGGAAAATGATATTTTCCTCTCCATTGTGAAGAACTTGAAGGTACCCGATGGTTATTCATCAAATATATCTCAATACATGAATTTGAAAGAGCACAAGTTAAACAACCTCAAAAGTCATGACGGTCACATTCTCATGCAACATTTGCTTCTTATATGCTTAAGAGGAGTTGCAGAAAAGAAGGTGCTAGGTGTTATTACAAATCTGTCGGATTTCTTTAAGAGATTATGTGCAAAAAGTTTTGATCCACAAGAAGTTGATCAACTTCAAATGCAAGTGGTGTTAACATTTTGTGAAATGGAGAAATTTTTTTTCCAAGTTTCTTCACAATCATGATTTATTTGATTATTCATTTGCCGATGGAGACTAAGCTTGGTGGACCTGTTCAATACAGGTGGATGTTCCCGATCGAAAGGTATATGCAATGTATAACTAATATTTCACAATATTTTATCTTTATTATTTTAGCATGGTATATAATAAGTATGTAAAATATATGTATGTGATGCAAGTATCTTATGGGTTGAAAGCTTCGATGCAGAATAGAGCTTATCCTGAAGGTTCCATTGCTGAAGGGTACATAGTTTTAGAAAGTCTTACATTTTGCTCCCGTTATTTTTCTGATATGGAGACTATATTTTCTCGTCCTCCCAGTAATGATGGGAATATTAAAAAATGGTACATTTTCTCTTCTGGAGGATGTCTAATTGGCATTATGAAAATGAAAATCTTGGACATGCAACCTCTTGCACAAGGAAACTGCTATGTTCTATTGCATAGTGATAAGTTATCACCATACTGTCAATGAGTTTCCTAAGGAAAATCTTGTCATCTGATTCTTTTGTTTAACCAATAGACGAATAATGTAATATTTCTTAGTTTTTATGCATTTTGACAATATTTCTTGTAAAATACTGAATGTATTATAGGGAATTTTTAGAGTATCAGCGAGCTACTTATGATGACATTCAGATGAGTGAATGCACATAAGATGGTTGGTTGAAAAGTTTTTGAAATGGCTTGCGAACTAGGCAAATTGTCATGGTTAAAATAATTTATCTTATTATTTATATAATGATGGCACATTGTAGAAATTTGTTGATAGAACAAAAGTTAATCGATTTCCTACTATATGATCAGATTCCAAATATGGAAGCCGAACAAGTTTATGCTGATGTAATTGCTCTTGGTCAGGGACTGCATAAGGTGGTTTCCTTTTATGATGGGCTTATAATTAATGGTTTTAGAGTCCATACGAAAAAAACGTGAGCAACATCGTACAACTCAGAATAATGGCGAGATGGTTTTTACTGACAGGAGAAACTATTATGGCAATTGCATTGAAACTATTGAGCTAAAGTATCATGAAAGGTTTTGGGTAATCATGTTTAGATGTGATTGGGTGAATATTAAATCTCCAAGGAGCATGAAGAATGATGCAAATGGCTTTATTATGGTGAAATTTTCTAAGCTTATCCATATAGGGAGTCATGATTCAGATGATCCATACATACTTGCTTCTGAAGTGAAACATGTATTTTACGTCGAGGATAGTAAGAGTGAAAGATGGCTCCATGTTATTAGAATAAATCCAAGATTTGTACAATCTAGGCATTGAAACCCTTATAGAAGATGATGAATATATATATATCCGCAGTGTGATCATCATATTGTAACTTAATATGTATGCAAAGTGATGGTATCATTGTAAGTAACATATTTACAATGATGGTATTATTTTGAAACTAAGAAAAAAATAAATTGTTTTGTTCAAAAGCATTTTACTGAACTTTTTAAAATTAAATTCAGTAGACCCAACTTAAGAAAATATTATGAAAAGAACTATAAAAATAAATAATAAAATTGTTAAATAAAATGGAACCATGGGTGGGGATATGGATGTGAGTGCAATTTTTGAATTGAAAATAGCTAGATTCAATAAGAAAGTAGGCAAATTAGCAAGCAACCAATGGCATAAAGTAAACAAAATAAAGAAAAAAAGAACTGCTAAATCCAACAAACCTTGTCATATACTATTCCTTTTCTCCATTTCTTACCAAAAAATGGATACTGATAATTATATAAAAACCTAAAAAGAAAGTAAAAATTGAGCAATTAAAGTACAAAGTATAGATGCAGATTTTATAAATAAATAAAAAGAAAGGTCTTTGAAATTGCAAAGAAGTGGTTTCCTTTGAGACAGAAGGCAAAAAATAAATGAGAAGACATAGTTGGATTTTTAGTTTGGTTTTGTGATGGCGTTCTGCTTTATGATTTGTTGTGGGAAAGGCGTCAATCGGTAAGATTATAATTGTTAATACTGTTTTTTTTTTTTACAAAACTCCTTTTGAAAAGTTCTGCTATACTTTTTTATTGAATTTTGGTTTTGATTTTTGAGCAATGGTAAGGGTTTTATTTAGTTTTTGAAACTATCATCTGGGTGTTGATTAAATTTTAACTTATTTGCCATTCCATGTTCCATCATTTTATCAGACACCAACTTTTTTGTTTATATTCTACTCTCCATTCATTCACCCACTTCTTTTATATATCAACTTACTGTAATCTCTTTGATCTCATTTTGCACCCTCTTATGGTCTCTTTTGTAAAGTTTTGCATTGACTTTATATAGTTTAAAGCCTCTCTATTGTTCTTATTAAAACAAAATGGTTTGCAGTCACAGTTTCATAGTTCTAAGAGCTTGCCATATTCTCTTTTGTTTTCTCTTGATCTTAACCACGACCAAGCTAGATTCAAAGTTGAAGGTAATTTATTACCCATTTATTCCATATATTTGGTACGATTTTGAAGTGAATTTCTTTTGATTCTCACTTATCTTCACAGTAAGTAAACCAAATCTCATATCTGATAAGGTGAACTTTGCACACAATTTGAAAATCAAAACTATATATACTTGTCGACCCAAGTAAAAACTTGGCCTAAAGAGAAAACCCAAAATAAAAAGCCAACCCTCCTTCAAGTTTATCGTCGACTTAGGTTTTCCCGACAACAAATCTTAAAAGTAGGTAAAAAATTCATCTTTTCGGGTTCCAATCTTTTGTTCCTTTCCTCTTCTTCAAAACCCAAAATACAAAACATTGAAAAAGGAAAAGGGAATGTAATAATAAGAAGAAGAGAACGATTCCCCCAAGACCTTTTCGAAGCTTTGTCGATTCCCTCTGGTGCTTCCTCATTAACCTTCATCCATTACCACTCGTTGTCGAAATGATAGATGTTGATGGGTTGCCTAACATATATATATGTATGTACCTACTCTATTTTTTCTAGGAAAATGGTTAGCAAAGCTCGAACATTAAAAGGTGTACGACTTTCGTCGAGAGGTTCTTCCACGATTTTGAACACCATGGGAAGTGCTCTTACTAATAGCCAAAGTACGAGAGAAGAAACTCCTAGTCAAACGACAAAAGAACTACTTGCAACTTCGGCTGGTAATTAATGTTTCATCAACATCATTTGTATAAGGATTGCAAGAACTTATCGTTATTTTATACATTATATACGCTGCTACTTTTGACAAAGGCTACTATATGGAATCTTCAACCTGGAACTTGTATAATAGTATACGCCAACCAATATGGCCAACCTATTGAGAAGGAAGCGTAAAAAGGCTGAATTCTTCAGCACAATTGCAAGGACAGCTTGATCTATCCTTTGAATACCAAACACTGGAAACATCTTTCCAAATATGTGTTAGAAAACATATTGAGAATCATTCATGTATGTAGTACATAATCATTTTCTAATTTAATGTATTGCAATAATTTTGCATTATTTTAAATTGTATATAATGAGTACTTGTTACATTAATTTATTATATGTGTAAGAAAAGTTTGATCTTCAAGGTAAGGTAAAGGACTCCAATAGCCTTTCACATGTTGGGAAACTCCGTAAGGATTTTAAATCAACTTTGAAGACTAGACACTACAAAAAGATGGTCCACGAAGGTCGACCACTTGAAGAAATATATGAAAACAATCCTCCTAGTGTGCATGATGATCAATGGAAGTGGCTGGTAGAGCGATAGGGAACACCACATACCGCGGTATGCACTTTTATTAGACTAAATGCTCCATTTTTTCTACTTTCACTTACTGTATGATCAAAGTAGGGGTTGCATATATGCGTGATTTGTTGAATGAGCTACAATAAACTTAGTTTTCCTATTATCTGAATTTTTTTCTCATCAATTTTAACAAGAAGCACAATTAAAAAAGGCAAAGAATCCCCAACAAAAGTGTGTTATGCACACACTGCTAGTAATAGAGGATATGTGACCCTTAATGCAAAATTTTTAAGTATTACATATTAATCAATATGTAACCTATTTTAATTGTTCTACGTTGGTGAATATTGTTAACAACTATTGTTTTGTTGTATAATAAGTTAAGAAGAAAGGCTATGAACCCTCGCGTTTGGAGCAGTTTAGATTCCAACATTTGCGGAAAGATGAGAGTGAAAAATTAAGTAGTGAGGTTGCAGAACAAGTTTATTTAAGAAATAATTTGTATTATTTATTTCTTTTATTTTATTTTGACATCAACTTTACTATTTTTTAAAATAGAATTTTCTAATGAAAGAGAACTATATAATAAAGCATGCAAGAGGATAAAGACTCTATGCCAACACCTGGGAGTTCCTTTGTGCCTCAAGATAATGTTGCATTGGAAAACGAGGTGCATACACAAGTGTTCGGCCTTGACAAGTATGGAAAAGTGTTGGGATATGGACGTGGGATGACCAAATCCAGGTTGCTTGGCTATGGTTCAATCACCCAAGGAAACCAATCTATACCAGCCATTAGTACATTGATTGAAGAGATGAACACTAAACATGTCGAGCAAATACAAACAATCCAAGCTGAACAAGTAGTTCGGGAGAAGGCTCTACTCGAGGAAGTAAAATCTTGATTTCGTGCAGAGGCCGCAGAGCGAGAAACTCATTTGATAGCTAAGGTAGAAGAAAGGTTTATGAAATTGACTGAAATTCGAGAGGTAAAATTTATGGATATTATGGATGCTCGTGAGAAGAAGTACAAGGCTCTCCTCAAAGAGTGTATGGCAAAAGGAATGTCAAGTAAGTGAAATACTTACTATTAAAACTAGATTGTCAATAAGTTTGTTAATGGTTTAATATAGAATGATTGTTGTTATTTGGTTATTTGTTTGTGTTGTAACTGAATGTTTGTTTCTTATTTGATGTCTTCATTGTTTGATCAACCAATAATTAATGGATGTACTAATGAAATTTATTGATTTAGCTTCAATTTATGGTTCTTTGGCTATTACTGAAATATTCTTCCCACGTGGTCATGTTGTTTCTCATCTAAATCATATAAATAGAAAAGATACATTGTTATTTTCGCAGTTGAATTTCATACTAGAGGATTTGATGATGAGGCCTTCAGTTCGGATGATGATGAATGAGGCTTGTTGCATATTATGTGTGTGTGTGTGTATATATATATATGTTATAATAGTTGATGAATGTAGTTGTCCCTGAATTTTTTGATGTCATGGGAAACAGGTTGACAACATTATTCAGTGATAATTTTGTATTAATATGATCAGTTTATGTTAACTGTTCAAATAATATCGTCTCAAACTTGTCCAAACCCAACACATACAAAGTTGCTCATATTTTGCCAAAACAGGCTTTTCAAAAGTCGGGGAAAAAAAGTTGTAAAAAACATGGGACTTGAGCCAACTAGGGAAGGTGTTGGCGCAGACAAGGTTTATCCCAACCTTTTTAAGGTTGCCTTCGATAGGTCTATCCCAACATTTTTAAGGTTGGCATAAAATGGTCTATCTCAACCTTTTTTGAGTCCATTTTTGTAACATCCCGAATTAGGGCCTAGTCAGAATAGTGGTTTGAGACCACGAATCTGAAGTAGAAATAATTATTTTATGACTGTTATGGGGTTTATGATATGTTCGTATGCATGTGTAAAAATTTCATGAAGAAATTTTAGGCATAAAGTGTCCAATTTGACTTTTGGACTAAATTAAATAAGTTGCAAAATATGAGGTCCTAGAAGATTTAAGTATGAAATAGCTTGGATTATCAATTTGAGGTCTACAATGTGATTAAATTGTTGTGTGAAAATTTCGTTGAGAAATTTTATCGAAAAAGTGTTTAATTTGATTAGTAGGATTAAATTGTTATAAGTGCGAAGTGTGTGTTTCAGATGATAAAGGGTGTAATTGTGATGGGTTTTTTAAGAAAAGGTCCTTATGAAGAAATTAGTCCACTTATAAGTTGATGGAAGATATTTGTTTGGTATTTTTGAAGTTAGTTGAAAAGAAAAAGGGCAAATTTGGAAGTTAAGTTAAATGGTATAATAAGACAAAAATAGTAAAAGAATAATAAAAAAATAAAACACCCTTCTTCTCTTCTTCTCCAGCGAATGTGAGAAGAAAAAATGGCAGCCATGGAGAAAGCCATATTCGGCCAAGCTAAGGAGCTTGATAGACCCCGAAAGATGAGATTTGGACCTAGAACTGGAGGAAAATCGAAAAGTGGGAAAGTTGGTAAAATGGTTGTTTCGACATTCGAGGTAAGTTCATATGTTTAATAAGCATTTAATTATGCATATTTGAATGATAAATTGATATTTTGGTCATAAATACTTTAGTATTGAGTTTCAGATATAATGATTAGTGTCGATAATAATTCGATATTGGAAAGAGAACTTATATAATTTATATGTTAGACCACATTTTGTATTATGGCTTTGTATGATAATAAGAAAGTATTGACTAGCATAGTTTGAGGAGAATAAGTTAAGTTGATGACATGATGAGATTTAGAATGTAAGTATGTAAGTTGAGTAGTATTTTATTTTTATGCAATTATTGTTTTTAGTAATGTTATTGTTGAGTTATGTGACTAACTTTGAGAATTTGAGCAAGTATGTTTCAGTTATGACTTAACAAGGAATTGATATCTCAAATTCCATGGCTATACCATGGCAGTTAAGGAAGAATTGACGGAAAAGTCCATGTTCATACCATGGCATTTAAGGAGGAATTGACGGTTAAGGATACCATGTGAGACCATGTCAAGACATGGCATTGGTAAGGCAAGGATCCCGTGTAAGACCATGTCAAGACATGGCATCAACATTGATTAAGGACTCCATGTAAGACCACATCAAGATTTGGCATTGGCACTAAGACAAGGATACCATGTAAGACCATGTTTGGAACATGGCATTTGGTAAGATAAGGATATCATGTAAGACCATGCCAAGGCATGGCATTGATAAGTTATATAAGGCAAGGAAATCATGTAAGACCATGCCAAGGCATGGCATTGATAAGTTCTATAAGGCAAGGAAATCATGTAAGACCATGTTTACTATAAGGCAAAGGTCCCATGTAAGACCATGCCAAGGCATGGCATTGGTGAGTTCATAAGGCAAGGATACCACGTAAGACCATGTCAAGACATGGCAATGGTAAGTTCAAAACAAAAAAAGGTTCACGAGTAGTCCAAAGAGCAAGTCAAAGAAATGACAAGGTGAGAACATGAAGAAAGAGTACAGGTATGCATTTAAGGCTTATTTAATATTGAGATTGTAAGTAATTGAGATTATCAAGTATTAAGTAAGTGATGAGTTTTCAGTTATGCTTGTAACACTTTATGACATGATTGGCAATATGCCTATATTATGAAAGAATACTCATGTGTTAAGTGAGAATGTTGCAGGTATGTAAGCAAGCTATTAAGTAAGGTGCCCTTTGTATTCTGAGCCTTTGGTAAGGTTACCGATGAGTTCATCGGGAAAATCGATTAAGTGAAATTACGTGTGGCTTGTACTGATAAGTGTAGGTATATGCATGTGTAACGTATGAGCAATATGCTAAGTGAAACTATGTGTGGCTTGTAGTGATAAGTGTAGGTATATGCATGTGTAACATATGAGCAATATGCTCGATATATAATCGGAAATTGGAAAGATTGGTATAAGCAAGTGATGAACACAACTAAAGTGAAAGAGAGCAAAAATTTACAATAGAACTGCTCTGGACAGTAGCAGTGACGTGAATTTGAAAAATCAGCAAAAATAGTAGAAATTGAATTATAAGTTGGATGAGATATTGGTTTAAAGCTTATTGAGTCTATTTTAATATAAAAGAAATAGAACAAACAAAGGATTTTTATATTTTGAGATATTTAAATTCTTGTGAGATTGGTTCAGAATGATTACGTGATCCCCTGTTCTGCCTTGGAAAAATCATTAAAATTTGAAAAATAATAATTATGGGATATAAGTTATATTCTTGAAATCCTTAATGAGTCTAGTTTCAAATGAAACAAATTATAACATCATTTGAATTCTGTACAAGGAGAAAATTGATTCGTAGTGAAAAATGGTCAGAATAGTTGAACAGTGAAATAGGGGAAACTTTAATGAATAAACTGTACTAATTTGGCTAAGCCAAAAATTCTGAAAATTTTATGGTATGAAGATATGTGAGTCTAGTTTCAGGAAAAATTAGCGGTTTGAAATTCAGAGCTCTGTAGCTCAAGAAATAAATAATTTAGTGACAGCAACTCGAGTAGACAGATTAACGTGAACATGAGTAATAAGGTATAAGCATGTGATTTAATGATTGTATCAATTTGAGAACTTGTTGTGAGGATTTGTCATGTTGAGGCTTTGATAAGGCTACAAATAAGTTGGGAAAGTAAGAACTTAGCATTATTTGTGCAAGTTATGACAGCTTAGTAGTAAGCTAAATTCATTGCTAATGCTTATTATTATTTTTTTTCATGTGAACTTACTAAGCTTTATAAGCTTACCCCCTTTTCTTTCCCATGTTATAGAGTCCTACTAAACAAGCTCGGGTTGGAGGTCGTCGGAGATCGCTTCACACTATCAAGCTATCTATGGGTATCTTTATTTATAAATGATTTAAGTTATGGCATGTATAAGGGCTTGACTAAGTCATTTTGTATTTGTATTAATTAATTTGACCAAATGTATTGTTAAGTCTGGTAATGCCTCGAACTCGGTTCCGGCATAGGATACAGGTAAGGGGTGTTACAATTTTGATTGCATTTAGTACAACCTTTATAAAGCTAGCATAGGCGCGGTCTAACCTGATGTCTTGATTGACCCTGAATCAACCTTTCTTGTGTCGGCATAAACATACACTAACTCGACTTTTTTTAGGTTGGCTTTGGTTGGAACATGAGCCAACTCTTTAAAAGTCGGACCAAGTGCGGCCTAACTCGACTAATTTTAAGTCGTCTTTGACGGGGACACGAGCCAACTCTTTAAAAGTCAGCATATGAATGCTTTATTCCAACCTTTTTAGGTTGCCTATTTCCTTCTATCCCAACCTTTTTTAAAGGTCGACCTTGACTAGGTCTTTGCGAACCCTTGAATAAAGGTCGACCTAAGTTGAATTATGCCAACACTTTTTCCAAAGCGTCGCGATACCTATGCCAACTGTGCTAACAACGACGATTTCAAAAGCGTCGTGAGAATTGTTGAGAGTGCCTATACCAACCTTTTTTGCGTCATCCTAAGTAAAAAAAAAAAAAGGTCACCGTAGGCCTGTTTTATTGTAGTGAAAGTAACTTGTGTAGTTGGAAAGAAAAATTATTTATTTTTTAAAAAATATCATTTTTTATTCTTTATATTTATTTACGGTTCATGTTCAGGGTTCGTGGCTGTCTCTTCCAACAATATAATCTCTAATGTTTAAACATGTGTCTCCCTTTGAGAGTGAAATATGCCTTACCACTACACCAACATTCTCTTTTTCTTATTTATTATCACTACTTTTATACTATACTTTTTGTAACTACGACATCGTAAAAAATGTTTAATTTTAAATTTATTTTAATTTCTATTAAATTAAATTTTAATTTAAATATAGACTAATATTTAAATATATTTATTTTAATCATATATTAATTTTGAGATAAATGTATTAATTTATTTTTTATTTAAACTAAAAAATTAATATTATTTAAAAATAAACAAATTAAAATTTGTGTTTATTAATAATATATATCATTCTGATTTTTTTTTTTTTGAAAACTGCAATAGAATTTATTTATATAAGAAAACAACACAAACTCATAAAATCTTAAATCTTAAATATCATCATGAAATATTAAAATTAACAATATTTATATTTTTTTGACAGGATAATTTCAACATTTACCACTATATTATTAGTAAAATGTTTAGTTAATTAAGCCTATTAATGTAACTTACCTTAAAATTTTAAGAAGTATTTTTTTTTTATGTTTTAATGTTATATTCTATTAGTTCGAATAGTTGCTAAGAAACAAGCCAAGTATTTGAAGGAGTGATAAATAAGTAGGCACTCCTTCACAGTTGAAAGTAAAACAATAAACAAATATAATAAAAATGAGTTGGTTATGCAATTACATTTCCCTACATTTGTAAAGCCTAACTAAGTGAAAAATATCCACTATCTTTAACATTTATAGCAATTGATCCTAATTTATCACACACCCGTGACAATTTTCTTCACCTTTGCACATTGAGGAATGGTACTCTCACCACTAAATTCATCGTTATAAATCCAACAAGTAAAACCACAACATGTAGAGTTTTACTATCAATGTGCATTCTTACAATAAAGCTCCTCACAAGGATAGATTAAGTGCTTAATTCTCTCAGTACAATAATCTATACAAGTCTCTCAATTACATAGAATATTTCGAGACTTGCTAATATAAAAAGGTCTATATAAATCCCTATTAAACAACATTAATAGAATAAGCTGAAATACAATATAATTGCAATGAACAATGTAAACATGAGCTTTTGGTAGTTAAGAATGTAGTGTTCCAATCCAATCCAATATCCACGATCTAAGGTATTAAATAGGGTGATTTGATTCAATCCGATCTCCAAAATATGCTTCTCCAAGTGATATAATCTTCATTAATGGGCTAGATATCATTATTATACTCAGCATAACCTATAAATACCATTAAATAAATTACCAACATCTCAAATATAAAAACTATCTAAAACAGTTGGAGTTGAATTACCAATTTCATATTTTTCCTAATCATATTCTTTACTATCACATTTGTAAAAAACCTTAGAATTGTAAGATGAAAATTTATAAAACGTGATCTAAAAGGGTGATTCATGGTAAAATCATACAATATTGTATTTAGAATATTATGATGTTTCTTCTTTATAAAAGAACAAGAGATCTTTATTGTGTTTTATATAACCTTCCAAAAGGATGAGCAAAAGAGAAGTTTCCTATTTGAGGAGTGTAGTTTCGTATATTTTGATTTACAATTTTTGTATCTTTCCCTCTAAAACCTAAATATTTTTATCTGCTTCACATGAAGAAACAAACGAAAGAGAAGTGACAAAATTTATTGAATGAAAGCAACTAACCTCATTTTACTTTAGGTGTTATATTTTATATGTATATATATATATATATATGTTGCATTTTGTTTTATATTGTTGTAAACATTTTTGTCAAAAAAATTATAAACATTAAATAAATTATTCATATATTTTTTATATATTATTATAAAAATTCTAATTAAATAAATTAGTTGGATATCCACTAGTTGAAAATATGTATATATTTCAATAATTATATATATAGTTTTTAAAAAATTAAATAATTTAAACTACAACAGGTTAGAAGCTTTAAAATTCTTTAAAGTGATTAATCCATGGTGTTTATTTTATATATTTTTAAATAAAATTTTCTCCTTCACCTATAACATGAGATATTTTAATTGTGTTAAGTGTCTTTTAATCTTGAATTCGAGTTTTATCTAAATTTATTTTCGTTTAAATTTCATCGTATATATAAATTATATGTAAAATTATATTTGGTGTATGATTTATATTTTGTAATAATTAAATTTTATGAGTAGTAATTCAAAATTTTCAAAATTGTCTAATGATTAACTAATATGATTATATTTGCATCTCTTACAAAAAATTGCAAATAATAAAAAATAAATCATGAATGTCCCTTAACTCCAAAAAAAAAAAGAGCACTTCCAATTTTGAAAATGATGAAGCGAGCATTTATATTTTCCTCACCAAGAAAATAAAAATAAGAATTATTAGTGTCAGAAAATTGTTAAATTATTTTAATACCCAGAAACTCTAAGTAAAGTTCACTTCCCAATGAAAACTAAACACGCTGACTGACACATTTGGCATTCCAACCAATGACCTCAAGCGTGACTTTCACCCTTTATTAAGACGAGTGTGGATTGTTTAGAACTTTGAATTGTAAAATTAACCCTCCAAAATTAAAAAATCAAAAGAATTTAAATTAGGAATAATTAAAAGTTAAAGTTATATGTGTAGAATGAGCTGAAATGCACTATTCACCTATTTATGGATTAGGGAGTAATTATGAATAGTTCTAAACATTGTGTTATAAGAAACAGATATAATTAAAATTTATAATGAAATTATTTTTTTAAAAAAATTCTTTGAATGTTTGTATATATTGTAATATAAATTAATATGTTAAAAATGATAAATAAAAACATCAATTAGTATATTTAGTTAATAATTAAGATTACTCTAAAAGTATTCATTTACAAAATTCATTTATATTTAAAATGTTTTGAGTTGTCAAAGTATTAGAATATAGTATCAATTACTTCTATCAGCCTAGCTTTCAACTCGAGCATTAAATACAATTTGAATATTAAGTGAAATTTATTTTTAAAACACATGAATTTATGTATTTATTATATAGAAAATTAAATTTGAAATGTTGAAAAAGAAAACCTATCCATGCATTACATACATAAAGTTTATCAGTTAAGGGAGATGATATTAACTAATTAAAGTATTTTGAAATTTAAAATCAATTAAAAATGCGAGTGATAATGAAGATTAAAATAAAAAAAAAAAAGTAATAAAAATGGGGATTGCGTAGAGAGAGCACAGTGGGCTTAGTCTGCGAAGCATTCATTAAAAGCACAGCCAATATCATGAAATTCAGCGTTATTTATTTATGGATTTACTTTTTAATTTTTTAATTTTTTAAATATTTTTCAAACTCTGCCTTCATACCCGCGCACTAAAGCAAGAATCCGTTGATTTAAATTAATATTTTTAACCCTATTTTTTTAATTAAGAAAATCAAAATCCAAACGCCTTGAAAGAAAGAAAAAAGTATTAAAAAAAACAAAAAAGTTTCGTTCTTTGAAAGAAACCCAAAATATAAATTCATTTTCAGACAGATCATTTTCATCAGTCAGTCTTCATTTTTTCCCTTATTCTCTCATCAAAGTTTCAATCCTTTCTCCATTTTAGATCTACCCCATTTGTTTTTTCAATTATACGTATATAAATGTAATTTTGAATAAAAAAATTCCAAGCTTTAAGTAGCATTTTTTTTTTTTTGATAAGCTTTAAGTAGCATTTAAATGGGGGGGGGGGTGGTATTTTCCAAATATATATGGAAAAAGTTAGAATCCGAGGAATGGTGTAGGAGAGGGGGACAAGCAAAGCATAGAGTTCTTGAGAGTAATATGGATTCCATTTGAACCCAACAGTAAGCTGTGTTGTGAAAAAAAAAAAAACATCAAAGAAAAGAAAAAAGAGAGGGAAATGGTGGAAGTGTTGGTTCCTTTTCCAGGGATTTAAGTGTGTTTTTTTTTTTCCTTTTTTCTTTTAATAAAGGGGTGAGAAAGGGGCTGCCTTTTTAGCATATGCCACTTGGGTTTTTTAATAAAAGGGCAAGGGAGCGTCAATAAGAGATAAGTGAAGGCAAAAACAAAGTTTTAAAAAAAATGCAGGAAACAAGGAAGAAGAATGGTGGCAATGAAGATTCCAAGAAGAAGGAGCGTCATATAGTGACATGGACCCAAGAGGTTTTCTTTTCTTTTTTTCTTTTTCATTTATCTATATGTTGATTTATTGATATGATTTGTGTTGGAGTTCTTATTAGTTTGATAATGGGTTCTTTAATGGGGGTTGTTGTTGCAGGAAGATGATATCCTTCGTGGACAAATCAGTTTACATGGAACTGTAAAGTGAGCTCTTTGCTATATTTTTAGTGATGAAGGAAATTCAAGGGGGTTTGTTTTTGTTGATGTTTTCTGTTTATCTTGGTTGAATCTTTGAATGCAGCTGGGCTATCATTGCCTCTAAATTCAAGGATAAAACAACAAGGCAGTGCAGAAGGAGGTTGGTTTGAATACCATGCATATGATCAATTTTGATCATGATGATCTTTGCATTTTGATCCAAATTTTTGTGATTTGATCCTTTAAAACTGATATAATATGTTTGTTTTAATGAAAATAAAACACAGATGGTACACATACTTGAATTCAGATTTCAAGAAAGGAGGATGGTCACCAGAGGAAGATATGCTTTTATGTGAGGTGATAATTTATTTTTGTATGGTCTACTTTCATTTAAGTTAATGGGGTCAGACTTCTTTTTTCTTTTTTTTTTCAAAAACTATTAAATGGTGATTTATTTGGAGGAAATTTGCTACTTCGATTGATCAGTAGCAGGCCATTGCATGTTACTGGTACAGTAGGTGTTTGAATTTTCCAAACAGAAAAAAACATTTAGAGGTAGGCCAGACCATTTAAACTAATTGGAACACAGTTTATGTCATTCAAAAAAGTAGGAAAACAACAACCACTAATTTCGATTTGTGTAAGTGTGTTTTTTTCTTAGGTTGTTGAATATGGGTTCTAAGCAGATGACTTATGGTGAACTGCAGGCACAAAAAGTCTTTGGCAATAGATGGACTGAAATAGCAAAGGTGGTTTCAGGCAGGTATACATATGTTTCCTCATTTTTTACTTCAAAGAAGGCACAGTTTCGGGATAATGGAAGGGATTGCAGAAGCTAAGATTCGAACCCCAGACTTATTTTCATTGATTATGTTATTAATGCAGAACGGATAATGCTGTTAAAAACCGATTCTCAACACTATGCAAGAAGAGAGCCAAATATGAAGCCTTAGCAAAAGAGAATACAGCAACATGTATAAACCCAAATAACAAAAGAATTTTACTTCAAAATGGGTTCAATTTAGATGGAACAGCAGACTGTACTGATTCTGTCAAAAGAATGAGGTACATTAAATTTAGAAATGTAAATACATAGTAACGATCGAGAATTATTCGAGAAATTGAGAACCTTTCATTCTATCCATATTCAGGAGATCCCACGTGTCTGATCTTACTGAAAACTGCAACTTTGGAAATAGATCACATAGAGTATCTGGAACAATGATGAATCAACAGCTAAGACATCCCTTTGCAGTTTTGGGTCAAAATCTCCACAATGCTAACAATGTAGTGGTTCAATCTCAAGTCAACAATGTTAAGGAGGTTTCGAACGACGGTAAATCACCTCGAGCCGATAATTCTTGGCATTGGCACCTATGTTTCTGTTGTCAAACCTGCAAAGAGAAGTTTTTGCATTAGCCAGAAACTGTCCTATTTTCTCCTCTCCTTTAAACTTCTTCATAACATACACTTATGTTCTCTTCCCCCATTATTCATTAGCAGCTCAGGATAATAGCACTCGAGGAACATTTCTCAGAAAGGATGATCCAAAGATAAATGCTTTGATGCAGCAAGCAGAGCTACTCAGCTCACTTGCATTGAAAGTTAACTCGGACAACACAGAACAAAGTCTGGAAAATGCTTGGAAGGTGAGAAGTGATTTTGTTATTTTCTATATGTTTTTTTGTGTTACCAACATGATATCTCACAATTGATAAAGTGCTAAATCTTAAATATTTTGGGGGAAACTGGCTAACAGTCCGAGCTGTGCATTGTACCATGTCCCTAACCTTCATCCTATGTTATATTCAGATGCTCCAAGACTTTTTGAATCAGAGTAAAGAAAATGACATCCTGAGATATACAATGTCTGATATTGATTTGCAACTTGAAGATTTCAAAGACTTGCTAGAGGATTTAAGGAGTAGTAATGAGGGAAGTAGACCGTCTTGGAGGTAATAGAAAAATCAGTTGACTTAAATACAGATTTTAGTAAGTTTTCTTGGTTAACACTAACTCATGATTTATATGTTTCAGGCAACCTGATCTGTATGAGGCATCACCAGCCAGCTCGGAATACAGTACAGGGTCGACACTGATTCCTCATCCAGCTGGGGAAACAGGAGAAGAAGCCCAAGGTAAGATAGATGAACTGCACCAGGATATACCTTCAAGTCATATCGGAGAGCAGAATTGCAGGAGTGAGGAGAAAAGGGCTGTTTCGGGTGCAAACACTAATCAAGGTATTGAAATTCTATTTCTGGTATGAAGGCCTAGGAATACCTTGTTTATGACCATAAAGTGGATAAATAAGAATGTTTCTGATGAAATGTCTTAATGTTACCACAGTCGAGATAATCCCATCATGTGACGACAATACAAATAATATAGTTGCTTCTACCTCATCAAGCATAGAGTTCAGTTCCCCCATCCAAGTTACCCCACTTTTCAGATCTCTGGCAGCAGGGATTCCCAGTCCAAATTTTTCAGAAAGTGTAAGTTATCTTGAACTGTTGGTTCCATCAATCTATGTTACTCTTCATTTTTTCTTGAACTATTAGTGTACAACACCCATGTCTGACATATATCTCCTCACATTTAATTTTGTTATAGGCTTTCCCTGCTTCTTCTTCACTCGTAAATATTTCTCATTATTGGTAGCTATCCACTTTTTCTGCATTTAACAAAGTTTCTGTGAATAGTTGCTTAGATGTTAATTCAGGCCAGGTAGAATCCTGGTCACTGCCTTTAATCGTAGTGTTCCTTAAAACATCTACACAATATATGATACATATAGGCACTAAAAGCAAACTTACTTTCCTCCATCCACCTACGTAAATTGTCTGTATGGTAGTTTTCCTAAGGAAGGAAAAGATTTTTTTTAACCAAAACTGTTTTATATAGAGGGTTTTATTCATGGTCAACTGGTAATACTGATTCAGTCTCTTGTTTTAGGCTCTTACAATTCCATCTACTCATAAAATTCATCCTATTCATTCCTTATTTTTTGTATTCTTTGGCTCTAAAGATGTGAGCATGTGAAGCTCAAAATAGAGTTACTGCACTATCTTTGCTTGTATTCTTGTTTCCCTTTTTCTAATTTAGCATAGAAATCCAAGCATACATACATATAGGCACAATATATGAAACTTTAATACAAGACTGACTGGCATGTTTTTGTTTCATTTTTCAGGAAAGGAACTTCCTACTTAAGACACTTGGAATGGAGTCCCCTTCTCCTAATCCGGGAAATAATCATTCACAACCACCACCTTGCAAACGAGTCCTCCTCCATAGTCTATAAATAACCTCTGATCATCTCTTATAATGAAATCAACATTGGTCTAAAGTCCGTATAGATGTATACCTCATCATTTGTTTCCCTGAGCAACATATAGCTCATATTGAGTTTCCATCTTTTTTTTTCCCTTTTTGTCCTAGGGTTGCAGCCATCTTGGCCTGGAATTTTACAACAAGGCATCTAATGATCTGCACTCCCGGTTCCTTGGCATAGAATGTTTTTGGTGCATTCTAGCTTCTCAGACACATCCAATAAGATGGCCTGAGTTTCATTAATTTCCTTTATTTATTTTTTCCTACTAGAGAGTACTACCTTAATACTCACATTAAAACCAGTGTGTGCTTGTTAGTGTGTGCCATTCTTCTGTTTGTCTTCTCATCCGAGCGGTTTCGGGTGTCTCTTCCATCCTTTTAATCAAGTTTTTGTCCTTGATTTGTATTCTAGTACAGAACCTACTTTATAAAGTCATTAGAGTGTAATTATACATAGGCAACTTGCCTAAATATGATAAAAGATAGAGAGGAAGAAAAAGAAAAGAGAAATAGTAAAGCAGGATTAACCTTATATAATGTTATCGGGTGTGCAGGCGGTATAGAATAAGTTATTTTTGTGGTTTTCTATCCTGATTTTCTAATGTAATGAAACTCATATGATTTGAGTGAATGTATTTTGACTTTGGTGTGAATTAAGCTCTTCACTTCTTTACTTGCTATTTCCCCAATTAGAAGGGGCTGACAGCTTGTTGCAGCTCAAAGCAGCAGGTAGCAATGAAATCGGGAACTTCTAACATTAAAGGAACATAAGAAAATAAGAACTTAAAGCAAACTTACAGAGTAAGTGTTGAAACAATCCCTTTCTTTCCCATGTCTCCTTCCTACACGAAACCGTCAGATCTTGGATGAGTCAGTGTTTACAGAGAAGTGTTGGGGATAGCAGATATAGTGGTGGACAAGCGTAATCATGATCAAAGCTAAAGCACAAAAAGCAGAGGGTAAAATTAAAAGAAAGGGGAGGGAACCTCATACAAAATAAAGTGAACCTATTGGCCTTAAACTTTTTAGGTGCTGTTTTGACAGTGATATGTAACGATTAACTCACCTGCCCTACTTTATCATAAAGAACTGGGCTTGCTAATGGCATCAATGAAAAGAGAGATTATCGGAAGTTTGCTCAATTAGTTCATATAATGCCTTAACACCCAATAAATGTAAGATTAGACTTCCAATATTAAGATACATTTTCTATTTGTGGGTAGGGGAAAAAGTAGACGAGAAATGCATCTTCCGATGTAACTAAAGCCTTCTTTCATAAACCTTGATATGATAAGTTGACAAATACAGATGAAGATCTTTTCAATTACATCTACCAATTTCTAAGTATTGTCTTAAAATTGGGATACCATTGAACCTTAGGGCTGCAATGATAGTATACCGTAGGGACGGTTAAAAAATACAATAGGGAAAAGATGAGAGTTCGTAAAGTTCAAAACTGTCAAAAGAGGGCTTCCTTTAGGTCTTTTTCTTTTTCGGCAGTCTCTGCAGCTTCCTCCACTTGAGGTAGATTTGGTATGACAACCCAGAGAAGACCATTAGTACACAACCCCATTGCTTTGGGGACAGTGGATTGCCACTCAGCAGAGAAGACACCACGATACTGACAAATTTGCGTGTGGTGGTGATGGTTGTGTTTGCCAAGGAGCCAAATCGACTTATGGTAAGGAAGATGAAATTTTGGCCAACAGCACCGCAGAGGCAATAGAGGAGAATATCCCAAGCAGCTTCTGGATGCTGCTTGCAAAACTGGACTGCCTCGAAACCACTACCATGCGGCCAGCCAAACATGTAAATCATGTTGTATATGGTGCCCCATAGATTCATTCCCAACATGATTTCCCAAGCACTTGTCTTTGGATACCTAGGCAAAGGAAACCAAAAAGATTTGAGTGATATAAACTTGAATTAACAAGAGAAAATCAGTTCTAATTAGAATAAAAAGAAAGCTGGCAAGATATCAATAATTGCAGGATTTTAGGGGCCACAGCAAGAAATGGAGGAACCGAGGTTTGTTGTGTCAGCAAGCTGATCTGTTTAGTTCTCATGAATCTTGATTGCCAAAAATTCATTCTTGAAGATTTACAAAGCAGGGTATATATTGAAGTCAGCCAGTTGCTTCAAAACTCAATCCCTTTGTTACAATTATTTTCAAAATACTAGGATTATTGTCCAAAAATCAATGTCCATATTAAGATGATGATGATGATCATAATAATAAATGCTTTAAGAGAAGAACATGGCACCAAAGATAAAAAGTATGAAAATGTTTCCACAAACATACCTTGCAGTTATTGAATCCTGCGTAGCGTTTGTAAAGCCATCAAATGCAAGGTTCAAAAAACAGAGCCCATATCCAAGGGGTGCATTGGGGTGTGCCAACTTGCTAATTGTTTTAGAGCTAGTCTGGAATAAAGATCAAAGCAGACACAAGAGCAATATATGACTCAGAACAGGAGTTTCATAGGGGAAGCTTAATGATATTTAGTCCTCCAATATGCCTAGTAAATAAGCAAGATAGCAATTATAAATCACAAAATAAAAGTAGCGATGATTTTTACAGTCATAACTTTTAACAATTTCCCACCTTCATAAGTGCAAAAGCAGATACTCCTCCAGCCACAAGGAAAGTACAGATATACTCGGGGAAAGTGTATCGAATACCATATACTAGAGTGCCCATCAGCATGACTGCATAAACATATAATACATTATTAGCTAATTACTGAAACAAGATGAGAAAAGAAGTTTACATTATACCAGAAATGTACCGATCAATGAAAACACGTGAGAAAAAGGAATTGCAAAAAATAAGTTATATCTTACCAGGAATCATTTTTGAGGACTTGGCCAACACCTGCAAGAGAGACAAGCAACATTAAGCGTTAAACTTAATACCAAAGACTCCAACTACACATGTTCACCTACAATAGCAGCCAAACTAGGAATTTAAACAATCTGTCAATTCAGGTAATGCCTTAATGGGCAATAACTAGAGGAACTTAAACAGATGAGGTAAAAAGAGAAGATAAATAAAAGTAGGGAGAATCAAAGACATGCCTGAGCCGGGTAGCTGATGTACTTCAGTGCTTCTATACCCATGGCCGGACCAATTGTATTTGTGATTCCAGCACTCCAATAAGTCCACAAGGGAGCACCACCATTGCTTCTACTGGACCAAAGCTTTATCACTGGATGAAAGACACAAAAACAAACATATTATTATTATCCATAATTCTCACCAGTCAATGGTACATATATAGCCAAATTTATAAAAACATTATGATAGTGCTTGTGGAGAAGCTTACTTATGTAAGACCAAACTAAGCAGACCACATTTTGCGCCAAGTTAAGAAATGCAAGATGCTCAAACCTCTTCCCGTCGGAACCAAATCGCTTGGTGGACCTAAACTCAACAAAGGATAAAAAGAAAATGTAATCAGAAAACCATAAACGACTACAATTTACTCGTTGAAAAGCTACAATCTTTCTCCCAAGACGAGTCACCCATCTATCCATTTTAGCAATTTGAAATTTATCAATGTAAAACAATTATCAACGTGAAATTTTGAAAATGCCAGCGCAAAATCAGTAAAAATTAATACACACACACACGATACTATTTAAATGAACAGTTGCTATCTACAAAAAGAAGTTCCAAGTAAAAAGAAGAAATGGAAGAATCACGACAATTTATTCAAATTCAAAGAAATAACAGTCATTTCAATAACGAACCGTAACATGTCAACCTAGATCCAAAATTTTTATTCTTCGTAAACCTACCTCCGAATTAACTAAGATTACGAATAATTCGTTGCAAATTAAAAAATAAAATGCATTCCAAAAGGATTTCCAACAACAGATCAAGCGAAGCAATAACTAATCGAAAAAGGTTCAGAAGAAATCAAACATAACAAAATAAAATAAAAACAAAAATAATACATACAGAGTTTCCTGAAGAAAGCCTTGGTAAATATAGGCAGACCAAATGCCGGCAACGCAAAATGCCAACACCAAAACTCGCCGGAGTCCGGCGCCGTGTGCTTCCATTACGACGCCGCTCGATAACTGTTTTCTCACTTTGATTCAATTGCGAAGATTATATGGTAAACCCAAAAGGGAAAAAGAACGGAGATCGAAGATCACGAAAGAGGGAAAAAGAGATCTTTTGTGAAAAAAAGCAAAAATGAAAAAACATAAAATAAGAAGGGAGCGCCAAGTTACGTGGGTTATCCACGTGTCTTTATTTTATTGGATGGATGACTTCATGACTTTCCTTTGATTGGTTATTGAAACGCGGCCTGTTGCTGGTTCTCCAATCCCCCCCGTCAAGCTTCATGTTCAACCCCACCGTAACTTCCAAAAAGTTTTCTATAGGTCTAATTTTAAATTTCATCCCTTCGATTTATGAATTTTAACAAAATTAATCTTTTATTTTAATTTTTCACAATTTAGTCTTCATACAAGCTGTGCAAATGAGATATTAGTACTCAAAAGCCATTCAATTTCAACTAAAAATAACTCAACTTTAGTTAATTAAGTCTTAACTCAGTTGGCATTGGCATTGTTGTCAGTGCAAGAAAATGTGGGTTCGAGTGTGCTGAAGCGCATTATCTTCTTATTTAGGGTTGAGGAGGGGCTATAAGTAGTTATAAACATTGTATCAAAAAATAAAAATTAGGAATCGGGATGTTACACTCATATGAAAAGAAGTAAATAAAAAAAAAACCTCAAATTCAATTTGATAATAACCAAGTTGAGCCCGAGAAACTCAAGCTATTATTCAAACCAATTTGAGAACCATGATACTCAATCCAAACGACTTACAAATCTAACCGAGTTTTTCATTGTAATATATTTTTATATTATGAAATTATGTAATTATTCTTACCATATAGAAAGAGCTTAAGTACAGATGAGCTTAGTCGTGCTTGAGTATGAAAATTGATAAATGAACTTAATTGTACTTGAGCTCAAGTAGATCAATTATGTCTTAAGTCGAGCCCAAACTTAAAATTTGATGTTTAATTGAGCTTGAGCCAAATATCAAGTCTTGAATTTCGGTTTTGACTCAACCAAGTTACTCCCATGCTTCATACTTTATTAAAATTAAGGAGTTAATATAATTATTGAAATAGTGATTTTTGGTCATTTTTGCATATAAATTACTCAACTATTGAATTTCACTATTTTCTTTCATATAAATAGTTGAAAGGTTGATTTTTAAGTTTGAGATTTAACAATAATAACCTTTTAGTTTTCTAAAGTACAGAAACCAAATTATTACAAATAGAAATAGGTGGACTAATTTCTCAATTTTTGTAAAGTAGTGGGAGAAATTTCGAAATTAGAACTATTTAAAAGCTCTCTTTGACTTTGAAGGGAAGCGAATAAATGAAATGGTTGGACCGAAATGGGCCGCAACGGGGATTGGGCTAATTCTTTTGGAAGCCCGCTTTAGTTTTTATACAGTCATTTTGATCCATTGCATGAAAAGTAATATATTAGGTGCAGGGACAGAAATTTAAAATATTCTAATGCGTTTTTTAAATTAGTTTTTATTTTTTTAGTAATTATGCATAAAATATTTTATTATTTTTCAAGTTAAAATTTACAAGCTTACAATAGGATAAGTTTGACATTTCTATTGCTAATTGCTTTTATAAAGTTTGGGAAATGTCATGAAAAAGTGTATTTTGTTAATTGTAAATGTTTGGTATTATTATAAAAATTGTAATACAAATTTAAAATTTTATTTTAGACTTAGAAATTAAAAAAATTTAATTTAGATAATATTTAAATAATTTAATATAATTATACATGAAATTTATATTTTAATTTTTTAAGTAATTAATAAATTATTTGTAAATGTAATGATACATAAAAATATTTTAAAATTTTAAATATGAATTTATATTTAAATTATTTAATAGAATGATATTTTAAATAATTTAATATAATAATACATAATAATAAAATAAACTAAATTCTAAATAGTTATTATAAATAAAGATATTTTAATAATTTGAGTTTCAAAATGCAAAAACAAAAAATCAAAAACACCAACACCTTGGTTTTGGGGTTTGGGTAGAAAAACACTTTTTTACCGTACTTTCAACCCTATAAGCCAAATGTTTGTTATTGCTTTTGGGATTGAAAAAGCACTTTTTTGGCCCCAATAAATAATGTCAAATAGGGTTTAAGTAGAGGGGAATCTAAAAATTTTTTTAGATGAGCGAGATTAATTTATATATTCTTATAATATCTAAAATGCATTTTTATCATTGTATTGGTTTATATCTTTATAGTTTTTAGAAAGACAACCAAAATTTTATCATTTTTGGAAGGCTAAACTGTAATTTTACCATGTATTAACTTATAATTTTATAAATTTAGGAGGTTTAAAGTAAAATTTTTCCATTTTAAAGGGCCTGATCTCTACTTTTAAGGGTTGGATCCTGAATATTTTTGTATTATATTTAAGTTATTGAATTGATGTCACAAATCAATGGATGTCAATTTGGTTAGAAAATGACTAAAAATTCATTTTTTTACAAAATAATAAATATTATTATAAGAGTGTTTTTGTCTTTATTTATTTTTGTATAAAATCTATTTAAATTCGATAAATATAAAAAATATCGCACATGAACTTGAACATAAGACACTAATTTTCAAAGCCTCCTTTTTACTATTTCAACTAAAAATTACGACACATTTGGTTCACAAGAATTAAATAAAATAAGAATTGAATAACTATTCAATAGAAATATAATAGACATGTAAATAAGCATTATATAGTTTGGTTCATTGAATAGGATAGATAAATAATAGTATTGCATTGTTTGATTGGATAATACAATGCTGTCGAATAGATGAAAAATGTGTAAAATGACATTATTATCCTTTAATTAAAAATATTTTTATATTATTATAATTTTATTCAAATTTAAATTAATTATATTTAATAATAATATATAGAAATAAATTAAAAGATTATAATTTTTTATAAAAATATAATTAATTTTTTATATTAATAAATTAATCTTAAAAAAAATTATTAAGTATATTAAAACAACATTCTTTAAAATATTAAAAAATTTAACATTTAAATATTATCAATGCTGTCAACTAAATATTAACTCAGTTGACATTAATATTATTATCAATATAAAAGGACATAAATTTTAATACATTTAAAGCGTTTATCCTCTAAATTAAAAATTAGGGTAGAGTAATAGGTAATTCTTACCGAGTCTCAACCATTCATTCCTCTCTCTCAATCTCACCCATGTGCAAAAATCCAAAAAAAAATAAAAAGCCCCAAAACAACTTTCATTTATTGCCATTCATCCTCTCCCTCTTCTCTTTAGAGGATGAGAGATAATCTTGTATTTTTTTTTTTATATTTTTGTGTTATTATGTTGAATCCTCAATTAAGATATTTTGATTGAGTTTTTTTCTTTAATTTTTGAGTTTTAGAGTAAATTGAATAAAAATTTACGAGCAATCGCGGAATAGGTATTCAGACATAAGTGTCTTAAATGTTTTACATGATTTTGTTGTTTAATACTAGATTAGGTTATTTTGCGAAATTCAATCAACCAAACTATGATTCATTATGGAGTACTGAAAATGCTTGGAATGGCTTAGCCATTCAGGCGAACCAAACATAATGTTAATTTATTTTTCATATTTTTAGGAAAATTGTCTCATACATTTTATGCTAAATTTTTTAGACTTTATAAGCGATTTAGAATATAACAAGTACCTTAGAGTATAGCAATTTAAAAAAAAATTAAATATATAAATAAATGTGACACTTGTCATACCTCAATTTACTTGTGAAACCTAAAAATTTAATTCATACATAATAAACCAAATGCACTAAGAATAATATACATACATGACTCATAAAAAAGTATGATAAAACTTAAAATTACTCATAGTAAACTTTTATATCAACTATATAATTTTAAAACCCAGATCCAACCAAAATTCTAATATAACTCGTAATATTTTCCAAATTTAAATATATAATATCTAATAAATATAAATGTTTTTAACTCTTAACTTATATGGAGCGGTAGTTAAAGATTTTAACAAACATCTGTTTGACAATAGTTTAAATCGTATGATTTGATCTCTCAACTTCAATTCTATTAAATTGATTAACCAATAAACTTAAATTTGTTGGGTTATTAAAATTTTAAATCTAACCGCATCCCAGTAATTAAGTAATGGATGGTGAAAATTTTGGTAAGGAAAATGATGGTCCTCCCAAACATACGGTAGTCATTTATTAGTATTCAGCCTTTGGGTGAGCATTTTAATGGGGAAAGAAAAGCTTCTGTGTCTTAAGCCAAGGGAAACATGTGTACATATGGACCTAATTAATGAATCCAAAGCCATGGAGTTTTATTTTTATGAGAGAAAATATGGGATGGGATTTAGGGTTGGACAATGTTTCTTTACAGGTTCCTTGTACGTTGAAACAATGGGAGATTCTGCCGTGATAAAGGGGAGGGGTCTTTGGGTTGGGGTCCTCCTCTCTTCCATCAATTTGTCATATCAGAAAGGGACGACCGCCCCTGCCCCACGGCCCCCAACATCTCCTTCCCAGCAGTATCAATCTTGCAACACGGCTTTAATTTTCTTTTGATTCTTAGCCTCTGGATTTAAATCCCTACTCCAATTACTCCATCAATTTGAATTGAAATAAACTCCATTTGATCATAAAATGGCAACAACTCAAATTAGAGTTGACTCAAATTTAAAATTGATAAAAAAATAAATTAAATTTGAACTGATTAGAATTTAAAATAATCAAACTCAAACGAAATTACTTGTACTTAAAAACCTCAACTTGATCAACTCAAATTTGAGTTAAACCCCATTTGGTTATAAAATGTCAATGATCCAAACTCAATTTTATTAAAACCTAAGATTAACAAGAACTTGAAACGAAGTGTGATGTACCTAAAATAACTAAAACTTGAAACGATCCAACTCAAAAAATTTAAGCCTCAAAATCATCGAATTTAAAATCATTCAAATCTAAAATTTAACCAAACACTAAATTCAAAATCTACCCAAAATCGAAAATTTTAAAATCCTAACTTAAAATCTGTCAAATTCACCCCGTGATGAGAACAAATCAGTAGCATTTCCTTTAATGTGCCATAATTGAGACTAAATGTCGTTTAGGAACATTTTATCAAGTCTTTTACTTGGCTTGATATATAGTGGCAGAACCAAAAAATATTTTTAATTAAATTATATATTTTTATAAATATTTTATTATTTTAATAATTTTTAAAAAGTTAAGTCAAATTTTTATCATTTAGAGGGATAAAGTATAATTTTACTATTATTAATTTAAAATTTTATAAATTATAAACCACTTAAATTAAAATTTTACCTGTGTCAATGGTTTTGTTGTAATTGGATTAATCTGAATATAGGGTTTTTCCAGTCAAGCCCCATCAAATTTATATGATTAATAAAACGAGAGTGAAAGTTATGAATGTGTAGAATCCTTGAAAAAATGATTAAGAAAATAAATTGCAGCTGTTATTTGGGTGATCCACTAATGAGGTAAGCAAGGACTTTTTCCTGACTAATATCTTTACTTGTACAATAAGATGGTGGCTTATTTTTATATGTAGTTTTAGTGTAAAAGAAAAGATCCAGGAGAGATTTGTCAACACTGGAGGACTTTTGGATCTGTAGGAAATTCAGGCCAAGAAGAAATTCAAAGTGTCATTGAAATTTAAATGAAGTTGTCCAAACCACCTTTGCTTTTAAGCAAATAAAAATTCAATCACCCACATGGGCAGATATAAAATATACATAGAAGCTTACACCAAACAAATGGTAGGGTCCAAATGTGAATAGTGATAGCTCGCATCAATATCTATTCTAGAGAATTTTGGTTAAATTATGCTATTACACTATCTATTTTATAAAAATTATGGATTTAATTATTATATTTTAACTTGATTGATTTTAGTTTCTGTACTTTTTTAAATTTTAAAATTTTAGCCTTGAACTAAACAATAATTATTAAATTTGTTTATTAAAGTTCAATTACTAGTCGTGTACTAATTAGAGATTTAGTCCATATTCTTCAATCGAGTCCTTATAAGTTCTTATAATTTTTTTGTTTTTGAAATTTTAGTCTTCACGTAAATGATAGTCACTAATCCATTAATTAAATTTTTATAGAGTAATATGTCGAAATAACAAATTGACATGACATTGAATATATGATAATATACTTGATGCATTAAATTTTATAAATAACAAAACGCAATGAATTTAAAACTTATTGTTTAGTGAGAAGTACAATTTTAAAATTTGAAAAAATATAAAGACTAAATTCAGACCTTTCACAAAATGTAAAGACTAATAACATAGTTTAACCAAGATTTTGAAGGGTTTTCTTTTTAATTTTTTTTGAAGATGATTTTTTAACATCTTTTAGTTAAAAATTTTGATATATGCACACAATAGAATTTCGCCTAAATTAGCCATTTAAACTTGATGGATCCAAAAAGTAATGATAAATAAATATTTTTTTAAGCCAAACTAAACAATTAAAAAGTTTTGGCTTTCAAAAGTCAGTTCCGCATCCTTCATTTATATCAATATTTAAAATTTACAAATAATTTATATTAACTATTTAAAAATATTTAAAATCTATATATCATATGTCACATTATTAACAATAATTTATTATAATTTATTTTTACTATGTTTTTACTATTATTTAAGTTGAATATTTGTTAATACCAAAATAATAATTTGATATAATGTGTGAAAATAAAGATACTTTATATTTGGGTCTTTTTACTAAAATATTATAAAAATAGACATTTTATCTCCTCAAAAGTATTTTTTACCACAATGATACACATTGTCAAACTTTTCAACAATTTTTCTATTGCACTTTCCAACCTCAATGATAAATTAACCCTAACTATGAAATAGACGTATTATCTTCACTATCATCTTTTTCATTTATAGTTTTTCTACTTAAATACTCTCATTCCTCCATTTTTCTTAAGTTCTTTTGTAACACCCCAAAATATATAGGGTTAGAAATTTATTAAATCACCAAGAAATGATTTAGTCTTGATGATTATGTATGTCGAAACTTTTTTTTTAAATCGACTTATATTTTGAAAATGAAAATGGGAGTCGCCACCAATCACTTTTAAGAGGTGTGATCGAGTCACCTTGTAATTTGATTGTTTTAATAAGAGGTTTGATTTATTAAAACAATGTTTTTCGGTCTACAAAAATCTAGAAAATGAGTTCAGGAGTCGGTTACGCACGAGGAAGGATTAGCACCCTCGTTACGCCCAAAATTGATACCTAATTGATTACTTGATGTCTTTAATGTCGTAAAAAAAATTGAAGATTCAAATATGATCTCTCTTTGCATGATGTTATTACTAATTAAAATCACTTGAATAAATCTAAACGTGTGTAAAAAGCCCTCTTATCTCGAAGGAACAAAAATGTCATATCCTGTAAGTTAGGACACGACATCTCGAATCCTCGAAAATAAGCTTACTCTTTATTTAATTACTATTTAAATCTCATGTGTTTTAATTTTAAAAGAGATGTCCGATTATCTAGATTCAAGAAGAAAGTCGAACCTCGTAAGTTAGGGCACGACTTCTCGAATCTCCAAATACGGGACATTGCCTTAATTTTAAAAATTTCTTCATTAAGTAATAACAAATGTAACATTTAAATCAATGTGTATTTATCTTATTTGGGGTATAGTATATAAAAAAAAGGCAAAATTATATTTAAACATAATGTATGATGTAGTGATGATGAGATAATATAAAATGGCTATATGGGTAGAATATTAGAATGATATTTAATAAATAAATAAGGGAATATTATAATAATACTAATGTAATTACAATAATAATAATATTAATAATCAAATCATAATAATAATAAAATAAATAAGGTAATATAAAACAAGTAAAGAAATATAAAATGAAAGATGCTTAATAATGAATGTAAATATAAATAATATGTATATATGTAAAAAAATATAAATAAATAACGAGCGAAAAATGTACAAATATAAATAACGAGTGAAAAATATACAAATATAAATAACAAGTGAAAATATACAAATATGAACAACATAAATTTTAAATAAAAAGTAAGACAATAATAAATAAATAAATAAATAATAGTAAAATAAAAAAATGCATGAAAGGCTAAAATTGCAATAATAAATAAACAAGTAAATAATAATAATAGAAAATTTCATGAAAGGCTAAGATTAAATAAATAAGGGACTGAATCGAAATTTAAATAAAATTGCAAGTATAAATCATAATAAAATAAATAAATTAAATAGTAAAACAAAATAAAGGACCAAAGTGAAATGCGAGAAAAGGAGGAGGGACTAACTAGAAAATTATCCCCTTACCCTCTAAACGCACAGTTCTAGGGGACTAAAAAAAATAAAATTAAGAGGATAAATTTAAAAGAGAAAAAAAGTTGAAAATAGACTAAATTGAAGGGTATTTAAAAAGCGGGAGGATTAAAACTGAAAATACCCCCTCTTAAGAAAAAACACGCGGATCCCAGAGGTGGATCGGGTCGGGCCACGGGTCACACCAAAACGATGTCGTTTTGGGCGTCTGAGATCACTCCCAAAAACGGCGCCATTTTGGAAGCCTATATAAGTAAAAAATTTCAAAAAAAAATCATTTCACACCAGTTGAAAAAAAATTTCTCTTCATTCTCTTTTTTTCTCTCCAGCCTTCTTCGGCCGGCCTTAGTTCCGACGAGCCACTGCCTTGACGGCCACCGGTCGCCGGTGACGGTTTCGTCGTCCACGGTGGCTGGAAAACACAAAAATCTCCCTTTTGGTTGTTTCGGCTCCCTGAGTCCGAATCTAGGGTCAGTTTTTTAGAAGTTGGCCAAAAAATCGCCAAAAGGCAAAGAACCCTTCGGCTTCCGAAGGCAGAAAACGAGCACCAGGTGAGTTTTATTTTCTTTTTATTTTATTTTTTGTAAATATAATAATAGATTCAAAGAGAAAAAAAGAAAAATAAAAAGAGATCACCTTTGAAATTTTTTAGATTTCTTTGTTTTTTTTCGATTTTTCAAAAAAAAAAGCCCTTACAATCTGTTTTTTAGGCTTTTTATAGCTGTTTTACAATGTTATTCTACTGTTTATTTTCCTATTTCGCTACAGTTTCGTGCTGTCTATGCTACTGTTCTTGTTTTTGCTTCTGTGGTCCTTTTTCTTTCTCTTTTCTTGCAAGTGGTGGAGTCAACGGAGAGGAGAGGCAGACCCTTTTGCTATTTTGGTGAAATGGCGGCAGAAAGGGTGCGCTAGGCCTCGAGACGAGGCACCTTGGGTGGCGTGTGTGCGAAGGGAGGAACGGCTCTAGAGGCTAGGGTTTTTTTATTTTATTGAAAAAAATTAGTTTAGGTTGTGGGCCACTTGGGCTTTAGGGTTTTAAAATTTTTTTGGGGCTTTGTAATTTTTGACTGGACTATTTAATTATTTTGGAAATTTTATTTATTTTTATATTTGTTTTTTTGGTTTTGGACCCAGGCGAAAATGGGCTATCACAGTTGCCCCTCTTTGCTCGTTGTCGTGTAACGAGTGTCGTAACCATTTTTGAAAAAAAAAACAGGTCGACTTTGGTTTTGAAAACGAAAGTAAAACGGGAGTCGCCACTAATCTTTTTTTTGTTGAGGTGTGATCGGGTCACCTCATAAAACGGTTGTTTTTAATAAACAGTTTGATTTATCAAAACAACGATTTTGGTCTACGAAACTCAGAAAATGGGTTCGGGAGTCGGTTACGTACGAGGAAGGATTAACACTGAAACACCCCAAACCCGGCCCACGAGCCTGAACCGGATCTGGTATGTTCCTAAAGTATACCGATTTCAAAGTTCTTTGTTACTTAGAGAAAATTTGTGTAATTTTCAAAAAAAATATCGTTTTGGGTTGGGCTTAGATTGGAAACCCATTTATTTTATTTGGAAATCCAATTTAATTAAGGTGACAAAACAATTTAGGTTTTATTTTAAAAGAAATAAATTTTCTTTAACTTAATCAAAATTAAATTGTAACATAATAATTCAAAGTAAACAGAAATAAAGAAAACCAACTTGGCCTTATGGCCTTATTACATCAATCAAAACCCAAAATAAAATTTAAGTACTGAGTAAAATAAAAGCCCAAGTCTTTAAATTTCTCCTTGCGATGCATGGCCACCTTTAGCTCCTGCCGACCCGGTCCATTACTGCTCATCACCTGAAAAAAATATTTCCCCAACGGGGTGAGTCAACCAGACTCAATGTGTACGTGGCACTAAATCGTAATAGAATCAGGCATACAATACATTCATTCATAAAATACAAGTTATGATGCATTCCCAAACCCAAACCTAATTGTCCATCCGCTACACACCCCCGTACCTGCCAAACACACCGTGGGGACTACTAAGTCGACCCTCCTTCCGCTACACACCAATTTGCGGGCTTAAGGCTCCGCATCTGTGGTTTTAGGAAACCACTTTTCAGATTACTGTGGTCTTAGATCACCACTTTTCAGATTACTGTGGTCGTAAGTCACCACTTTTCAGATTACTGTGGTCTTAAATCACCACTTTTCACTTCCCCTTTCAATATACAACCATATGCCCCATAAACATTAATATGCATAATATACCATAGTTCACATTCTTATCATATTCTCATGTTATGAATAACATATTTCATATTCCTAGTAGAAGTAGGAAACGTACCTGAGTACTTAGTACCTTAACATGGTACCTTAGTCATGCTCATATTTTCATCAACATACATTTTAATACATGCAACCATAATTCATATTACAAAGTAGTGTGGAGTACACACCTGATTCGCTTAATGAAGTCCTCGAAAATCCCGAAGAGAACCGATTACAGATTTAGATCTGAAATCCTACATAAGTTAATCACTTACTATTTAAAAGACCATTCGACCATTTTTCCAAATACAACTAGGATTTGTATTACTTACCTTGTAACTGAATTGATTTTAAGAATCAAGGGCCAGATCTTTGTATTCCTCCCTTGTGAACTCGGCTAAACACTATATTACTCCACAGGTTAGTTTTCGGCTTCTGATAATAAATCTAAATATTTAAAATAGCCTTGGCCGAATATCTTAAACACATACCTTGTGATTTCAAATCCCGAAAAGTAACCCTTGGCTATGGAGATGTTGAAATCCCTACACACATATGTTAGATCTGATTTCCATATCACCTAATAATCTTAAATCAATTGGCCTCTGGCCTAAACTTAGATCTGAAATCCCGGAATTCCTCCTTTAATATTCGGCCAAAAGACAACCAAAAGAATCAGTTCCCAAATCTTGGTTGAAAGAGAATAAACAACAAGAATCCATTATTCTTACCTTATCACCACAGTCGACGGCACCCTTGATTGAAGCCACAGAGATTCGGCTATGGAGACTTAAACAGGAATCAAAGAGGTTTCGGCTTGACAGTAGAAGAGAAAAGAAGAAGAAAAGAGGAGAAGAAAATTCGGCAGAGAGAGTTTGCCAGGAAATTTTCGGCAGAGCAAAGAAAGAAACAAACTGATGAGTAGCCCTCCTTCCTTCCTTTTATAGGCAAAATTATCAGCTAAGGAGTCCCTTACTTGGCCACCACTCCTCTATCTGATAACTTTATCTTTTTAATATGATAAATAAAAGAGTTTAATCCTTTATTATCTCTTCAAATAATCCAAATAAAAATCCTTTATTATCTTTTCAAATAATCCAAATAAAAATCCTTTATTATCTCTTCAAATAATCCAAATAAAAATCCTTTATTTATCACCTTATTAATCACATATTTATGAAAATAAAACACCTCCTTTCTAGAAGCATGTGCCGTCCACCTTAGCCTTCTGGAAGCCAAAATAAAACCTCATTTATTTGCTTCCCAAGTGACTCGAACCCAGGCCCATTCCTCTTGTACATGGCGCCATTTCCATAGGCCCTAAGTGGCATCTTCAGGCCACTTTTCCAAGCCTGTTTGTGTGCCAAATTTCTCCAACTTTTTCTTTTAAGGCCTCCTTGCCCTAATTTCCTATTTTAAACTTTAAAATTTGACATTTCTAGGTCATTTCCAAGTTTCCTAAAATTTTCGATCGGCTCTGTAAACTTGCCATTTTCTTACATTTCCAAGCTTCCAAAAATGTTCACTTTCCATTTTTGAATCATTTCCATTTTCATTTCCATGCATTTCCAGGTTTCCAAAAATATTCATGTCCATGCATTTCCAGGTTTCCAAAAATGTTCATTTCCAATTCATTTTCATACATTTCTGAGTTTCCACAAATATCAAAAAATTATTCATAGTGCTTAAGACTTGTCATTTCGTACAGTTAGACTGAAAATGCATAGGCCCTTTCCAGGATGTTACAAACACCCTCGATATGCCCAAAATTGGTACCTAGTTGATTAATCGATGTCTTAGTGTCGAATATTTAAACTGAAAAGGATTTAAAACACGATCCGTCTTTGTTGTTGATGCCTAAAAAACATTTTAAAAGAAAATGGAAATGTATGTCAAGGTAGTCTCATCTCAAGGTAAAATGTCATATCCAATACGTTAGGACACTACATCTCGACCTTCGAGGTTAAACTTGCCTTTTATTCAAAACTTATGTATTTAATTTTGAAAAGGATATTCTGTTACTTAGAATGAACGGGAAAATCGAAAACCCAATACATTAGGGTACGACTTCTCGAGTTTCTAAATACGGAAAATTGCCTTGGTTTAGAAAATCTTATCTCGAACTAGCAAAATGTCACATCCAATGCGTTAGGACACGACATCTCGTACTCTCAAGAATAAGCTTTTCGTCTAAAATTTATGCATTTATTTAGGAAAAAGGGGTATTCGGTTATTTAGACTAAAAGAAAAAAATCGAAACCCAATACGTTAGGGCACGATCTTTCGAATTTCTAAATAAGGAATACTGCCTTTACGAAAAGAAACAATTTTGTATCGAGCAAAATGCAGTACGAGTTTATAAATAAATGCAAAAAGTGAATTACGATGCTAGCAAGTATATAGAATAAATGCATTAAATACAAATGATAATAATAAAATGAGGGTAGAAACAGATGAATGGAACCGATAAATTAACAAGTAATAAATAGAAGAACAAAAGAATAAAGGGAAAATTGCAAGTGTTATGAGAGTAAAGGAAAAGAATAATAAGAACAGTAATAATGATAATAACAGTAATGAAGAACATAATATTAATATATAAATATAAGTAGTAATATATGAAAATATGGTAATAATAGGAGTGAAAATATGTATGAAATAATATAAGGATAAATATATGAACGAAAATTAAATAAATAATAATATTAAACTAAGAAAATAAATATAGATGTTTGAGTTAAAATTTGAGATTTCTTTATTCCGAAAGGATATAAACATCACATCCAGCACGTTAGGACACGATATTTTAAACCCTCATAATCAAAGTCATCTCATAATGTACGAAATTTGTTAAAAGGATGTTTAGTTATTTAGTTAAACGGAAAATCAAAACCCAACACGTTAGGGCACTATTCCCCGAATTTCTAAATACAAAATATTGCCTTATTTTAAAAACCTTTAGATGAAATATAATAATTTTACAGAATGTATTTTTATTTAATAACTAAGAAAATAAATATAGATATAAATATAGTAATTTTAATACTAATATCAATAATAGTGGTAAAGGAACAATAGTAAAAATAATAGTAATAATAATAATATTAATAACAGTTTAAGAATAAGAATAAAAAGAAATAGTAACAATGATAATAATAATAATAATAATAATAATAATAATAATAATAATAATAATAAATAATAATAATAAAATGATGAAGATATGAAAAAACAAAAATAAAACGATAATAATGATACTAAAAAAACAAAACAATAATAGTAATAATATAAAATATAGATATATAAAGATAATGATATAGTAATACTAATAACAATAATAATGAAAATAAAATAGTAGTGCTGATAACTAAATAAAAATAAAAATAGTAATACTAATAATAATAGTATAGTGTGGTAATAATAAAATAATAATAGTAATAAATAATTGATAGCAATGAAAATAATAATATTAAATAATAGTAATAACAATAAAAATTGCAAAATCATGAAAAACGGACTAAATTGAATTTAAAACGGAAGTTTTGGGACAATTATATAAAGTAAATAATAGGGGGACTAAATTGAAACGCGCGCGAAATAAAGAGGACCGAATGGATAAATTTCCCGAGCCTTGCTGCGCTACGTTTCACTATGGACCAAAGTGGAACCAGCACGGAATTATTGGGCCGGATTTTAAAAAAATGAAAACCTGGTTGCAGAATCATAAAAGGACGGAGGGACCAAATGGGCAATTAGACCCAAAAGTAAAAACACGCGGATCCTAAGGCGGGTCGGGTCAGTAAGCGGGTCAAGGCCAAAACGACGTCATTTTGCAACGCTTATATAAGTTAAAAAAAATTTAAATTTCATTTGGTTTCAGTTTTTTTCAAAAAAAATTCCTTTCTTCTGTTTTCTCTGCAGGTTCTGCCCTGATGGGATTCCGGTGAGTCGTCCGTCGCGCACCGCCGCATCTCCGCCATCGCCTTAAAAAAAAACCCTCTTTTCGGCCTTCTCTTTTTTAGGTATTTGTTTCCTCTATTTTTAATACTTCATGTTTTACATATGCACAAACATAGAAGAACCAGATTCGTAAATAAGGAACGAAATAAAAAAAAATTACCTTAGGCTTCCGATTTCAATTTTTTGGGTATTTTGGTTCTCTGATTTGGGATATTTTCTTAGTTTTGTAGTATTTTTTTTCTTTAAATCTATGGCTTGTATTTGAAATCTTTTTGTATTCTATTGATCGATGAAAAAAAAGGTCCTTTTTACAAAGAGTTTAATCGGCTTTTATAGCCTTTTCTTTACAAGCCTCATTTCTTTTTCTGTCTTGTCTCGTTTATTGCTTGCAGGTGAGGGCGGTGGACGTGACAAGGGCGGTGCTGCAGGCGTGGCAGTCGGCAGGAGCAGCTGAGAGGTCGGCGGCGCACAGCTTTTAGGGTTTCTTGTTTGCCCCCCTTTTTTTGTTTTGGGTTTGTTAGGTTAGCAGGTTGATTGGGTTTTGGTAATTGGGCTTGGGTATGTTATTTGGTTATAATGGGTTTTAATTTGTTTGATATTGGGCTGTCTTTGGTGGGTTGGTCTGTTTAGGTTAGGTTTTGGGTAATTAGGTTTGGGCCGGGCAAATATGGGTCTTACAACGAGAATGGAGCAAAGACTTTTAAGAATGACCAATTTTGCCCAGTCTCGTCGAATCTCGACATCTTTGGTGCTCATCTTTTTCAAGTAGTCACATTCCAACCCATTGCAACTTCAGGGGTATAGGAATTGTAATTTTAATCTACTCTATTATAACTTCAGGGAGATAAGATTAGTAACTTCAATCTGCTCCACTACAACTTCAGGGAGATAAGGTTTATAGCTTGTAGCTTTAATCTATTCCATTGCAACTTCAGGGAAATAAGATTCACTATCGTCAATCTACTCCACCGCAACTTTAGAGAGATAAGATTCACTATCTTCAATCTGCTCCACTGCAACTTTAGGGAGAAGATTTGTAATTTGTGGTTTTAATTTATTTCACTACAACTTCAGGGAAATAATATTTGCTATCTTCAATCTGCTCCACTGCAACTTCAGGGAGATAAGATTCGTAACTTGTAGCTTTAATCTGTTCCACTGCTGTAACATCCCAATTTAGACCCTAGTCGGAACAGTGGTTCAAGACCATAAATCTGAGGTCATAAAAACATTTTAATGATATATTCTGTGTGAATGATATGTGACATAGTCTGTGTGAAAATTCTGTGTGATAATTTGATCGTTTATGTGTCGAATTAAGAGAAAAGATTAAATTACATAGAGAGTAAAATGTTGTGTGCTGATTTGTGAGTACTTAAATGTTGATGGCTTTTTAAGGAGGAGGCCTTATATTGTTAATGAACCATTTTTAAGATAACTGGAGTGTTAAATGACAAACTAGCCTTAAAATGTATTTGTTTTATATGTTTTATTAAAGGGCAAATTTGGTAATTGTTTAATAAGTTATTATTAATGAAAAACAAAACAATTTGATGGCCATTTTCTCATCTTTCTTCCACTGAAACTAGAGAAAAGAGATAGCCATTGAAGCTTTGTGATTTTCAGCACTTACTTAGCTTAATTCAAGGTATGTTTGAGCTCGGTTTTTGATAATTTCTACGTTTTCGTAATCGTTGCTTCGTGCTCTAGCTAACCCATGTTGTAATTTCATGAATTGATGATGTTTTGTGATGAGCCATTGATGAACATTTGAGCTATGCGCTAGTTAGTAGTAAATATGAGAGTTTGGTGTTGGATTAACATGTGTTGTTTTTGAATTTTTGGTTAATTTAGCTAATTAGGGCTAAATTGTGAAAATAGCAAACTGAAGGGTTAAAATGTGAAATAAATGAAATGTGTGGGTTTGTATGGATATTAGTAAAATTCAGCTAAGCTTGTGCTAGGTGGAATTTGGTGAATTTGATGATTTTGTGAATTATGGACTAAAGTGTCGAAATGTGAAAATGTGAGGGCTATTATGCAAAATGTCTTAAATGTATGTATGTGGGCTAAATTGAATAAAATGGTGATTGAATGGATTGATTTTAAATGTGTATAGACCAAGAGAGAAGAGGTTCGGATCAAGATCGAGGCAAAAATAAACTGCTCGATTAATCAATCGTATCGATAGTTCGACGTCCGAGGTAAGTTCGGACATAATACCTGTATTTAGCTATGTTTAATGCTATGAAATAAATGGTATGATATTATTACAAAGTGAATGCTATGTGGTAGATTGAGTTAAATGACACTAAGTGTGCGTATTCGAAAACATGATCGGGATAAACAACACTGTGTGTGTGCGGAGTAATTAAGCTTTGGCTTTATGGTTGGCACTATGTGTGCGATGCCGATTTAAGTTCGGTTTGAGATGGATGTACTAAATGTACGATGCTAAATAAGTTTCGACTAGCTATTTAGGCACTAAGAGTGCGAATGAATCGAGGAAGAAACGAATGTGGATTGAAATGAATCGTGAGTATCGATTAGCAAAAGTATTTGACAACTGAGCGTTGGCTAAGGTACGCTCGGAACCTATATGGTTGGTGAAACTATGATAGTGGTTGGGGATGAGTTAATTGAACATGTTGGTTGTGATTGGTATTATATTTGTGATAGTAAAATTAATCTATGTAATGACATGTTGATATTATGTATTATGTTATGAACTTACTAAGCTTTATGAAGCTTACTTTGTGATTTGTTTCTCTGTTTTGCAGTGCTAGTAAAGCTAGCTCGGATCAGGGGATTGTCATCTTCTCAGTCACACTATCGACAATCTATTTTGGGGTATTTTGGAAAGATGTACATAGTTAAAATATGGCATGTATAGGCTGGTCATTTGGATCATGTTTAATGTTTGTAAGTAGCCATGAGATGTGGCTAGATATGTGCTAGTTTTAACATGAATGAACTTGGTATATGTGATGCATCTTTTGGTATGGTTTGTGGGTTGAGAGATTGATTATTGAATGGTAACTTTGTGTTGATTAAATGCTAGCATGAATTAGTGAAATTGAAAAAGGAATGATGTTTAGAAGGGAATGTATTATGCTTGTGATGAGATAAGTTTTGGTAGTGAAGTTGCCATGGTTGGAATTGGTATTGAATGCATAGATTGAATAGTCATATTGGTAAGTTTTTGGTTGCCTTGTGAGCATTGTATGTTTTGGTATGTGTTGCTTATAGGTTTGACCCTAAGTGGGTGGCATTTTGGCATTGCAAAATGGCCTATAATGTCACACGGTCTAGGCACACGGGCGTGCCTAAAGACCATGGGTGAATTGGCAGGATGTAGCTTAGTAGCACACGGCCTTGACACGGGGGTGTCAGCTAGCCGTGCTGCACAAGTCAATAGCTAGCCACGGCCTTGGTACACGGGCGTGCTTGGTGGTCGTGGTAGGGAAGTCAGTATATAGTCTATTAGCACACAGCCATGGCATACGGGCGTGCTTAGTGACCGTGTTGATATAGTTAGTATATGGACACGAGAGGACACACGGGGGTGTCTAGAAGCCGTGGAGGGCACACGGTCTCCTCCCACGGGCGTGTATCCCCTGAATTTTAAAAGAAAATTTTAAATGTATGAGAATTCCTATGTGTATTCGGTTTAGTCCCCACCCCTCTTTAGTATGTAAATTAGGTATCGTAGACCTCGATAAGGGACACCATGATTGTAATTGAATGTGATTGATGATTATTGACTTTGTGTCGTAAATGGGTTGTGGAATGAGTCCATTGTTCGGTAATGCCTCTTATCCCTATTTCGGCGACAGTTTCGGGTTAGGGGTGTTACATTTTATTGGTATCAGAGCTACGGTTTAGTCGATTCTCGGACTAACGTAGCGTGTGTTTAGTTATACATGCCATATTTTGAAATTGCGATAGTGTGATGAATTCTGACAGCTAAAAATGTGTTTTCATATAGTAATAGATCTTGATCGAGCAGTTGCTGATGATGTAGAAAGCAATGCGCCTGCTCCCGCTTAAGGGACAACGCCGGCCACCTCTAGGCCTAACGATAGTAGTGAGGGAGGAGAGGCTAAGCAAGCTTTCTTTCGAATGATGAGTGAGTGGTTTAAGAAGTTCGTTCGAACGAATTTGGCTGCTCCACAGCCTCCACCCCCGCAAGTACCTGTTGTGCCTCAAGTTGTAGATCCGAATAGATTGAATAAACCTCCTGTGGATAAGATTCGCAAGTATGGGGCCGAAGAATTTAGAGCCACTTCTGATGACGATGCTGAGCGAGTCGAGTTTTGGCTTGAGAATACAATTAGAATATTTGATGAGATGTCGTTGAATCCTGATGAGTGCATTAAGTGTTGCAATTTCTTTGTTGAGAGACTCGGCTTACAACTGGTGGAAAATATTGATATCTGTGGTTCCGAGAGAGAGAATCACTTGGGACTTCTTTCAAGCCGAGTTCAGGAAGAAGTATATCAGTCAACGCTTCATTGATAAGAAACGTAAAGAATTTTTAGAGTTGAAACAGGGCCGTTTGTCTATTACTGAGTACGAGTGAGAATTTGTAAGATTGAGTCAATACGCGAGGGAATATGTTTCGACCGAAGCTACTATGTGCAAACGTTTCATAGAAGGATTGAATGAAGACATCAAGTTATTAGTTGGGATACTCGATATGAATGAATTTGTTGTGTTAGTTGAAAAAGCGTGCAAAGCTGAAGAGCTCAGTAAGGAAAAGAAGAAAGCTGATTCAGAAGCTCGTGATGGAAAAAAGAGATCAATGAATAAATTTTCTCAACCTTCTACTAAGAGATATAGAGATACAAGTAATCTTTCAACTGCTTCGTTTGGACATCCAAGTAGAGATCGTTTGAGACAGAGTACTGGTTTGCGAATTCAAGCTCCGAATGAATCAAGTATTGGCAGTGTTAAGAGTAACAAGCCTGAGTGCAAACAGTGTGGAAGGCGACATGTGGGAGAGTGCTGGGGAAAGTACAACAATAGAGTTTGTTATAAGTGTGGATCCCGAGATCATTTTATTCGAGATTGCCCGAAAATGGTTGAAGAAGAAAATGTTCAGAATGAAAGACCGAGTAATGTGACGGCTAGAGGTAGACCACCCAGAAGCACCAGAAATGTGAATGAAAGTCAGAGAGGGACAACTGATACAGCTGTAAGATCAGAAGCGACAGCACCTGCTCGAGCCTATGCTATATGTGCACAAGAGGAAGCATCATCTCCAGACGTCATCACCGGTACTTTCACTTTATTTGATACTGATGTCATTGCATTGATAGATCCAGGATCAACTCATTCCTATGTGTGTATGAATGTAGTATTGAATAAGACTTTACCTGTTGAGTCTACTGAATTCATGATTAGAGTATCGAACCCCTTAGGCAAGTGTGTTTTGGTGGTTAAGGTGTGCAAGAATTGCCCATTGATGTTTCGTGATATATGTTTTCCGGTCAATCTGATGTTGCTTCCCTTTGATGAATTTGACATAATTCTGGGTATGGTTGGCTTACTCTGCATAATGCCATTGTGAATTGTAAAAGAAAGAGTATTGAGTTGAATAGTCAGAACGGTGAGCTAGTTTGAGTTGAATCTAGTGATATGAAAGGATTACCAGCTGTCGTGTCTGTAATGAAAGCCATGAACTACGTGAGAAAGGGTTGTAAAGCTTATCTGACATACGTGATTGATGCAAAAGTGTCGGAAAAGAAAGTTGAATCCGTGCCTGTGGTATGCGAGTTTCCAGATGTGTTTCCTGAAAAGCTACCGGGATTACCTCCAATTCGAGAAGTGGAATTTGGTATTGAATTAGTGCCGGGGACTACTCCCATTTCTATATCTCCATATAGAATGGCACCAACAGAATTGAAAGAGCTAAAGTCACAGTTGCAAGAGTTGACTGACAGAGGATTTGCACAATCGAGTTTCTCACCCTAGGGAGCTCCTGTGTTATTTGTGAAAAAGAAAGACGGAACTATGAGAATGTGTATTGATTACCGATAGTTGAACAAAGTGATGATAAAGAACAAATATCTGTTGCCTCGTATCGATGATTTGTTTGATCAGTTGAGAGGAGGTATAGTGTTTTCTAAGATAGACTTGAGGTCTGGTTACTATCAGTTAAGGGTTAAGGAAGCTGATGTGCCGAAAACTGCTTCCAGAACGAGGTACAGACATTACGAATTTTTAGTGATGCCTTTCGGGCTAACAAATGCTCCTGCAGTGTTTATGGATTTGATGAATCGGATATTCAGACCGTATTTGGATCGCTTTGTGGTGGTGTTAGTTGATGACATTTTGATTTATTCATGTGATGAGACGCAGCATGCTGAACATTTGAGAACTGTGCTACAAACACTATGTGAGAAGCAGTTGTATGCAAAGTTTAACAAATGTGAATTTTGGTTGTGTGAGGTTAGTTTTCTGGGACATGTTGTATTAGCTGCTGGGATACGAGTAGATCCGAGTAAAATCTTTGCTATTTTGGAGTGGAAGCCTCCGAGAAATGTGTCTGAAGTCCGTAGTTTTCTGGGACTAGCAGGATATTATAGACTGTTTGTGAAAGGTTTCTCGATGATTGCGACTCCATTGACAAAGTTGTTACAGAAAGATGTTAGATTCGAGTGGTCAGAGAAGTGCCAGCAGAGTTTTGAGCAGTTGAAAGTGTTGTTAACAGAAGCACCAGTGTTGATTCAACCCGAGTCAGGAAAAGAGTTCGTAGTTTACAGTGATGCATCGTTGAATGGTTTGGGCTGTGTGCTGATGCAATAAGGGAAAGTCATTGCTTATGCTTCGAGATAGTTAAAGCCGCACGAAAAGAATTATCTGACACATGACCTTGAGTTAGCTGCAATTGTGTTTGCATTAAAGATTTGGCGTCACTACTTATTCGGTGAGAAATGTCATATTTATACTGACCACAAGAGTTTAAAGTATTTGATGACTCAGAAAGATTTAAACTTACGGTAGAGAAGATGGTTAGAATTGTTGAAAGACTACGAACTTGTGATAGATTACCACCCAGGTAAAGCTAATGTTGTAGCTGATGCCTTGAGTCGAAAATCGTTATATGCTTTGCGAGCTTTGAGTAATCAGATAGATCTGTGTGATGATAATGCGATGGTAGCTGAATTGAAGTAAAACCAATGTTCTTACAACAGGTTTGTGAGGCTCAGAAGAGTGATAATGAGTTGTTAGCAAAAAGAATTCAGTGTGATTCAGATGTTGTATCAGAATTTTGAGTTGGTCGTGATGATTGTTTGAGATTCAGAAATCAGATTTGTGTTCCGAGAAATTTAGGGTTGATTTCGATGATTTTGACTGAAGCTCACAATAGCCATTTGACTGTACATCCGGGGAGTACGAAGATGTATAATGATCTGAAACAGTTCTATTGGTGGCATGGCATGAAAATAGATATTTCTAACTTTGTATCGAAATGTTTAGTTTGTCAGCAAGTTAAAGCTGAACATCAAGTTCCGTCTGGATTATTACAATCGATTATGATTCCTGAGTGGAAATGGGAAAGAATCACGATGGACTTTGTGTCGGGATTGCCTTTATCTCCGAGAAAGAAAGATGCAATCTGGGTGATTGTGGACAGATTGACGAAATCTGCTCATTTCATTCCACTGAGAACTGATTATTCTTTAGATAAATTAGCTGAATTGTATATTGATGAGATTGTGAAATTGCATGGAGTACCGTTGTCTATAGTGTCTGACAGAGATCCGAGATTTACCTCACGATTTTGGAAGAAACTGTAAGATGCTTTAGGCACGAAATTACACTTCAGTACTACTTTTCATCCGCAAACGGATGGTCAATCCGAGCGAATCATTCAGATTCTTGAAGACATGCTGAGATGTTGACAGTTCGTGGGAAAAGCACTTATCATTGATTGAGTTTGCGGATAACAATAGTTTTCAATCTAGCATTAAAATGGCACCATATGAGGCTCTTTATGATCGAAAGTGTCGAACTCCATTGTATTGGACTGAACTGGGTGAGAATAAAATTCACGGGGTTGATTTGATAAAAGAGACTGAACAAAAAGTGAAGGTAATTCGTGACAGTTTGAAAGCAGCCTCAGATCGTCAGAAATCTTATGCAGATTTAAAATGAAAAGATATCGAGTTTAAGATTGGTGATAAAGTGTTTTTGAATGTGTCTCCGTGGAAGAAAATATTTCGATTTGGCCGAAAGTGCAAGCTGAGTCCGAGGTTCATCGGGTCGTACGAGATTAGTGAACGAGTTGGACCGGTTGGTTATAGATTGAGATTGCCATCTGAGTTAGAAAAGATTCATAACGTGTTTCATGTGTCAATGCTTCGATGGTACAGATCAGACCCATCTCATGTGATTGCTCCTACTGAGGTTGAAATTCAGTCAGACTTGTCGTATAGTGAAGAACCAATCTGAATCTTGGCACGAGAGATTAAAGAGCTGAGAAACAAAAGAATTTCCTTAGTGAAAGTGTTATGGCACAAACACGGGGTTGAAGAGGCTACGTGGGAATCTGAGAATGTTATGAGAGAGCAATATCCACACCTATTCACTGGTAAGATTTTCGGGAACGAAAATCCCTAAGGGGGGAGAGTTGTAACATCCCGATTTAGACCCTAGTCGGAACAGTGGTTCAAGACCATAAATCTGAGGTCGTAAAAATATTTTAATGATATATTTTGTGTGAATGATATGTGACATAGTCTGTGTGAAAATTCTGTGTGATAATTTGATCGTTTGTGTGTCGAATTAAGAGAAAGGATTAAATTACATAGAGAGTAAAATGTTGTGTGCTGATTTGTGAGTACTTAAATGTTGATGGCTTTTTAAGGAGGAGGCCTTATATTGTTAATTAACCATTTTTAAAATAACTGGAGTGTTAAATGACAAACTAGCCTTAAAATGTATTTGTTTTATATGTTTTATTAAAGGGCAAAATTGGTAATTGTTTAATAAGTTATTATTAATGAAAAACAAAACAATTTGATGGCCATTTTCTTATCTTTCTTCCACCAAAACTAGAGAAAAGAGATAGCCGTTGAAGCTTTGTGATTTTCGGCACTTACTTAGCTTAATTCAAGGTATGTTTGAGCTCGGTTTTTGATAAATTCTACATTTTCGTAATCGTTGCTTTGTGCTCTAGCTAACCCATGTTGTAATTTCATGAATTGATGATGTTTTGTGAAGAGCCATTGATGAACATTTGAGCTATGTGCTAGTTAGTAGTAAATATGAGAGCTTGGTGTTGGATTAACATGTGTTGTTTTTGAATTTTTGGTTAATTTAGCTAATTAGGGCTAAATTGTGAAAATAGCAAACTGAAGGGTTAAAATGTGAAATAAATGAAATGTGCGGGTTTGTATGGATATTAGTAAAATTCAGCTAAGCTTGTGCTAGGTGGAATTTGGTGAATTTGATGATTTTGTGAATTAGGGACTAAAGTGTCGAAATGTGAAAATGTGAGGGCTATTATGCAAAATGTCTTAAATGTGTGTATGTGGGCTAAATTGAATGAAATGGTGATTGAATGGATTGATTTTAAATTTGAATAGACCAAGAGAGAAGAGGATCGGATCAATATCGAGGCAAAGATAAAGTGCTCGATTAATCGACCGTATCGATAGTTCGACGTCCGAGGTAAGTTCGAACATAATACCTGTATTTAGCTATGTTTAATGCTATGAAATAAATGGTATGATATTATTACAAAGTGAATGCTATGTGGTAGATTGAGTTAAATGGCACCAAGTGTGCGTATTCGAAAACATGATCGGGATAAACAACACTGTGTGTGTGCGGAGTAATTAAGCTTCGGCTTTGTGGTTGGCACTGTGTGTACGATGCCGATTTAAGTTCGGTTTGAGATGGATGTATTAAGTTACGATGCTAAATAAGTTTCGGCTAGCTATTTAGGCACTAAGTGTCCGAATGAATCGAGGAAGAAACGAATGTGGATTGAAATGAATCGTGATTATTGATTAGCAAAAGCATTTGACAACTAAGTGTTGGCTAAGGTACGCTCGGAACCTATGTGGTTGGTGAAACTATGATAGTGGTCGGGGATGAGTTAATTGAACATGTTGGTTGTGATTGGTATTATATTTGTGATAGTAAAATTAATCTATGTAATGACATGTTGATATTATGTATTATGTTATGAACTTACTAAGCTTTATAAAGCTTACTTTGTGATTTGTTTCTCTGCTTTGCAGTGTCTGTAAAGCTAGCTCGGATCAGGAGATCGTCAGCTTCTCATTCACACTATCGGCAATCTATTTTGGGGTATTTTGGAAAGATGTACATAGTTAAAATATGGCATGTATAGGCTGGTCATTTGGATCATGTTTAATGTTTGTAAGTAGCCATAAGATGTGGCTAGATATGTGCTAGTTTTAACATGAATGAACTTGGTATATGTGATGTATCTGTTGGTATGGTTTGTGGGTTGAGAAATTGATTATTGAATGGTAACTTTGTGTTGATTAAATGCTAGCATGAATTAGTGAAATTAGAAAAGGAATGATGTTTGGAAGGGAATGTATTATGCTTGTGATGAGATAAGTTTTGGTAGTGAAATTGCCATGGTTGGAATTGGTATTGAATGCATAGATTGAATAGTCATATTGGTAAGTTTTTGGTTGCCTTGTGAGCATGATATGTTTTGGTATGTGTTGCTTATAGGTTTGACCCTAAGTGGGTGGCATTTTGGCATTGCAAAATGGCCTATAATGTCACACGGTCTAGGCACACGGGTGTGCCTAAAAACCGTGGGTGAATTGGCAGGATGTAGCTTAGTAGCACACGGCCTTGACACGGGGGTGTCAGCTAGCCGTGTGCACAAGTCAGTAGCTAGCCACGGCCTTGGTACACGGGCGTGCTTGGTGGCCGTGGTAAGGAAGACAGTATATAGTCTATTAGCACACGGCCATGGCACACGGGCGTGCTTAGTGACCGTGTTGATATAGTTAGTATATGGACACGAGAGGACACACGGGGGTGTCTAGAAGTTGTGGAGGGCACACGGTCTCCTCCCACGGGCGTGTATCCCCTGAAGTTTAAAAGAAAATTTTAAATGTATGAGAATTCCTGTGTGTATTCGGTTTAGTTCCCACCCCTCTTTAGTATGTAAATTAGGTCTCGTAGACCTCGATAAGGGACACCATGATTGTAATTGAATGTGATTGATGATTATTGACTTTGTGTCGCAAATGGGTTGTGGAATGATTCCATTATTCGGTAATGCCTCTTATCCCTATTCCGGCGACGGTTTTGGGTTAGGGGTGTTACAACTGCACCTTCAGTGAAATAAGATTTGCTATCTTCAATCTACTCCACTGCAACCTCAGGGAGATAAGACTTGTAATTTGTAGCTTTAATCTGTTCCACTGCAACTTCTGGGAAATAAGATTCGCTATCTTCAGTTTGCTCCACTATAACTTCAAGGAGATGAGTCTTGTAACTTCAACATGCCCTACTGCAACTTCATGGAGATGAGGTTTATAGCTTTAATCTGCTCTCCTGCAACTTTAGAGAGATAAGATTTTCTACCTTCAGTCTGCTCTACTGCAATTTCAGGGAGTTAAGACTTGTAATTTGTAGCTTTAATCTGTTCTACTGCAACTTCAGGGAAAAACGATTTGCTACGATGACTATAATCCGTCCCACTGTAACTTCAGGGGTATAAGATTTGTGGTTTCACGGATTTGTTACACCGTTCTCTAGGGAACATGACCTGTAGAATCCATTTTATGGGCCTATTTATACTTAGTGATTAGGATGTCATGATCAGAATGAATCAAATGCTCCTAACTAGATGTGTATGAATGATATTTGCACGAATGCAGAATGTCATTTTTTTAGAATGAACACTTTTTAATGCTTAGGTTGTCATTGCTCGCTGTTTATCAAGGTTCTATCACTGATATGTTACCTTGCCCTCTTGTTCAGCTGGCATATTTAACAGAAAATTTGAAGAAATATTAACAGTTTAGATTATTCTTTCTCAAATGTTTCTAACCCTTAAGTTTGGTTAGTCTTGAATAGTGGTTCTATTTTTAGATTCTCGTACTATTTAGAAAACCTTTTAGAGCAATATGCAGAACTCCTTTTTCTTTGAATATTATTAGTCCATTAATTATTATTTCAATGAAAAACGCTTGAAAAAAGATTATCGTAATGGATAAAAGGAATTTTATTGAGAGAAAAGCTTGAAACAGATAAATTAATCAAAGATAGCAAATGTTGCTGAAATATAAGATGAATAAGATGAAAATAGGTGCCCTAAATATCATAGCATGATCTTCTTCGCACTAACTCCTCGAGGGCCCTTTTGAACTTGATATGTGTTTTGGAGATCCAAAATACTTTATTGATGCCCCAAGATGTAGCATCTCTCTTTCTTGTTAATTCTGATAGGGTAGGATTTCCATATGGCCCACCTTCAATCAAAATTTGAATTTCCCTTTTCTGGGTTTTCGCCTTGGCCTCTCCATTTTTTTTAGGTGAAGTACTTATTGACTGAATCTGAATTCACAGGATTGAGCAGGTTCTTGCCATCCATCTTAGTCAAAATCAACGCTCCTCCAGGAAAAAGCTTTCTTTACCACATAAGGTCCTTCCCAATTTAGCATCCACTTTGCTCTGAAATCCTTTTGTATGGGCATGATATTTTTCAATACTAGGTACCCCTCATGGAATTTTCTGGGACAAACCTTTTTGTTGTAAGCTCGCATCATTTGCTTTTGGTACATCTGACCATGACGGATGGCTTTCAACCTTTTCTCTTCAATCAAGTTTAGCTGATCATATCGGGATTAGATCTATTCTACTTCATCCAACTTCAATTCTGCCAAAACTCGGAAAGAAGGAATCTCGACTTCAATGGGTAAAACCGCCTCTATTCCATAGACCAAAGAGAAAGGTGTTGCCCCAGTTGAGTTCCCGACTGATGTTCAATAAGTATAGAGGGAAAATGATAACTTCTCATGCCAATCTTTGTAAGTCTCAGTAATTTTCCCCACTATCTTTTTGATATTCTTATTGGCTGCCTCCACTGCACCATTCATTTTTGGGCGATATGGTGATGAGTTGTGGTGTTTGATTTTGAACTGATTGTAGACTTCTGATATCATGTTGTTGTTCAAATTTAGTACATTGTCAGATATGATCCGTTCTGGCATTCCATATCGACATATGATCTCTTTCTTTAAGAACTCGCTGACTGCCGACTTCGTGACATTGGCATATGAAACGGCTTTTACCCACTTTGTAAAGTAATCGATGGCCACGAAGATGAATCGATACCCGTTAGAAGCTGTAACAGTCTAATTTTGGGGCTAGTCGGAACAGTGGTTTTGAAACCACTAATCCGAGGTCAGAGAAATTATTTTTAATATTATTTTATGAGTTATGACATGATTATATGAATGCATGAAAATTTTGGTGCATTAATTTTGGTGATTGGATGTTTAATTGTGAAAAAGGACTAAATCACATAAAATACGAAAGTTTTTTTTTACAAGCTAGAGGTGTCATATAGTTATAAAATTTTAATTGAAGGTCCCTAATGTGAAGTTAGGCCTTGTTTAGTATGATGGCCGGCCATAGGGGACAAAATAGAGACTTGGTCAATGGCTAGGTGAAGTTTTGATGATTTAATTGATAAATAAAATAAAATAAAGAGAGGCTATCATTTCTTTCATCTTTCTTTCTTCTTCCACTAAAAATATCAGCAAGCTTAAGAGTTTGGAAGCTTGAAATTTTCAGCTACATCTCATCCTTGCAAGTAAGTCATATTGATGGTTATTTTTGATGATTTTTGTACTTTTGAAACCCCTAAAGCTTAAGCTAGCTAAAGAGGGGACTATTTTACAAAATGGTTGAAAGTTTAAGGATTTTCCATGAGAGTGCTTATGTTGTTTTCTGAGTTTTTATGGAAGAAAAAGAATCTTGGGTGTTAAATACACAATTTTTGTGAAAGGTGTTTCTATGAAAACACTTAAAAGGACTTTTTTTGTGAAGGTTATAAAATAGATGATAAATGTGTGAAGTAATTGAATTGTTGAGTTGCTATAAGAGGGAATACGAATCGGCTAGGCTTGAGTGTGTGGAAAATGAGCACATTTCATTTTACGAGCCTAGGGGTAAAATCGTAATTTTGTAAAAGTTTAGGGAAAAAATGGTCATTTTTTCCAAATTAATAATTTTGGAGTAATTAGATTAATGTGATTATTTAATGAGCTAAATATGTCATTATAGATCAAGAAGAACGTGGAATCAACCTTGACCGGGGAAAAGGCAAGGTTTCGGACTAAACCTCAAATTGACATATTTTGTATCGAGGTAAGTTTATGTGTAAATGATACATCCTTATTACGTAATGTTTTTACCTATTAATGCATTGTGTGGATGTAAATACTTATTGGTGAGATTTATTGAAAATGGTAGAAAATGGCAAAATTCTCGGATGAACCTTCGGGAGGGGAATAGGGGTACAGATAAATATCCGTAAGTGTGAAATTATTATTGGTGGGCTGTGTGTGATACCACCTTATTATTTATTAACGATGGGCTGTGTGTGATACCATCGTATATATTATCATTTTGGTGGGCTGTGTGCGATACCACCATAATTATCATTGTTGGTGGGCTGTGTGCGATACAACCCTATTATTGATTAATGGTGGGCTGTGTGCGAAACCACCGGGTATCTTGTATCATTCTGAAGGGTTCATCGAGAAACTTGTCTAAGTGAAATTTCATGTGGCTTTATGGTGATAAGTGCAGGGTATAAGTGCAAGTAATTGTGAGTAATGTTATATGATATATGTATGGAATATGGTGAGGTTTGAAATGAGTAAGTATGATTATGAGGACTTGGATTGTTTTTATTTAGTAAGTAATGTTCTTGATTGATAAAAATGTGTTATGATGTATATTGTTTACATATAGACTTACTAAGCTTAGAGCTTACTCCCTTCTCTTTTCCCTTATTTTATAGTGGCGAAGGGCCAGCTCGGGATACGAAGATAATCAGAAGATCACCCAGACTATCAACACATCTTGGTATAGTTAAATTTAGCATTTTGAGTATGGCATGTATAGGGACTAGACTGAGTTGAATGTCATATTATTTTGGCCAAATGTGTTGGCTCTTTCAAAGATGAATTCTTTTGTATAAGACCATAGTTGTTGGCTCTTTCTTATTAATCTATGAAATGATGAGGTTATTCATGAATGTGCAAGTTGCATTGTTGTTTTGTTTGGTTTAATTATGTATGAATGAGTTGATGGTTTGATAAGAATTATGTTTGTATGTGTTGGGGTGGTAGAAAGAGCTTGGAAAATGCCTTGTTCTTGTCCACAAAGGTAGAGACATGGGCGTGTGTCTAGGCCGTGTGTGACACACTGTCAGCCTCATGGGCGTGTGGTTAGGCCGTGTGTCCCATTTGCATGCTAGGTTGGCAAGTTTAGTATGCTCAGTAGTAACCACACGGGCAGAGACACGGCCGTGTGTCTCAACCGTGTGGAAGACACGACCATAGTACATGGGCGTGTGCCCAGGCCATGTGAAGTCTGCACCTAAATTTAGGAATTTAATTCGCCACACAGTCTAAGGACACAGGCGTGTGCCTTGGCATTTATAGAATGATGACGTCAGAAACAGAATGCCAAGGTTTTTACACATGGGCTAAGATACGGGCGTGTCGTGGCCGTGTGAATGACACGGGCCATGGACATGGGAGTGTGTCCGGCCGTGTGAAAACCCCTATTGGTTCGAAATGAGAAATAAATCCACACGGGTGTGGAACACGGACATGTGAAGTTCCACACAGACGTGTCCCTGCCTCTACACGGGCGTGTGGACTGTTTGATGAAAATTTTCTAAGTCTTTCTAGAGATCCTTAAAAGAGTTTGATTTGATCCCAAACCATTCCTAATGTGTGATTTAGGCTTCGCAGGCTTGTTTAAGAGGTGTTACGAAAAGTTTTAATTTGAGTGGAAAGTCATGTCTCAATTTTACATAATTGCTTGCATATGAGTTTAGTAATGCCTCGTACCCTGTTCCGGCATTGAATACGGGTAAGGGGTGTTACAGAAGCTTTGGGTGAAATTGACCCAATGACATCCATGCCCCACATAGAGAAAAGCAACAGAGTAGTCATAACATGAAGAGGTGAAGGAGGTACATGAATTTTATCTCCATAAATTTGACACTTGTGTCATTTCTTGGCATAACTGATGCAATCTCCTTCCATGGTGAACGAATAATACTTGAATCTCATGATTTGCCTGGCCATTGTAAAACCATTGCTATGTGTTTCGCAGACACCCTCGTGGACTTCTTTCAAGATTTTCTTAACCTCGACAGCATCTACACATCTTAGCAGCACCGGATCCTTTCTTCTTTTATATAGGATCTCCCCATCTAAGACATAATAATAGGCCAGTCCTCTCAATGTCCTTTTATAATTCTCAGTTGCTTGGTCAGGGTATTCATGATTCTTCACATATCGCAGTATATCGTTGTACCAAGGGTGATCGTCCTCTTCTTCTTCTTCTTCTTCAATGTTGTAACAATGAGCTGGAGTCTCATAAATACTCATCTGGATAGGCTTTACATCCTCTTGTTTGTTCACTTTGACTATCGAAGCCAAAATAGCCAAGACATCAGCCATCTGATTTTCATCTCGTTGGAGGTAATAGATTCATTGATGATCAGCCAAAGTAGCGATTCATTGATTAGAAACGTAAAGAGTTTCTTGAATTGAAGCAAGGAAAAATGACTGTGATAGAGTATGAACGTGAATTCGTCAAACTCAGTAAGTATGCTCAAGAGTGTGTGTCTACGAAAGCTATTATGTGTAAGAGATTCGAAGATGGGCTAAACGAGGATATCAGATTGTTAGTTGGGATTTTAGAGTTGAATGAATTCATGGTGTTGGTCGATAGAGCTTGCAAGGCTGAAGAGTTGAATAAGGAAAAGAGAAAAGCTATGATTGAGGCCCGAGATGCAAGGAAGAGGCCGATGAGTAAGTCTTTCCAAACCCAATCAAAGAGGTCCAAAGAAATGAACCCTCGAACTACTACTTTAGTTGGGTATTCACTCCAATATCGTGGTAACACATATTCGAGCTCGAGAGTTCAAGCCACCTCGATGGCAAGCGTGGGCAATGCAAAGTTAAATAAACTGGAGTGTCCAAATTGTGGTAGACAACATACTAGGGAGTGCTGGGGAAACAATCAAACTTGCTACAAGTGTGGTTCAACCGACCACTTCATTAGAAACTATCCTGAGAAGGATGAGAAAGACAGAAAACAAGAAGTAAGGGCGAGCAATGTACCTTCGAGGGGTAGACCACAAAGGAACCCGGGGAGTGGGACTAGTAGTAGTGGTGTGCCTAGAGATTCTACTGTGAAATTAGAGGGTAGAGCACCTGTAAGGACTTATGCCATTCGCGCTCGCGAAGAGGCATCATCTCTAGATGTGATACCGGGTACTTTTTCTCTTCATGATATCTCTGTTGTTGCTTTGATTGATCCGGGGTCTACCCATTCCTATATCTGTATGAAATTGGTATCTAACATGAATATGATTGTTGAGTCTACAGAATTTGTGATAAAAGTGTCAAACCCATTAGGCAAACATGTGCTAGTTTACAAAATGTGTACGAATTGTCCCTTGACAATTAGAGGTCAATGTTTTCCAGCAAATCTCATGTTATTGTCGTTTGATGAATTTGATCTGATTCTTGGCATGGATTGGTTGACTAGTCATAATGTTTTAGTAAACTGTGGTAATAAGTTTATTGAATTGATATGTGTAAATAGAGATGCCATTCGGGTTGAATCAGGTAAATTGGATAATATGCCTATTGTGATTTCGTCTATGGTAGCTGAGAAATACATGAGAAAAGGGTATGAGTCCTATCTCTCCTTTGTGTTGAATACTCAAGAGTTAGGAGTAAAGATTGAATCAGTGCTTGTGGTGTGCGAGTATCCAGCTGTGTTTCCGGAAGAGTTACCCGGATTGCCTCCAGTTAGAGAAGTTAAGTTTGACATTGAGTTAGTTCCGCGTACAGCACTTATTTCAGTTTCCCTATATAGGATGGCACCGTTAGAGTTAAAAGAGTTGAAGGTTCAGTTGTAAGAGTTAACGGATAAAGGTTTTGCAAGACCGAGCTATTCACCGTGGGGTGCTCCGGTACTTTTTGTGAAGAAGAAAGATGGGTTGATAAGATTGTGTATAGACTACAGACAATTTAACAAGGTGACAGTGAAGAATAAGTATCCTTTGCCAAAGATCGATGATTTGTTTGACCAATTGAAGGGAGCTATGGTGTTCTCTAAGATAGACCTGAGGTCTGGCTATTACCAGTTGAGGGTTAAGGAACAAGATGTGCCGGAAACTGCATTTTGGATGAGGTATGGCTATTATGAGTTCCTTGTCATGCCATTTGGCTTAACAAATGCTCCTGAGATCTTTATGGATTTAATGAACTGTATTTTCTGACCGTATTTGGATAAGTTTGTAGTTGTTTTTATCGATGACATATTGATTTATTCTCGGGATGAGAGTGAGCATACAGAGCACCTGACAATTGTTTTGCAGACGCTAAGAGGTAAGCAGTTATATGCTAAGTTTAGCAAGAGTGAGTTTTGGCTCCAAGAGGTCGGATTCTTAGGACACATTGTGTCGGGTGATGGCGTTAGAGTTAATCCGAGTAAGATCTCGGCTATTGTTGAGTAGAAATTGCCGAAGAATGTTTCAGAAATTAGAACGATCCTGCACCAAAAATTACATAGGCCAAATGGTCATGTGGGGTGATCGTTTGTGGTACACGACCATGTGACAGACCGTGCCTTAGGCCACGTGCACCTAAAATAACTTCAAAACCAAGCTATTTCAACTACCATTGTAACAATCAGATTTGGGGTTAGTCGGAATAGTGGTTTCGAGACCACTAATCTGAGGTTGAAGAAAATCATTTTTAATGTTATTTTATGTGTTATAGCATGATTATAAGGATGCATGAAAATTTTGATGCTTTAATTTTCGCGATTGTATGCTTAATTGTGAAAAAGGACTAAATCACATAAGTGCGAAAGTTCCATTTTACAAGCTAGAGGAATCTAATAGCTATGGAATATTAAATTGGGGGTCCTTAAAGTTCAATTAGACCTTCCTAAAAGTGATGGCCGGCCAAAGGATACGAGCATTAAATTGGTCAAAAAAAAATTTGGTGATATTAGGTGACTAAATGAATAAAATAAGACTAAATAAAAAAGATGTCATCTTTTACTATTCCCATTTCTTCTTCCACCGAAAATTGAAGTGAAAATAGAGGTTTTTGGAGCTCAAACTTTCAACCAAGCTATTCTCTTGCAAGTAAGTGATCTTAGAGGTCTTTCTTGATAATTTTTGTACTTTTGGAACCCTTAAAGCTTAAGCTAGCTAATGAGGGGACGATTTTGCAAAATGGTTGAAATTTTAGGGATTTTTCATGTGAGTGCTTCTGTTGTTTGCTGAGTTTTTAGGGAAGAAAATGAATTGTGGTTGTTAAATAAACAACTTTTGTGAAAGGTGTTACCATGAAAACACCTAAAAAGACCTATTTGTAAAGGTTATAAATTGAGTAGTAAATGCATGAAATGATTGGTATTGTGAATGGTTATAAGAGTAATAAATGTTCAGCTAGGCTTGTTTAATGAGAAAATGTGATGAAAAATATTTATGAGCCTAGGGGCAAAATTGTAATTTTGCCAAAGTATAAGGGAAAACAGTCATTTTTGCCTAAATAGTAATTTTGAAGTGTCATGATTTATGTAGCGATTAAATGAGTAAATTTTATTATTTTAGATCAAGAAAAACGCGGAAACAACCTTGACTGGGAAAAAGGCAAGGTTACGGATTAAGCCGCAAATTAACATATTTTGCACCAAGGTAAGTTTATGTGTAAACGATACATCTTTAATACATATGTTGTTATCTATTAATGTATTGTATGGATGTAAATACTTATTGGTGAGATAGATTGAAAATGATAGAAAATTAGTAATTCTCGAATGAACCTCGGAATAGAAATGTGGATACGGTCAAATAACCGTAATTATGTAATTGTTGGTGGGCTGTGTGGGATACCACCTTGTTATCTATTCACGATGGGTTGTGTGCGATACCATCATTTACATTATCATTTGGTGGGCTATGTGCGATACCACCGTAATTATCATTGTTGGTGGGCTGTGTGCGATACCACTCTATTATTGTTTAATGGTGGGTTGTGTGTGAAACCACCGGTACTTTGTATCATTCCGAAGGGTTCATCGAGAAACTTGTTTAAGTAAATATTTTATGTGGCTTTGTGGTGATAAGTGCAGGGCATAAGTACAAATAAATGTGAGCAATGTATATGATATATGGTTAGGATGTGGTAAGAGTTGAGATGTGTAAACATGATTATGAAAATGTGAATTGTTCTTACATAGTATGTAATGTGTTAGATTGATTCGTATATGGTATGATACTTATTGTTTACATGTAGACTTACTAAGCTTAAAGCTTACTCCCTCTCTTTTTCCTTGTTTTATAGTGTCAAAGAGCCAGCTCGAGATATGAAGATAATCAGAAGATCACCCAAACTATCAACACATCTTGGTATAATTAGACTTAACATTTTGAGTATGGAATGTATAGGGACTAGACTTAGTTGAATGTCATATTGTTTAGCTGAATGTCATATTGTTTTGGCCAAATGTGTTGGCTCATTCAAAGATGATGTAACACCCCAAACTCGGCTTAGAAGTTAGGCCCAAATCTGGCGTGTCACATTGAAGTGTTTTTCGAAAACCACGTTTTCATTGAAAATCCTTCTTGTTTAAAGGCTTAAGTAAAAACCTAGTTACGTTAGTTTATTTTTAAAACGTGGTACATTGAAAAATTATTAGTTTTAATCCCAAAACATCTTTTCAGTTGCGGAAGCTGATTTTGAAAGTAATTGATTTACGAAAAAGAATAAGTTGCGAAACCATTTCAAAAATATTGCGAAAACTTAGTGTTGTTTTAAAAACAGTTAGCATTTTGGAAAACCGTGATTTACTTCTAACGGATATAATTCAAAGTAAAGAAATATCCATAGTAAAAATCCAGAAACTTAAAGAGACCTTATTACAACCCAAATCTAAATACTTGAATGTAAATAACCAAAACGGAAAACACAAGCAGTGTGTGGCCTTCTCCGAGTCCCTCGCAGCACCGATCCGTCTAAGGCTGGGGATTACTTGCACAGTTAAAAATAAGGTGCGTTTGTGAAAACTCATTGTGTAATCCCCTCCTAACTAAAACAGTTAGTAAAATAGACAGAATTCAGAATCAGTCTGGGCCGGAGCCCAATACAGTAACAGAACAATATGTGTGGGTCTAAGCCCAGTACAATTTCACTTGGGCCTCACCCCTTATTAGAATCAATTGGGCCTAGCCCATTCTCCATATCAGTAACAATTGGGCCTAGCCCAAACAGAATTAATTCCATATGCATAATGTGTGATGCATGCTAACCCATCCCATCCAACCCTGCACTTGCCTCCGTCCAACCCTGCACTACCTGCGAGGAATAAATCACCCACACCATCCCTACACTCCCAATGTTAACACCGGTTGCAGCACTAACCGAAATCGCAAAGTTGCTAGTATATATATATGACTCTAAGCCTTCAGTAGCGGTATTATAATTGGCACAAAGCCATCAGTAACTGTATTATGTTTGGCACATAACCATCAGCGACGGTAATATAATTGGCACAGAGCCATTGGTAAGTATGATCGACACAGAGTCATCGATATATATATTAGGCACATAGCCATTGGTAAGTATGATTGGCACAAAGCCACAATCCAAATGGCAGAGAGCCATGTTTAGGTTAGCACAGAGCCATAATCAGATTACGCGACTTTAAGTCGTCCATCAGTCCATAGTCTTCTCGGGCAACCTTAAAAGATCAATACTGGATCCACAGTCGTCATGCGACCCGTGCGACCCTATTAGAACTTCCTCTATATCAATGCCCCAACCCTATGCAATATGTCGTGTATGTCATGCTCAATCATTACACGTGTATGCAAAATGGCATGCTCGGTAACAGTCATTTAAACACATGTTAAAAACATATCAGTTACACGACCACAGTCAAATCAGTTAAAACACAATCATATATTCACAGTTAGATCAGTTATAGTACTAATCAGTCAGTTACTCACAAGGGCAAAAAAGTCATTTTACCCTATAAGGCTATCGTCCTACCCTTTAGTGGTATTTCGGTAATTCTACCCTATTGGGGTATTTTGATAAATTCACAAATCAGCGGTATTTCTGTAATTGCACAAATTACAGGTATTTTAGTAATTTCACAAATTAGGGGTAGTTTGATAATTTTACTAATCGAGGGTATTTCAGTAATTTTACAAATTGGGGTATTTTGGTAATTTTGCAAGTCGGGGGTATTTCGGTAATTTTGCAAACTGGGGTATTTCGATAATTTTACAACTTGAGGGTATTTCGGTAATTTTGCAAATCGGGAGTATTCTGGTAATTTTGTGAATCGAGGGTATTTTGGTAATTTTACAAATTGAGAGTATTTCAGTAATTTTACAAATCGAGGGTATTTCGGTAATTTCACAAGTCAAGGGTATTTTGGTAATTTTGCAAATCAGGGGTATTTCGATAATTTCGCAAATCGAGGTATTTCGATAATTTTGTAAGTCGAGGGTATTTTGGTAATTTTGTAAACCAAGGGTATTTCAGTAATTTTGTAAACCAAGGTATTCTAAATAGAGATAACGATGCGAATGGGCCTAGGGCCCATTCTCGGCCCAAATGGGCCCACACGCTCGTGTGGCCCATATAGCCCAAATCTAGCCACAGATATGAGATTCACATAGTCCAGTCCAATATTTACTACATAATCATACAACTTATCCGATTGGGCCCACGGGCCCATTGGCCCCTTTTGGCCCATCGTGATCCAAACAGCCTAAACCCACAAGAACACTCATGATGGCCTCAACTATCACGTCGAAGCTCCCACACGTGCGCTCGCACGCTCGTGTGGCTACCATCGTCGTGTGACCAGTATTTCGGCATTTGCCGCTGTACAGCTAGAGTAGTGCGAAATACACACCTGATAGGAATCTGGAGTCAATCCGCACTTCGAACACTCCTATGCCCAAACGCCCACCAAGGTATGCTTACTCTCCTCATAGATCGCTCTATAAAAGCCAGCTTCTCGCCTACTCTCATGCTAGCTTCCCGATGTGGGATCCCTCCATCAATCCTCCAAAATTGTCCCAAATTAGCAAAATAGTCACATTTCGCATGTAAGGGGTTTTGAACTCAGGCTCCCCTGTAACTTAATCCATGCCGCCAGCCACCTTACCAACTAGCTCCTTGTGCCATTTTTTTATCACAATAATTTAAAAGGCCTACATCCAAGCATCTAGAGTTTTATTCACTTAAAACCAAAATTTTTGCTAAAGCCCAGGTTTGAACCTAGGACTTTTCCAACACCTCTCAGGACCCTTAACCATTGAAGCAAACATTTAATTGTGTCATTTCCTTGCATAATTAAATACATATTTGCAGCCTCCTTACGGACTCATACTCAAGGCCCAATACATCTAGGCCCAAATTCGGGGCGTTACAGATGAACACTTTTGTATAAGGCCATAGTTGATGGCTCTTTCTTATTAATCTATGAAAGATGAGGTTATTCATGATTGTGCAAGTACCATGTTGATTCACTTGGTTTAATTATGCATGAATGGGTTGATGGTTGAATGTGATTTATACTTGTTAAGTTGGGGTGATAGAAAGAACTTGGCAAATAGCCTTGTTCTTGTCCACACGGGTAGGCACACGGGCGTGTGTCTAGGCCGTGTGTGGCACACGGTCATCGTCATGGGTGTGTGGTTAGGTCGTGTGTCCCCTTGCATGCTAGGTTTACAAGTCAGTATGCTCAGTAGTAAACACACGGGCAGAGACACGGCCGTGTGTCTCAACCGTGTGGAAGGCACGGCCATGGACATGGGCGTGTGCCCAGGCCGTGTGAAGTCTGCACTTGAAATTGGGAATTTAATTCGCCACACGGTCGAAGGACATGGGCGTGTGCCTAGGCCGTGTGACATTTATAGGGTGATGACGTCAGAAATAGAATGCCAAGGTTTTTGGCACATGGGCTAAGACACGGGTGTCTCGAGGCTATGTGAGGGACACGGGCGTGTGTCCGGCCATGTGAAAACCCATGTAGGTTCGAATTGAGAAATAATTCCACACGGGTGTGGAACACTGGCATGTGTTATGCCACAGAGGCGTGTCCCATCTTCCACCCGGGCGTGTGGACTATTTAATGAAAATTTTTCTAAGACTTTTAGGGATCTCTTAGAGAGTTTGATTTGATCTCGAACTATTCTTAAAGCGTGATTTAAGCCTCAAAGGCTTGTTTAAGAGGTGATTTATAAAGTTTTAATTTGGAAGGGAAAGTCAGGTCTCGGTATTAAATGATTGTATGTGTATAAGTCTAGTAATGCCTCGTACACTGTTCCAGCAATGAATACGGGTAAGGGGTGTTACAACCATTCCTTAGGTTCCAAGCCATACCATTTCCATCCATTTTTACCTATTCAAAACACATTGAATCATGCCAAAATAAACTAAAAACATTCAACCTAAGTGTCTAACCAGTATGCCCTCATTGGCACCACAATTCAAGCATTAAACCATACACATTCATCAATCACATTCACCTTCAAGTACCTAACATTCAAGTCATAACACCTTACCACAATTCAAACGAATCTTTCAAGGAATGAATCAATTTGCTCATGTGCATATATATATATATATAAATATACACACATATATACATAATTAAGTTAAAAGCACCAAATATGTACACATCCACAAACCTTACATAACCAAAGTTTTAAACAACATCATTATAAGCAATTGAACTTAGAAAATCCTAGTACATGTCATTTTTAACCCAAAACCAAAATAATCAAAACTTCTACCGAGTCAATGAACAGATAGTGTGAGCTTTGGCTTGAACTTCCAACCGACTGTGACTTCCGATTATCTACAAAGAAAGAATGCAACAGGCGTAAGCAAACTAATGCTTAATAAGTTCGCATAAAACTTAAACATAAACCTATCGAATAGGAATCAACTTAAACAAATCAAGCATAATTTCATTAATTAGCTCATAAGCTCACTCATTTCCTATACACACCACAAACCTCACAAGGTTTGTGAATTTATAAATACAACATATAACATAACCATGACTACTACATTTATAAGAAAATGTATATTGAACCCAATTCATTCATCCAATGTTCATTTAACATAATACTTTTCACTTTAATTTTTCATATCAAATTATCCATTCACATGACTAATTTCATATAGCCATTTCATATATCCATTTCCATTTACACATTATCACCCAATGAACCAAATGAAATATCATCGGATACGCAAGAACGATGCTCACACAAGTTGTAAAATGGGTCTGCTCACACGAGCTGTGGATTGGGATGTTAGGATACACAATGCTACTCACACGAGCTGTGGAGAATCCGTAACAAATGCAGGACCTCAACCATCGGTAAGACATCCAAGACCAGTACTCGAAACGGTAAATACCCCTAATGACATGTCATTTATATCTTAAATATTCACGAGGTTCATATGGGCCACATTACACATTCAGTTCATTTACTTTATTTACTTTAAACCATTACAAGCACATATCCATATAGTTCTCACTTTTCTTACATAATCTTCAATTTAAATAATACTGCAATGTAGTCCAATTCACAAAATACCAAATATCAATTAATTTAACTCATTCACAACATGTATAACAATAAATAAATCATCAAGAACAAAAATTAATTAGTTTAATAAACATACGAACTTACCTATTTGAAAACGATTACAAATACACAGTGGCGTATCTAGGGGCCTGGAAGGGGCCCCGGCCCCCTTTAAAATGGGAAATTATCCATTTAGGCCCTTTAGAAAATTTAAAATTTTAACTTAGTAAAGGTAAAATTGCACTTTGCCCTCCTAAAATGATAAAAACAAAGATTTAATCCTTTAAAAATTATAAAGATATAAACTATTAAACATTACAATTTAATTTCAGCCCCCCTAAAAAATTTTTTTTGGCTTTGGCTCTGCAAATACGATGCTGATGACTATTCCGCCAACTTCGCTTTTCCATGATTTGTGTTTGGTTAATTTTTTTCTTGATTTTTAACTCAATTAACCATTTAAAATAACTTAAAATTTTAAAGTTTTGTGTATAAGTCCTTTTATTAACATTTTACAAATTTACCCTCAATTTTTACCTTTTATGCAATTTAGTCCCTATACTAAAACTTTCAGAACTTACACAATTAACCCAAAAACCATTAAGCTGAATTTATTATATTCCCTCTACAGTCCTTAAAAACTAAATTTTTACAATTAAACCATGCCAATTTCAATATTATATCAATTAAATCCTTATATTCAAAACTAATTAAAACTATTTTACAAAATGTTCCTATTTAACCATCAAGCTCGTGAACCTATCAATTAAATTCAAAAACACATATAACTCATTCATGGTAAGTCCCTAATATTTTAAAAATTTCTCAATTTAATCCCTGGACTAGATAAATTAAGCTATAACGATCTAGAACACATAAAAATTACTAAAAACGGAAGTCAAACACATACATGCATGTAAAAAAAAGCTTGGTCAAAAGCTCCCTAAAACATCCATGGTGGTTTCGGTTTTGAAACAAAAGAAACAAGAAAAATGGTGGTTTCATCTTTTGTTTTATTTTAATTTTGTTTATTTCTCAAATTACAATTTTACCCTTTAATTAATAATTCAAATTTCATGAAATACATCGCCAAAACTATCCATAAATGTCCATATGGTCTAATTACTTCTAAAGTCCCTCAATTCAAATTCCTATAGCCATTTAACACATTTAACTATTAGCAATTAACTTTTGCAACTTTTACGATTTACTCCTTTTTACCTAATTAACTATCTAAACGTTAAAATTTCTTAAACAAATTTTTATATGACACTAATATAGACTTGTAAATATTAAATAAATAATATTTACTAACTCGTTAATCGAAATTGTGGTCCTATTTCCGATACCACTGAAAATGGGATGTTACAACCAATGTTTGGGCAGGTGCCTAGATTTAACAACTTTGTGTCGGACTCCCCCCCGGGTAAATTTAGGATTACTATGTTCTTTATACACCTCATACTGATAAGTTAAGATGGAATGGGAACTTGTAAAAGATTTAAGAATAGAAGAGGAGAAAGTGCTTGGAGGAAAAACATTTGTGCTTTATGAAGGAAATTCCTTCGTTGGGCCTTTGAGGCATTTCACATGGGGCACATCGATTATTTTCCATTTCTTGCGCTAGCTTGCTTATATTTATTTAGCCTAAGCTTACAAATTATAAGGTATGATGGATCTCAAGTCCACCATAAATAAATTCCTATGCCTAAATAGTATATAAATAGCAGTATAGGGAGTAAGGTTGATCCAGCAGAAACTAGTATATTTAAAATTGTTGCTCGGTTTAACCAGGTTCCGCGCCAGGCAGCTGTTGTGCCCACGACGTGTGACAATCTGTGCAAAAATAAAAAGGGGAGATTAAATATGATTAAAATAAAAATAATAGAGATAGTTTAAATAAAAAATAGTAAAAAATAAATAGAATCAAAATTAAATTGAATAAAACAATTTGATGATATTCTAGCTGTAGGCTTGATTTTGGTTCCGGTGTTGAACCCATCCTTAATAACATGTTTTCTCCTTTAACAGATAAATCAGTTATAATGATTGAGGATGCCTTAGACCACCAATCCTTCTCTGTGTAAATTAATTGTAGGAACGCCCGACAACTAATCATTATTGAATGAACAACCACAAAACACGCGTCCAAGATTTAACTCTCAGGTAGCCTTGTGAACTAGAAGGGCGCAACTCGAACCAACAGCTTCAACCATGCAGGTCATTTGAATTCGATTTCTATTTCCCTTGACGGATCCAACCAACCACTTAATTGGAAACGCTAATGTGTTCTTCTGTAGACTGAATACGACGGATGATCGTATCAGTTCTTTCAACTGTATGCCCATTAACATCGAATCAACAAGCTCTTTTTGACTTGGTGTTAATCCAATTTTATGAGACGATGATGCCTATCTCCTAAACCGGAGAAACAACAAACACCGAAATGAAAGTTTTAGGTGCGAGTTCAAATCTCACAATTCTCTCCTAAATAAACTATTGACTTAGTAACGATTAGTTTAAAAAAAAGAGTAAAAAATGAAAACAAGATGTGCAATGTTTCAAATATAGAAACAAAATGAAAAATTGAAATTTTAGTTCAATTTGAAGTCAGGCGTCTCCCCCTCCTCCTTAAACCTCCAAACTATATATATAATAAAATAAAAGGGTAAAGTACACCAACAGTCACTCAACTTTGATCTCAATGACAAAACAATTACTCAACTTTCAAAAAATAACAAATTAGTCACTAATGTTATTGAAAAGTGATAAATCAGTCACCCACTAACGTTTTCGGTTACAAGCCTGACGGAACAGATGATGTGACCAATTAACTAGCTAACGTGGCCAATTAACTTGCCACGGTGGAAACCCAATTTAAGAACCAAACAAAACAGTAAAAGAAGAAGAAGAGAAGAAATGGAGATGCCGAAACAAGAAAAACCATTAGAGGTCCAAACTTTTCCTTCTTCACTGTTTATTCATGGCAAAGGAAGACGACGACCAGAAGTGGTCACACCACCAATTCCCATTAATTTTCTTCATTCTTTACCAACCTATCCAATTTTATTTTATTTTTTTTCTCCTTTCTAATATTTATTAATAAGGTTAATTTTTCCTTATCGATCTGTAAATTTCGATTATGTCTTTTCTGGTGTTGGAGTTTTTTGGATCTGGATTTCGGTTTGATTAGAAATTAATTTTCTTCATTCTTTGTCGACCTATCCAATTTTATTTTATTTTTCTTCTCATTTCTAATATTTATTAATCAGGTTAATTTTTCCTTATCGATCTATAAATTTCGATTATGTCTTTTCTAGGGTTGGAGTTTTTTGGATCTGGATTTCGGTTTGATTAGAAATTAATTTTCAAAAATAAAATTTTAGGGTTAGTTGATTTTTAGGTTTTGTTTATTTAAAAGATTGTTTGACCTATAGATTTGTTAACCCTTTGGATCGAATTTGTTGGGAATTGATGTTTCGTCTGTGAATCAGCCTTACTTTTATAAATTTCCTTAGCGATTTCTAAATCTAGGGTTAGGTTTTGTTGGGAATTGGGGCTTTTGTTTTTTTTTTTTTTTCATTTAATTGACTCTGGAGAAGTTAATTTACATATGATATTGCAATATTAATCCTTTTGTTGTTGTTGTTGTTGTTCTTCTTCTTCTTCTTCTTGTTGGAGTCGGTTAAAGGCTAGGTCACTTTTCCGTTACGTCTGTAACAGAAAATGGTTAGTATGATTGATTTCTTATTTTTTGAAAGTTGGTTGACTGAATTGAAAGTTGAATGACTGTTTTGACATTGAGATCAAAGTTGAGTGACTATTGATGTACTTTACCCTAAAGCAAATAAACCCTAAAGAAAAGTAAAAGGTTGGCTGTGCATACGCCCCCTCTACAATTCACATCTGTTTAATGTAATAACAATTTAAATTAATAAAACTTAAAATAAAAAGATAAGTCTTAATAGAAATAATAAAATGATTTTAAAATTTTTGTTTTGTGCGTCAACTCGAGTTTTCATGTCAATTTTTTTTTTTTCAATTTGATATCCATTTTTTTGACACATTGGATAATAATTATATCTATATAAAAAATGATCAATTAAGTAAAAAATTAGATAAAACTCATATCTAAAGTTAATTAAAATAAATAATAAAAATATGTCAGATTAAATGCATTATCAAGGTATTAACACTATCCAATATAAAAACAAATTAATTTGTTTTTTTAAATTTGTAAAATTGTTTAAAAATTAAAGTTTCATATATACATTTAAATCACAATTAAAATTTCATAAATATAATTGCATAAAATTAAAATATATGTATCAAATTAAACATTAAATGAAAGTCTCTATGTAATCTTGAAATTTATAACTATCTATAAAGAAGGAAATTAATATATTTTTTTAATAAATAGAAAGGTTAAAGGTTTTGATGGATCCAACTAAACTTGATATCAACCAGAAATTGAAATCAATGGAACTGCTTTGTCGTTAGCCGTGGATTTGGCTGACAAAGGAATTAATAAAACTAAGATAATTAAAATAAAAAACAGAATATAGTACTAGATTTGAATTTATATATATATATATAAATCCATGTGGAACATTATTCAAACTTAAATATTTATTTAATGGAAAGGGTGACTTGGAAGTAAAGCAAAATTTAGTGGCCATGTACAACGTGCAAATATAATTTTAGGTAGTGTTGAAAAAATCATTTAATAATTAAATTTAGATATAATTGTTTATAATTATATAAGGATTGTAATTGATGGGTTCTATCAAATTGATTGTAATTGAAGTATCTCGATTATACTTTCTAATTATTAGGAGGAGGATGAGAATTAGAGTATTTACACGAGTAATTACACCCAAATCTAATTTTAAATTTTTATTTTTATACAAGTTATAAAAATCATATTATAAATACAAACTGTATGAGTATTTTGGATGGTTATGACCAAAATTTTCTTATATTTCAATTTACAAATCCTAAAAATTATATTATAAAAATAATATGTATTTTATAAAGTTGTAACAAAAAGATTTATTATAAAAAATAATTTATATGTTATAAAAGTGTTATAATATATTTATTTATAGAAAAAAAAAATTCTTGTATCATATTGTGGGATATGATACCATTTGAAAGAATGGTGCTAGATATAAGCACAATAGACAATTCACGAACTTTTTGATTTGAAACATTCAGGGTTTTAAAATGTGGTTTAGAACATCTGTTGTTTTGAAAAAATATTTCTCATATTAACAATATCACCTTAGTATAACATAAAAAAATTGAATCGTTGTATATTTCATAATTTCAATTATAGGTGGAATTGAGTTAATCCATACTTCGAAGAGTATATGAATAAAATAAGATCTTAATAATCTTAATGATGTAAATTCAAATTCAAAGAAAAAAGATCAACAGATGATGATAAGAAGCATATGTTAAATATCAAAGAAGGAATAACCCAATAAATATGAACTAGAACTTTTATAAATAATATTAAAGAGGGACTAGTTTAGAAATAAAACATTTATTTCTCTTCCTTATTTAATTTATTTAGTTTTGCTATTTATATTTCCAACGAAAAGAAATAAAAGTTTAACCAACATATTTACTTAGATAATAATGAATCAAAATGTCTGCTCAATTATTTAAAGCTCCATAAATGTCCACAACAAATTTATATAAATCTTCTCTATCCATCCAAATTATCGGGTAAATTACCAAATAATGCTTTTTTTTTTAAATTTACGAAAAAGGATATTTTTTCCAATTATTTACTAGAATGGGCCATTTTCCCCAAAAGCGCGTCCACGTCAGTGCGATTTAAGGGATGCAGCAGGAAGACGCGCCCTTGAGGGAGCTTTTTTGCCACATCAGCAAAAATCACGTCCTTGAGGGCGCGCTTTGCTGATGTGGCAAAAACGCTCCCTCAGGGACACATTTTGCCCGCTTCCGTTAGGGTTTTTAGCTGTTTTTAGGGTTAGGGTTAGGGTTTTAGGATTTGAGTTTAGGGTTTTTTATGATTTTTAGGGTCTTAGGGTTTAGAGTTTAGAGTTTTAGGGGAAAATTAATGAATTAGAGTTTAGGGTTAATTAATTAAAATAATTTCGAGTTTAGGGTTTTGGAAAAAATATATCAGCAATATAAAAATTATTTGTTTTTTTACAGTAGTATCTGGTAAAATAATTTTGAGAAGACGTTTCTGAACAAATAGTTACCAAAACGCTTCAAGCAGGATGCACTGTCAGCAAGAGTACTGAAAAAAGCTCCCACATGGACGCTCTTTTGCTACAATAGTTCCTGAAAAGATAATTTTGAGAAGACGTTTCTGAACAAATAGTGACCAAAACACTTCAAGCAGGATGCGTTGTCAGCAAGAGTACTGAAAAAAGCTCCCACGTGGACGCTCTTTTGCTACAGTAATTTCTATTTGTCCTTAGACTATAAATGAGCCAAATGACATTCTCAGGTTGCATAATAGAAATTGAGGCAAAAGTATCATAGAAACTGAAGATGAGTAAACGTATTAGTGCTGTTATTTACTATGATGGTGAGGTTTATGACACCGAAAACGGTGTTGTTTTTTTATCGGAGAACACAGCGCGACTTGTTTTTAACCAGAACATAGATTTGACAGAACTTCGCAAAAGAATTAGGCGTAAAATCTTCGGAACAACGCCAATAAAATTTCAGTCTATTAAGTATAGATTTTGTGCTTCGGTTGATCCCGTGAGATATGACTCATTCGACATCAAAGGTCCTCAGAGCTTGGAGGCAGTGATGGAGACTCATCTTACCAGTGGATCACCCTATCTTGAGGTATATGTACAATTTTCATCGCCAAGTGATATTCATTCAACTTCAACATCTACTGCTGTTCGAAGAGAATACACGACCCCAAGCCGACACTCTGTTAGTGGGAGGTAGAATACGGAAGCACCCGTGTTTGGTGGTAGTATGGAAAACACAACCCCTGCACGACACTCGGTTGGTGGATGGGACATGCATATCGGTGGGTCGACGTTCGATGCTAGAAATACGTATTGGGGAACGCCATCAACTTCTAGTGGTTGGCAATCCACATATGATTGGGGACGTTATAAAAGTTGTTTAAGGAGGGATAATGTACTCCCCACGACATCCACCGGCTAGGGGACCTCGTTCGTTACAGATGATGGTGGGTCGGATGATGAGTCCGATGTGGATCCACCTCGAGAGCCCGACCCCGATAGTGCAGAAGTTGCATTATTTTCTGAACTGGAGCCTGTTCCAACCATACCTGAAGATGTTGAAGGGGGTTTAGATGAAGAAGAAGAAGATCTGCGATTGAGGGCGTACTCGCCTCCAGCCCACATGCATAATGTCGATATATCTCAAGACGATGCGTTGGAGTTTTCTAAACTACCACACAGAAGGCATGATCGTACAAGTTTGTCGTTGGATTTGGGTGAATTAGAAGTTGGTAAAGAGTTTTCCAACAAGGATAGTTTTCTTGGTGCATTGAAACAATATAGCATCAAGAACGGGGTTAACTACAACGTGGTTAAATTCAAACTCGATAAGTACGAGGCCAAGTGTGCAGTGCAAGACAGTACATGTTCATGAAAAATCATGGCCTCGTTTTTGAATAATACTGATATTACGTAATGTTGCATTATTTAACGTACTTCGTTGACAAGTGTTTCACAAGATCATCCCAAGATGGATTTAGATATGTTGGCTAGCTTAATAATACCGACGATGAAGGCGGATCCCAAGACTTCAGTGCCGGTATTAATTGCCAATATTCGTAGCCAATTGGGGTACACGCCCTCTTACCGCAAGACTTGGATAGCTAAGTAGAAGGCTTTGGAAAAGTTGCATGGCCGGTGGGACGCTTTATATAATGAAGTGTGGCAGTAGTGTCAAGTGCTGGAGAGATATGTCCCAGGCAGCATAACAGACCTTAAAACGGTACCTGCGTACTACAACGATAGATTGCTTCGTGGATGCCAAGTGTTCAAGCGTCTGTTCTGGACATTTAAGCAATGTCAAGACGCATTTCTATACTGCAAGCCATTGGTACAAATTGACGGTACCTTTGTGTATGGCAGATATACGCATCGGCTATTGCTAGCTGAGGCACAGGATGACAGTGGGAGAATCATTCCAATTGTGTTTGCAATAACACCGGGGGAGTCAGCTGATGACTGAGATTTCTTTCTATCTAGGTTAAGGAGGCATGTCTGCCCCCAACCTGATATATGCGTTATATCAGATCGGGGCCCCGAAATACTAGCTGCAGTAGAGCGACAGGGAAGCATATCGCATCGCACACACCATCTATATTGCCTAAGGCATGTTGCGTCCAACTACCATGGGTAACATCGTTATACAAGTGAACAATGACAAGTGACCAACATGGGTATGTAATATCTATTAATATAATTTCGTTTGTAATATTCAATTTATTCTTAATTGAATAGTGGTATGTAATATTCGCTATCAACTTATATTGGCAGGGTACGAGATCAATAATGACCGTTTTCACAAGATGTTAGCAATTTTGCGCTCAGTTAACGAAGAAGGCGCAAACTACCTATGCAACATACCTTTCGAACAGTGGACACAAGCATACAACGGCGGCCTACGTTATGGTTATATGACCTCAAACCTGGCTGAATGCATAAATTCTATTCTAAAAGGAACCCGTCATTTGCCGATAATATTGGTTGTGCGAGAGACATATTTTCATTTAGCAGCACTATTTCCGAAGCGAGCAGCGAGTTATAAAGGCCAAATGTAGGGAGGCCATGTATGGTGCGCGAAGGTATTGTGAGAAATTAACAAGGCGAAGGCACGAGCCAACACCATGCACACAGTATGTCACGATCACGACAACCTTTAGTTTCGTGTGACGTAGTTTGACAGACCTGCAATATCGTGTACACTTGAGAAATAGGACCTGCAACTGTGGGATATTTGACGCACTTCGTTATCCATGCGCTCATGTAATTACAGCTTGTTAGAATCTCTGTCTGGATCTCATGAGCTATGTCGACGAAGTGTACAAAATAGAATACATGTACAACGTATGGAGACACGTATTCCCACCAGTTCCAGATGAACGTAAGTGGCCGTCTGTATTGCTTGCTCTGTTTAAGCTGTTACCGGATAGAGAACTGCGTCGCAAACCAAAGGGTTAACCTTGCTTGACTAAAATACGCAACAATATGTATATCCGAGAAACAACCAACCAACGGAAGTTATGCAGATGGTGTAGGAACCGAGGCCATACATCTCGCTCATGTCCAAATCGGAATAGTTGATAGTCTCCTTATCGTTTTTGTCTCTTGGTGGCTATGAAAATTCTTTTAATTTCTTGATGAAAATGGTGAACTTTTGTAGAAGGACTAAGTTGCAAAACAAAAAATTTATTCAATTAATCTAAAATATCACCATCATCATTATTCTTCAAAATTATCTTTCTTGCTAAATGATTATTTTGCCCCTTACGGTCCTTCAAAATTCCCACATTGGATCAACACCCATCTTTTCAAAATTACAAATTAACCCCTCATACTTTTTCACTTATTCAATTTAGTCCTAATTTATCCATTTCTTCTTAGTTTCTAGTTCCTTCCACCCTTAAAATATTTACACCATTTTCCCTTCAAGTTTTTTCATATATATAATTTAAGCCCTCAAATTTTGAATATTTACTATTGAGCCACAAAACTTTTCTCACACTTCCGATTTAGTCCTTACTTAAACCAATACAATTAGGATATTAAAAACAATTTTTATTTTAATAAAAATATAAAAAGTAAATTACAATTAAAAAAATTAAAATCAATTTTTATTTTATTAAATGTAACAATATAAAAATTTTTGTAGAAATATATTAAAAATATAAAAATTTTAAACATATTGCCTTTTTAAAAAAATTGATTTTATTAAAATAAAAAATTAAATTACAAGTAGGATATTGAAAACAACTTTTATTTTATTAAAAATAAAAAAATTAAATCACAATTAGGATATTAAAAACAACTTTTATTTATAAAAAAAAAAAAATAAATTACAATAAAAATAAAAAACAACTTTTATTTTATTAAAAAAAAAATTAAATCACAATTAGGATATTAAAAACAACTTTTATTTTATAAAAAAAAAAAAAAAACAAAAAAAATAAAAAACAACTTTTTTATTAAAATAAAAAATTAAAAACAAATTTTATTTTATAAAAAATATAAAATAAACTACAATAAAAAAAAAAAAACAACTTTAATTTTATTAAAAATATAAAATTAAATTACAATAAAAAAAAAAAAACATTTATTTTATAAAAATATAAAATAAATTACAATAAAAAAATAAAAAAACAACTTTATTTTATTAAAATATAAAATTAAATTACAATTGAAATATTAAAAACAACTTTTATTTATTAAATGTAACAATATAAAATTTTTTTTAGAAATATATTAAAAATATAAAATATTAGCAATATTTTTGCCTTATTCAAAATAAATTGATTTTATTAAAAATATACAAAAGAAATTACAATAAATATATAAAAACAACTTTTATTTTATTAAAATATAAAAAGTAAATTACAATTAAAATATTAAAAATAAATTTTTTATTTTATTAAATGAGACAATATAAAAAAGTTTATACAAATATATTAAAAAAATCAATGTTGGTGCCGGTCAGAATTAGTGCCATATGGGGTGGTCGACGGTTACGCGCTGGATTCCTCCTTGTGGTTGCTTCCGGCGGGGGTTGTGGTTGCTCCGGCGGGGATTTTGGTTCCTCCGGCAAGGGGTCTGGTGATGGGTGTTGGGAGGATGACCCACCTTGATAAAATAATGACTGTGGAGGTGTTTGCATCACCCATGGCGGAGGTGTTTGAATTCAACGGTCCACTCAGAGTAGTCGGGAAAGGACTCGAACCGGGCCATGCATTCCAACCTGCCATAGGATTGGTAAAAGGAAACATATACGAGTTAGGATACATATAAGGGATAGGATACACACCTGGCATAACCGGAAAAGGCTGTGATGTGGGTGTCGTCGGCTGAAATGTTAGGCCGGTGATTGTGTCGGCCCTGTTGATGGGCCTGTCCCATCATCCATTCTCCTTGGATTTAAAGGGCCCTGTCGTTCCCTTTGTACACGAAGTTGTCGTCGCCTCTCCTCTTCTGATAATAAATACGGCTTGCCATGGATCCTAAACCATGGCATGTATTCAGGCACGCACGCTAACTCAGGAACAATGATCGGTTCCCAGGTAGGTATAAAATCATACCGATTTTCCCACAATTTGATATATGCTGACCAAAATCTTGGCCAATCCGTATGCAACTGCCGTAAGTCAACTTTGTGCTCATCATCGAGCACCTCAAGTGCCACGGGAATCAGTTTTCGGAATCCAAATTGACGCAGAACCCGATCTGACTGGTGCATCTCCACAGTGGCATAGTTGACCAATGGCACCTTCACATGCCAAATGTTTGGATTTTGAAAGAACTCTTCTGAAATTACTGCCCGAATTGACGGATCCTCGTATGGTGTCCATTGAAACTATATTAAGATGATAAAAATATTAGTTATATACATAATACTAAATACTAAATACTAAATATGAAACGACTATTTTATTACGAAAATATATTTTATTTAATACTTACTTACGCTTCCGACCGTTGCTCTTATAGAAGCCGTATATCTTCAAGCGAGGTAGGTATTTCAACATAACTCGCCGAATGGTTCCAGCTAATTAAATAAATTTTTAGCATACAATTATATTTTAAATCTACGTAATAATTGTAAAATCTAATATTAAATTTACCTCGTTATGAGTAGGAATGTATATGAGTGGTCCACTCGAGGACGTAAAAATGGAAAGCAAAATCGTGCCCATGATTGTAGTAGTGATAGACAACCTCCGATTTTGGCTTTATTCGATCGCGTCGCCCCGCACATCTCCTGATACAATTTTGCTAGCACGACAAACCCCCAACTCAATTCACTAGTTGCTCTAAAATCAACGAGTTTCAGCTGTCATCTCAGATGTACGAGGTTTCGTGACAAGTCCGGCATCAGATAGCCTCCAATCATCTCAAGAATGTATGCCCGAGCATACCGTATTCTTTCTATCTTGGTTGAATCATTATTCGGCTCCGGGAATGTGTCTCGTAACCAGCCCATCTCAATCCGACCTCCGTAAATGTTATCCGGAATAGCACCCAAAAGCTCATAGCATACGACTCCCCAATCACCAGAAGTTGCGGACCCGGTGACTACGTACCCATCCATCGGCAATCCCAATTACAACTGCATGTCTTCCAGAGTGATAGTACACTCTCCGCATGGAAGATGGAAAGTGTGCGTCTCGGGTTTCCACCTCTTTATTAACACACTGATTAGCTTCGGGTCCAACTTGCACCCCCGGCCTATCGTGGCCACGTGCTAAAAACCCGCTTCCCACAGGTAAATCTTGATTAACGGTGATGGCGGACCAGACATATTGCTAATATAGCATTGCAACACCCGATCTACAGACTGTTTAAAAAATTATAAAATAAAAATTAATTAAAATTGCATAAACCTAAAAAATATTAAATAGTATTGAAAAATTAAAATGATAACTTACTATTGTCATTTGATCGACGGAGATGTGTTTATTGTTGAGACGAATTAATTCTTCGGCCATTGCTAATACGATCGAATATTTTTAAATTTAAAAAAAAACTAATTCAAAAAAACTTTTAAACAGGGTTTTTTTTTTGTAAAAATTAAAAGACTTTTGTGAAATTTGAGAGGAACGTTAGAGGAATTTGAGAGAAATTTGAGAGGGACTTGAGAGAAAGTTGAGAGAAAATTGAGAGAAAATTGAGTAAGGACTTTTGTGTGAAAAAAATGAAAGGGGGGATTTTATATTTTCTTTTTTACCGTTGGAGGCCCAACGGTCAAAAAAAAATATGGTCGTTGGGGAAGGGCAAAATGCATCCCTGAGAGAGCGTTTTTGCCACATCAGCAAAGTGCGCACTCAAGGACGCGATTTTTGCTGATGTGGTAGAAAACGCTCCCTCAGGGATGCGTTCTCGTGCTGCATCCCCTGAAATCGCGTTGACGTGGACGCGTTTTCGGGGAAAATGACCCATTCCGGTAAATAATTGGAAAAAAATGTCCTTTTCCGTAAATTTTGAAAAAGGGTATTTTTTTGGTAATTTACCCCAAATTATTACTCAAATAAATACCCCGAAGTGTATATTTTATTTTATCATTATTGTTCTATCAAATTCCCTCCCAAAAAATATTGATGTTCATTGAAAATGGAATATTGTTGATGTTTTGGTATTTAGCTAATAAATTTTAGGGGACTTACGCGAAATTAAATAATTTTTTTAAAAAAATATCAAAATTTAAATTTTAGGATAAATTACCAGAAAATACCATTTTTTTACAAAATTTACGGAAAAGGACTTGTTTTCCAATTATTTACCGGAAAGGGCCATTTCCCCCGAAAACGCGTCCACCTCAGCGCGATTTCAGAGGATGCAGCAGGAAAACGCGTCCATGAGGGAGCGTTTTCTGCCACATCAGCAGAAATCGTGTCCTTGAGGGCGCGCTTTGCTTATGTGGCAAAAACGCTCCCTCAGGGACGCGTTTTTGCCCTCCCCCGATAGGGTTTTCAACTGTTTTTAGGGTTAGGGTATGGGTTTTTAGGGTTTTAGGGCTAGGGTTTATGGTTTTTAAGGTTTTTAGGGTCTTAGGGTTTAATATTTTAAGGGAAAATTAATGAATTAGAGTTTAGGGTTTAAAAATATAAAAATTAAATTACAATTAGGATATTAAAAACAACTTTCATTTTATAAAAAATAAAAATTTAAATTACAATAAAATAAAAAACAACTTTTATTTATTAAAAATATAAAAATTAAATTACAATTAGGGTATTAAAAACAACTTTCATTTATAAAAAATAAAACATTTAAATTATAATAAAAAATAAAAAACAACTTTTATTTTATTAAAAATATAAAAATTAAATTACATTAGGATATTAAAAACAACTTTCATTTTATAAAAAATAAAAAATAAAAAATAAAAAATAACTTTTATTTTTTAAAATATAAAAATTAAATTACAATTAGGATATTAAAAACAACTTTCATTTTATAAAAAATAAAAAATAAAAAATAAAAAATAACTTTTATTTTTTTAAATATAAAAATTAAATTACAATTGAAATATTAAAAACAATATTTATTTTATTAAATGAAACAATGTAAAAAAGTTTATACAAATATATTAAAAAAATCAATGTTGGTGCCGGTCGAAATCAGTGCCACATGGGGGTGGTCGACAGTTACGCGCTGGATTCCTCCTTGTTCTAGCTTCCATCTGGGATTCTGGTTCCTCCGGCAGGGGGTCTGGTTGTGGGTGTTGGGAGGATGACCCACCTTGATAAAATATTGACTGCGGAGGTTTTTGCATCATCCATGGCGGAGGTGTCTGAATCCCATAATGCGAAGGAGATTGGTAAAAAGAAGAGCTCCCTGATGGCGGCTCGTGCGATCCCTTATGTGACGGCGGCCTACAGATCGACTGGCCAGTCGGAGTAGTCGGGAACGGACTCGAACCGGGCCATTCATTCCAACCTGCCATTGGACTGGGAAAAGGAAACATATAAGGGTTAGGATACGTATAAGGGCTAGGATACGCACCTGGCATAACCGGAAAAGGCTGTGATGTGGGTGTCGTCGGCTGAAGTGTTGGGCCCGGTGACTGTGTGGGCGCTGTTGATAGGCCCGGTGATTGTGTCGGCGCTGTTGATGGACCCGTCCCATCATCCCTTCTCCTTGGATTTAAAGGGCCCCGTCGTTCCCTTTGTTCACGAAGTTGTCGTCGCCTCTCCTCTTCTGACAGTAATTACGGCTTGCCATGGATCCTAAACCATGACATGTAATCCGGCACGCACGCTAACTTAGGAACGATGATCGGTTCCTGAGTAAGTATATAATCATACCGTTTTTCCCACAATTCGATATATGCTAACCAAAATCTTGGCCAATCCGTATGCAACTGCCGTAAGTCGACTTTGTGCTCATCATCGAGCATCTCAGGTGCCACGGGAATCGGTTGTCGGAATCCAAATTGACGTAGAACCCGATCTGACCGGTGCATCTCCACAGTGGCATAGTTGACCAATGGCACCTTCACATGCCAAATGTTCGGATTTTGAAAGAACTCTTCCGGAATTACTGCCCGAATTGATGAATCCTCTTATGGTGTCCACTCAAACTATATTACCATGATAAAAATATTATTTATATACTAAATACTAAATACTAAATACTAAATACTAAATACGAAATACGAAATACGAAACGACTATTTTATTACGAAAATATATTTTATTTAATACTTACTTATGCTTCCGACCGTTGCTCTAATAGAAGCCGTATATCTTCAAGCGAGGTAGGTATTCCAACATAACTCGCCGAATGGTTCCACCTAATTAAATAAATTTTTAGCATACAAATTATATTTTAAATCTACGTAATAATTGTAAAATCTAATATTAAATTTACCTCGTTATGAGTGGGAATGTATATGGGTGGTCCACTCGAGGACGTAAAAATGGAAAACAAAACCGTGCCTATGATTGCAGTAGTGATAGGCAACCTCCGATTTTCACTTTATTCGGCCGCGTCGCCCCTCACATCTCCCGATACAATTTTACTAGAACGGCAGACCCCAACTCAATTAACCGGCTGCTCTAAAATCAACGAGTTTCAGCAGCCATCTCAGATGTACGAGGTTTCGTGACAAGTCCGGCATCAGATAACCTCCAATCATCTCAAGAATGTATGCCCGAGCATACCGTATTCTTTCTATTTCGGTCGAATCATTATCCGGCTCCGGGAATGTGTCTCGTAACCAGCCCATCTCGATCCGACCTCCGTAAATGTTATCCGGAATAGCACCCAAAAGCTCATAGCATACGACTCCCCAATCACCAGAAGTTGCGGACCTGGTAACTACGTACCCATCCACCGGCAATCCCAATTGCAAATGCACGTCTTCCAGAGTGATAGTACACTATCCGCATGGAAGATGGAAAGTGTGCGTCTCGGGTCTCCACCTTTCTATCAACGCACTGATTAGCTTTGGGTCCAACTTGCACCCCCGACCTATCGTGGCCACTGCCAAAAACCCACTTCCCGCAGGTAATTCTCGACCAACGACGATGGCGGACCAGGCATATTACGAATATAGCATTGCAACACCCGATCTACAAACTGTTTAAAAAATTATAAAATAAAAATTAATTAAAATTGCATAAACCTAACAAATATTAAATACTATTGAAAAATTAAAATTATAACTTACCATTGTCATTTGATCGACGAAGATGTGTTTATTGTTGAGACGAATTAATTCTCTGGCCATTGCTAATTCGATCGAAGATTTTTAAATTTTACAAAAAAAATTATTTCAAAAAACTTTTAAACAGGGCTTTTTTTGTAAAAATTAAAGGACTTTTGTGAAATTTGAGAGAAATTTGAGAGGAATTTGAGAGAAAGTTGAGAGAAATTTGAGAGAAAATTGAGTAAGGACCTTTGTGCGAAAAAAATGAAAGGGGGGTTTTATAGGTTTTTTTTTCTGCCCATTGGAAGCCCAACGGTAAAAAAAATCTGACCGTGGAAGCAGGCAAAACGCGTCCTTGAGTATTTTTGCCACATTAGCAAAGCGCGCCCTCAAGAACGCGATTTCTGCTGATGTGGTAGAAAACGCTCCCTTAGGGACGCGTTTTCCTGCTGCATCCCCTGAAATCGTGCTGACGTGGACGCGTTTTTGGGAAAATGATCCTTTCCATTAAATAATTGGAAAACAAGTCCTTTTCCGTAAATTTTGTAAAAAATGGTATTTTCTGGTAATTTCCCCCAAATTTCAGAACATGTTCCCATGTAAATCAATAACGATAAAAGTAATATTTGTTAAAAATTGCTTAATTACGGTTGTAATCATTTTACTATGTTAAAATTTGAAATATAAATATAAATTTTAATTTAATATGATACCCATTTCTATTTTTCTAGTGTCATTAGTAACATCAATAGATATTCAAGAGTGAAATAAGAAAAAAATTTTAGGGACTGCAATTAAGTTGTATATTTTTATGAGAGTTAGAATGTAATTTTATATATTTAACAGCTTAAATATTTATAATTTTTTAAAGACTAAATCAAAATTTTATTATTTTAAGGGTCAAAGTATAATTTTACCTTTTACTAAATTAAGATTTTGTAAAATATAATAGGGCCAAAAGTGAAATTTTATATTTTAAGAATGGGCGAGGGCACTGCTAGCTTCCTTCGCGGTTGGCCCCACCCTGTAAATATTGTTATTAAAATGATAATGCTAACTTTTATTTTTTACTGTTATTCAGTTACATAATCAAAGCCACTTAGTTCAGCCGAACCATTTTTTTCACCTATCATCGTTCACTACTCAATGATGTTTAATAAAAAATAAGTTTACATATTAATAAAATACATTTGTTTTTTTAAAAGGGGTAAACTACAGCCAATATCATTAAATTATTAGTAAGTTTAAGTTTTGGTCACTCAAATTTAAAAAGTTACAATATGATTATTAAACTTTCGAAAGTTTTGATAATCGGTACGATGAATTAGTGAGCTTCAAGTAATGATTTGACAATCGGTACGATGAATTAGTACCCACCAATAAGTAGAAGAACATAACTTATATCTAAGTCAATTTGACCGTTAGTTCACAGATCGAAAGAAAGCTGTTTGAGTTTTCATGTGCAGATTCGTGATGTTTAATGTTTTTTCATGAGAAAAAATAAAAACTATAGAAGAGAATGATAATAAGAGCTTTTGGTTGGTGCAAGCGATGTGGATAGAGAAGGCCATACATAAGCAATTTTAACAACCTAGTGACTTATATTAAAATTTTTCTAAATTAAGTGACTAAAATATAAACTTATTAATAATTTAAAGAAAAGTTTAAATTGAAAAATTATGTGGAGTTAACACTTTACCCTAATTAATAATATTATAAAATAGGAATATCAAATCATACCAAATTAATATAAATAAATTAAATATCAAAATTTAACCAAATAAAAAAAGGGTAAAACTATAGTTTTTTTGTCATCTAACTATAAAAAGTTACAAAATGGTCATTCGGTTATTAGTAAATTTCTTTTTTGTCACCCAACTATTCAATTTATCTTTTTTGATCATCAATTGGTTAATGTAAAAATGGAAACACTAAAAAATTCAAGATAGTTGGGTGACTTGAAAGAAATTTATTAATAGTTGAGTGGCCATTTTGTAACTTTTCATAACTGAGTAAACAAAAAAGAAAAAAACCATTGTTGAGTGACTTCTAATGTAGTTTACCCAAAACAAGGACTAAAACCATAATTATACCTAAGAATCCGATCAATTGTGATAATTCAGAAAAGAAAATACATAATTAAAAGAAAAGGAGACATCATTTGAGGTTGACTCGTAAAGGCCATAAAAGGCATGTGTGGACTTGTACATCAAAGAAAGGAGAATTCAGTCATTCCACAAAAAAGAATGGATTCTCTGGCCATTGAAGGACTTGTACATATATAAAAGAAAGGGTCGCCATTGAAGAAGAGCATACATGCTTGCCACCAATACCAAGCCTTTGTGTGATGCACACGTCATAGATAAGGCCAAGTCCCCCCCTCAGCCCCTCTCACGCGGTTGTTGTGATTCCTCTCTCTTTCGACACAAATAAAAAACACCCAAAGCTTCCACTTTCTTTCTCTCTGCTTTCCTTTGTCTCTGTTTTCTTTCATTTTCTTCTTGTTTTTATTTTCCCATTTAGAGCTTCACATTATCTAAACTTTGCAGTTTGACTGACCCACCAAACAACCCAAAGCTAAGGAGAGCTGTTTTTTTCAGCTTCCTGTCTTCTTTTAGGACTTCAGAAATTACTATGACTTGTTGAATTGTTAGTCCTATAAAACAAAAAGGAATATTTTTGCTTACTTGAGTGAAGAAGCATTAGTTTATCTCTAATGGGCAACTGTTTATTTTCTTCTACTAGAGTGGATTCCAGCCAAAGCCCCCATGCAACTTCAGGTAACCATTTATTCCCTGTAAAAGGGTATTTATTGTTTTGGTGGGTTATTGTTTTCTGAAGATTATTTTTATGTCTTTTTAGCTCTAAAGGTTTAACTTTTTATGTTGATTTTGACTTTCCTTTTTTGGGTATATTCCTTTAGTGTTAATTTGTTGTTGTCCTTGTGAAAGCTTATCGCTAATGATTACATTCATTTTATCATTTCTGTTATTGTTGTCCATGGGTTTTTACTTCTGTTTCAAGGTATAGAGAGCTGCTCAAAGCTAGATTCTTGAGACTGTTCTTCAATTTCTTGAGTTGAGTGTGAGGATTTGTGTCGGTGAATAGATGTAGTTCACTTGAAAATGGTGCTCTTTCTTTTTTCATTTTCACTGAAGTTTAATGAGTTTCGACGTGCAAACTAAAAGGAAGTGTAAGATTGACTTGCTAAGTTTTTGTTTTTAATGTTTAGAGTATTCATGTGGGCGTGAATATGCAGGGTTCTAGTGGGTAGAACATACACTACAAATTTATGTTTTGAAGGAAATGCAAAAAGGACAGTAGGTGCTTGCTTGGAGTGCTATGAGCTATGCAATCTGTGGTTTTTTTTACCTTAACCATTGTTACAGGATTTTAAAATAGGGATGTATGTGTCAAACCTTGTTTGGTTAACTAGGTCAATTGTGACTTCCCCATCACCATGTATTGAGGATATCATCTACCATAAACTAGATGTAAAAGAATTTTGCTTCTAAAATGCATGCTCCATAAATGAAAATATGTGCTGACTAGGGTGTTTTTTGTGACGCTAGATAAGTTTAGGTTTGAGTTTGTTTTGCATTTGATATATGATGTTCTCTATTTGAAAATGGGAGCTGAGGAACTTGTTTTTATCTTTCCAGCTTCAGGAGGCTCAAGAGTTTCCAGCAAAACCAGTCGGTCTTCAGCTCCTTCGAGCTTAACCATCCCATCTTTCAGTGATACGAGTAGTACGAGATGTCTTCCAACACCAAGGACTGAAGGAGAAATATTGTCGTCCCCCAATTTGAAGCCGTTCTCATTCAGCGAGTTGAAGAATGCCACCAGAAACTTTCGTCCCGACAGTCTTCTAGGTGAAGGTGGTTTTGGTTATGTTTTTAAAGGATGGATTGATGAAAACACATTAGCTGCTACAAAGCCTGGATCAGGAATGGTTGTTGCTGTCAAGAAGCTTAAACCTGAAGGTTTTCAAGGCCACAAAGAGTGGTTGGTGAGTTTCATTTCTGTAATATTTTTTTTCTCTATTCCTTCTACTTTACTTCTGTCTGTGCACATGCCCTGTTTGCTGATAGTCAGTTGATTTCAGACTGAAGTTGATTATCTCGGCCAACTTCATCATCCAAATCTGGTTAAGTTGATTGGATATTGCTCTGAGGGAGAGAACCGACTTTTGGTCTATGAGTTCATGCCTAAAGGAAGCTTAGAGAATCATCTTTTTAGAAGTAAGTATCACATCCTACGAATATTTTTACGAGTCATCTATTTAAAAGTATTGTGTCCATGAATTATGAGGAAGGTTTTTGAAATCTAATTCCATTCTCTTACATATTTGTCATGACTATAATTATTGATCAGTCCTAACGGAGGTTTCCCAAGCAGTTTTGATTCTTAAACAACTGAACAATAAAACATGTAGATATTGTTGAACTACAAGTATTGTGCTTGATGCTACGTCTTGTTTTACAGGAGGGCCACAGCCGCTTTCTTGGGTGGTGAGGCTTAAGGTCGCCATAGGTGCTGCTAGAGGGCTCTCCTTTCTTCATGATTTAAAATCCCAAGTCATATATCGTGATTTTAAAGCTTCTAATATATTGCTAGATGTGGTATGCTGAGTAAAAAGCTAATAATTCTGTGTCTTTCAGTATTATGTTTATAATTGTCCATGTTATAGATTAATGTCTCTGATGGTAATAATTCATTGGATGCAGGAGTTCAATGCGAAACTTTCTGATTTTGGGTTGGCCAAGGCAGGGCCTACTGGTGATAGGACTCATGTCTCAACTCAGGTCATGGGTACTCACGGCTATGCGGCACCTGAATATGTTGCTACCGGTATGAGGTTTTTTGAAACCCCATAATGCTGCTTGCAGTTTCTGAAGATTGCTCATAAGTTCTTAGTATCTTAGTTTACTGTCAGAGATATTTGTTGCTGAAATCGAAAATTAGATCTTAATCTGGTTGCTGTGAAGGTATCTAAAGTGAAATTGTCTGTTTAGTCATTGGTCCAAAACTAGGATACTTATGTAAAGCAACTATTTTCTTTGTTCTTTCATATGAAAACTGCTTGCATGAAAAAAAAGTAGGCACTCAGATAAATTATCTTTCTATGAGATGATTCCTAATGAAGCTTGCATATTATATCTTGTCAGAAGTTACATGTTATAGCTGCCATTGTTGAACAGGTCGTTTGACAGCTAAGAGTGATGTATACAGCTTTGGGGTTGTGCTGCTTGAACTGTTGTCTGGACGACGGGCTGTTGATAAAACAAAAGTTGGTGTGGAACAGAATCTAGTAGACTGGGCGAAACCCTATTTGGGTGACAAAAGAAAATTATTTCGAATAATGGACACTAAGTTGGGGGGCCAGTACCCACAGAAAAGTGCTTATACAGCTGCTACGCTTGCTTTACAATGTCTAAGTACTGAAGCCAAACTCAGGCCTAAAATGTCTGAAGTTTTGGCAGCATTGGAGCAACTTGAAGCCCCAAAAACCGCATCCAAACACACTCAATTAGATCAGCAAGCAATTCCACTTCCTGTTCAGAAATCTCCGATAAGACAACACCATTCGCCCATGCATCTAACACCCAGTGCATCCCCATTACCATCTCACAAGCAATCCCCGCGCGCATATTGATTCCGTCTGTAAATTTCCTATGCGTGTGTATATCCTTTTTGTTGCTTATGAAATGTAACTTTTGACTTTTTATTTATTTATGCAATTTTGCATTTCATATAACCAATTAGCACCACCCTTGCTTCGTGAGGATTACTGTTTCTCGTTGTGGTATTCAGCTTCTTTCTTTGGTGTATTAGTACCTTACTTTCAGTTATACATATTAATGTTAACCTTTTCCATGCTAAGAATTTCTTATTATTGTGTGTATGCATTCTGATACAACCAAGCATTTATACATGTATTTATGAATTATGGGGTTGATGCATAATGTTAGTTCTTATTTATGAGTTAGGATAATCTTCGTGAAATAAACTAATCATAATTCAGTGTGACCAACAGCAACTTACAAATAGTTGAGATATTAACTTTTTAATGTATGTGTACACCTTCTATGGTATTTGAATGGCACAAGTGTGTTCAAATTGCTGAGTACCATATCTTGTTGCAATTGCTCTAGACTTGCTAGTACTTCCCCCATTGTGGGTCGATCCTTAGGGTCCGATCTAAGGCATTGGCCGATGATTGAAGCAAACTTGTGTGCTTCTTCAATATTGATATTCCGTGCTATTTTCTTGTCGATGATGTTATGCAGTTCCATGTGATTGCTTAGATGTGGTTTAGCCCATATAGCAAGATCGCTTTTGGTACCGTCGGTACATCTCCTGATTGCAACACAGGCAGAAAATATTTCTAGTAGTACTACTCCAAAACTGTATACATCAGCTTTTACAGTTAAATGCCCTGAAAAATTGTTCATAAAATTGAGCTAATGCTGAAGGGTGCCAAACCTATACACAAAAGTTCCTCTGGCTTCAGAATGATAAGCTGAAACATTTACCTGTTGTAAAGTATTCGGGAGCGAAGTATCCTCTGGTTCCAAGGATCCTTGTACTGACATGTGATTGGTCTTCTAAGGGTCCATGCCTAGCCAGTCCAAAGTCTGATAGTTTCGGATTGAAATCCTGCAATGTGACCCTCAGCTGTTTCATATTTACTAAATTGATTACTTTGTGCAGACTGCAGTGAGGATCCATGTAAACATTTCGAGGGTTGATGTTAGTTAGTGTATGTGTAATCGGATGCACATAAAAATAAGCATCATGGGAGAAAAACTGACAGCATCAAGGAGAACATTAGAGGATTTGAGGTCCCGATGAATGACTGGCCTCGTGCAGCTGTGAAGGTAAGCTATTGCCCTTGCTACTCCAATAGCTATTTTGATTCTTCTATTCCAGTTTAGCTCTGTATTATTCTCTGTATGCCATGATTATATCAGCCATTTTTCTTCGGTCACAGTAAGTAAAGGATTGAGCACTACCTCTCAAAAGATGGGCATCCAAGCTTCCGTTGCACATGTACTCATAGACCACAATCCTATGATGTCTCTCACTGCAATATCCCATAAGCTTCACCACATTTGGATGATTTGATTTGTTTAGAAATCTTAATTCATTCTGAAATCAACAAAAAAACATTATTCTTTCAGATACCGTGAAAGGGAGAAATAGAGGATGATTTAATCAGAACCCCAACCTGCCATTCCTTGTCGCTTTGTATCCCTCTTCTACCAAGCACCTTGATAGCGATTGCCTTGCCAGTGTCTGGCTTTGCTGCTTTCATACTGTCTGGATTTATATACCCAATATACACTCTTCCAAAACCCCCTTCGCCGATTATGTTCTCCTTACTGAATTTACGGGTGGCGGCCCTCAAGACACTGTAACAAAAGCTGTGGATGTTCCGGGCAGGAACCCATCCAACTTTTTTTAACTTTGAAACTGGCCAATCTCTTGGAGTTGTTGGCGAACCATGTTTTTTACTCTTCTTACCGTTGTCTAAAACAGAAACATAATACTTGAGCATTATCTTAGAAAACAAACTCCATTTAGTATTTGCAGTATTGGAGACTTGAGAGTAGTTTTTATACCTCTACGTGACTGTGAAGAAATATGCCTGCTGCTTCTGTGTTGGCGCGTTGCACTTGCACTTGCACTTGCACTTGCACCATATTTTTTATCTTTACCAGGGTTTGCTGGATCATGAATGAAAAACAGCACAATCGGATCATTCATGGCTAAAACAAAAAACTATGGTTGATCAACTATAGCAGTGACTTACATTTGGAAGATTTTGAAGGATGAAACGAAGTTTTCTGTTGAACCGCCGCTGATGTAGAGCTCGCCCTGGAACGAGAACTTCGAACGGCATCAACCCCTTGAAAACAAAACATATTATTTCATATGCAGAGATTCATGTCGAAACAACAAAACTTTCAGACAGAAATGAGAGACAAACCAGTAGGATGACGAGCAGGTTCAAGCGGTTGTTGGTTGGGGTCTTTAGATTTCTTCGTTAGACAATTTCCCATGATCACCTAACTGATGAAGGTGAACTTAGAAGAAGCCTTGGGTTGAAGAAATTTAAGGCATTGAGCTCATGAAACAAACTACCAAAGGTTCTGAAAAACATTGAAAATGGCAGAGACTTGGTAATATAAGCTGAGGACCCTAGTTAAAGCTGGTTTGCTGAAACATACTATGCAGCATTGCATTGCTTAGTAATAGATAAGTTTCAAATGATTTAATATATATTTAAGACAATAAAACAAATTTAACGGTAATTTCGAAGTCAAGCAAAATGGGGGATCATGCCTATCATGTTAGAAAAATAAAAACAAAGTTACTTGTGGTAACTTGTATTGCATTAACCATTTATCTCAGGCTTGTTCGCGTAACTCCATACTACACAAACACCACCAAGCCTTTCTCCTCACAAGAAACTCTTCATTTTAGTCTCAACCATTTGCGAAATTGCGACCGACATTGTAAACATTCACAAGACTAGGAATTAACATAGAATCTACTTCTTATGACAGGATCATTGAATAAGTTATCGACTTAGAATTGGTTTATTATTGTAAAATCTATACCATGGTTGCAATGAGATGCAAAGGAGAGTTTAGTGTTATTAATAATAGGAATATTTATAATTTAGTCCTTTAACAAATGATACTTTCTATTCCTAGTCCATATTTTACATTGCCATTATCTTTTCTTATAACACCCTAAGACCACGAGAGTTTTTTTTTTTTCTTGATTTGTTAAGATAAAGCTTTCTTGCTTCTCAAGTTTCAACTACTGTGTTCAATTAACCATATACGGATATAATATTTTCAACTATTATGTTAAATTAACCGTTAATTTTGTTCTTGTATCTGCTATGATTGCCCTACTCCTACGAAACTCTTGGTTTCAATCTTAGTATAATAAAAATAATTATATACTATGATTTACTATCATTAAAGGTAGTCAAAATTAGAAGTGATTTAATATAATTAAAGTTTGTTGGGATTCATTTATTAACAATCCATGTTATATGTACAAATTATAACAATAGTTTTGTTTTTTGATTTGGTAAGAAATAAGATTTTCTTTCAAACAAATCAATATTTAAACTTGTTCATTGTAATGGAATAGGGCTGTAATTGAACAGAGCTGTAATAAAATAGAGCTGTAATAAGTAATTCAACTGTTTAGTTGAATGGAATGGAATAGAACTGTAATAGTATTCTTGTGTTTGGTTGAATGGAATGATGTTGTAATAGCATAAGGAAAAGAACTAAAATGACCAGAATACCTTTAGCAGAATTTTTTTAGGTAAATAATTATTGTTATTGTTATTAAATTTTAATAAGATTATTATTAAGAATAATTTAATAAAAATAATAAATAATTTAAACATATTTTAACATAATTATTAAATATAATTTAATAAAAAATATAATTTAATAGCATTCTTAATATATTATTATATGAATTAAAAATCAAAATATATAATACTATAAAAATAATAAATAATTTAACCATATTTTAACATAATTATTATTAAATAATTTAATAAAAAATATAATTTAATAGCATTCTTAATATAATTATTGTTATTAAATTTTACTAGGATTATTATTAAATACATTTAATAATAAATAATTTAATCATATTTTAATATAATTATTTCTAAATATTATTTAATAAAAATATATAATTTAATAACATTTTAAAAAATCCTATTGCTGCTTTAATTTACTTAAAATATAATTTACTTAAAAATCCTTTTGTTGCTTTAATTTTTAAAAACCAATGTGTAAATGGACACTAACAAAGCATAATAAATGGTAGTATAATTGAAGCAGACACACAAGGAGCAGGAGCATATGGGAGAACTACTATTTAAAGTCTCAGCAGTGGATAAATATTTGAATTATTGAACAAACAGTGGATTAATTTACGCAAACATCCATGGAAAGTAATGAAAAAAAGAGGCAAGTAGGAATTTTTCCACATGTTCCCCGGTTTTGTTGTGTTCGAATTTTCCCAGAGCTGAACATCATGTACAACACAAGACAATTTTCATAACGAGTATGCAAGGCATAATAGTTGCCTAAAGATCTGGTTTTCTGGCGATTTCCTCATCATCCGAGGTAGCATATTCATCTTCACTCAGTTATTTGTTACTTCACTTCACTTCTACTCCTGTAACATCTTCAGGCTTGGCATATTTCTCACGGTATTCTGGTACACGAAAAGAGTTTTAACTTATAAGCATTCTAGAATAAAAAAAAAAGTCATCCTTAAAATGCCATTGCAAAAAGAAGACATGAAATGTATGTTGCAGATTGATTAGAACCAAATTTCAAAAGTGCATCTGCCATAACTTGCTCTAATGTTTCCCTAGCCACAGTTTTTGTAATGTACAGGAAATTGACATCCAAAACAATGGCATGAACTACCAATACATATATTTTAGAGCCAAAAATAGAAGAAATAAACAACAAAAACTAAAACACTATCTCAACAAGATTAAAAAAATGAGTAGCAGGTAGAGCAAATGAGTCATGCACATGAGTGGAAAGGAGCAAGATCCCTCAAAATCCAATCCAATTAAAGCTTTAGAAAGACACCTAATCTCAGTTTTTGAATGAAATTGAAAAAAAAGGCTATCCACGAGAAAGACAAAATATCATAAACTGGCAACTTCATCAAATAAACACAGACAGTTCAATTCCACTTCCATTTCCCATATATAAATTTTAGGTTTTCTTGGTTTTCGGGGGAGGGGGGATAAAACTAATTACGTGTCCAAAATTAAACCTAAAAGCTGAACCATACAAAACCATAATTTAGTTTACAACTCATAAGCTCAACGGGATATTAGACTCTCTTACTGTAATCTAAATCTCATTTATGAAGATTGTATGAGACTTGACGAATCAATGTAGCAATGAATGAAGGTCTCTGCTTGCATAAAGAAATTGGCAGAAAAAAGGTGCTACCTTGGAGGCTCAACCTCACTGAGCTCTAACAACAAGCCAGTCTTTGTACAGAAAGAAACTCTCTTGCGTCAAGGTCAGAAAAATAAACTCTAAGTAGAGAAACATTGTGTTTCTATTGAAGTGAAATTTGACCATGCCCTCGATTTATGTATTATTCCCAGAAACAAAATTCTTAATGGTCAATAAACGTACTTACAGTCCATCATATGAAACAGTGCCGGACTCTATCTGAATCACTAAACTCTGTTTTGCTTTTCTGTTTGTACTTTGATTGAATGCAGGTTTCAACTCCATCCAAGCACTAGTTGCATCTGAAAGGGAAAAAAAAGATGAAAAATCAGACAATCATAGCAGCAAGGAACCCTTGTGATCACAATCTAAGTAAATTTCTTGTGCAAGATGTTATATTATTGTGGCCATGAATTCAAAAAGTTAAGAATGGGGTTATGAAAAACTTGCGGCAATTCTGCCTTATTTGGAGAGGAGATGGGAGGAGAGGAGAGGAGAGGAGAGGAGGGGAGAGGAGAGTATAGTTTAACTAGAAAGTTAGTGCTCATTGCTCAATTACAACTATAACTTGAATTAAAATAATCACTGGATTGATTTCATTTGGTAGGCTAAGAAGGAGATCACAAGCAGAAATAATCAAAGTGGAATCTTCACCTCCAAACATGTTAGAGCAAATCTTTTGCTTCTTTTTGCTTTACACTCTCCTAACACTTCTCCATCCAAACTTACTGCAAACAAAAGTGCTTTTCACTGATTTGCAATCGTTACCCCACCCAACTTGTAAAACAAAAATAAATGGAGCAACCAAACATTGAGTAGGGTATTTGATCCTACTGTGTTTCTTTACTTATATAACAATACTTGATTGTTCTAAATTTATAAGTAACCAAATGTTGGACTGTAGAATCTTATATAGTTCATCATCTTTCATCTAATGTAGATTTGAAAGCAGTGGTGCTTAGTGGTTACCTGATATAGATTTCCTTCCTCAAAAATAGCAAAAATTGTCTGGTTGACTATCAAAACAGAAACTGCACAACCTGTTGATATCTGCAAGTCATGTGGTGCTATCACCTATTGAACTCCATTCCAAAACCTTTCATAGATAGACCCACTTTCACCGTTAACCCAAATGGATGTATCCGACATTTTAGTCAAAGACATTCTTCTTCTTAGAAGTTTCTAACGCATTTGTTTGAGAATGAAGAGACAACTTCAATAGATTGACCTAGGTCTCCTCTACAATCAAAGGAAAAAAAGAGAAACGTAGAGATGGAAAGGAAAGAAAGTTACCAGTAAGATCGAAGGAGAAGATAATGGTTCCCGTTACAGCTTCTTCATTCTCTCTGGGTAAAGGTGAGGGCAAAAATTGAAAAAGGGAAAAAAATTTTACTCCACGGGATTGAATAAGAATTCGGTGGTGAAGGAAGGGAATGACTATTCAGCCTTTTTCTGTAATAGAGCATGAATGAATTCAGGCTGTAATACCATTACGGCCAACCAAACTAACGCTTGGTGGTGGGCCCACTGAATTGGGTTGGAATCCATTCATAAACCCCCCAACCAAACATGATGCTAATGTTTCACACACATAGGAATGGGTTGAACCAGGATCAATCAGAGTAATTACACTAGTATTAAAAAGAGGAAATATACCAGTGATAACATCTAGAGATGATGCCTCCTCTCGAGCGTGGATGTCATAGGCTCTGGCAGGCACACGAGCCTCTGATCGAATAGCTGTATCCAAAGTCCCTCTTTGAGTGCCGCTTCTACCTCCTGCATTTCGGGGTGGTCTACCCCTAGTTGCAGCACCACTCTGTCTCGCACTTTGAGCATTATCCTTCTCAGCTAACTTCGGGCAATCCCGAATGAAATGATCATGCGAACCACACTTGTAGCAAACTCGGTTGTTGAACTTGCTCCAACATTCACCAAAATGTCGCCTACCACACTGCTGACACTCAGGTTTATTCGGTCGAGTATTACCAACACTAGCTATAGAGGTGGCTCGTGAACCCACTGGTGGTCGCTCTCGTATAGAAAACCCGGCATTAGTCTTAGATCGGCTACTATCATTTCTGAACTTCCTTGATGCCGATTGAGAAGTTTTACTCGCTGATCTCTTACGGAAATCTCTAGCTTCGAACTCAGCTTTTCGTTTCTCTTTTCCTAGCTCTTCGGCTTTGCAAGCTCGCTCAACGAGCACCACGAATTCATTTATTTCAAGAATGCCAACGAGCAATTTTATGTCTTCGTTCAACCCTTCTTCGAATCTTTTACACATAGTAGCCTCAAATGAAACACACTCGCGGGCATATTGGCTGAGTCTCACAAACTCGCGGTCATACTCAGATACGGTCATACGACATTGTTTAAGCTCAAGAAATTCTTTGCTTTTTGATCGATGAATCGCTGGCTAATATACTTTTTGCGAAACTCTGCTTGAAAGAAGTCCCAAGTGACCCGTTCCTTCGGAACAACCGAAACTAGAGTGTTCCACTAATAGTAGGCAGAATCCCGTAATAAAGATATAGCACATTTCAGGCACTCATCGGGCGTACAGGATAGTTCATCGAAAACACGAATTGTATTATCGAGCCAAAATTTAGCTCGTTCAGTATCATCATCCGCTATGGCTCTAAATTCTTGAGCTCCTTATTTTCTGATTCTGTCGACCGGAGGCTTATTTAATCTCTCAAGATTAATGATCGGAGGTACCACAGGTACTACAGGTGGATTATCAGGGTTGTGGGGTTGTTGAACAGCTGGATTTGTCCGGATATACTGATTAAACCAATCATTCATTATACTAAAGAAGGCTTACTTAGCCCCCTCATCTTGGTTACTCCTAGCTAGTCGAGATTCAACCGGCGTGGTCCTTTGCGCGGGAGCAGGCGCCACACTCTCGACATCCTCAGCCACGACTCGTTCGGGATCAGGATCCATTTACTATACGAAAGAAGAAAGAACATATTTCATTGTCAGGAGTCATCACACTATCACAGTAAAAATTATGACATGTATAGCTAGACTCACACGCACTACGTTAGTTCGAGAACCGACTAAACCGTAACTCTGATACCAATCAAATGTAACGCCCTTAACCCGTATCCGTCGCCAGAATGGGTTACGAGACATTAAACCCAACCTAGAACAGGCATTCATATATATAAATAATACTTCTTTATTACAAGTTCGAATCAAATGAACTACACTCACATGGCTATCAAATTCCGAATTCATTATCGAACATACTTCAATTATATAACATTACATCATAGGTGATCAAATTTTATCAACAATTATATCATACTCACTTTCGCATATAAATAAATCAACATATACCATTTCATTCATAGAACATTTTAAATCATTATCACAGCAAATATTGTACATGCACGTAATTAACCAAACCATTTAGCTAGCTATTTTAATACGTCTCCTAACCAACTACACAAGTACATTATAATCAATTTATTAAAAACAGCTCATAAGGCCGATTATGCCCAAGTATTTCATATTCAATAATCTAAATCTAATGCACATTTCATCAATAATATACTTAGCATCTCACGACATTAATACATTTATTCATATCCCATTATATCTACTAAGACACAATACATGCTTATCAATACAATACATATACTAAAACCGAATCTTATAGTCACTTACATCTTCACATCAAACATGTTTTAAGTTTAATAAAAGAGCTATTTATAAGTCATGCATATCTTTATATAATCAAGATATATATATATATATATATATATATATATATATAACCCAAAACATCATTCATACATATCATGAAACTTACTTACCCAATTATACAAAATACCATGGTTGAAGTTACACAACTATTAACTAACTCAATATTCAATCAAACCATATAACCAAACACCAAGCATATAACACCATGAAATATATTTCCATAATAAACTAATACCATGACTGAATTCACATAAACCCTAAATATCAAGATTTAGCCATTTCCGCATGGCATTTATATACATCCCAATCCAAAATGAACTCAAAAGGTATTATAGCCTATACATGCTATAAACAAAAGGGTACCAAAATATTGATGATAGTGTGACGAGCTTCACCAATGATCCCTGAGCACGTAACGATTACCTAAAAATCTAAATCACAAGAGTAACCAAAAACACCAAGTAAGCTTTAATAGCTTAGTAAGTTATAAGCAATCTAAGCAATCTATCAATTATACTCAAAGTGATTTAATCAAAAATTATAGATAAGGATTCATCAATACTCATTTACTTGTACAATCACATAACCATTCATATATCTCACATTCAAAATCAAATTCAATATAACAATTACATTCTCAAGTCTTATCCCCCTTTTCAAGTCCAAACTATTCAAAAGAACACTTTATACGAATTTCACATGGCCGAATTACATTTTGTAATTCATATAACAATCAACATGATTTTTGTGAACATTTTCCCATATCAACTTATATCATCCAAACTATACATTTCAAAGAAATATTCCATCCAATCAATAATTAATCACCTACGCTTGATTTCAAATAATGACATCTCATAGTTTCAAAACTTACCAAATTCAATCTTGGAGCTTTCAAAATTTACTTGCACATTTAGTGCTCATTTACCGATTACGCACACTTAGTGCTCGGAAGTTCAATTCTCACACTTAGTGCTCATTAATCGATTTCGCACACTTAGTGCTCGGAAGTTCAATTCGCACACTTAGTGCTAAATGATCGATTTCGCACACATAGTGCTCGGTGTTAAATTTGCACATTAGTGAATCTCTCAAACTTGTTCCTCATTCATACATATACACATAAACTTAAATTCAACCATATAAATATTTATATATATATTTTCGAATCAACTCATTCATCTCATAATTCATTATCACATTCGGCAATATTCAATACATATATATATAATTCCATTTAACTCACTTACATCATTATAAATAAAATTCAATTCAGCTCAATTGCTTAAAAGCTTACCTCGGGTATCGACGGACTATGTTTCCCGACTATTCGATTAACTTCGCCTTTCCCCGATCCAATCCTGATCCTTTTTGTTCTTGATCTAATAAGTTTCAAATTTAGCTAAATCAAATAACTTCCATTGAATTTAGTTCGAAAACTCATAAATGGGAAAATTACCACTTTGCCCCTGATATTTTACACTTTTTACAATTTAGTCCTTTTTGCACAAAACACAAATTACACAAAATTTGACTAAACTTCTTAAGGGCCGAATATGCATAACCTTACTACAAGCTCATACCTTTCATTTATTTCACATTTTGACCCCTTAATTTATAAATTTCACAATTTAATCCTATTTAGGCATTTCTACAAAATAGTCCACAATGCATAGAACATAAAATTCACTCTATTTCCTCTCACTATACAAGAGCCGAATATTTATTGGACTTATACAAGTCCTTACACTATATTTATTTTAAAAAAATTGAGTCCCTCCATTTATCAATTTCCTCAATTAAGCCCTAATAAACTAATTTCTTAAAGATTGATAATACAAAACTTAAAATTCTATTACATATTTTCTATTTCCTAACATCAACACCGAATTTTCATAACTTCTTCAATAGTCGAACATAAATTCTTTATAGATTTCAAAAATTAATATATGGGCAAGATAAACAACTCAACAACCATCTCAAATATGTAAAATTTATTCAAAACTAAGCTCAAACATACCTTTAATTGAAGAATGAAATGGCCGAATGGTGTTTTCTTCTTCCTTAGCCTATTTCGGTTTGAGAAGATGAACATGCATCCATTATAAGCTTTATTTCTTATTTGTTTTATTTATTCACACATATTAATGATATTTTACTATTAACTTATAATAAAATATACCATTTTCACATAAAGAAATAATAAACAATTAAGATCACTATTTCATGCATACCAACCGGCCACTAACTCTCTATTATGGCCAAATTGCTACTTAAAGCCTCCAATTTATAAAGACAACAACAATTAGGCACTATCTCATTTAACTATCAAATTTTCATTTTATGCAATTAAGCCCTTTTTCAAAATTAAGCACCAAAACTATCAAATTTTAATACGAAAATTTCAAACACACCAAGTCACACATAATGAATATAGAAAATAATATTAAAATATTTTTCTAACTCGGATTCGTGATCCCGAAACCACTGTTCCAATTAGGGTCAAAATCGGGCTGTTACATTGCCAACACTAGGAACCGAAGTTGTCTGAGCCTTAGACTCTGGGTATAGTCTACTTTTACTTCTGTTTAAAAACCCAACTGAAGTGGCTGATCGAGCAACGAAATCCCTTGATTTCTTAGATGAGGATTGGTATGACTTGCTGAACTGTCTCTTCTTCGAGTCGCGAGACTCAACTTCAGCTTTCTTTTTCTCTTTGACTAGTTCCTCAGCCTTACAGGCTCGATCTACCAGCACCAAAAACTCTTTTAGTTCGAGGACACCAACAAACAGATGAACATCCTCATTTAACCCATCCTCGAATCTTTTGCACATGATGGCTTCCGCTGATACGCACTCTCGAGCGTATTTGCTAAGCCTTACAAACTCACACTCATATTCAGTCACCATCATTCGGTCTTGCTTTAACTCTAAGAACTCTTTTCTTTTCTGGTCGATGAATCTCTGACTAATATACTTTTTTCAGAATTCCTCTTCGAAGAATTCCCAGTTAACTCGCTCCCTTGGTACCACTGACACAAGGGTGTTCCACCACTTATAGGCCGAATATCTTAAGAGAGATACCACACCCTTCATACACTCTTCAGGTGTGCATGATAACTCATCGAATACTCGGATGGTATTCTCAAGCCAGAATTTCGCCCTTCTGGATCGTCATCTTTACTAGCCCGAAATTCCTCTGCTCCTTGTTTCTGGATATTATCGACCGGAGGCCTTTCTCTTCTTACTACCTCTACCACTTGAGGAGTTACAGGAGCAGGCTGAGGAATAGGTGGGGATGGAGGGGGTTGAGCATTAGAATTTGCTCGAATATACTCGGTATACCAGTTGATCATCATATGGAGAAAGGCTTCTCGAGCCTCTTCTCCCTGACCCATAGTCTCAGGTCTACTCTCTACTGGCATAGTCCTTTGTGCAGGAGCCGGTGCATTACTTGCAGCATCATCGGTTGTAGCTCGATCAGGATCAGGATCCATTTACTATATAAAAACACAATTCAAATCGTCAGGAGTCGTCACACTATCATTACACGAATACTCTTACATATGGCATGTATAGCTAGACTCTTACACATGCTACGATAGTCCGAGAACCGACTAAACAATTGCTCTGGTACCACTAAATGTAACACCCCTTACCCGTGTTCAACACTGGAACCGGATACGAGGCATTACCGAACTTATCTTGCTTAAACATACAACTTTGGATTATAAATTTTCATTTCAAAATAAAACTTCTCATTCATATTAATAACTTCCTCATTATGAGCCTACGAGGCCGTAAACATACGTTCAGAAGGGTTCGAAATTAAACCGGAAACTTTTACGCACTTAGAAAATTTTTGCCTAAACAGGGGCCACACGCCCGTGTGGGCAGGCCGTGTGGTCACACACACCCATGTTCCTAACTCGTGTCCCTCACACGGCCTTGACACGTCCGTGTCTTAGCCCGTGTACCAAAACCATGGCATTTTGTTTATGACGTCATCACCTCACTATGGTCACACAGCCAAGACACACGCCTGTGTCCTTAGACCGTGTGTCAAATTAAATTCCTAATTTTAGGTGCACACTTCACACGGCCTTGGCACACCTATGTCCATGGCCGTGCCTTTCACACGGCTGAGACACACGGCCTTGTCTCTGCTCGTGTGTTTACTACTGAGTATACTGACTTGTAAGCCTAGCATGCATGGGGACACACGGCCAATCAACACATCCATGGGGTTGATCGTGTGTCACACACGGCCTAGACACAAGCCCATGTTTCTACTCGTGTGGACATTTAAAAGGCTATCTACCAAGCCAAATGCCACCCTGTATAGCAACCATACATGCACCAATCCAATCCAACACATATCATGACAATAAGCACTTCTAAAGACTCAAAATTGATACATCCACACAAGCAAACACTTCATGAAATTCATCATTATTGAATATATATAAACTTGTCAAGTATTGGCCCAATTCTAAGGACCATTTACAAAATGAATTTAGCAACATTAATAGCCAACACTTTGGCTAACAAATGTGACATAACAAAAGAGACTAAGCCCTATACATGTCATACTCAAAATGGATCTAACTTGGCTATACCGAAGAGTAGTCGATAGTGTGATTTCCGTACTCCGATGTTCCACAAAATCTCGAGCTAACTTGGCAATGCTACAAGGAAGAAGGAAATGAGAGGGGTAAGCATAAAGCTTAGTAAGTTTGCATGAAATAAATAGCAACATAAAACTCACAATTTCATTCATCTATTTCATTGAATAAAACACAAGTCTTAAGCTCATTTCCATAACTTACTCATACTTACTCATACCAATTACATAACAAACCACATATCGCGAGCCATTGTCATGAATCACTCACATATACCTGTATCACTTCATCACTTAGTATTAGCATTAATCTCATCTCTAGCATAAGCTTAACTATTTACCACATGAAAATTACTTGGGATATTCAAGGATATATAATCATCCTCATTCACATAATTACGACACCAATGCCACATCCCAGATGTGGTCTTACGTGGGGTCATTTCTAGATGCCGATGCCATATCCCCGATATGGTCTTATACGGGACCTCATATCGATTGTCGATGCCATATCCCAGATATGGTCTTATACGATTCTCATATTCGATGTCGATGCCATATCCCAGATATGGTCTTATATGGGATCTCCATTTGGTGCCGAGGCCATATCCCATACATGGTCTTATACGGGACTTTACCAATCTCAAATCTAGTTAATAGTATACTCACCTTCACCATAGTCCAATCGAGACTTCAACTTCACAATTTTCATCATTTTTCTCATTCAACATCATAACTCAAATTCATAGAAATATTGTACAACATTGCTAATATCAATCATTTAATTATCACACAAACTTACCTCGATTTCAAAATAGGCTAGATTGTCGATCTAATCCGATACTTTGTTCTTTCCCCGATCGAGGTTAATTCTTTGTTCTTCTTGATCTGTAATAGCAAATTAGCTCATTTAATTATCACATTAACTAATGCATTTCAATAATCATGCTTTGGTAAATTTACTATTTTGCCCTTATACTTTCACAAAATGACCATTTTACCCCTGGCTCAAAAATCAATTCTAATCAAATTTCTCTCTTTAACTAGCCTAGGTGCACATTTATTACTCTTATGGAAGCCCTCAATACTCATTATTTCACACATTTACCACAAATTTCACAACCTTTACAAAAAGGTCATTTTTGGTGTTTTCGTGGAAACACCTTTCACAAATGTTGTTTATCCAACAAGTAAGACTCATTTTCTTCCATAAAAGAGCAGCAAACAACTTAAAATCTCTCATGGTAAAACTCTAAACTTTTCATCATTTTGCAAGATAGTCCCCTCTTTAGAAAGCTTAAGCTTTAAGGGTCTCAAAAGTACAAATATTATCAAGAAATGATCACTAAAACACTTGTAAAGAGAATAGTGTGCTGAAATTTTTGAAGCTTTCAAACCCCTATTTGCTGCTAATTTTCGGTGGAGGAATGAAAGAAAAAAGATGATATCTTTCTTTTTTTATTTTAATATAAAATCTCAATTTAGTCCACCTAATCCACCTACTTGACCAAATTTTGACCTCTACTGTCCCCTATGCCCGGCCAATGTAACATCCCAAAATTGGGCCTAGTAGGATTGGGCCCAATGGGCCTTGGGCATAGGAGTGTTTAAAATTTTGAGAACAAGAGAATGGCATTATTGCAAATTGGACTTATTTGTTAAGTGAATTTGGAAGGTTACGAGGTTTCTATGAAGTCTCGAGTTTAATTGGGCCTTAGGAAAAAATTGGTATTTTAGCACTTTAAAGAGAGATGGTAAGTAGCTTCAAGACTTATAGAAATAAATGAGTAATGTGCTTGCATAAATGAGCTATTGGTAAAGAGGTTATGGCATCAAGTGAAGTACCTTGAGGGAAGAGATTCAAATCCCATTGTGTGCAAACTTTAACTATTATTTTTGCACTCTTTCCTTAAGTGTCGGCCAAGCATGTAAATGAGGCAAGTTGGACTTTTTAATTTTGGCAAGGTGGCTAAGGAAATAAGGAAAGGGTGATGGTAAGGTAAGGAATCAAAAGAAAAGGGCAAGTAAGGGGAACATGTGGCTTATTTCATGGAGATTTTTTTGGAAAGTTTGGGTGGCCAAACTTTTGACTATTTGGGGCATGAATGTGGACGGTTTTGGGGCTAAAGAGAGATTGCCGAATTTTGCTTGGTGCTTTGGTGAGATAAAGTGTTGTTTTGGTCAAAAATACCTTTTTCATCAATTGTGTCTTTTTCTCAAAAATTGCTAGTCTTTGTGAGTTTTGGTTTTTCTTCTATTCTCTCCTCTTTACTGAATCCTCCTAGCACAATTGTGCATTTCTCTTCTCTTTTGTTTGGTCAAGACATTCACCTCTTGTTCATCTTCTTCTCAAATCCATTCCTCCATAGCCGAACCCTTCTATCCAAAATCTCTCCTTTGTAATTTCTTTCTCATTCGGGTTGACACTCTTTCCTTTGATCAATCGAATTATAGTGGAAGGACGAATCTTTGACTCATCCGTAGCCATTGTACAATCGTTGGGAATCGGTTTTATAATCATTAAGGTAAGGGATTCTTCATGGTTCTTTTGGATCTTTTTCGTTGATCGGTGATTTTGCTAAGCGGGATAGTGGTTGTGACTAATCGAGTTTATTTTTAGGGACCAAATCGCTCGATCACCTATCCCTCGTAATAAGAGACTCGGATTGTGGTAAGTGATTCAAGTTAAGTAATACGTTGGGTATGAAATCTTTTGGAAATTCGAGGCTAACTTTTGGTTGGTATTGTTCTAGGGTCAACGAAAAGTGGTTCTTTAGGGAATCCTAATCAAGGTGTGTAATCCCGTGCTTTAATCCCGTACTTTCCGAATACATATTTGAAATGGTGTGTAATCACACATCTCTCTGAAAGTTTGTATGATATGTTCTGTGATTCGGTTGAAATATCGAGGAAAACTAGAAACCGACATCCGTAATTGTTGTGGCCCAATTTTGCCCAGGGCAAATAAAGCCCAAATAATCCAAGCCCATTTTACACCATTAAACCAAAACTCGGATGGCCCATTTTATCACCCAAACCCACCAAACCCATTAACCAACCAACCCAAAACAAAAACCCTCATCCCACTAACTAATTAGCCCAATCAGAAAATAAACAAAGAAACCCTAAAAGTCTGCCTAACTCCTGCGCCGCTTCTGCCCTCTGCCCTTCTGACCCCTGTCTGTTCGTGTCCCATCCACCGCCATTGTCAGAATAGCACCGCCACCGACTCCACTTGGCCACTTACCTGCAAGCATTAAACAAGAAAGGACAAAACCGAGTCCAACTTGTAAACACATGGCTATAAAAGCCGATTTGCATTTCTTTGTAAGGGAATTTTTCGGTTTATCAAATAGAAAACAGATTCGAACTATAATACAAAAAACAAAGAACTTTCATACACGTTTAAAAAAAATAAAGAGCATCCGGTATAATCATCAAAACGCTCGAATATACAAGCAGAGAATACCCCAAAGCAGATTAAATCGCATAAAGGTGGCTTTAATTCCCCTTTTTTTCTTTTACTGGTGTTATCTTAATATTTCCTTTTCATTTTTTTTCTTCTAAGAATTTACATACATATATAATATATTATTAAAGGATTAAAAGTATAAAAGAAAATATATACATTTTACCTTTTCCGGCCACCGCGTGCGGTGGCCGGCGCGACGGCGACTCGCCAGAATTTCCTCCCTCTTCAGGCCCTGCAGAGAAAAAAATGAGAAAGAGGATTGTTTTTTTTTTCAAAACTGATGGGATGAATTTTTTTTCAAAAATTTTAGCCTTAAATAGCCCTTCGAAACGACGTCGTTTTGGGGCTGGCCTTTAATGCCCAAAACGGCGTCGTTTCGCCTTACCCGGCCCGGATCCGACCCGTACCCTAAGAGGATCCGCGTGTTTTTAAGCCAAAAGGGAAATTGGCGATTGGTCCTTCCGCATCTTTATTATTTTTAATTAGATCTTTATTATTTCAAAATCTGGCCCGAACATTTAGTCTGGTTTTCGATCTGGTCCTCCCTGCTGCTGCACGTTTTGGCCGAAGGGGTTTATTACCTCTTTGGTCCCTCCAGTCCTTTCGCGCGTGTAAATAGGTCCCCTAATCTTTCTTTTATTTTAAATTCGCCCCGAAATTTTGTTTCTTAGTTTAATTTAGTCCTCTATTATTATTTCCACTATTTTTAACTTAGCTAAATCTTCCTATTATTATTATTATTATTATTATTATTATTATTATAATATTTACTACTAGTATTATATTTTAATATTACTATTATAATTGTTCCTATCATTTTTATTCTTAGTATCGTTATTATTATTTTTCTTATCTTTATCATTTTATTTTCCATTATTTTACTATTGCTATTATTATTATTTTACTATTATTATTATTATTATTATTATTATTTGTATGTATATTATTATTACTATTATATCTACGCACGTATACATTATATTACTATATTATTACTATTATTACATTACTATTATCGCTATCAATAATATTTTGTTTATTGCTTGTTGTTTTCATTATTATTATCTATTTCATTATTGCTATTAGTATCATACTATTTTCATATATATGTAAATATTTCACTTATTTTATTTATATTACCGTCATTTTTCTTATATATATACGTATCCCACATTACTACTATCATTATATTATTTCTCAATATGCATATATTTTACCTATTTTATATATTACTACCACTATTATTATCATTATTTTCTATCATCGTCAATACATATACTGTAACACCCCAAACCCGGCCCATTCACTCCGACCGAATTTGGAATGCCACTGTGGAACACATTCGAAAAATATCCTTACTTAAGAGTAAAACCGATAAAAATTTGTTGAGTCTAATAAAACATTTTCGTGACTTGAAATATTCTAAGTAAAAACTACATTATTATGAAACACGGGATTCAAAACTTCATTATACATACTCAAGGAAATAAAATCATTTGCAATAAACATTTTAAATTGTCCATCCATAATAGAGCATAATAATAAAGATACTTAATAAAAGAACTGAAATACTTTAGTGGGCCTTCTTACAATACACACTTAATCAAAGTACTGAAAATATAGTTACTTAATTCATTAAACAAGAGATTCCTTTGCATGAAAATCCGCTTTTGCATGGCCACCTTTGTATCCGCTCCAACCCGGTCCAAGCTTTATGTGTCACCTGAAAGATTAAAAAGATTGGGTGAGTCACCAGGACTCAGTGCATAGTTAGAAACACACATATCCTTACACATGGGCTTGGCCCATATCCACACAGACCATACATATGAATATGCGATTATGAAGCCTAACCCATCCTAGTCCATCCGCACTCCTTCCTTAGCAGACTCCTTACTCAAGGCCGTGGCTAATCCACCGATCACATATTGATCCACAAATCTTACCTTGGCAGACTTACTGCTCAAGGCCGTGGCTAAGCCACCAATCACATATTGATCCACAAATCTATCATTTTACGGTGATACTCACAGCTATCGGCCACCGAGATGGGCACCAAGTCAACACCTCCCTTGATGAAGCACATAGTTAACATCAAGCGCTAATGTAGCACGAGGCTAGCATTAGACCACGCACATAACGTACAACCTTTCCTCCGATAGTTACATCCCAAATCCCATGCATATATATATATATATGTACCATGGCAACATACTACTCAAAACAAATATGCATCACATGCCATCACATTATTTTACATTCATCAATAATCATTTATAAATGAAAAGTTGATACAGTAACCATTAACCTGATTATTCAATCACCCACCACAGGTATCCATCATCTTAGCCCTTATTTCGACTAACATGCTCAACATATACATTTACATGAAATAACACATACAACACATATAACAAGCAAGAGAACAGTGCGATAACTACGCACCTCACTATAACGAGATCTGGATCTATTGAATCTAACAAAATCTAAAGATCCCGAAAGCTTCTGCTACTTCTATCGATTTGCCCCTAGTACACATAACCAAAATCAGTCACACTTAATACCAATAATATGGCCTTAGGCCGAATACCATGAATCTTTTACCTAGCTTATTTTGATCCCGAAACACCATTTGTTCCCGTCGATTAGCTCCCGAAGTTATCGGAATTCCTACTAAAACATTGTTAGAATCGGCTAATACACAAATCTATGAACAAAAGCTCTTGGCCGAATATTATACTTACCATTTACCTTGAATAGTCGAACCCTGAAGACTCCTTTGATGCTCCTTAACACTGGCTACACACAAAAAGAACACTTATAAAAGCTTAATGCACCTTCGGCCCTCCTTAGAAATCAAGGTTTAACCATTGATTTTGGCACTTATAAGGAAAGAAACCCAAACCAACTGCTAGGAGAGAACTTACTTACCACCAACGCTACCTACCACAAAAGATCGACTTTCCGAAAACACTCTCCCCCCTTTGCTTGAGAATCGATTGGATAGCTTGCATCACGAGAACCCGAAAACACCTCTCCTCTATGCACATTCGGCCCTTAAAAGAATCGGCTCCAAGGTAAATCGATTTTGACCCTTGTTGCCCCTTGAAGTTTTAGTCACCATAAACAAAGAGGAGAAGGCCGAAACTAGATGGCTTTAGCACCAAAGAAAACGGTACAAAAAGAGAATAAATTTCGGTACACCTCCTAAGCATGCATCAAAACCGATTGTGAAAGCTTGCTCCCTCTCTTTCTTTTTCTTTCGGCCAAAACACAAGGGATAGAAGAAAAACCAAGCATGAAATTCGGCCATGCTTTCCTACCCTCCAAGCCGCACATGCTCTCCCTTTTTGCTAATTTCTAACATCAATTACCATTGTTTATTCTTTCTCCCATCACCATACATAAAATAAACTAACAAAATATAACCCATACCTCACCATTTCCTATACATAATATAATAATAACCCATCATCCTTCAATAAAATAATAAAACAACAAAATAAAATGACCAGCCCATACTCCATCAGCATAGAAAAATACAAAATGATGCAGCATGCATTAAATGCCCATGCAGGCCACTAAGCTCCCACGCCGGCAAAAAGAAAGGTCCATGCAGGTGCTGCCCCCAGGTCTCGAACCTGAGACCTGGAGAAAAGTTCCCCATGCCCCAGCCACTCGGCCAGCTGCTCATTTCATGCTATATTGTGCTAATAATTTGTTTTAAGCCCTCACTCGCAGGCGTCCCTTGCTTGACGCAAAAACAAAATAAAACAAAATCGAGCGCTGCCTTCAGGACTCGAACGCGAGTCCTCCTAGTCGTAGCTCTCCAGCAATGTCCTTAGCCACTCGGCCACTATGAATTTCATGACATAAACGCATCGCGATTTCCTTTTAACCCTTTCTTCTTGAGCTTCCCTGAGCCTTAACGCCAAGCAAAAATAAAAACACTCGCGCGCCTCCACTAGGGCTCGAACGCCCGACCTCATGAAGCTCCCCTGGCTGCAAGCGCCCCAACCACTTTGCTGCTGGTGCATTGATGTCAAAATCCCCCCACAAATTATTATAAAGCCTCCTTCAAAGCAGCGCCATTTTGCAAAATAAAATGCTTATGCCGCACCCAAGACTCGAACCCCTGACCTGATTGTGGCGTCACTCCCAAGCCTTAAGTGGCACACGGAAGCCACTTTACCAGGGCATTTCATATGCCATAACTTTCCAAAATTTATTCTTAAGGCCTCCTTGCCTATTTTCCTCTTTTAACCCTCAAATTTCCAAAATTTTCCAAAGCATCCCATTTCAATCCTGGAGTTTTAGAAACTCCTAAAATACATCCAAACCACTCTTAAGGCCTACTAACACTTGAGTTATTCTCCAAACGCACAACCCCTATTTCAGGATATTACAATTCTACCTCCCTTAAAAATAATTTCGTCCTCGAAATTACTTACTAACGAACATCCATACTTTTCAATTCACCATATATCAATCACATATACCCAATTATACACATATGCAAACATATCCAATCTCTTTCACATTTAGCATTTTTCCATATAGCCACTTCTCCATTAGCATATTCAAGCTTAAATTCCATTATAAAAATCATACACATCAATGGTAAGATCCATGACACATATTAAAATTCTTACCGAAGCTTCAACTATGTCACATCTTACTTAATTCAAATGGGAATATACTAACTTACTTTATTTCTTGCAATTATGAAAGACTTGTACTTACCTGATCATTTAGCTTATTGTAATAAACATGTTCCATTTTGTAAGTGATTCATGAATTCTCTATTATAACACATCACCGGCATTAAGCCTGCTAGGCATCAAAGCCTGAAATACACACCGGCATTAAGCCTGCTAGGCATCAAAGCCTGAAATACAATTCACCGGCACAAGGCCTGCTAGGTTCAAAGCCTGATATACGATACTATCACCATCTGAATCACATTACATGCTGACCAAAATTATAAATCATATATAATTCATATCACTTGTACTTATCAATTCAATTAAAATTCAATAACATTTCATGATAAGATGTCTATCCACATTTGGCTTTCACTATATTTATAACTAGGATTCCATAATTCAGCATGTATACAAGGTTATAACTAACATTGACGATATTCAACTGCTTATAGACTTACACCTAAAACATTCTCGATTTCGATTCCAACACTCACCAACATGATACCTTCCACACTGAGCACACGGACGGTCCCGATTTCCCATAGCTGGCTTAGTCACATGAGCAAAACTTTCAACCCTCGGTCTTTTCTGAAGACCCTCAGATAATTTAGACGATCCAAAATTTCTCCTATCCCGGTTCCTATCCTTATCTCTGTTTTGTCTTATCGAGTCCTTAATCCTTTCAGCTACCTTAGCTTTTTTTTTGACTAACACAGCGAACCCTCGTTCCTGTTGAGGAACTATCAGCAGTCTCAGGCCGTCCCTTAATCTGTTCTCAAACCGGACACATCGTTCATGTTCTGTAGCCACTACTCCTCGAGCATATCGGCTTAACCTTAGGAATTTAGCCTCGTATTCCGCCATGGACTTGTTCCGTTGAACCAGCCCTAAAAACGCCTTCCTCTGAGCATCAATGTAATAAGTATCGACATACTTCTTCTGGTATGCCGTCTTGACATACTTCCAAGTGAGGTCCTCAGCTGTGACACTATCCCGAACCGTGAGCCACCATTGATACACCTTGTCGCGAAGTAGCGCCACCATTCCTTTCACTTTTTTCCTCAGGGCTCAGATCGAGCTCATCCATAACTCGCTTGGTTGCTTCCAACTAATATTCAGCCGTACTGAGTGCCACTCCTGATACATCACGGAACAACTCCGCTCCATTGGTTCAAAGTCGCTCGAGAACAAATTTCTGAGCTCTCATATTTCCTCCCGCTCCAGCCACTATCTCTAAAACTCGCAGCACCGCCTGCGATACAGCATTATCCCTCGTCTGATCTTGCTGCTCATTACCAAAGGCTGGTGGTGGAGGGGGTACCTCATTATCAGACCCTTGACCCGATCTAACGGGTTCCGATACGACCATTTTGCCTCGATTACTTCCTCTAGAGCTCATCTCTTATCGCGCGATTTGACTTAAAAAGTTTTATGTATTAGAAATTCGTTGCACTAATTATCCGCGAACAATTTTATGGAATAAAGTATTTAGAAGTGGTTCTTTCGATCACTCATAGGTTCAGTTCAAGTTCACTATTCTAATTCAGAGAGTCACATACACGTTCATAAGCAGGGACACATTCATTCACTACACCTCTATGGTCATTTCAGTCCTCAAGTCTTATGCACTTGTTTTTGAGTAGACTAGTCCTAGGGTTCGATAGCCCTAATTTTCTAATCTACAAGCCCAATTATGCCCATACAGTTCACATATTCTACATACCTCAATAGTCAGAGGTACTTACCAGGTGGACTTCGGGTCGGAGGTACAGGTGCCATGCCAGAACAAGCCTAAAATAAAAGTACACATTTTGAAAAGCCCACTTTTGAAAACTACTTTCGGGCCCAAAACCTCAAAGCCGAATTTTGAACCATGCTCTGATACCAAAATGTAACACCCCAAACCTGGCCCATTCACTCCGACCGAATTTGGAATGCCACTGCGGAACACATTCGAAAAATATCCTTACTTAAGAGTAAAACCGATAAAAATTTGTTGAGTTTAATAAAACATTTTCGTGACTTGAAATATTCTAAGTAAAAACTACATTATTATGAAACACGGGATTCAAAACTTCATTATACACACTCAAGGAAATAAAATCATTTGCAATAAACATTTTAAATTGTCCATCCATAATAGAGCATAATAATAAAGATACTTAATAAAAGAACTGAAATACTTTAGTGGGCCTTCTTACAATACACACTTAATCAAAGTACTGAAAATATAGTTACTTAATTCATTAAACAAGAGATTCCTTTGCATGAAAATCCACTTTTGCATGGCCACCTTTGTATCCGCTCCAACCCGGTCCAAGCTTTATGCGTCACCTGAAAGATTAAAAAGATTGGGTGAGTCACCAGGACTCAGTGCATAGTTAGAAACACACATATCCTTACACATGGGCTTGGCCCATATCCACACAGACCATACATATGAATATGCGATTATGAAGCCTAACCCATCCTAGTCCATCCGCACTCCTTCCTTAGCAGACTCCTTACTCAAGGCCGTGGCTAATCCACCGATCACATATTGATCCACAAATCTTACCTTGGCAGACTTACTGCTCAAGGCCGTGGCTAAGCCACCAATCACATATTGATCCACAAATCTATCATTTTACGGTGATACTCACAGCTATCGGCCACCGAGATGGGCACCAAGTCAACACCTCCCTTGATGAAGCACATAGTTAACATCAAGCGCTAATGTAGCACGAGGCTAGCATTAGACCACGCAAATAACGTACAACCTTTCCTCCGATAGTTACATCCCAAATCCCATGCATATATATATATATATATATATATATATATGTATGTACCATGGCAACATACTACTCAAAACAAATATGCATCACATGCCATCACATTATTTTACATTCATCAATAATCATTTATAAATGAAAAGTTAATACAGTAACCATTAACCTGATTATTCAATCACCCACCATAGGTATCCATCATCTTAGCCCTTATTTCGACTAACATGCTCAACATATACATTTACATGAAATAACACATACAACACATATAACAAGCAAGAGAACAGTGCGATAACTACGCACCTGACTATAACGAGATCTGGATCTATCGAATCTAACAAAATCTAAAGATCCCGAAAGCTTCTGCTACTTCTATCGATTTGCCCCTAGTACACATAACCAAAATCAGTCACACTTAATACCAATAATATGGCCTTAGGCCGAATACCATGAATCTTTTACCTAGCTTATTTCGATCCCGAAACACCATTTGTTCCCGTCGATTAGCTCCCGAAGTTATCAGAATTCCTACTAAAACATTGTTAGAATCGGCTAATACACAAATCTATGAACAAAAGCTCTTGGCCGAATATTATACTTACCATTTACCTTGAATAGTCGAACCCTGAAGACTCCTTTGATGCTCCTTAACACTGGCTACACACAAAAAGAACACTTATAAAAGCTTAATGCACCTTCGGCCCTCCTTAGAAATCAAGGTTTAACCATTGATTTTGGCACTTATAAGGAAAGAAACCCAAACCAACTGCTAGGAGAGAACTTACTTACCACCAACGCTACCTACCACAAAAGATCGACTTTCCGAAAACACTCTCCCCCTTTGCTTGAGAATCGATTGGATAGCTTGCATCACGAGAACCCGAAAACACCTCTCCTCTATGCACATTCGGCCCTTAAAAGAATCGGCTCCAAGGTAAATCGATTTTGACCCTTGCTGCCCCTTGAAGTTTTGGTCACCATAAACAAAGAGGAGAAGGCCGAAACTAGATGGCTTTAGCACCAAAGAAAACGGTACAAAAAGAGAATAAATTTCGGCACACCTCCTAAGCATGCATCAAAACCGATTGTGAAAGCTTGCTCCCTCTCTTTCTTTTTCTTTCGGCCAAAACACAAGGGATAGAAGAAAAACCAAGCATGAAATTCGGCCATGCTTTCCTACCCTCCAAGCCGCACATGCTCTCCCTTTTTGCTAATTTCTAACATCAATTACCATTGTTTATTCTTTCTCCCATCACCATACATAAAATAAACTAACAAAATATAACCCATACCTCACCATTTCCTATACATAATATAATAATAACCCATCATCCTTCAATAAAATAATAAAACAACAAAATAAAATGACCAGCCCATACTCCATCAGCATAGAAAAATACAAAATGATGCAGCATGCATTAAATGCCCATGCAGGCCACTAAGCTCCCATGCCGGCCAAAAAGAAAGGTCCATGCAGGTGCTGCCCCCAGGTCTAGAACCCGAGACCTGGAGAAAAGTTCCCCATGCCCCAGCCACTCGGCCAGCTGCTCATTTCATGCTATATTGCGCCAATAATTTGTTTTAAGCCCTCACTCGCAGGCGTCCCTTGCTTGACGCAAAAACAAAATAAAACGAAATCGAGCGCTGCCTTCAGGACTTGAACGCGAGTCCTCCTAGTCGTAGCTCTCCAGCAATGTCCTTAGCCACTCGGCCACTATGAATTTCATGACATAAATGCATCGCGATTTCCTTTTAACCCTTTCTTCTTGAGCTTCCCTGAGCCTTAACGCCAAGCAAAAATAAAAACACTCGCGCGCCTCCACTAGGGCTCGAACGCCCGACCTCATGAAGCTCCCCTGGCTGCAAGTGCCCCAACCACTTTGCTGCTGGTGCATTGATGTCAAAATCCCCCCACAAATTATTATAAAGCCTCCTTCAAAGCAGCGCCATTTTGCAAAATAAAATGCTTATGCCGCACCCAAGACTCGAACCCCTGACCTGATTGTGGCGTCACTCCCAAGCCTTAAGTGGCACACGGAAGCCACTTTACCAGGGCATTTCATATGCCATAACTTTCCAAAATTTATTCTTAAGGCTTCCTTGCCTATTTTCCTCTTTTAACCCTCAAATTTCCAAAATTTTCCAAAGCATCCCATTTCAATCCTGGAGTTTTAGAAACTCCTAAAACACATCTAAACCACTCTTAAGGCCTACTAACACTTGAGTTATTCTCCAAACGCACAACCCCTATTTCAGGATATTACATATACACCATTGTCACGATACTTTCTGTCACCACTACTTTTATTCTCATCGTCATCTCACTGTTTTTCGACTTCTCAATCTTTATAACGGCCAATATTTCCGTATTAGCAATTCGGGATAATCGAGCTCTAACTTACTGGGTTCTGATTTTTCTCGTCCAAGTTAAACAACTGAAGATCCCTTTCAAAATCACAAATTCCAGTTTTAAATCGACATTCTGTATTAGCAATTCGAGTGAATCGAGCCCTAACTTACTGGGTTTCGGTTTCTTCTCGTTTAAAGTTAAACAACGGGATATCCCTTTTGAAATTGTAATTTAGATTTTAAACAAAACACTTAATCTCGGATATTCGAAATGTCGCGCCCTAACTTACTGGACTCGACATCTAGATACTTCGGATAAGTTTCTTTTCCTATTAAAATAGGGGCAATATCCCTAATTTGGACCTTCGAGAAAACGAGCCCTAACTTACTGGGTTCTGATTTCTCGTTTGTCAAATGACGGGAGATCCTCTTCAAATATAAAACTAAGTTTTAAAAGGCGAGCTTAGTTTCGGGAGTCTAAAGTATTGCGCCCTAACTTATTGGACATGATGCTTTATCTCCTCGAAACTAAGAGAGTCTTAACGTCCCTTCCAATTCCTTCAAGTTTTGGAAATAAAAGTACCTATTTTCAAATCATTTCAAAGTTTTCAACAATAGGACATCGATCAATCAGTTTGGTACCAATTTCGGGTGTTTCGAGGGTGCTAATCCTTCTTCGCACGTAATTGACTTCCGAACCCATTTTTCTCAAATTTTCGTAGACCAAAAGCATCGTTTTAATAAACCGAGACATTTTATTAAAACAAAGGTGATCCGATCACACCCAAATAAAGATCGGTGGAGACTCCCTTCCTTTTCGTTTTCAAAAACCGAGTCGACCGTGTCGTTTCCTGTTCTTTTCAAAAAATGGTTACGCAGTAATCACTCGGGCGTGCGTAGGACTGTAGTGGTAATCATATTTTGTAATAAAACAGTTTTGGTTAGTAGCAGTGACGTGATTTGGAAAAATCACAAAAAATAGGAGAAAGGTTATTAATAAGTGAATAAGATATCGAATGAAAGCTTACTGTGTCTATTTTTATATAAAAGAAATAGGGAAGGAAAAGGAAATTTATATTCTATGATATTTCAATTTTAGTGAGACTGGTTCTGATTGACTTCGTAGTTCCCTGATTTGTCTTGGAAAAATCATATAAAATTGTACAAAGTGAATTATGGGTTATAATTTATATTTATAAATTCCTTAGTGAGCCTATTTTCATTAGAAACAAGTGGGAGCAATATATGAAAACTGTACAGTGAGATATTTGAATTTTGGGTAAGAGAGGTCAGAATCGTTGGACAATGAAACAAGGGAAACTTTAAGAAATAAACTGTACTGAATGGTTAAGCCATAAATTCTGGAAAAATTGTAGTAAGAATATATATGAGTCTAGTTTCAAGGAAAATTTACGGATCTAGATTTTGAGTTTTCTAACCCGAGTTATGGTCAATTTAGTCAGTATGACGCAGATGGACAGTTTCAAATTTTATGCCCCAAATTAGTAGTTAAGACTAGGTTGCGAAATTACCATAATACCCTTAGAGGGTAAATTACCGAAATACCCCTGGGTTGTGAGATTACTGAATTTACCCTTAGCGGGTACAATTGCTGAATTACGAAAATGCCCTTACGGGCCGAGTTACGAAAATGCCCTTATGGGCCGAATTATGGAAATGCCTCTAATGGGCCGATTTGCAAAGTGTTAATGGGCCAAATTGTTATATTGCCTTAATGGGCCGATTTTGTTATATTGATTAATGGGTCGAATGGTTATAATGCCTTAACGGGTCGATTTTGTTATATTGCTTAATGGGCCGATTTGATAAATTACCTTAAAGGGCCGAATTGAAATGTGTCAATGGGCCGTTTTGATAGATTGCTTAATGGGCCGATTTGATAATTTGCTATATGGGCCAATTTGATAATTTTTTATATGGGCCAAACTTTTTTCTGAATTAATTAATGATTGTGGTTTATATTTGTGAATATTGTGATTTACTATGTATGTTGCATATACATAATTTTGCATGGGATGGGAATAATGATGAAGAGAAGTTCTGGTAGCTCTGCTACATAAATTTGGTGGCTCTGCCACAAATTTGAAATATGGCAATGCCATGTAAATTCTGTTAATCTGGTGGCTTGTCCACAAATTTGATATAAATGGCTGCCTACGTTTGGTGTGTTGGCGGGGTGGGTTGACTAAAGATCACCCACAGGTGTGTCGGTTGGTACGAGTGGTGTGTAGCGGATGGATTATTAGGATTGGTTTGGGAATTGCATTTCATACACATGTTATATTTGATACATTATTGTTATTGTAAATGGGCTTAGGCCCAAAATATTGCTAAATGGGTTTCGGCCCAATGGATAACGATAAGGGGATTTCACACTGAGTTCTTGTAACTCACCCCCTTTCTCTTAACCCTTGTAGGTAATGCTTGATGATATGGACTTGGGCTATGGATGACTCGAGGGAGACCATACTTCAGTAATGGTGTTATTAAACTTTAGATTTCTATTTCCGTTTAATTTACTTCTCTTACTATTTTGGGTTTTAAAGTTGTAATAAGGCCTCTGGACTATTTTTATTTTGCTTATTGTTTGGGATGTTTTTATTATTTTTCTTAAATTGTTTAAAAGGGAATTTTATAAAAATATAAATAATGGTTTTCAAAATTGATTAATAAATGGATTTTATTGCAAACTTTTACTGAAACACCCCACACCCGGCCCACGAGCCTTGATCGGATCTGGTATGTTCCCCGGTGTAAACCGTTTCAAATTCTTTTGTGACTTAGGAAAAACTTGTGTGTTTTGAAAGAAAATTTGTTTTGGGTTGGGCTTGAGTTGAAAACGAGTTTATTTGATTAAAAATCCTTTAGCTTTAGGTGACAAAACGTTTAGGGTTGATTTTGATAATAAATTTACTTAATCTTTCAATTAATAAATATTTGTAACATAATAAATCAAAGTGAAGTAAAGAAATTCAACTATGGCCTTATTACATCAAATAATCCCAAAATTAATATTTAAAATACTTGAAATAAAATAAAAGTCCAAATCGTAAATTTCTTGCTGTGCATGGCCATCCCTAAGCTTCTGCTGAGCCCGGTCCATTACTGATCGTCACCTGAAAATAGTTCCCACAACGGGGTAAGTCAACAGACTCAATGTGTAACCAACACTAAGAATCAACATTTCAGGCATGCATTATCACATCACATACATATCCATATAACAAGTAAAAACAATGATGCAAACCCAAAACCCAAACCTATTAAGCCATCCGCTACACTCCCCCGTACCAACCTGTACACCGTGGGGACTACTAAGTCGACCCTCCTTCCACTACACTCCATATCGCGGTCTTAGGTCACCGCATTCGTGGTCTTAGGTCACCACGTTCAGAGTACTGTGGTCTTAGGTCACCACATTCAGATTACTGTGGTCTTAGGTCACCACATTCAGATATCACGGTCTTAGGTCACCGTGTTCGTGGTCTTAGGTCACCACATTCACTTCCCCTTTCAATAACCCATATGCCCCATATTATACATAGTATGCATTAATCATGCCAAATTTCACATTCTTATCTTTATTCACATGTTAAATGTAACATATTTCATATTCCTAGTAGGAGTAGGAAACGTACTTGAGTACTTTGTACCATAACATGGTACTTAGCCATATTTTCACATTCTTAATAATACATTTAATTTAAACATAGCCATGAACATATCAAACTTAGGGTAGGGTACACACCTGATTCGCTTAAGGTTTCCAATCCAAATCCCGAAAAGCTTGATCTAAGGCCTTAGATCTTAAATCTCTACATTTAATCAATCATTTAATACTTAGTAAAGAGCCATTCGGCCATAAATCAAAATCCTAGTAGGATTAGTACTCTAAAACTTACCTTGGTGTCGAATTGACTATAGTCAAATCCCGAAACTTCGCAGAGTTGTCCCCTTGCAATTGGCTAGGCACTAAAATCACTTAACTAATTAGTTTCGGCTTTTAAACAAAATAAGAAATAGATCTTCATACCAAAATAAGCCTTGGCCGAATGCTATAGACACTTGCCTTGTGGATTTTAAATCCCGAAACTCACCGAATAACTAGGGAACACGCGGCCTATGGTGTACCTTCGGGAAAGGAACTTCTCCTTCCTTGTAGTTGACACTTAGTAAATCCCGAAAGATCTCCTTAAGGTTTCGGCAATAAGAATATTGATGGGATTAGTCCTAGATTTTCGACAAATCTAAAAGAAAAGAATAGAAATCAAACTTGTTCTTACCTTTGAAGAAATCGACAGCACCTAAGCTTGAAGCCACTTGAGATATTCGGCTATGGCCTTAAAAGGCTTACTTCCGGCTTTTGGAGGGGTTAGAAAGAAAAGAGAAGGAAGAATAAAGATGGAGGATTCGGCTAGAACACAAGGTATTTCGGCTTTGGCTAACAAAGAGAAGAAGAATAAAAACTGTAGGAAATTCGGCAGAGAGAGGAGAATTTGCTTAAGAAATTTGGCAAAGGAAAAGTGAATGAATGAATGGCCTCTCTTTTCCTTTTATAGCCGAATTTACTAGCTAGAGCCCCTTACTTGGCCACCACTCTTCTATTTTGATAGCTTTATCCCTTGAATTGTCACTTTATTAAAAGAATTTAATCCAACAACTATCTCTTGAAAATAATGATAAATAAATCCTTTATTTATCCCTTATTTATCCACTAATTATAAAAGAATAAAAGCTCCTAGAATTTAGCCATGTGCCGTCCAACTCCCTTGCTCCTTGCAGCAAAATAAAACTCTTTTATTTGCTCCCCAAGTGACTCGAACCCAGGCCCAATTGCACCTGCTTGTGGCGTCACCCACCTGGGCCTTAAGTGACATCTTCAGGCCACTTTTCCAAGCCTGATTGTGTGTCAAATTCCTCCTACTAATTTTCTTAAGGCCACCTTGCCTTATTTTCCCCTTTTTAAACATTAAAACTTGACATTTCTTTACATTTCCAAGTTTCCAAAAATTTTCGTTTGCCTCCTTTAAACTTAACATTTCCTTACATTTCCAAGTTTCCCGAAATGTTTACTTTCCTCTTTTGAATCATTTCTAGATCATTTCCTTACATTTCCAGGACATTTCCCTACATTTCCAAGACAAGACATTTCCTTACATTTCCAGGTTCCTTACATTTCCATACATTTCCTTACATTTCCTCATATCTTAGGGTTCCCAAAACTCCTCAGAACCCATCCAACACACCCACTGAGCCCATTATCTCATGAATTACGCACGAACGCATAACCCCTAATCTAGGATGTTACAGTTCTACCCTCCTTAAATAATAATTTCGTCCTCGAAATTACTTATTAACGAACAATCGTACGGTCTAACTCACCACACTACGCTACTGCTGCGCACTCTGATCTTAAGAAACTATCATACTTTCTAGGCACATTCTCTTAGTTTACAATCAAGGTTCCATACACCTTACTAGCCACATAAGAACGAACTGGCTTTACAACGAACAAGGCAATTAAGGTATTCCAGAACCACGTCCCCTAGAGCTCATTTCTACGATCGTGCTTTAATCTAATTAAGAAATTTTATGAATTAGCCTTTATTCCACTGATTACCCGCGAAGAAGTTTTATGAAAAGAATTTTAGAAGTGGTTCTTTCGTATTCATACATGCATACAGTCTTTACATTCATACATTCATCAATCAATTATGAACTTTCGTTCATTCAGAGAAATGTTGTAGTTTTCATTGTTACTGTTTTTCCACTACCCAGGGGTATATTCGTAATTTGCCCTACAGGGGTATTTTCGTAATTTTTTTTCAAAAATAGGGTTCCTTGTGGATTTTATCAATAAGGGTATTTTGGTAATTTTGCATTCCAGGGGTATTTTTGGAAATTTTGAAATTCCAGGGGTATTTCAGTAAATTTTTACAAATTAGGGTAAATTTGTAAAGTTTAATAATTCAGGGGTATTTCAAAATTTATAAAACTTGAGGGTTATTTTTGAGAATTTTGTTTTCCAAATCAGTGATGTTGCAAAAATTTTGGAAACCAGGGTCATTTTGGTAATTTTGTAAGTTAGGGGCAATCTCGTAAATTTTCCAAGTTGGAGTATTTTAATATTTCGCAGAAGTAGAGTTTTTGGACTTGTTATAAAGTAATGAATTTTTTTTTAAGAACTGTGGGTATTTTGGAAATTTCATAAATCAAGGGCATTTTTGTAATTTTACCACCAGGGGTACTTTAGTAATTTTGTAAATCAAGAAGTATTTCAGAAAAATTTTATGGGATAGCTTGTATAAATCAAAAGGGCAATTTAGTTATTTTAAAACTAGGGTTTCCATAAAAATGTGGCTAATTCCTTTCGAGTTTTAGTTAGGGGTTTAGCCTATGAATAAGTCCTCTTGGTTAGGGTGAACCGAAGCTACGCACCAGGTAGGATTCGAGTGGAGAGGAGGTGAGTCACGCGGACTGCTTAAATACCAGGCTCTTCTGGATCCAATCCTAGACATGCGCACAATGGTTACCACACCCTAACTCGGCGACTTAGACACATGTTTGTTTTATTAAGCATTTAAGTCTTATGTAACTGTTGGGGTAAGCTAGCCTTATAGTTCAAGTACCTATCATACCAATCTACGTTCCATTCTATTTCTACCCTTCTACAGATCACAATATAAATCACCCAAAGGTTAGGGGTACTTACCTGGTGGACTGTGGGTCGAAGACTTAGGTGCCATGCAAGAAAATCCTGCTTATTTCCAAAAATATTTTCATAAAAACTCATTTGGGCTCGATTTGAAAACGTTTTGGGCTTTAAACCACAGGCCGAGAGTTTAATACTGGGCTCTGATACCAAATTGAAACACCCCACACCCGGCCCACGAGCCTTGATCGGATCTGGTATGTTCCCCGGTGTAAACCGTTTCAAATTCTTTTGTGTCTTAGGAAAAACTTGTGTGTTTTGAAAGAAAATTTGTTTTGGGTTGGGCTTGAGTTGAAAACGAGTTTATTTGATTAAAAATCCTTTAGCTTTAGGTGACAAAACGTTTAGGGTTGATTTTGATAATAAATTTACTTAATCTTTCAATTAATAAATATTTGTAACATAATAAATCAAAGTGAAGTAAAGAAATTCAACTATGGCCTTATTACATCAAATAATCCCAAAATTAATATTTAAAATACTTGAAATAAAATAAAAGTCCAAATCGTAAATTTCTTGCTGTGCATGGCCATCCCTAAGCTTCTGCTGAGCCCGGTCCATTACTGATCGTCACCTGAAAATAGTTCCTACAACGGGGTGAGTCAACAGACTCAATGTGTAACCAACACTAAGAATCAACATTTCAGGCATGCATTATCACATCACATACATATCCATATAACAAGTAAAAAAAATGATGCAAACCCAAAACCCAAAACTATTAAGCCATCCGCTACACTCCCCCGTACCAACCTGTACACCGTGGGGACTACTAAGTCGACCCTCCTTCCACTACACTCCATATCGCGGTCTTAGGTCACCGCATTCGTGGTCTTAGGTCACCACGTTCAGAGTACTGTGGTCTTAGGTCACCACATTCAGATTACTGTGGTCTTAGGTCACCACATTCAGATATCACGGTCTTAGGTCACCGTGTTCGTGGTCTTAGGTCACCACATTCACTTCCCCTTTTCAATAACCCATATGCCCCATATTATACATAGTATGCATTAATCATGCCAAATTTCACATTCTTATCTTTATTCACATGTTAAATGTAACATATTTCATATTCCTAGTAAGAGTAGGAAACGTACCTGAGTATTTTGTACCATAACATGGTACTTAGCCATATTTTCACATTCTTAATAATACATTTAATTTAAACATAGCCATGAACATATCAAACTTAGGGTAGGGTACACACCTGATTCGCTTAAGGTTTCCAATCCAAATCCCGAAAAGCTTGATCTAAGGCCTTAGATCTTAAATCTCTACATTTAATCAATCATTTAATACTTAGTAAAGAGCCATTCGGCCATAAATCCAAATCCTAGTAGGATTAGTACACTAAAACTTACCTTGGTGTTGAATTGACTATAGTCAAATCCCGAAACTTCGCAGAGTTGTCCCCTTGCAATCGGCTAGGCACTAAAATCACTTAACTAATTAGTTTCGGCTTTTAAACAAAATAAGAAATAGATCTTCATACCAAAATAAGCCTTGGCCGAATGCTATAGACACTTGCCTTGTGGATTTTAAATCCCGAAACTCACCGAATAACTAGGGAACACGCGGCCTATGGTGTACCTTCGGGAAAGGAACTTCTCCTTCCTTGTAGTTGACACTTAGTAAATCCCGAAAGATCTCCTCAAGGTTTCGGTAACAAGAATATTGATGGGATTAGTCCTAGATTTTCGACAAATCTAAAAGAAAAGAATAGAAATCAAACTTGTTCTTACCTTTGAAGAAATCGACAGCACCTAAGCTTGAAGCCACTTGAGATATTCGGCTATGGCCTTAAAAGGCTTACTTCCGGCTTTTGGAGGGGTTAGAAAGAAAAGAGAAGGAAGAATAAAGATGGAGGATTCGGCTAGAACACAAGGTATTTCGGCTTTGGCTAACAAAGAGAAGAAGAATAAAAACTGTAGGAAATTCGGCAGAGAGAGGAGAATTTGCTTAAGAAATTCGGCAAAGGAAAAGTGAATGAATGAATGGCCTCTCTTTTCCTTTTATAGCCGAATTTACTAGCTAGAGTCCCTTACTTGGCCACCACTCTTCTATTTTGATAGCTTTATCCCTTGAATTATCACTTTATTAAAAGAATTTAATCCAACAATTATCTCTTGAAAATAATGATAAATAAATCCTTTATTTATCCCTTATTTATCCACTAATTATAAAAGAATAAAAGCTCCTAGAATTTAGCCATGTGCCGTCCAACTCCCTTGCTCCTTGTAGCAAAATAAAACTCTTTTATTTGCTCCCCAAGTGACTCGAACCCAGGCCCAATTGCACCTGCTTGTGGCGTCACCCACCTGGTCCTTAAGTGACATCTTCAGGCCACTTTTCCAAGCCTGATTGTGTGTCAAATTCCTCCTACTAATTTTCTTAAGGCCACCTTGCCTTAATTTCCCCTTTTTAAACCTTAAAACTTGTCATTTCTTTACATTTCCAAGTTTCCAAAAATTTTCGTTTGCCTCCTTTAAACTTAACATTTCCTTACATTTCCAAGTTTCCCGAAATGTTTACTTTCCTCTTTTGAATCATTTCTAGATCATTTCCTTACATTTCCAGGACATTTCCCTACATTTCCAAGACAAGACATTTCCTTACATTTCCAGGACATTTCCTTACATTTCCTTATATTTCCATACATTTCCTTACATTTCCTCATATCTTAGGGTTCCCAAAACTCCTCAGAACCCATCCAACACACCCACTGAGCCCATTATCTCATGAATTACGCATGAACGCATAACCCCTAATCTAGGATGTTACATTTACAAATGATTTAACTCGGATTTTCTTTCAAAATTAGCTACGACATTTTCAAAAGTCACGATTTTAGAGCTCACTACCTCGATTTTTGACTCATCAATAGACCTCTAAAAAATACTTGTATTTTATCTACGTTTCCGCAATGTTTTCAAAATGCTTCTGCAACTCTATTTCCAAACGTCATATTTTTGTAAATTGTTTATTTCAAATATGTTTTCGTAACCAAAAAGGTTTTTAAAGATAATTACGTTTTCAAGTAGATAACAATTGCTTAAGTGTTTTGGGTTTTAACAAAGAGGCTATAATTCTCAAACAAGTTTTTAACAATCGCAAAGATGGTTTAGAAAAAAAAACACACTTCCATGTGACATGCCAGATTCGGGCCTAACTTCCAGGCCGGGTTTGGGGTGTTACAGCCAACCATCATTTAATGGGCTAATTTCCCTTTAAAGACCTCCAATTAATATTCCATAGCTATTTGGCACCCTTAGCTTGAAATTTTGAACTTTCGCACTTTATGAGATTTAGTCCTTTTTCGCCATTAAGCATGAAATCACTAAAATTAAAGCACAAAAATTTTTATGCACCTATATAATCAGGCTATAACTCATAAAATAACATTAAAATAATTTTCTCTAACCTCGGATTAGTGATCTCGAGATCACTGTTCTGACTAGCCCCTAAATCGGGCTGTTACATGTATATTGATCACAAAAGCTTAAAATATTTAATGACCTAGAAGAAACTGAATCTGAGACAACGTTGGTTAGAGCTACTGAAAGATTATGATTTGGTTATTGATTATCATACGAGAAAGGCTAATGTGGTTGCGGATGCACTCAACCGAAAGTCATCATTGTTTGCACTTCAAGCGTTGAACACTCATTTGGCTTTGAATGCCGATGGTTCTATATTGGTAGAATTGCAAAATGATTATCTGAAATTGATAATGAAACGAAACTTGGTTCAGGATAATTTGACTACTGAATACAGTATTGGTGATGATAGTACATTACATTATCGCGTTAAAATTTGTGTTCCGAATAATTAAAATTTGAAAAGTGACATTCTATTAGAAGCTCATAGTGTAACATCCCAATTTTTGATAAAATTGGAACAGTGGTTTCAGGACCACAGACCCGAGCCCAGAAAGAAAAATTATTTTAATACTACTTTATGATCTACAATATGATAATAATATTTTGTGAAAATTTCATAAAGAAATTTTATCAATTACATGTTTAATTTGATAAAGGACTAAATCGCTTAAAGTGTAAAAGTTGTGTTCTAATAGCTAAAGGGATTAAATAGCTATAGAAATTTAAATTGGAGGTCTTTATATGGTAATTAGACCATTAATGAAAAGTTAGTAGATATTTTTGGATGATTCATCCATGGAAAATTAGAAAAAGGCTAAGGACTAAATTGAAAAGTAATAAAATTAAAAGAGGATAAATAATTAAATAGAAATAAAAATCATTTTATATCATCTTCTTCCCCAAATATTCCATGGAAACCCTAGGAAAGAGAAAGCAAGCTTTCTTGGCCAAATTAGGTAAGTATTCTAGCCCTGCTTTTAGTAATTTTTATATTTTTGAAACCGGGATAGTCTAATCTATCTATTTGAGAATTAATTTTAAAAGTTATCAAAGTATAGAAATTATTTCATGGATGAATATGCTAAAAATTTGAAATTTTTGGTAGAATATGAAAGGTTGATGATAGATAAACAACTTTTACAATGTGATTTTTGATGAAAACATGATTTAGGAACTAAATTGTAAAGTTGTGTAAATTGAAGAAAAATTCTAAATTTTATAGAATACATGTGCTATAAATTTTATATTTAAATTTTGGTTAGGCTTGGACTAAGAAGTAAATTGCATGAATTTCATTTTCTGAGCCTAGGGACGAAATCGTCATTAATTAAAAGTTTAGGGGCAAAATGGTAATTTTTCCTAAGATGTAAATTGGAATGAATTGAGTTTAAATTGTATTAAATTGATGTAAATTTACTCGTATAGATCTGGATAGACCAAATTCGGAGCTAGAACGAGGAAAAGAGAAAAATGTCAGATTAGTAGATTTTACGTACACGAACATTTGTCGAGGTAAGTTAGTGTAACTAAATTGTGTATATTTATATGCTTGAATTAGATGTTGTGTATGTGAATTGTATAAATATCATATATGTATGACATTGAAAACATATCCGACAAAGCTCGATAATTGATAATGCCCGATAAATGATAAATGATAATGCCCGATAAATGAAAAATGATAAAAATGTTACTTTTATGCTTGAAATGAATGTGGAATGTGTTTATTTGAATTATATGAATGTTACAAATGTATGAAATAATCACATGCCTGATAATGTCTGGAAATGTTAAATCCCGTTTGAATAAATGAAAATCGATGGATAATGTGATTTCCCTTATTGAATGAGGTCTTCAATTTGTTGCTGAAGGGATTTAGCTCAGACGAGTAATCTATTGACCTCATTACAAAAAGGATTTAGCCTAGACTGGTAATCCTGATATAAGTCCTCTTGAGCATATGTTATAGATAGGATTTAGCCCGGACGGGTAATCCTGATTAAGCTCTTATGAGCATATGTTGGAAACAGGATTTGACTTGGACAAGTAATCCTGTTATACGATATGTGGCTCAAGAGTGTGCTTTTTGATTAAGTGCCTTAATGCGTACTCCTGAATATGAATTGACAGATCATGATTTGTACACCTCGAATGTACTACCTGTGTATCCATCTATATTTCGAATAAATTCAACGAGTAAAAATCCTGATATGAGAATATATGAATAAGAAATGAGTCATTACACGTATCTGCTTGAAATACATGAAAATGATGATATATGATAATTGATACATGGAAATATGAGATGATGATATTTGTACATGGAATTTATTTGATAAATATGTTCATCCTTGATTATAGATTTGTACACCTTGAGTGTACTACTCATGTGGCATTGATATTTCAAATTATATGAATAAAGTTCCGACATGAAATAATCTGAACTCGAGATGAATTATTATGAAAATATATTTGTAAGATAAAGATATGATTTATACATGTTAAATGAATACGTGATGTGGAAAGCATATGTGCCTGGAAACCTGATTATTGTTGAGCCCATATATGTTTCTTGGTGTTATTATGGAATATATTACTAACAAGGGCAATGAGGATATGTGTACGACTTGAGATCAAATTGATTGAATATGCCTTACATGTTTATCTTGAATTAGAATAAATGATAAGTTAAGTACCATGTTATACAAACTTACTAAGCATTATATGCTTACTTAGTTTTATTTCCCTGTTTTATAGTAAATCGGAAGCTCGTTGGATTGGAAGCTTGGCGGGAATCACTCACATTATCCATCAACTCATTTTGGTACATATGGTAAATTAGTTATGGTTATAATGGCATGTATAGGTTAATTGGCCATATTGGCATGTAAAAGGGTTGATTGTAATCTAGCCATCTGGAATGGCTAGTGAAGATTTATTTTGGTAAAATTATAAGGTTATACCATGATGAATATCCATGTGTTTAGTGTGGTTGATTAAATTATGTTAACATGTATATTCACAAAAGGGTAAGATTATAAACATGAATGCATGTAATGATGTACCATGTTAGATGTTAAAATTAACTTAATTATGATGCTTGAATTGGTTGGTATATGAATGAAAGTTTTGGGGTAGGTCATTGGCAAAGTTTGGGTGAGAAATAAAGCTATAAAATGGCTTTATTTTGTCCACACGGGTAGACACAGGGGCGTGTGTCTTGATCATGTGTGACACACGGCTTGGTACATGGGTGTGTGGTTAGGTCGTGTGTCCCCTGCACCTTAAATTTGAGAAACAGAATGCTCAAAATTGAATACACAGGAAGAGAAATAGGCATGTGTCTCAGCCGTGTGTGTTACACGGCCTAGCGCACGAGCGTGTGGCCGGCCGTGTGGCACAAGTTAGAGAGTTACACGGGGTCAAACACGGCCTGCAGCACGGGCGTGTCCTAGGGTCACACGGGCGTGCCCCTTGGGTCACACGGGTGTGTGTGCCCTGTATCTTGGAAAATTTTAGAAATTTCGTGAAAAATTCTTTGAGTTCCCGATTTAGTCACGATTTAGTTCTAATACTCATTTTGGGTCTCGAGGGTCCATTTAAGGGACGGTATAATAATATTCAGAAAATGAATAGAATTTGACATGAATTATCTGTAAATGTACTAAAAACCCTGGTAATGCTCCGCAGCCTTGTTCCGGTGACAGATACAGGTTAGGGGTGTTACGCATAGTAGTACATATTCCATTCATCCTGGTAGCATGAAGATGTATTGTGATTTGCAATAGATGTACTGGTGGTCGGGTATGAAATGTGAGATTTGTGGGTTCGTAGCTAAATATTTGATTTGTCAGCAGGTAATAGCAGAGTATTAGGTGACATTGGGATTATTACAGTCTATTATGATTCCTGAGTGGAAGGGGAAGTGAGTCACGATGAATTTCGTATCTAATTTGCCTGTAACTCCAAAAAGAAAGATTCGATCTGGGTGATTGTTTACAGATTGACTAAGTCAGCCCATTTTATTCTAATCAGAACAAATTATTCACTTGGGAGGCTAGTGGAATTATATGTGTCAGAGATTGTGAGATTGCACAGAGTTCCAACGTCTATTATTTCTGATTGTGATCGGCGGTTTACGTCGAGATTTTAGAGTAAACTTCATGATGCTGGGCATTAAACTCAATTTCAATACAGCGTTTCATCCTCAAACGGACGAGCAATCAATGAGTAATTTAGATTTTAGAAGACATGCTACGATGTTGTATTCTCGAGTTAGAGGGTAGCTGGGAAAAATATCTACCATTACCTGAGTTCGTGTATAATAACAATTATCAATCCAGTATTAAAATGGCACCATTTGAAGCTTTATACGGAAGAAAATGTAAAACACCATTGTATTGGTCCAAGCTAAGCGAATCCAAAATGGTAGGGATTGATTTGACTCGAGAAACTGAAGACAAAGTTCAAATTATTCGAGATTGTTTGAAAGTTGCATCTGATCGTTAGAAGTCATGCTCAGATTTGAAAAGAAAAGACATGGAATTTGCTGTTGGCGATCGAGTATTTTTAAAAGTTTCTCCGTAGAAGAAAGTGCTACCATTCAGAAAGAAAAGAAAGTTGAGTTTGAGATTTATCGAGCTGTACGAGATTACTGAAAGAATCGGTCCTGTACCTTATAGATTAGCTTTACCTGCTGAACTAGAGAAAATTCATAATGTGTTCCACGTTTCAATGCTGAGAGAGTACAAATCTGATCATTCACACGTGATTCCTTATAGTGAGATTGAATTGCAGCCAGATTTGACGTATTATGAAGAACCAGTGAAAATTTTGGCACAAGAATTCAAAAAACTTCGGAATAAACCTGTACCTTTAGTAAAAGTGTTGTGGCATCGACATGGTAACGAAGAAGCTACCTAGGAAACCGAGGTGTAACAACCCATTTTTTAGTGGTGTTGAAAATAGTGGTTTCGGGGCCATAAATTTGACGAGTAAGTTTGTAAATGTTATTATTTAATATTTACGAGTCAAATATGGTATTAAAATAAAATTTGAATTGTTAATTTATGCTATTTGAAAGAATAATTAGGTTCAAGTGGTATGACCCTATAGTCAAGTGCTTTTAGAAAATGTGGTATTGAGACCTATCTTCTATAAACCGAGCCAAAAATATTTTATTAATTATTTATGGAGTGTTATTAAGGTTGTATTACAGTTTCGTTAAGAAATTTTGACGTTTAAATGGTTAATTAAATGAAATGGACTAAATTGTAAAAAGTGCAAAACATGGTAATTATAGCATTTTGGATGATTTAATGGCTTAATTAGTAATGTGGGAGGACCAATAAGGAAATTAGTCCTTATTTAAGTTATTGGATGGTAATGGAGCTAATTTTAAAGAAAGAAATTGAAAGAAATTAGTGTTAATTGCAATTTTGTAAATTTTGTGAAATTAAGACAAAATTAAATGTTGTAAAATGTGTTTCTTCCTCAATTAGCTTTCTCCATAGTCGAAAAACACCCAAAAACCTAGCTTGAAGGTTCGGCCATTGTTAACACTTGCATGTACATTTTTATTTCATTTCTTGTAATTTTTATGTTTTTGAGATCGTTGCAACTAGGTCCAGCTAGCCCATACCTTCGTTTTTGAAACTGTTAAAGATTTCAAATGTTTTCATTGATGACTTTTTGTGATTTTAGATGTTAAATGATGAATTTGAAGTATTAGTTGTTAATGATAAGTATATTGTTATGTTTTAATGATTTAAATGTTTAGGTATTAAATTGCTAAAGTAATAATAATTCAAGGACTTGATGTGAAATTCTTACAAATGTGGGCTGTAATGGATGATAGTAACATTTGAATGGTTTGAATTTTCAATAAAATTGGTTTATTTGCATGATTAGGGCATAGAGACTAAATTGAATAAAAATAAAAGTTAAGGGGTAATTTTGTAAAAATGTCAAAAAGGACTAAATTGTATAAAATGAATTGGTTTTACTGTCTAAATTAATTAATTTAATGAAATTATAAATTTACATCAAGAACGAGTGGAAAATAAAGGAGAAGAGAAAATTACCAAAAAGCCCCTTTACTTAGTCATTGCTGCAAATTAGTCAAGTAAGTTTGTATTAATTGTAATCATTATAATGATAATTAAATTAAATGTTTATTGTGTTATTTTTAATGTAAATGAATCAATATATATATATGTATATATGAGTATATCCACATTATGACAAATTGACGGATATCGAGTCCCGGTTGAACCTTAAGAATTCATAGGATACAAATGACATGTCATTAGGGTTTTCATGTTTTGGGTTTTGGTCTTAAATGTCCTACCAATGACTGACGTCCTGCATTTGTTGTGGAGACTCCACAGCTCGTGTGAGCAGTATCGTGTAGCCTACATTCTGGCCTATTTCACAACTTGTGTGAGCAACGATGTAAAGGACAGGTTACAGTTATATGTTTAAGCAAACTTCGTGTGAGCTTTCCCGAGCATCCAATGATATTCTAAGTGGTTCAATGGGCAAGAAAAAGGAAAGGAACGATAAGTGTTCAAATGAACTATATCATGTATTAATGAAAATGATTAAGATGGTAAAATTCGATGGAAATATGATTATGTTCATGAAAAGGTTGTATGAATCAAATGATGTATTTTCTCATGAAATGTCTTATCATGTGGTTGATTCCAAAAGATTTATGTATAAATGCACTGACTTGCGTATTGATGATGATGTTTACGTATAAATGCATTGACTTGCATATTGACGATAATGTTTAGGCTTGTGCCAAGCTTGTGGATTTTTTATGCTCATGCTTTGTAATATGCAAATGGAACTGGTAAGAAAAGGGAATGACATGGTATGTTCATAATTGGGATGTAATATGATGATATAAAAGGATTGATGAGTTAAATGATGTACTTATATGTAAGAAATCTATTTATGCTATGGATGAATTTACCAATATCATGGATAAATACACTAACTCGTGAATTGATAATGTTGTTTAGGCTTAGGCTAAGCATTTGGAATGGAATGGAAAGTAAGTAAATAGAATGGTTCATAATCTTATGAAAAGGTTGATGGTTGTGTAATATGTCTTGTAAAATCCAATTATATTATGAATGAAAATATATGTGATGTTGATGGACTTACTCATTTGTGAGTTGATGGTTATAAAGTTTTATAAGTCTTATGGCATTGGTATTGGTTTATATTTATTCTATAAAGTTAATTATTGAAATGGGATATTATGTTTAAAGTTTATACGAGCTTACTAAGCATGCATTGCTTACATAATTATTTTCCTTTACTTCATAAATTATCAGAAGCTCAATTTGTTAGAAGTTCGATGGAGATCTATCACACTATCCAACGATTATATCGGTAGTTTTTAATGTTTTGGCCAAGGTTATAATGACATGTATAGGTGGACTAGTGTTTCATGTTTAGTTGAATGCTTAGATGTTGAATTTGGTATGTTTATGTTGCTTTGGCATCATGTGTTGTTGATTGGTTTATGACATCTTGGTATTTATGATGCCTATTTAGTATGTGTTAATGTAGCAATGGTTTGATGCATGTTTCAATGACCAATATGGTATGTGATGGATTAGTTCAATGTGGTCGAGATAAGGTATATTTTGAAATGGTATTGGACATGATGTGTATGGTTGAAATGTGGTAATGTTTACATGTTTAAGAATGATTTGAATAAATGCATTTGAGGTGCCTTCTTTGGCATATTGGTTGGATGGATTTTGGTCTATTTAATTGGTCATTTTATGCATGTTTTGGTAAGGTTTTGAAGCTTTGAGGTTGTGTACAAAATGCTTTTAGGTACATGTTTGAGCTGGTGATGGAAATGGCTTAATTTTGGCCAATTTCATGTCCAAACGGCCTGAGACATGGGCGTGTGACTCAACCATGTGAGACACCGGCCATGCGACATAGCCGTGTGTCCCCTGTAGGTTTTATGTCATGCAAGTTAGGCTGTTACACAACCTGGGACATGGGTGTGTGTGGCCATTTCGAGAGTTACACGGCCTGGCACAAGAACATGTAGCTTGGTCGTGTGACCCAATTTAGAGAGTTACACGAGCACATACACGGGTTGGGACATGATCGTGTGTCCCTATTTCGATTATTACACGGCCTAAGACATGGGCGTGTGTCTCAGCCGTATGAGTCACAAGGTCGTGTGACCCCTGCAGTCCAAATTTTCCAACTTTTTCATGAAATTTTTGATTGAGTCCAATTTAGTCCCAAATTGTTTCTACTATATTTCTAGGGCCTTAGGGCTCGGTTAAGGGACGATATGCATGTAATGAATGATATGTATGTTTCAAAGTTACATTTTACGGTAATGCTTCATAATCCTAATCCTACGATGAATACAGGTTAGGGGTGTTACACTAGAAATCGATGAAACTACAGTATCCAAACTTATTCTTAGGTAACAATTTTAGGGACAAAATTTCCTAAGGGGGAGAGTTGTAACAGTCGTTTTTCAGTGATGACGAAATAGAGGTTTCGGGACCACAAATTTCTGTCGTATAGGCTCATAAATAATATTTATAGAATATTTACGGAGTCGTTAGAGTCGTATCAAAATTTGGTCAAGAAATTTTAACATTTAGATAGCTAATTAGGGAAAAAGGACTAAATTGAAAAATGTGCAAAAATAGTAATTATTGCATTTAGATGATTAAATAACTTAATAGCTAAATGATGAAGGACCTATGTGGAAATTGGGCCTAGTTTTGATGCTTGGATGACAAATGGTATGAAAATGATAAAATAATAGGTGTTTAATGGCAAATTTGTAAACAAACCAAAATTAAACTAAACAAATTAAAACAAATTAGACATTTTACATTATTCTCCTCTCTTAAACCTCTTGCCGAAACCACCATTGGAGACTAGGGAGCTTCGGTCACTTTCTTAACTTTGCATGTTATGGAAATTGGCCCATTTTCTTGTAATTTTTATGTTTTTGAAATCGTTGCAACTAGGTCTAGCTAGCTCGTACCTTCGTTTTTGAATCTCTTAAAAATTTCAGAAGTTACCATTGATGAATCTTGGTTGTTTGTGATTATTATTATATATTTGAATCTCTGATTGTGATATTTGGTTGTTTTGTGAAGTGATTTTTGTTAGATTTTGATTTAAGGATTAAACTATTAAAATGTTCAAATTTCAATGTTTGATGGTGAATTTGATGTATAATAGGGACTTTTAAAGGGACTCAAGCATTCGTCTGTAATTTGATTCTTATAAAATAGCCAATTAGATTATTTTTGGGTTAGAGGACTAAATTGCAAAATGTGTAAAAGTTTAGGGAAAATGTGTAATTAATGAAAAGTTAAGGGTCACATGCATTGAATGGAATGTGAAGTGTGTATGAGATTAATATATTGTGTTTACTTATTATATGGATCAAGATTTGAATCAGAGAGATAATAACCGAGGAAAATAGAAAAGAACAAAATAGCTCCTATGTATTGACCTAAATTAAATCGTAGGTAAGTCCATAGTATTTCAATACGTAAATAAATTCTTACTTGTAATCTTATATTATTGTTGTTTAGTTAATATGTTTATAGATAATTATTGTTGAATGCACATTTGTGCCCCTGTTTGCACTTCAGTACCACTGAATGCACATACGTGCCCCTGTTTGTACTTTGTTAACCCTAAACCAAATAGTATGTGAAATTTTCTAATTGTATTTAGATTAAATGTTATACTATGTTCTTACTAAGTTATGTAAACTTACCGGTTCTTGTGGATTATTTTGTAGATAATCGTTGCTGACCTTTTGGAAGGATCAAACAACCGACTCACACTATCCATCTAAGTTGGTAGTTTTTGTATCTTCTAGGGTAGTGGCATGTATATATAAATAAACATGTGGTTTTGAAATGTATAAAATGTTTTGTAATGGTGTCTTGGTATGTTTATGCGTTAAAGGTTATGTTTGGTTGGTGTACTTTAATGCTTCACCAAGTATTGTCATTTTGAGCACTTTCAAATGCTTGTACTAAGTAATGTTGACTTGCTTTGGTATGTAATGTTTTGATGTATTTGTGGAGCCTTTGAATGACATATTGGTTAGGTGAATTAGGTTGTTTGAAATGGCATGATTATGTGTATTTGAATGATGCTCAAGTCCATTGAAAGTATGCATAAATGGATGAGTTAGTTATGCATGATTTGGTTATAAAATGGCTTGATTTTAGGTAAAATTTTTGGTTCACACGGTCGTGTGCCATTTGAGAATTTCTTAGTGTTCAAGTGAGTGAGTTACATGACCTAGCACACGGGTGTGTGTGGCAACTCAGAATGTTACACGGCCTAGCACATGGCCTAGCACACAGGCGTGTTGGGCTACTCAATGAGTTACATGGGTGAGGGTACGAGCTAAGACATGGTCGTGTGTCCCTTGTTCGAAAGTTATATGGCCTGGGGTGATTTCACACGGCCTGGCCACATAGTTGTGTGACCCCTGTTTTCCAATTATTACAACTTTTTCTTAGAACTTCTGATTTCTGTCAAATTAGTCTCACATTGCCTCAAAGCTAATTTTAGGGCCTCGAAGGCTCGATGTAGGGACAAAATGCCTATGATTCCCGATTGTATGGTAATGCTCCGTAATCATAATTTGGCGACGGTGAAGGGTTAGGGGTGTTATATTTAGTGGTATCAGAGCTACAGTTTAGTCGATTCTAGGACTAACGTAGCGACGTAGAGTTTAGTATATACATGCCACATATACCCTTTGATAGTGTGATGCTTTTTGTCTGCTGTAATATTGCATTTTCTTATTGATGCAATATGTCGGCTGAGTCAAATCGGGTTGTAGTTAACGAAGCTTAAAGTAATGATCAAGCTTCAAATCCTGAAGCAACTAATAGTGCGTTGATTCCACAGTCCTTTGGTGATGAAATGAAAAATGTGTTTCTTGGAATGATGAACTAGTGGTTCAACAAATTCAAGCAAGCAAATCTTGCAACTCCGCCACCTCTACCCCTTACTGTGCCTCCTTCGGCACCCCTAGGTCCACAAATCGTATACCTATGATAGTTACTTGAGTATCCGTAGATAAAATTTGGAAATGTGGAGCAGAAGAATTTAGGGGCAAGGTTGATGATGATCCTACAAAAGTCGAGTACTGGTTAATAAATATGAAGAGAGTCTTCGCGAAATTGATATGCACTCCTGAAGATTGTTTGAGATGTGTTGTATCATTGTTAAAAGCTGATATGTACTTAGGTCGATTGTAACAATTGAGGTGGCGGTGTCACATATGGATCGTAGACAAGAGCATTGAAGTCATACATTTCTACGAAGTCATTAAAAGTTTGCACCTAACGAAATGTTATTGGTGAATTAGTACTCGAAAGCTGAAACATATCAGGTGCAGTAGCCTGTGCGGGACTGTATGCTGACCCAAACAAGCCCTGTATAAGTTATGTTAATATTGATCAGCCCAAAGGAAGGTTAATTTCAACAAAATTACATGTGTAACGGTAATAAACATGTGACGGTTATTCAGTTTTAGATGTGAGTAATAAATCGGGCTAAAGGAAGATTTATTATTTTACATGTTCTTGTTGTTAGTTTTTTATTACTGCACCAAGATATCACTTACAAGTTAATAGTTTGTCCAAAAATAAAATATTAATGGATGCCCGATATCTTAAGATGGGATTTACCTTTGTTCGAACTTATTATTTTGGTTTATTTTTAAAGTCTTAGAGGAGTTTGTTTTCTTTGATTCGATTACTATTATACTTACCAACATCACTACATACTTTGATTATATTCCCATGTTAAATGACATGAACTTCAAATTATGTTAAGAGAATCTTATGATGGTTTTCAGAGTCAATGATCTCGACCTTGCATTAAGGGTTGACTCCCCCTCATCACTTACATTTGAGAGTACATCTGTGTAACAGCTATTTTTCAGTGGTGACGGAAAGGTGGTTTCAAGAACACAAATTTCTGTCGTATAGGCTCGTAAATAATATTTATAGAATATTTACAGAGTCATTAGAGTCATATTAAAATTTGGTTAAGAAATTTTCACGTTTAGATAGCTAATTAAGAAAAAAAGACTAAATTGAAAAAGGTGCAAAACTTAGTAATTATTACATTTAGATGATTAGATAGCTTAATAACTAAATGAGAAAGGACCTATGTGGCAATTAGCCCTAATTTTTATGGTTGGATGACAAATGGTATGAAAATGATAAAATAATAGGTGTTTAATGGAAAATTTGTAAATAAATCAAAATTAAACTAAACAAATTAAAATAAATTAGACATTTTACATTATTCTCTTCTCTTAAACCTCTTGTCGAAACCACCATTAGATACTAGGGAGCTTCAGTCACTTTCTTAACTTTGCATGGGATGGAAATTGGCTTGTTTTCTTGTATTTTTTATGTTTTTGAGATCGTTGCAACTGGGTCCAACTAGCTCGTACCTTCGTTTTTGAATCTATTAAAAATTTTGGAAGTTACCATTGATGAATCTTGGTTTTTTGTGATGATAATTATATATTTGAAGCTTTCATTGTGGTATTTGGTTGTTTTGTGAAGTGATTTTTGTTAGATTTTGATTTAAGGATTAAATTGTTAAAACGTCAAAATTTCAAGGTTTGATGGTGAACTTGATGTATAATAGGGACTTTTAAAGGGACTCAAACATTCAGCTGTAATTTGATTCTTATAAAATAGTCAATTTGATGATTTTCGGGTTGGAGGACTAAATTGCAAAAGTTGTAAAAATTTAGGGAAAATGTGTAATTAATGAAAAGTTAAGGATCATATGCATGGAATGGAATATGAAGTGTGTATGAGATTAATATATTGTGTTTAATTATTATATAGATTAAGATTTGAATCAGAGAGACAATAACTGAGGAAAAGGGAAAATAATAGAATAGTCCCTTCGTATTGGTCGAAATTAAATCGTAGGTAAGTCCATAGTATTTCAATACGTAAACAAAGTTTTACTTGTAATCTTATATTTTTTTTCTTTAGTTAATATGTTTATAGATAATTATTGTTGAATGCACATAGGTGCCCCTGTTTGTACTTTGGTAACCCTGAATGTGTCTTATTGTATTTAGATTAAATGTTATACTATGTTCTTACTAAGTTATGTAAACTTACCGGTTCTTGTGGTGTGGTTTGTAGATGATTGTTGCTGACATTTTGGAAGGATCAAACAACCGGTTCACACTATCCATCTAAGTTGGTAATTTTTGTATCTTTTAGGGTAGTGGCATGTATATATAGATAAATATGTGGTTTTGAAATGTAAAGGATGTTTTGTAATGGTGTCTTCGTATGTTTAGGCGTTGAAGGTTATGTTTGGTTTTGTTTACTTTAATGCTTCACCAAGTATTGTCATTTTGGGCACTTTCAAATGCTTGTACATAAGGTCCCTTTTTGGTACTTTATGATGACTTGAAAATGGTTATTGGTGATAAGTTTTTGTAAGTGTTTGAACTAGATTTTATGTATAAACTATGTAATGTTGTCTTGTTTTGGTATGTAATGTTTTGATGTATTTGTGGTGCCTTTGATTGGCACATTAGTTAGGTGAATTATGTTGTTTGAAATGGCATGATTATGTTTATTTGAATGATTCTTAGGTCCCTTGAAAGTGTGCATAAATGGTTGGGTTAGTTTTGCATGAATTGGTTATGAAATGGCTTGATTTTAGGTAAAAATTTAGGTTCACACAGCCTGGGACACTAGCTATCACATGGTCGAGTGAGACACACGACCTGTCAACACAGCTGTGTGAGACACACGGCCTGGCGACACGGCTGTGTGTCATTTGAGAATTTCTTAGTGTTCAATTCAGTGAGTTACACAGCTTAGCACACAGCCTAGCACAGGGGCGTGTGGGACTACTCAGTAAGTTACACAGGTGAGGACACAGGCTGGGATACAGGGGTGTTTCCCTTGTTCGAAAGCTACACGATCTGGGGTGATTTCACACGGCCGTGTGACCCTTGTTTTCTAATTTTTACAACTTTTTCTTAAAACTTCTAATGTGTTTCAAATTAGTCCTGAATTGCCTTAAAGCTAATTTTTAGGGCCTCAAAGGCTCGATTTAGGGACGAAATGTCTATGGTTGATATGTTTTGAATGTCATGTATTTATTTTAATGTTATATAGATAAATGATTCTCGATTGTATGGTAATGCTCTATACCTCTAATCTGGCGACGGAGACAGGTTAGGGGTGTTACACTCTGATCAAATGAAGGAGATGAAAAGGTGAGAGATATCAAATCACTTCTGTATGATGATAATGGAGAATGTCATTCTAGAAACATCCACGAACACTGTGTCTGATACAATTGCCATGAGTAAGAAATTCATGGATGTAACACCCTTAACCCATCTCCGTCGTCGAATTGAGGTCACAGTGTATTACGATAACATTTTAAACATTTAACATTTCATACAAATAAATATTCAATCATAATTAAAATTAATCAATCGTAATCCATTCATAATATAACATACACTTATTGTAATACCCCGAAAATTTCTATAGTAAAATAAGGAAATAAAGCGACAAAAAGGGAAATTTTGAGTTATGACAACATTGAGAAGTATATTATGATATATTAATTCAAGAAAGGACTAAATTGTAAAAGTGAGAAAAGTTTTGTTGCCTAAGAATAAATACTCAAAACTTGAGGGGTTAAAGTGTAAATATGAAAAAGTTGAAGGACCAATAGTGTAAATATTTTAAGGGTGGAATAATCTAGAAACTAAGGAAATTGGATGAATTAGGACCAAATTGAATAGGTGAAGAATTATGAGGGACTAAATTGTAATTTTACCAAATTAAGTGATGACTCAAGGATGAAATTTTACAAGATTATAAAGGGCAAAATGGTCAGTTAAAAAGAGGGAGAAATCTAGAAGGTAATGATGATGTTGGAGATATTTTAGATTAATTAAATAAATAAATATTAGTTTATAAATATTTTGATTTGATTTTTAAATGATATTTTATTATTTTATTATTATTTTGTTTAATATATATATATATATATATATATATAAGGAAAGAAAGATGAAGAATCATCATCTTCTTCCCATGCATCCAACGTATGAAGAGAAAGGAAAGAAAGAAAGTTTTGCTTTCTTTACAATTTAGTTCTTTTACCAAAAATTTACCATTTTTACTTAGAAATCAAAAGAATTTTCATAGCTACCAAGAGAGAAAAATATTAAGGAGACTACGGGGAGCTAGAATATCAAGTTAGATTCAAGAAATAGAAGCTGAAGGAGAGAGAAAATCAAGTTAAAGGTTGAAATCAATAGGACAAGGTAAGAACATCAAGATTTCAATATATTTTTAAGTTTGATAGTATTGAAAAAGCATGGAAATGATGTTATAGTAGAGTTTTCTTATATAAGGTTCTATGTTCTTGATATGTTAGTAAAGGAAAATAAGATAAAGTGATGGGAAATTATAACACCCCAAACCCGGCCTAGACGTTACGACTGAATCTGACGTGTCACATCGAATTATTTTTCGAAATCAGGCTTGTTGAGAGAAATCCATTTTTAAACGATAGCCATGTTTGTTACTGTTGGTTAAAAATCCGCGGAAGCTGCTTTAATTAATGTCATTTTGAAGTCTGAAAATAGGTGTTTGTCTTTTAAAATAGTTATTATTTTTGAAAACTTATTTGTATCAGTTTGGCAGTTTCAAATTAAGAATTTAAAACCCAAATAAGAGAAAATAAAATCACTAGAGGCCTTATTACATAATTATCAACCCAATATAAAAATTAAATAACTAAGTCTAAAATTAAATAATAGCGAGCGTGTGGCCACCTCCGAGTCCCTCGCAGCTCCAAATCATCTAAGGCTGGGGATTACCTGCACAGTTAAAAGAAAAGGGTGAGTTACGAGAACTCAGTGTGTAATCCCCTATCATGCAGTAACAGTCTGGGCCTGAGCCCTATTCAGTAACAGTACAGTGTGGGCCTTAGCCCAATATAGTAACAGTGTGAGCCTAAGCCCGATACAATATCAGTATGGTGCAAGTATGCAAACCCACCCCAATCCTGCCAGCACACCACCTGTAACATCCAAAAATTTGGAATTTTATGTGTTGCATTATTTTTGGTGCTAAGCTAGTTAAATTATTAATTGTGTATGTTTAGGGGATCCTGAGAAGGCTCGGGGTTTATTTGGTCCTAGTAAAAATTTTGGCATTTAGCACTTTAAGGAGATAGAGTAAGTGACCTTAAAGCTTATGGAAATAAAAGAGTAAATTGCTAGAATAAGTGAGCAATTAGTAAAGAGGTTATGGCGCCACATGAAGTACCTTGAGGGAAGAGGTTCAAATCCCATTGTGTGCAAATTTTGACTATTATTTTTGCATTCTTTCCCTAAGTGTCGGCCAAGCATGTAAATAAGGCAAGGTGGACTTTTTATTTTTGGCAAGATGGCTAAAGAAAATAAGAAAGGATAAAGGTGAGGAAAGAAATCATGAGAAAGGGGAAAGTAAGGGGAACATGTGGCCTTTTTCAAGGGAACTGTTATGGAAAGTGTGGTTGGCCAACTTTTGACCATTATGGTCATGCATGTGGACGATTTTGGGGCTAAAGGGAGGTAGCCGAATTTTTCTTGGTGTTTTGGTGAAACTATAGAGTTTGTTTTGGTCAAAAAATACCTTTAGCATCAATTGTATCATTTTCTCAAAATTTCTACTCTTTGTGAGTTTAGTTTTCTTCTTTTCTTTCTTCTTTGCCGAAACCTCCTATCACAATTGTGCATTTTTCTTCTCTTTTGCTTAGTCAAAACATTCACCTCTTGTTCATCTCCCTTTGATAGCCGAATCACCTAGCAACCATCCAACCTTCCATCCTTTTCTTTTAACCATTCCTCTAACCTTTCCTCTTCTCTAAATCGACACCACCATAAAATCACATTTTCTTGTTTGATTATCCTCCATAGCCGAATATCAATATTCATTTTCTTCTATAACCGAACCTTCATCTCTTTTCTATCTTTTCTTCTCATCCGTATTTACACTCAATCCTTGATCAATCGGTAAGTGTTCTTCTCAACATTTTTATTTTCTTTCTCTTAATGCCGAATTTATGCTTTGGTTTGGGATGGTCACTTCGACCGAAACCATCAGCTTATTCTCTCTCAAACAAGATCTTTTTCTTCTTCGTAGTGATATAGTGGAAGGCCGAAACTTTGATTCTTCCGAAGTTATGGTATAATCGCTAGGAATCGGTCGTAAAAATCTTTAAGGTAAGGAGTTCTTCAAGGATTCTATAAATCGTTCTTTATTTGTTAAGATGTTATTGGAATAGTGATGATTAACTGATTATAATTATAGGGATTAAATCGCTCGATCTGCCCAATCGTTGATCATTCGAAATTAGTGGTAAGCCGATTTTTACCCTTTTGAAAAACCATATTTTATCGTAATATCGATCTATATAAGATCTAATCGAATGGAGGCTTGTGGTAACGATTCGAAAGGAAAGTCGGGTGGAGATCTCAAAAGGAGCAGATTAGCGATCCCTACTCCTAAATTCAAGCAAAGGGCGGTATCGGCGATTCGGGACTTTCCACCGAGTTGGGGACCTTCATCCGGTGAGAATCTACTATTCGAGGTCATTCACAATTTTGAGGCATCAGCGATTCGGGATTTTCCAACAGGTTGTGGACCGTCAACCGGGGAAAACCGACAAATCGTGGTCATTCACGATTCCAAGGGTAAGCACCGTAGATCGTTCATTTTAGTGTTGATTAATAAATCGCGTATGTCGACTAATAAAGCGTTATAATATTTTAGGTGTCAACGATCAAGAAAGCTCAGTGCTTACCGGAATCAGGTGTGTAATCTCACACCGTTTTCCATGGGTTAAAGATTAAGGTCATTTTGGTAGTAAATCGCTTGACTAAAATCGTATTATGGTGAAACCGGGAAAATTGGCTTAGATCTCACTATTTTGATAAAATTGACAAAAATCGGTATTAACACCGTGAAAGATTACAAAAACGCCCCTAATGGGCCAAATCGATATAATTTGCTATATAGGCCGATTTGATAATTTGCTATATGGGCCGACTTGATAATTTGCTATATGGGCCGATTTGATAATTTGCTATATGGGCCGATTTGAAAATTTGTTATATGGGCCGATTTGATAATTTGCTATATGGGCCGATTTGATAATTTGCTATATGGGTCGATTTGATAATTTGTTATAATGGGTAGTACTTTTGATAATGAATATCCAAATAAATTACTGTTGTTATTGTAAAAATCATGAATTGTTATGCATTATATACATGATTTTGCATGGGATGGGATAATATTGAAGAGAAGTTTTGGTGGCTCTGCCACAAATCTGTATAGTGGCAATGCCACGTAAATTCTGTTATTTTGGTGGCTTGTCCACAATTAAATTTGTTATAAATAGCTTAATGCCTGCGATTGGTGTGTTGGCGGGGTGGGTTGACTTGATCCCCACAGGTGTGTTGGTTGGTACGGGTGGTGTGTAGCGAATGGATTACTAGGTTTGGTTTGGGAATTGCATTTTATACACATGTTATATTTGATACATTATTATTATTGTAAATGGGCTTAGGCCCAAATTATTGCTTAATGTGATTTTGGCCCAGTTGACAACGGTAAGGGGGTTATACACTGAGTTCTAGTAACTCACCCCGTTTTCCTTACCCCTATCAGGTAATGATCAGTGATGGAGACTTGGGCCATGGATGACTCGGTGGAGTCCATACTACAAAAACGGTTTAATTTGGAATTTGAATTTCTTTTAGTACTTTAATTACTTTGCTATTTTGAGTTAAGGTTGTAATAAGGCCTCTGGATTAATTTTTGTTTTGTTTATTGTTTGATGAATTTATAATTTGCTCTTAGGACTTCAAATTGAGATTTTTTCTAAAAATTTAAATAAGCGTTTTCTTAAAATGGATATACAAAAAAGGTTTCATAATAAACTTTCATAAATATATTTTAACTCGGAAATTTCTCTTAAAAATTTTCATCAACACTTTTTTTCAAATTCTATTCGAACTATTAACGATATTTTCAAAGTCATGGTTTATAAGATTTTTATATCTCAAATCTATCGATTTATCAATCAACCTTTTATTCAATAATACTTTATCAAAAATTTTTAAATGGGAGTTGTTTTAATTGATTTTTAAATCTAAATCTATTTATGTACAAATGAAAAAGGACTTAGTAGTATTTTTCTCATGTGACATGTCAGATCTGACCTTAACGCATGGGCCGGGTTTGGGGTGTTACATTTTATGGTATCAGAGCCAGGTTCAAAACTCGACTGCGGTTTGGGTTCAAAAATATTTTTTTCAAAACTATTTTGAAATGTAAAATTTAGAATGAATGTTTTAAAGGAAGTATGGCACCACGAGTATCCGGCACCAAGTCAAGTAAGTGTATGTTATTATTGTATGATTATAATGATTATTATATGACTGTCGGAATACTCTAGAACTTCTAGTTTTAGGTATTGAAACTATAGAGATTGAGACTATAGGATGCGTTTGCGAAAACGACTTTACTTCTATTGTTTCATAAAACATTGTTTAATAAACACCGAAATAGTATACTGATTCATAAGACTTCTAATCAGATTAAATCGAATTAGCCAATATGAGCGTTAGAGGACGTGGACGCGGTAGACGTGGCCGTGGTAGAGGCCGAGGTGCTAGAGTTGCGTCTAAAGCATCGGGACATATGCCGAAAATGGACGCACGTGCGTCACCCGTGACTGAAACTGGATCACATGACTTTATGAGGGAGGACATCGCTCTGTCTCAAGCAATGCTGTGAGTCTTGGAAAGAGTTGTTGGGGCTAGAACAGGGCCAGAAGCTGGTGGGTCAATTTTGGAGCGACTCAGATCAAATGGTGCTGAGGTTTTTAGGGGTATCTTGGATGTAGCCCCAAATGTCGCGGAGTACTGGCTTGAGGTTGTGGAGCAGATCATGGATGATCTGGATTGCACCGCCGAGCAGAAACTGAGGGGAGCTGTGTCCTTGTTGAGAGACGAGGCGTATCAATGGTGGCTCACTGTTCAGGAAGGCACTCAGGCCGATCGTGGTACTTGGGATTTCTTCAAAACTGCATTCCAAGGAAAGTATGTCGGGGCTAGCTATGTGGATGCCCGAAGGAAGGAATTCCTAAATCTGGTCCAAGGAGGTAAGACTGTGACAGCTTACGAAGCGAAATTTCTGCGTCTGAGTTGTTATGCCTGGGGTATAGTGCCAACTGACTACGAACATTGCGTGCATTTTGAGGATGGGTTGAGTGATGAGTTGTGGGTATTGATAGCCCCACAATAAGAAAGGAATTTTTCCATACTTGTGGAGAAAGCCAAGATAGCTGAAGAGGCTAAGCACTCGAAGCGGCGAAATCGAGAAAAAGATAGAGGCAAGTGCAAGAAGGATTTTAAGTACTCAGGTCCTGCTAGAGGGTTTCAGAAGAGGCCCAGGAATGATGAGCCCGCTCGAGCTAGAGTACCAACTGCTACCAATTAGATACAGCCATATGCGGATTGCGAAAAACGACACCCGAGTGAATGCTGGAAGAGAACCGGTGGTTGTTTCAAATGTGGTTCTAAGGACCATCAGCTTAAAAGTTGTCCCCGACAGACTGCTCAGACTCAGGATGCTCGTAACTATGATGCATAGCCAGCTAGAGGCGCTTAGCAGCCACCAAGAGGCCGTGGGCCAGGTCGAGGTGGTAATGGCGTAGGACGAGGTCAGGGTGCACCGGGTAGAGGTACTGGTTTCAGGGGTAACGCGGAGGCGAGGCAGCCAGGGTTGGTTTATGCGGTTAGACGCCGAGAGGATGGCGATGCACCTGATGTGATAACTGGTACATTCTTCATATCTAATGTACCTGTTACTGCTTTGATAGATATTGGATCCACCCATTCGTATGTTGCTAGTACTGTATCTGGAAATTTGAACATTAGATTTGAGATTACTGGTAGAGAGATGTTGGTAATTAGTCCTTTAGGACAGTCTGTGATAGTGAATAGATTGTTTAGAGATGTGCCCTTAGAAATTCAGGGAGAAACATTTTTGGCGGATTTGATGGAACTGCCTTTCGACGAGTTCGACCTTATTTTGGGCATGGACTGGTTGGTGAAACACCGTGTGAACTTGGATTGTCCTGCGAAGCAGATGACGCTAAGAACTTCGGAAGGTAAGGAAGTGGTGATGATAGGTGAAAGGAGAAACTATCTATCAAATGTGGTATCTGCTTTAAAGGCAGAAAAGTTGGTGCGAAAAGTGTGTGGAGCATTCCTAGCCTTCATTGGTGCGTTGGATTCCAAGGAATTACCGGTGGAAGGTGTTAGAACGATGAAAGAGTTTTCGGATGTCTTTCCTGAGGAACTTCCTGGATTGCCTCCGGATCGGGAGGAAGAGTTTAGAATTGAGTTATTGCCAGGAACGGCTCCGGTGTCCATTGCTCTATATAGAATGGCGCCGAAGGAGTTGGCGGAGCTTAAAGCTCAAATTCAGGAGTTGTTGGATCGAGGATTCATTCGACCGAGTGTGTCACCGTGGGGAGCACTGGTCTTGTTCATCAAGAAAAAGGATGGGTCGATGCGTATGTGCATCGATTATAGGCAGTTGAATAAATTGACGATCAAGAATAGGTATCCGTTGCCTAGAATCGATGATCTGTTTGATCAATTGTGAGGAGCTTCGGTTTTCTTGAAGATAGATTTGAGATCGGGTTATCACCAACTTAAGGTCAAGGAGGAGGATATTCATAAGACTGCGTTTGGAACTCGTTATGGACATTATGAGTTCTTGGTGATGCCGTTTGGGTTGACCAATGCGCTAGCTGCATTTATGGACATGACGAACCGAGTCTTCTAACCCTATTTAGACCGGTTTGTAGTGGTGTTCATAGATGACATCTTGGTATACTCGAAGAATGAAGAAGAGCACGATTCGCATTTGCGGGTGGTATTACAGATATTACAGGAAAAACAACTTTATGCCAAATTCAGTAAGTGTGAATTTTGGCTGAAGGAAGTGACCTTCTTGGGGCATGTTGTGTCAGCCGAAGGAATTAGAGTTGATCCCCAGAAAGTAGAGGCTGTGTTGGATTGGAAACCACCGAAGTCAGTGGCCGAAATTCGGAGTTTCCTAGGGTTGGCTGGTTATTACAGCCATTTCGTTGAGGGGTTTTCGTTGATTGCTACACCCTAACTAAACTGTTGCGCAAGGGAGTACCATTTGTGTGGTCAGATCAGCAGCAAGAGAGCTTTGAGAAATTGAAGAAGATTCTGATGGAAGCGCCAGTATTGATTCAACCTGAGGCTGGAAAAGAGTTTATTGTTTACTGCGAGGCGTCACACACGGGCTTGGGATGTGTGTTGATGCAAGGTGGAAAAGTGGTGGCTTATGCATCTCGTCAGTTAAGGCCGCACGAAGTGAATTATCCCATTCATGATTTGGAGTTGGTTGCAGTGGTGTTTGCTTTGAAAATTTGGAGACACTAACTGTACGGTGAGAAGTCGATCATCTATACGGATCATAAGAGTCTAAAGTATCTCCTTACCCAAAAGGAGTTGAACTTAAGACAACGGAGGTGGATAGAACTGTTGAAGGATTATGACTTCTCAATCGAGTATCATCCCGGAAAGGCTAACGTGGTGGCAGATGCATTGAGTCGTAAGGTGATATCAGATTTGAGAGCGATGTTCGCTCATTTCAGCTTGTATGAAGATGGTAGTCTGCTAGCCGAACTTCAAGTGAAGCCTGTGTGGGTAAGCCAAATTAAGGAAAAGCAGTTATTAGATGAAAGGTTGGGCTCCTTACTTCAGCAAGTGGAAGGTGGTGTAATAAGGGATTTTGGATTGAATAGTGATGGAGTATTGTGTTTCCGTGGAAGAATCTATATGCCCAAAGATTCGGAATTGAGACAAATGATTCTGCGTGAGGCGCATAGTAGCCCTTATGCTATGCACCTCGAGGGAAATAAAATGTATCGAGACCTCCGTGAGCAGTATTGGTGGCCAGGGTTGAAATAGGAGGTTACTGATTTCGTGGGTAAGTGCTTGACATGTCAGCAAGTGAAGGCGGAACATCAATTGTTGTCGGGATTGCTACAACCGGTGAAGATTCCATTATGGAAATGGGAAAGAATAACGATGGACTTTGTTAGTGGGTTACCCTTATCGCCTACTAAGAAAGATTCCGTCTGGGTAATAGCGGATCGGTTGACGAAGACTGCCCATTTCCTACCTGTTCGTACGGATTACTCATTGCAGAAGTTGGCCAAGTTGTACGTAGCAGAGATCGTGAGGTTACATGGGGTACCAGTGTCTATTATTTTGGACAGGGACCCTAGGTTTACATCACAGTTTTGGAAAGTCTTACATGAAGCTTTGGGAACAAAGTTAAATTTCAGCACGGCATTTCATCCTCAGTCAGATAGTCAGTCGGAGAGAGTAATCCAGGTTCTGGAAGACATGTTAAGGGGCTGTGTGATTGACTTCAGGGGTAGTTGGGAGGATTTCCTACCGTTGGCAGAGTTTGCTTATAACAATAGCTATCAATCCAGCATTCAGATGGCACCCTACGAGGCATTGTATTGTCGGAGGTGACGTACTCCTACTTGTTGGACCGAATTGGAGGAGCGACAGTTATTGGGTCCTGAGTTGATATCAGAGACTGAGGAAAAAGTAGAAGTAATTCGGGCACGGTTAAAGGAAGCTTCAGATAGACAAAAATCATATGCGGATCTAAAGCGTAAGGATATTGAGTTTGCGGTAGGAGATCAAGTCTTTCTAAAGGTCTCACCCTGGAAGAAAATCTTCAAATTTGGAAGGAAGGGCAAGTTGAGCCCTAGGTTTATCGGACCGTACTGTGTGTTGAAACGTGTTGGGCCAGTAGCTTATCAGCTTGAGTTACCTTCGGAGTTGAGACAGATACATAATGTATTTCATGTCTCAATGTTAAGGCGTTACCGATCGGATCCGTCTCATATAGTACCGGTAGAGGAAGTTGAGATAAGACCTGACTTGTCATTCGAGGAGGAGCCAGTGCAAATTTTAGATCGGGACGTTAAGGTGCTGAGAAGGAAGTCGGTACCGTTGGTCAAGGTTTTATGGCGCAATCACGGATCGGAGGAAGCTACATGGGAGCCTGAGGACGTGATTCGGTAGCAGTATCCTCACCTCTTTTAATCAGGTAAATTTCGAGGACGAAATTTTCTTTAAGGGGGGTAGAATTGTAACATCCAAAAATTTGGAATTTTATGTGTTGCATTATTTTTGGTGCTAAGCTAGTTAAATTATTAATTGTTTATGTTTAGGGGATCCTGAGAAGGCTCGGGGTTTATTTGGTCCTAGTAAAAATTTTGGCATTTAGCACTTTAAGGAGATAGAGTAAGTGACCTTAAAGCTTATGGAAATAAAAGAGTAAATTGCTAGCATAAGTGAGCAATTAGTAAAGAGGTTATGGCGCCACATGAAGTACCTTGAGGGAAGAGGTTCAAATCCCATTGTGTGCAAATTTTGACTATTATTTTTGCATTCTTTCCCTAAGTGTCGGCCAAGCATGTAAATAAGGCAAGGTGGACTTTTTATTTTTGGCAAGATGGCTAAGGAAAATAAGAAAGGATAAACGTGAGGAAAGAAATCATGAGAAAGGGGAAAGTAAGGGGAACATGTGACCTTTTTCAAGGGAAGTGTTATGGAAAGTGTGGTTGGCCAACTTTTAGCCATTATGGTCATGCATGTGGATGATTTTGGGGCTAAAGGGAGGTGGCCGAATTTTTCTTGGTGTTTTGGTAAAACTATAGAGTTTGTTTTGGTCAAAAAATACCTTTAGCATCAATTGTGTCATTTTCTCAAAATTTCTACTCTTTGTGAGTTTAGTTTTCTTCTTTTCTTTCTTCTTTGCCGAAACCTCCTAGCACAATTGTGCATTTTTCTTCTCTTTTGTTTAGTCAAAACATTCACCTCTTGTTCATCTCCCTTTGATAGCCGAATCACCTAGCAACCATCCAACTTTCCATCCTTTTCTTTTAACCATTCCTCTAACCTTTCCTCTTCTCTAAATCGACACCACCATAAAATCACATTTTCTTGTTTGATTATCCTCCATAGCCGAATATCAATATTCTTTTTCTTCTATAACCGAACCTTTATCTCTTTTCTATCTTTTCTTCTCATCCGTATTTACACTCAATCCTTGATCAATCGGTAAGTGTTCTTCTCAACATTTTTATTTTCTTTCTCTTAATGCCGAATTTATGCTTTGGTTTGGGATGGTCACTTCGACTGAGACCATCACCTTATTCTCTCTCAAACAAGATCTTTTTCTTCTTCGTAGTGATATAGTGGAAGGCCGAAACTTTGATTCTTCCGAAGTTATCATATAATCGCTAGGAATCAGTCCTAAAAATCTTTAAGGTAAAGAGTTCTTCAAGGATTCTATAAATTGTTCTTTATTCGTTAAGATGTTATTGGAATAGTGATGATTAACTAATTATAATTATAGGGATTAAATCGCTCGATCTACCCAATCGTTGATCACTCAGAATTAGTGGTAAGTCGATCTTTACCCTTTTGACAAACCATATTTTATTGTAATATCGATCTATATAAGATCTAATCGAATGGAGGCTTGTGGTAACGATCCGAAAGGAAAGTCGAGTGGAGATCTCAAAAGGAGGATTAGCGATCCCTACTCTTAAATTCAAGCGAAGGGCGGTATCTGCGATTCGGGACTTTCCACCGGGTTGGGGACCCTCGTCCAGTGAGAATCGACTATTCGAGGTCGTTCACAATTTTGAGGCATCAGCGATTCGGGATTTTCCACCGGGTTGTGGACCGTCAACCGGGGAAAACCGACAAATCGTGGTCATTCACGATTCCAAGGGTAGGCACCGTAGATCGTTCATTTTAGTGTTGATTAATAAATCGCGTATGTCGACTAATCAAGCGTTATAATATTTTAGGTGTCGACGGTCAAGAAAGCTTAGTGTTTACCGTAATCAGGTGTGTAATTTCACACCATTTTCCGTGGGTTAAAGATTAATGTCATATTGGTAGTAAATCGCTTGATTAAAATCGTATTATGGTGAAACTGGGAAAATTGGCTTAGATCTCACTATTTTGATAACATTGACATAAATCGGTATTAACACCATGAAAGATTACGAAAATGCCACTAATGGGCCAAATCGATATAATTTGCTATATGGGACGATTTGATAATTTGATATATAGGCCGACTTGATAATTTGCTATATGGGCCGATTTGATAATTTGCTATATGGGCCGACTTGATAATTTGCTATATGGGCCGATTTGATAATTTGCTATATGGGCCGATTTGATAATTTGCTATATGGGCCGGTTTGATAATTTGCTATATGGGTCGATTTGATAATTTGCTATATGAGCCGATTTGATAATTTGTTATAATGGGCCGTACTTTTGATAATGAATATCCAAATAAATTACTGTTGTTATTGTAAAAATCATGAATTGTTATGCATTATATACATGATTTTGCATGGGATGGGATAATATTGAAGAGAAGTTTTGGTGGCTCTGCCACAAATCTGTATAGTGGCAATGCCACATAAATTCTGTTATTCTGGTGGCTTGTCCACAATTAAATTTGTTATAAATGGCTTAATGCCTGCGGTTGGTGTGTTGGCAGGGTGGGTTGACTTGATCCCCACAGGTGTGTTGGTTGGTACGGGTGGTGTGTAGCGGATGGATTACTAGGTTTGGTTTGGGAATTGCATTTCATACACATGTGATATTTGATACATTATTATTATTATTGTAAATGGGCTTAGGCCCAAATTATTGCTTAATGGGATTTTGGCCCAGTGGACAACGGTAAGGGGGTTATACACTGAGTTCTAGTAACTCACCCCGTTTTCCTTACCCCTTTCAGGTAATGATCAGTGATGGAGACTTGGGCCATGGATGACTCGGTGGAGGCCATACTACAAAAACGGTTTAATTTGGAATTTGGATTTCTTTTAGTACTTTAATTACTTTGCTATTTTGAGTTAAGGTTGTAATAAGGCCTCTGGATTAATTTTTGTTTTGTTTATTGTTTGACGAATTTATAATTTGCTCTAAGTACTTCAAATTGAGATTTTTTCTAAAAATTTAAATAAGCGTTTTCTTAAAATGGATATACAGAAAGGGTTTCATAATAAACTTTCATAAATATATTTTAACTCGGAAATTTCTCTTAAAAATTTTCATCGACACTTTTTTTTCAAATTCTTCTCGAACTATTAACGATATTTTCAAAGTCACAGTTTATAAGATTTTTATATCTCAAATCTATTGATTTATCAATCAACCTTTTATTCAATAATACTTTATCAAAAATTTTTAAATGGGAGTTGTTTTAATTGATTTTTAAATCTAAATCTATTTATGTACAAATGAAAAAGGACTTAGTAGTATTTTTCTCATGTGACATGTCAGATCTGGCCTTAATGCATGGGTCGGGTTTGGGCTGTTACACCACCCGTACCAACCCAACACACCATGTGGGGACAAAGTCGACCCACCCAGCCCACACACCAATATTACAGCGTAGCCGCTAGTAATAATAATGCAGCAGAGCTGCCAGTAACAGTATATGTGGCAGAGCCACCAGTATCAGTATGTGTAGCAGAGCCACCAGTAATAGTACTTCCTCTATAACAGAATCCCAACCCCATGCAGTATGCCATGTCATCAATATTTCGTGTATGCAACATGTCCTATTCAGTACAGTCATACAGTACATATTTTCATCAGTCAATCTATCTATAGGGGTAAAATAGTCATTTTCATGTATTAGGGGTAAAACGATAATTTTGCCCTTTAGGAGTATTTTGGTCATTTTACTCATTAGGGGTATTTCAGTCATTTTACTCTCTAGGGTTTCGGTACAGTTAACGACCTTTACGAAGGCCTACATTCGCCTCGAGTGACACAGATAATCCATTTGTTCAAAACAGTGTAAATGGGCTCAAAGCCCAACATTCAGCCCAAATGGGCCCACATGCTCGTGTGGCCCATTTGGCCCAAATTCAATCACGGTTATGTGATCTACATAGCCCAATCCAGTTTCTGCTACTTTTCGTAAATTTTATCCTATGGGGCCCACTAGCCCATTGGGCCCACACGGCCCATTTCGGCCCCACGAGGCCCATAACGACCCAAGTGCACGAGAACACTCATAGTGGCCTTTTCAGTCTACCGCCCTCGGTTGTGAGCTCAATTTTTCCACACGAGCGATCGCACGCTCGTGAGGCCTCAAATGCCGAAGTTTCGGCTTTTTGGCTTTTGCCGATTCATAGCGGAGATAGTGTGTTTACACACCTTTTTACGGAGTCGTTCCAAGATCTACAAGCACCCAACCTAGAATCATTGAGATCCAATGTTAGTCCTTAATATGTTAGGGTAAGACACCCTCTTATCACATCTGTCCCCAAAAAGGCACTTACTACCTTACCTTGATTGAACGAACTACGGCCTGTTCCTTTTAGCTCGCGAGCTAAAACCGATCACACTTTTCTTGCCGATAAACTGCGATAACAAAAGATTTTAACAAATGGGACCGACCATAACTGTGGCTTAAATCCATAAATATTAGTCTTACAGAAATATATAGAGGTTTTTGACCTATTCAAAAGGTAAGGTAATGTCTTTACCTTAATTGAATAATGGAAGACAGGGTTTGACGACTTGAGTAACTTCTGCACTTCTCCACTCCTCGGGAATACCTAAAACCCAATGATCACCACACCAATAGGAAGGGATCCCAATCAAAGACCATGAGTAGCAAAAAAAATTCGGCTTTTAGAGAAAAGATAGAAGGAAATGGATTCGCACACATATCACAATAATAGAGAACAAGAGAGGGAACTTTTGAATACCTATCGATTTGTCAGGATCGCTTGCAGATATCAACTCAATATACCACCAGCAGAGTATGGAAACATTTGGGATTTAGAGAGAAAATAAGCAGAGTATGTGACCACCCTAAGGATTAATAGAAGAAGAAACTCAGTTTAAACACAATAAAGAAGTCGAAAAATAGAAAGAGAGGGGATGGTATGGTGAGTTCAGCCAACAAGAACTAATCAATGAAACCAAAGATGTGAGTAGGACATTCGGGCAAGGCTAACTGAATGGGAAGAGAAGGGAAAGGAAATGGAGAGAAAAAGACGAGTAGAGATTCGGCTGACAGTGTGAAGTGATTGAAGAAAACAAAAGGGGTATTCGACTAATAGAGAAAAGGAACCAAATTGCCCAAAATACCTGAATGGTAAAAGAAGGTTCGACTTTCACACAATAGACCAAAAGAGCAACTCACGTTGCACCAAAAAACAAAGAAGAGGGTTCCCAGAAATGCAGTATTCAGCCACTAAACAAATGAAAAGAATACCAACACTCAGGAAATGACCAAAATCGAACAAAAGCAGAGAAAAGCACTCAGAAACCCCCTAGCCAAATTTGCATGCCCAAGACTCCTTCTTCGGCTACAACACACCCACTTTTGAATTTCCTTGATTCTCTCCACAATACTCTCCCTTAATCCTCTCCACGATTTGCTCCTATAATCTCTCCATGACTAATTCAAACCTCTCATCCATCAGACTTCTACTACAACACAAACTCTAACCGTCCAAGCTGCAAAATAAATGCCCCTATGCTGCGCCAACACTCGAACCTCAGACCCCCTTGCCACACTTGTAACACCTCCACCACTGCATCATTAGGCTTTTTGTGACTTAAGGTAAGCACAATAATTAATAAGACCTAGGTGCTAGCGGTCAGATCCTTTTAAGAGCAAAATTTAAACATTCTACGAAAGTCAAGACTTGAACCCAAGCTTCTCACACCAAATCACTTAGCCATTAAAGCAAACAAGCAATTTATATCTAAACATGAAAAATTAAAGTCACTAAATTTTTGGGGCGCTACAGAAATATTGTAGAAAAAGGAAATAAGGGTGTTATAAACTTGGTAATCAACATTTTGCACTAAAACAGTTTTGGACAACAGCAGTAGTCTAACTTTGAAAAATTACCAAAATTTGTGGAAATTGATTTAGAGGTTGAATAAAATATGAAAAAAAAAATTGTTGATTCTAGTTTTTCATAGAAGAAACAGTGTAAGCAAGGGAATTGTAAATTATGATATATAATGAATTTTGTGAGACAAGGTCAGAATGATTTCGGGTTTCCTTGTTCAGACTTTGGAAAATCATTAAAAATTTAAAAAAAAATACTTATGGGTTCAAATTTATATGCTTAATTCTTAATGAGTCTGTTTTCAAGAGAAACAAATGGAAACATCATCCAAACCCTGTACTAAGAGATAATTAATTTTTAGTAAAGAAAGGTCGAAGCTATCAAACATCAGAACAGGGATAAATTTGAAGATTTTACTGTACTTATTGGATAAATTATAAATTGTGAAATTTTTATGGTAGAAAGATATGTGAGTCTAGTTTCAAAAACATAAAGCGGTTCTTAATTCAGAATTCTATAGCTCAAGATATAAATAATTTAGTGACTATGAATCATGTAACACCCCTTGCCCGTATTCGAACCGGAACAGGGTTCGAGGCATTGCATAGCTAATCTTGCTTAAACATAAAAAATAGGGTTATAAAATTTTGTTTAACTCTATCGCTCGTACATATCCGGCCTAGGAGGCCTTAAATATACTTCTGAGAAGTATCGGAATTTATCCTGGAACTTTCACGAGTTCGATAAACTTTTTAATAAAACAGGGGCCACACGCCCGTGTAGGCCTAGGGACACGCCCATGTGCCCTTAAGGCATGCTCGTGTCTCCCACCCGTGGTCGACACTGACTAATTTCACACAGCCTTGACATACCCGTGTCACTACCCCGTGTGCCAAACCTTGGTATTCTGACTTTTCCACATGGCCTATACACACACTCGTGTACCCCAGCCGTGTGGTAATTCAAATCCCAAGTGCAAGATACAGACTTCACACGGCCTGGGCGCACGCCCGTGTGCTAGCCGTGCCTCCCACACGGCCTAGGCCCACGTCCGTGTCTAGCTAAGTGAGCAATTAGTAGGTTATATACCAAGCCCTTGCCACCTTAGAATGCACACATACGTACTTCTACTCAAAAAATACAATTCCTATCCCATAAGCAACTCCAAGGACTCATTTCCAACATACAAGATCATTAAAGGGACATACACTTCATGAATTTCATCTTCATTGAATAAAAGAGTTTGCCAAGTATTTACCTAACTCATAAGGCCGTTTACAAAATGACTTACCTAGCCAACACTTTGACTAACAATTACAACTTAACAAAATACTCCAATCCTATACATGCCATACTCAAAATAAGTCTAAAATTGTTATATCAAAGTGCTGTTGATAGTGTGATTTCCAAACTCAAGGCCACGATCCTCGAGTTACCTTGGCAATGCTACAAGAAAGAAGGGCAATGCAAAAGGGGTAAGCATAAAGCTTAGTAAGTTGTATGGAAATAAATAGCAATAATAATGCTCATAAAATAATTCATCTACGGTATTAGCTAACTGTACACAAGTCAAGGCTTCTTGACAATACTTACTTCTAATTGCCCTTATCTAGCACATACCGTGCCACGTATCGAGACCAATTCTTCGTGACTCATTCACGAGTACCTGTATTCACTCATTCACATGACTTAAATATCTTTCACCTTTCTACTTCTAAATTCATCTACTTATGCCACTACTTACAAGGGATAGTCAAAGACGTATGTTTATCATCACTACTATAAGTAATAAGCCATTGCCACATCCTCGAGGTGGTCTTACATGAAGTCTCCCCTAGATGCCAATGCCATATCCCAGACATGGTCTTATATGGGATTTCCTCTAGGTGCCAATGCCATATCCCAGATATGGTCTTATATGGGATTACCCCTCATGTATCGATACCATATCCCGGATATGGTCTTATACGATTTCCATATTCATTACCGAAACCATATCCCAGCTATGGTTTTATACGGGATCTCAACTCGGTGCCGAGGCCATGTCCCAAACATAGTCTTATACGGGACCTTATTTATTTCACATTTCAATGATAGCATTTCTATAATCAATATGACCCATTAGGACTCCAACATCTCATTCACATTAACTACTCAATTTAGTAATGCATCATGCTTCAATATAATGTCAAGCGTTTCTCAACATGCTAATATGAATGTTGTTTAAATCACATACAACTTACCTCGTTTTCCAAAATGAGCTAGTTCTTCGGTTCAGTCCAAGACTTTATTCTTTCCCCGATCGAGGCAGATTCTCGACTCCTCTTGCTCTATAATAGCAAATTAGCTCATTTTAATCACTACGTTAAAAAAGAATTTCAAACATCATGCTTGGGCAAAATTACTAATTTGCCCTTAGACTTTGGCAAAATGACCATTTTGCCCCCTAGGCTCGGAAATAAATTCTAATCACATTTCTACTTTCAAAAAGCCTAGGTAAACATTTAATGCTCTTAAAGCTATCATTTAGAATTAATATTTCACATACTTTCTACAAAATTTGTAACATTTTCATCAAGGTCCCATTTGGTGTTTTCATGCTAACACCTTTCACAAAAGTTGTTCATCTAACAACTAAGACTCAATTTCTTCCATAAAAAATGAAGCAAATAAAAATGGAGGCTCTCATGGTAAAACTCTAAACTCGTCACCATATTGCACATTAGTCCCCTCATATGAAAGCTTAAGCTTTAGGGGTCTCGAAAGTACAATTTTCTTCGAGAAAGATCATTAAAATCACTTACTAGCAAAGAAAGAAGCTTGTTGAAAATTTGAGCTCTCAAACCCTTTTGTTTGCTGCCAATTTTTGGTGGAGAAGAATAGAGAAAAAGATGATATCTTATTTTTCTGTATTTTAATATAAAACATCATTTTAGTCCACCTACTATCAACAACTTTGACCAATTTTAACACAATTGTCTCCTATGGCCGGCCATGCTATCTCTAGGGGTCTAATTGCCTCTTAAAGACCTCAAATTAATAATCTATGGCTATTTGGCACCTTTAGCTTATAGAATGAAACATTCGCACTTTATGGGATTTAGTTCTTTTTCACGTTTAAACACGAAATCGCTAAAATTAAAGCACCAAAATTTTCATGCATATGTACTATCATGTTCTAACTCATAATATAACATGAAAATAAATTTCTCAAATCTCGGATTAATGATCCCGAGATCACTATTCTGGCTAGCCCCTAAATCGGGCTGTTACAATTCTCCCCCATAAGGATTTTCGTCCTCGAAAAACTTACCAGTGAAAAGATTGGGGTATTGATTTCTCATCATTTCCTGGGGCTCCCATGTAGCTTCTTCAATATCGTGCCTTTTCCATAAGACTTTCACTAGGGCTATGCTTTTGTTCCTTAACTATTTGACTTCAAGAGCCAAAATTCTAACTGGTTATTCTTCATATGTCAAATCCGGTTGTATTTTTACCTCTATCGGCACTAAGACATGTGAACGATTTGAATGGTATCCGCGCAACATAGACACATGAAAGACGTCGTGAATCTTTTCTAACTCAGGTGGCAAGGCTAACCGATAAGCTACCGGTTCTATCCTTTCAGTAACTTCATAAGGTCCGAAAAGCGCGGACTCAATTTGCCCTTCCGGCCAAATCTGAGGACTTTTCTCCAAGGTGATACTTTCAAGAACACTTTATCACCAACTTTGAATTCTATCTCTTTCCTTTTTAAATCCAAATAGGACTTCTGTCTATCTGAGGCGACTTTCAGGCAGTTACGTATCACTTTTACGTTCTCTTCAGTTTCCTTAACCAAATCAACCCCATGAATCTGTTTTTTTCTGAGTTCTGACCAATACAAGGGCGTCTGACACTTACACCCATACAATGCCTTATAAGGCACCATCTTCAAACTTGATTGAAAGCTGTTGTTGTAGGCGAATTCCACCAATGGCAAGTATTTATCCCAATTATCATGGAATTCCAAAACACAACATCGAAGCATGACTTCTAGTATCTGAATTACCCTCTCTGACTGCCCGTCAGTTTGTGGATGGAAAGTCGTACTGAAACTCAATTTTGTGCCCAAAACTTCTTGCATCTTTTTCCAAAATCGTGACGTAAATCTCGGATCTCTATCTGAAATGATTGACAACGGTACACCATGAAGTATTACCATCTCAGACATGTAAAAGTTTGCCAATTTATCAAGTGAATAGTCGATTCGCACTGGTATAAAGTGGGCTGACTTAGTGAGTCTATCAACCACTACCCATACTGCATCTTTCCTCTTGGAAGTCAACGGTAAGCCCGTCACAAAGTACATAGTAACACGGTCACACTTCCACTCAGGAATCGTAAGGGGCTGAAGTAAACCCAAAGGTACTTGATGGTCAGCCTTCACTTGCTGACAAATTAGGCATTTGGATACAAATTCGGAAATATCTTTCTTCATACCCAACCACCAATACCATCTCTTCAAATCATGGTACATCTGTGTGCTGCCTGGGTGTACATTCAAACATCCGTTATGTGCTTCATGCAAAATTTTACGAATGAGCTCATCATTCCTGGGTACACAGACTCGATCTCGAAATGTTAGACATCCATCAAGATTTACTTGAAATTCTGTCTCAACGCTCGACTCACATAAAATTCTCTTGGCTTGCAAACTGTTATCATCCTTTTGAGCTTCACAAATCTCTTGGAGGAACAATGGTTTAGCCCTCAACTCGGCTAAAATAGAACCATCATCTAACAAGGTCACCTTAGTGTTCATGGCTTTTAGTGCAAACAATGATTTTCTGCTCAAAGCATTTGCCTTTCCCGGATGGTAGTCAATTACTAACTCATAATCTTTAATCAACTCTAACCATCTTCGTTGCCTCAAATTTAATTCCTTTTGAGTCATCAAATATTTTAGGCTTTTGTGGTTAGTGAAAATCCGAAACCTTTCACCATATAAATGATGTCTCCAAATTTTTAACGCAAACACAATTGCGGCCAATTCTAAATCATGAGTTGGGTAGTTCTTCTCGTGCGGTTTCAATTGTCTAGAGGCGTATGCAATCACTTTACCCTCTTGCATAAGTACACAGCCCAATCCGTTCAAGGACGCATCACTATAAACCATAAATTCCCTTCCCGATTCCAGTTGCACCAAAATAGGAGCCTCAGTCAACAGTGTCTTCAGTTTCTCAAAACTCTATTGACACTTTTCCGTCCAGTCGAACTTTACATCTTTCTGCAGAAGTCTCGTCATCGGTGTAGCTATCATGGAAAACCCATTGACAAAACGCCTATAATAACCTGCTAGGCCTAGAAAACTTCTCACTTCAGTTACGTTCCTCGACAGTTTCCATTCATCAATTGCCAAAATTTTACTCTGGTCGACTCTAATCCCATCTCCCGAGACAATATGCCCCAAAAATCCCACTTCCTTGAGCCAAAATTCACTCTTACTGAATTTGGCATACAATTGTTTTTCTCTCAAAACTTGTAGAACCATACTCAAATGCTCTGCATGATCGTTCTCATCTCGAGAGTAGATCAGTATGTCATCTATGAAGACCACCACAAACCTATCCAAGTACGGTCAAAAAATGCGATTCATCAAATCCATGAAGATCGTGGGGGCATTTGTTAGACCAAAAGGCATGACCAAAAATTCATAATGGCCGTACCTAGTTCTAAATGCGGTTTTTGGTATATCCGAGTCCTTGACTCTCAACTGATAGTATCCTGACCTCAGATCAATCTTGGAAAATACTGTAGCTCCCTTCAATTGATTAAATAGATCGTTGATCCTCGGCAACGGGTACTTATTCTTCACTGTCACCTTGCTGAGTTGCCGATAGTCTATACATAGTCTCATGGAACCATCTTTCTTCTTCACAAATAGAACGGGAGCACCCCACGGAGAAAAACTCGGCCTCGCGAAACCCTTATCTATTAATTCTTGCAACTGTGCTTTCAACTCTTTCAGTTCAGTTGGGGCCATTCTATAGGGAGCAATAGAAATAAGGGGCAGTACCCGGAGCTAATTCAATCCCAAATTCAATCTCTCTATCTGGAGGTAGCCCTGGTAGCTCTTCCGGAAAAACATCTAGGTACTCGCATACTATGGGTACTGACTCAATTTTCAATTCAGTCTCTTTAGTGTTCAACACAAAGGCAAGATAAGCCTCATACCCTTTCTCTAGGTACCTCTGAGCTGACATGGTTGATACCACTATTGGTGACCTATCCGACTTATCTGATTCAACACAAATAAAATTACCATTTTCACCTCTTAACTTGATATGCTTCTTCCCATAATTCACAATTACACTGTGGGTAACTAACCAATCCATCCCAAGAATGACGTCAAACTCGTCAAATGGTAATAACATAAGATCGACCGGGAAACAATGACCCTTAATCATCAAAGGGCACCCTTTGCAAACTCTATCAACCAACACACACTTGCATAGGGGATTAAACACTCTTATGATGAATTCGGTAGACTCTATAGGCATGCTCATGCTAGAGACTAATTTCATGCATATGTATGAGTGGGTAGATGTCGAGTCAATTAAAGCTATAATATGAGTGCTATGGAGAGAAAAGATACCTGTGATCATGTTGGGGGAAGATGCATCTTCACGAGCACGAATGGCATATGTCCTCGCCGGTGCTCTACCCTCGACTTTAGCATCTTGTTCTTTAGAAGGATTCTTGCTTCCCATCTCAATTCTCGGGTTTCTCAAAGGTCTTCTCCTAGTGGTACTTCCCGATCTTGCATTTTGAGGCTTTTCTTTCTCGTCTACCTCGGGACATTCTCAGATAAAGTGGTCTAAAGATCCACATCTGAAGCAAGCTTTCTCATTAGCTCGACACTCACCAGAATGGCACCTGCCACACTGAGGGCATTCCGGTCTACTTGGTCGAACGTTGCCCACACTAGCAACTGATGTGGTTTGCCCTTTCAATCCCGAAAACTACTTGCCATTATCTCGGGTTGAAAACCCCACTGAAGTGACTGATCGAGTAGTGAAATCCCTCAATTTCTTAGATGAGGATTGGTGAGACTTGTTTAGTTGTCTCTTCCTTGAGTCACGAGACTCGTACTCAGCTCTTCTCTTCTCTTTAGCTAACTCCTCGGCTTTACAGGCCCTATCCAGTAATACTACAAACTCCTTTAATTCGAGAAGTCCCACGTATAGGAGGATATCTTCATTCAACCCGTCCTCGAATCTCTTGCACATGATAGCATCGGTAGACACGCACTCTCGTGCATACTTGCTAAGCCTTACGAACTCCTGTTCGTAGTCGGTCACTGACATACGGCCTTGCTTCAGCTCCAAGAACTCCTTTCTCTTGTGGTCGATGAACCTCTGGTTGATATATTTCTTCTGTTATTCCTCTTGGAAGAATTCCCAATTAACTCTCTCCCTCGACACCACCGACACCAGGGTGTTCCACCATCGGTAGGTTGAATCTCTCAGGAGAGACATCGCACACTTTAAGCACTCCTCAGGCGTGTAGGATAACTCATCGAATACCCGGATGGTATTCTCGAGCCAAAATTCCTCTTTCTCCGGGCCATCATCCTTATTTACCCAAAATTCCTCAGCCCCTTGCTTTTGGATCTTATCCACCAGAGGCCTTTCTCTTCTCACCACCTAAACTACTTGAGGGGCTACTGGAGCAGGTTGAGGAATTGGTGGGGTTGGAGGGGGTTGAGCGTTAGAATTTGCTCGGGTATACTCAGTATATCAATTGCTCATCATGTGAAGAAAGGCTTCTCGAGTCTCTTCTCCCTGACGCAAGGTCTCAGGTCTACTATTAGCTGGCGCAGTCCCTTAAGCGGGAGCCGGCGCGTTACTCGCAGCATCATCAGCTGCAGTTCTGTCTGGATCGGAATCCATATACTACATAGAACATAATTTAATACATTAGGAGTCATCACACTATCATTACTCAGACACTTTTACATATAGCATTGTAGCTAGACTCGTACTTACACTACGTTAGTCCTAAAATCGACTAAACCGTAGCTCTAATACCAATAAATGTAACACCCTTGCCCGTATCCAAACCGCAACAGGGTTCGAGGCATTACATAGCTAATCTTGCTTAAACATATAAAATAGGGTTATAAAATTTCGTTTAACTCTATCGCTCACACATATCTGGCCTAGGAGGCCCTGAATATACTTCTGAGAAGTTTCAGAATTTATCTGGGAACTTTCATGAGTTCGATAAACTTTATAATAAAACAGGGGCCACACGCCCGTGTAGGCCTAGGGACACGCCCATGTGCCCTTAAGGCATGCATGTGTCTCCCACCCGTGGTCGACACTGACTAATTTCACACAGCCTTGACACGCCCGTGTCACTACCCCATGTGCCAAACCTTGGTATTCTGACTTTTCCACACAGCCTATACACACGCCCTTGTACCCCAGCCGTATGGTAATTCAAATCCCAAGTGCAAGGTGCAGACTTCACACAGCCTGGGCGCACGCCCATGTGCTAGTCGTGCCTCCCACATGGCCTAGGCCCACGCCCGTATGTCTAGCTAAGTGAGCAATTAGCAAGCTATATACCAAGCCCTTGCCACCTTAGAATGCACACATACATACTTCTACTCAAATAATACAATTCTTACCCCATAAGCAAGTCCAAGGACTCATTTCTAACATACAAGATCATTAAAGGGACATACACTTCATGAATTTCATCTTCATTGAATAAAAGAGTTTGCCAAGTATTTGCCTAACTCATAAGGCCATTTACAAAATGACTTACCTAGCCAACACTTTGAATAACAATTAAAACTTAACAAAATACTCGAATCCTATACATGCCATACTCAAAATAAGTCTAAAATTGTTATACCAAAGTGCTGTCGATAGTGTGATTTCCAAACTCCTACGGCCACGATCCTCGAGTTACCTTGGCAATACTACAAGAAAGAAGGGCAATGAAAAAGGGGTAAGCATAAAGCTTAGTAAGTTGTATGGAAATAAATAGCAATAATAATGCTTATAAAATAATCCATCCACGGTATTAGCTAACCGTATACAAGTATAGGCTTCTTGACAATACTTACTTCTAATTGCCCTTATCTAGCACATACCGTGCCACGTATCGAGACCGATTCTTCGTGACTCATTCACGAGTACCTGTATTCACTCATTCACATGACTTAAATATCTTTCACCTTTCTACTTCTAAATTCATCTACTTATCCCACTACTCACAAGGGATAGTCAAAGACGTGTGTTTATCATCACTACTGTAAGTAATAAGCCATTGCCACATCCTCGAGGTGGTTTTACACGGAGTCTCCCCTAGATGCCAATGTCATATCCCGGACATGGTCTTATATAGGATTTCCTCTAGGTGCCAATGCCATATCCCAAATATGGTCTTATATGGGATTACCCCTCATGTATCGATGCCATATCCCGGATATGGTCTTATACGATTTCCATATTCATTACTGAAGCCATATCCCAAATATGGTCTTATACGGGATCTCAACTCGGTGCCGAGGCCATGTCCCGAACATGGTGTTATACGGGATCTTATTTATTTCACATTTCAATGATAGCATTTCTATAATCAATATGACCCATTAGGACTCCAACATCTCATTTACATTAACTACTCAATTTAGTAATGCATCATGCTTCAATATAATTTCAAGCGTTTCTCAACATGCTAATATGGATGTTGTTTAAATCACATACAACTTACCTCGTTTTTCAGAATGAGCTAGTTCTTCGATTCAGTTCAAGAATTTATTCTTTCCCCGATCGAGGCGGATTATCGACTCCTCTTGCTCTATAATAGCAAATTAGCTCATTTTAATCACTACATTAATAAAAGCATTTCAAGCATCATGCTTGGGCAAAATTACTAATTTGCCCTTAGACTTTGGCAAAATGACCATTTTGCCCCTAGGCTCAGAAATAAATTCTAATCACATTTCTACCTTCAACAAGCCTAGGTAAACATTTAATGCTCTTAAAGCTATCATCAAGAATCAATATTTCACATACTTGCTACAAAATTTGTAACATTTTCATCAAGGTCCCATTTCTGTTTTCATGCTAACACCTTTCACAAAAGTTGCTCATCTAACAACTAAGACTCAATTTCTTCCATAAAAATGCAGCAAATAAAAATGGAGGCACTCATGGTAAAACTCTAAACTCTTAACCATATTGCACATTAGTCCCCTCATATGAAAGTTTAAGCTTTAGGGGTCTCAAAAGTACAATTTTCTTCAAGAAAGATCATTAAAATCACTTACTAGCAAAGAAAGAAGCTTGCTAAAAATTTGAGCTCTCAAACCCTTTTGTTTGATGCCAATTTTCGGTGGAGAAGAATATAGAAAAAGATGATATCTTCTTTTTCTTTATTTTAATATAAAACATCATTTTAGTCCACCTACTATCAACAACTTTGACCAATTTTGACACAATTGTCTCCTATGGCCGGCCGTGCTATCTCTAGGGGTCTAATTTCCTTTTAAAGACCTCCAACTAATAATCTATGGCTATTTGGCACCTTTAGCTTATGGAATGGAACTTTCGCACTTTATGCGATTTAGTCCTTTTTCACGTTTAAACACGAAATCCTAAAATTAAAGCACCAAAATTTCCATGCATATGTACTATCATGCTCTAACTCATAATATAACATGAAAATAAATTTCTCAAATCTCAAATTAATGATCCCGAGATCACTATTCTGGCTAGCCCCTAAATCGGGTCGTTATAAGTTAAGTGGACAGTTTTGAATGAACTTATAAGTAAATAGTGAAATTATAGATAATGTTACATATAAGCATATTATATACATTAAGGATGTGGAGAGGAGGAGGAGGAAAATATATGAATATTCAGCTAGCATGGGTTTACATTAAAAATGGCTAATTTGTATGTTTTAGGCTCAGGGACTAAATTAGATAAAAGTAAAACTTTAGGGGGCAATTTTGTAAAAATATAAAAAAGAACAAATTGAGGGAAATGAATTTTTTATTGTCTAAATCAATAAATTGAATGAAATTATTAATTGAGATCAAGATTGGGTGAAAAATAAGGAAAATAGAACATTACCAAAATGCCCCTGAATCTTGGTATTTCTGTAATTTAGCCAGGTAAGTTCGTATAACTAAATTGTATATATTTATATGCTTGAATTGAATGTTGTGTATGTAGATTGTATATATGCCATAAATATGTGAAATGATCACATACTCGTTAAATCCCGATAAATGAAAGTGCTTGAAATAAATGATAATACCCGAAAGTGATAAATGATAAAAATGTTATTTTTATGCTTGAGTTGAATGTGAACATATGAATTGCATAAATGCATAAATATATGAGATTGATCACATATCCGAAAATTGCCTGATAAATGTCAAATTTTTTTTGATTAAATGAAAAAAATCGATGGATAAAGGTGATTTCCTGAAATGAATGAGGTCCTGTATTTGTTGCTGATGGGATTTAGCTCGGACGAGTAATCCTATTGACCTCATTACAGATAGGATTTAACCCGGATAGGTAATCCTGATATAAGCCTCTTGAGCAAATGTTTCAATAAGGATTTAGCCTGGATTGGTAATCCTAATTGAGCTCCTTTGAGCAAATGTTAAAGTCTGGATTTAACCTAGACTGGTATCCAGATTAAGCTCTCCAGAGTATTTCTCACAAAAATGATTTAGCTTGGACTGGTAATCCTGCTGTATGATATGTAGCTCGAGAGTGTGCATTACAGACATGATTTAGCTTGGAATGGTAATCCTGATGTATAATATATGGCTCGGGAGTGTGCTCTCAAAATAAGTACCCTAATGGGTACTCCTGAATATGAATTGACGGGTTACTGATTTGTACACTTTGTGTGTACTACTGGAGTATCCATCGAAATTTCAATAATTCAACGGATATAAACTCTCGAAATTAGAAATATGAGTTTAAATGAATTTATATCTCGAATATTCTTGAAATACATGAAAATGATGATATATGATATATAGAAGTATGAAATAATGCTATATGAACATGGAATTTGTTTGATGAATATGTTCATATATGATTATAGATTTGTACACCTTACATGTACTACCCGTGTAATCAATGATACTTTAATTGATTTAATGGGTAAAATTCTGATATGAAATAATATGAATATGAAATGAATTATTACCGTATATGTATGGAATATATATATAATGATTTGTACATGTTATTTGGACACATGGTGTGGAAAGTATATGTACATGGAATTTGATTAATGTTAAGTTCGATATGAACTATTACCGGAATAAACATACGTGAAATACATGGAAATTATGGTACATGAAATACTGATATAATGAAATGAATGATATATGCTATTAAAGAACCAGTAAGAGAATTATATGTATCATGACATGTACATGTATGATTATCTTTGATATGTTGATACAAGGAAATTATGTAAGTTGAGACGAGTATTAAACTCAAGTGTGACATGTCGAGCAAATAAGTATATCAATGTTGAATTTATATGAAATATGTGCAAACTTGTTTGACGCTTAGACAAGTGTCAAGCTATTAGTTGAATGGCAAAATGTTTATTTATATGATAAATTGATTTGGTAAGTATTTTAAGTGAAAATATTCTAATGCTCATGAAAGAATGGTAAGGTTAAATTATGCAATTTCTTATGAAATGACTTATCATGTGATCAATCTGAAAAAGAATTTGGCTAAATGCATTAGCTTGTGGCCATGGTTGAATAATATGTTTATGACTTGAGTGTCATGCATATGAAATAAGTGTAGAAAGTAAAGAAATGCAAATAAAAATAAAGAAACTTGGAAGAGTTAAAGTTATATAAAATCCTACTAAGTTTGATATAATATGTATAAGTGATACTGTGAAATTATTCACCTTGTGAGTTGATATAGTTTCATGAATATTGTGGAATCAATAATAGATTATTCTTAAAATGTATAAATTTCATATATGAAAAGAAGTATTATGATCAAAGATTATACGAGCTTACTAAGCATTCATTGCTTACGTAAATTTTTTCATTTACCTTACAGTTTACCGGAAGCTCGAATGGGTTGGAAGCTTGTCGGAGTTATATCACACTATCCATCGGTTCTATTTGTAATTTTGGATAATCTGATTTTGGTTATAATGGCATGTATAAGTTATTTTGATAAAGTATTCGCCTATATGTGTTTTGGTATTTTAGTATATGCACAGTTTGCTTTATAATGTTGATGTTCTAAAATGTTTGGTTAGTTTGATGACAAGTTGGGCAAGAAATGAGGATAAAAAAATGGCCTATTTCATCCAGCCGTGTGACTTTTGCAGTGTTGAAAAATTTTAAATATTTTTGAAATTTTTCTTGAGTTTCCAGTTTAGTCGCGATAAATATTTCTGGCCTCAATGGCTCACATAAGAGACATTATGATTAAATTTTATTGATTTCAGGTATGAATATTATATGAAGTGAAATTTTTGTTAAATGATCTGTAAATTCTAGTAATGCTTCGAAACCGTATTTCGACAACGGATACGGGTTAGGGGTGTTACAATTACGAGCCTTAAAATGAGTCTACAAGGCCCTCAAATTAGATTGAAAACATTTTGGGGGCAATTCGAAACAAAACGGAAAAGCTGAGAAAAAGTTGAAAATTTTAAAAATAGGGGACACATGGTCGTGTCACAGTCCAAGCCATGTGGACATTCGAAGTCCAGTCACACGGCCATATCCTAGCCCGTGTATGCATTTGATGTTGGGTCACACGGCCGTATGGCATACGTACACGGCTGTGTGACCCTGCACCTAAAAACATTGAGACACACGATTGTGTGGGTCGACCGTGTGTGTCACACGGCCATGTGACAGCCCGTGTGTACCAAAATTTGCTTCCAAAACAAGGCATAATTCACACCAATCTTAGGTAACAAAGAAAACATAAAACATCTAACCACCAATGACACTTCCAAACCAAGAAAAACAAGTCAAATTCTTAAAATTTATATGCCTAACCAATGTGCCCTCATTGACACCACATTTAAATCATCAAACACAAACAAACATTTTATCCATAACCAATATGTCATCCAAAGGCACCACAAACAAAGATTAATCATTCCATAACCAAGTTAAAGAGCACATAACATTAGCCACTCTTTGATACTTAATCAAACACCAACCAAATAGAAAAATGTAACCAATATAGCCAAGTTGCCATTTTACCAAAACATTTATCATTCCACATCACCAATTATACTCACCTAAAAGAGTCAAGTTTATCAAACATGCTTATTTCATTCATAAGCATTTACAAGCATTTGTTTCAAGACAAAACAAAACTCAAAAGCTTATATGACATTCAATACAAATAACCAATACTAGGTTCAACCATAGACCAAAACACTATTACTCAAAATATCATTATCCTAGGTACATGTCAAGACATAAAAAAAGAAATACGTCACCAATTTTGAGTTTGTGATTGATGTTGGATGCTAAGTCGTCAATCAAAATAAGTACCTAACCTGAATACAAAGGAATGATAAACTATTGAATAATTTCATTAACTCAAATAACTACATAAGAGTTTAGTACTCCATCAATTCAGATATCTAGTATATATATAATAATTGTTACCAAATAGTGCACCATAATTCATCATGGACATTTCATAAGCAATTTAAGCCATCTTTCCTTTACCAACCATCCTCAATGAATCGAACAAACATTTTCAATATTAATCAACCTGTTATTAGCACCCGGTGCTTGATGGATTAACCATAATAGAGTTTTGCTCTCCGCGCTAGTTGGATAATCTGACGATAAGTGTGCCCTGTACTAGTCGGATAAGTCGACAATGTTTTGCGCCCAGCGATAGTCAGATAAACTGACAATAACTGTGTCCTACACTAGTCGAATAGATCAACAAAGATTTGCACCCAGCGCTAGTCGGATAATCGACAATAGTTGTGCCATGCACTAGTCGAATAAATCGATAAAGAATTGCTCCCAGCTCTAGTCGGATAAACTAAAGATATTTAACGTGTGCCCAGCACTAGTTGGATGTATCAACAATGAGTTCTGCCCCACACTAGTTGGATAACCGGCAATACATACATAATTACATTATTCCACAATTATTCAATTCATAATTTAAATTCTTTACATTAAGCTTCTATATTAAAACTCGATAACCCACTTCATAATCATTTTCATATATATATTTCCATAGCATTTAATTTATAATATTAATCATTTTGAATGCACATAATTGACTATCAATTTAACTAATAATCAAACTAATTAACTAAATAACTAAATAAAGTTTGAGTTTAAGGACTACGAACTTACCGAATTTACGATAATTTTCGGTGAACAAGTTGGATTAATCAACAAATTTCTCCTTCCTTCAGTTAACGACCGCTTTGCTCATTTCTTAATCTAAATACCATAATCTAATTCAATTAACTAATTCAAAACTACAATAATTTAATTTAGACAATCTATCATAAAGTCATATCTCCACATTTAATTCCTAATAATTGGTCAATACTCAACTCAATCCTTAACATCAAAAATTAATTTAATCTCATATATTAATTCAATTCAATACACATAATTCCTTATTTTCAATTTTACTCATTTACCCCTAAACATTTACACTCCATACAATTTAATCCATAGAATTAAACAAGTCAATTCCACAATTAATACATAACCCCAACATTGCCGAATACTTACCCTTATTATACAGCCTATATATCATTAAATTCATAACAAATCCTTCTCATATTACAAACTACTCAATTAAATCCCAAATTTCTAAATTTATAAAATTTTACTCTAAAAAATAACATAAAATCAACATTATGCATCCAAGGCAAACACTTTCAAGTAGAAAGCTTTAAAAAGACATTATGAGTATATTTTCTCAACTTTACTAATTTTACAAATTAACACTCGAACAAGATAGATTTCAACTCAACTAACACAAAAACATAAAATTTATTAAGAAACAATTAAGATATCACTTACATGCAATGAGAAATGACAAAACCGAAACTTCCTTAGCTATAACAATGGTGTTTTGGTTGGAATGAGAAAGAAATATGAGGAAGATGATAGTGGCCCCATAATGTTTTATTCTTATTCTTATTTTTACTTTATTTTAATGTAATTTTAGCCATAAAACCATTTAAAAAAACTTCAAAACCGGCCACTAATTTTAACATTGGCCAATTTGCCAATTAAGTCCATCAACTCTCTAATTCCTAACTACTTAATACTATTAACTTTTGGAACTAACTTTTCAAGCTTTTGCCATTTAATCCTTTAACTAATTTAACTACCCAAACGTCAATATAACATAACCAATTTTTAATACGAGCCTCATCAAACTTCATAAATATTAATTAAGTAATAAAATACTGACTCACTTACTGAAATTGGGATCTCAAAATTATCATTTCTGACACAACTAAAAATAGGTCGTTACAATAAATAACTTTGAAAAGATGTTTGTCAAGAGCGAAGAGGCTAAATTGGTATGTTCTTAACAAATCTAACTCCGATGAGGTATACAAAGAAAAAATAAGAAAGCTACAGATACAACATTGTAAGAGAAACAAGAAAAGGAATAAACTAAGGATGGTTGTTTCTTTTATGGTGTGACAGGTGCACTTTTTATTTTTGTTTGTTCTAAAGTTAATGTGATTCGTAAGTTGCGGATTTAGTCTTTGCACTTTTCGAGTTTAAAAATTTTAATTCTAACCCAAATGGCATCTATTAAATCTCTTAGGTCAAAATTTGCTATTAGTCGTGCACCATGTGTAAGGCAAGGGTATAATTACTGTTTTTCAATTTGATTATTTTTAGTCCTTATAATATTTGGATTTTGAAAGTTCAGTTACAAATCAAATGATAGCAATTAAATTAATTAAATGATATAGTCTTTTATGAGCATTATGTGAAAATAATAAGTAAACATGTCATTACATATGTGATAATATATTTATTGTATAAAATTTTGAAAATAGAATAATTTAGTTTAGCGAATTTAAAAACTTCCATTTGGGTACATTACCTTCTTGTTTGGGTAACTTTACATATTTTCATTATTTGACCATGTTCAATTAATTAACTAATTAATTAATAGAAGATTCACCATTATTAATAAAGTTCAAATTATCATAGCGTTCTTTGAAAAGTTGTTATTATATAAGATTTTGAAAATAATATAATTTAGTTTAATGAATTTAACGACTATCATTTAAGTGTAAAGATTAAAATTTCAAAATTTCAAAGTATAGAAAATAAAAATAATCAAATTAAAATAAAAAACTAAATCTATAACTTATGCATAGTACAAGGATTAATGGTAGAATTTAAAATAAAAAATTCACATTTTGGTTACCAAATTATTCAGGTAAATATCCAATATATATCAAAAAATTATATTATTTACGGAAATGGGCCAGTTTGAAGAATATTTACAGAAAAGGGTCGTTTCCCCCAAAAACGCGTCCACGTTAGCGCGTTTTTGGGGGAAAACAACAGGAAAGCGCGCCCCAGAGGACGCGCTTTGTGCCACCTCAGCAAAGCGCGCTTACGTGGGCGCACTTTTTCTGAGGTGGCACAAAGCGCGTCCTCTGGGGCGCGCTTTAGCCCTGCAACGGTCAAAACCCAACGGCCAATTATTTTTTGACCGTTGGGGGCCCAACGGTAAAAAAAAAAGTATAAAACCCCCCAACCCTTTATTTTTTTCACACTTCAATCATTTCTCAATATTCTCTCAATTTTCTCTCAAAGTCCTTGAAATTTACGCTCAAATTTCAAAATAGTCCTTTACTATTTACGAAAAAGCCCTTTATAAATTTTTTAATATATTTTTTTTGGAAATTTTTAAAATTTTTTATCGGATTACAATGGCCGGGGAATTACTTCGCCTAGACAACAATCGCATCTCTATCGAGCAAATGAAAATGGTAAGTTTTAATTTTAATTTTTCAATATTATTTAAATTTTTTTCAATTATGCAATTTTAATTAATTTTTAATTTTATAATTTTTTAAACAGTCTGTAGATCGGGTGTTGGAATGTTATATTCGTAACATGCATGGTCCCCCATCGCCGTTGATTGAGAATTACCTGCGGGAAGCGGGTTTTTGGCACGTGGCCACAATAGGCCGGGGGTTCAAGTTGGAGCCGCCTTTGATCAGCGCGTTGATAGAGAGGTGGAGACCCGAGATGCACACTTTTCATCTACCATGCGGAGAGTGTACCATCACTCTAGAAGATGTGCAGCTGCAGTTGGGATTACCGGTGGACGGGTAGGTAGTCACTGGGTCCACAACATCTACCGATTGGATGGCAGTATGCTATGAGCTTCTGGGTGCCATTCCGGATAGAATTCAAGGAGCTCGGATCAATATGGCCTGGTTACGAGACACATTCCTGGAGCCGAACGAGGGTTCAATCGAAGTAGAAAGAATACGGTATGCTCGGGCATACATTCTTCAGATAATTGGAGGCTATCTGATGCCGGACCTCTCTAGAAACCTCGTCCACCTGTGATGGCTCTTGAAACTTGTTGATTTTAGAGCAGCCGGTGAATTGAGTTGGGGGTCTGCCGTGCTATCGAGGTTGTACCGGGAGATGTGCAGGGCGACGCGGCTGAGTAAAGCAAAAATCGGAGGTTGCCTATCACTACTGCAGTCATGGGCATGGTTTCGATTTCCATTTTTACGTCCTCGACTCGACCAGCCATATTCATTCCCACTGATAACGAGGTAAATTTAATATTATATTTTACAATTATTTCGTAGATTTATAGTATAATTGCATGCTAAAAGTTTATTTAATTAGGTGGAACCATTCGGCAAGTCATGTTGGAATACCTAACTCGCTTGAGGATATACGGCTCCTATTGGACCAACGGTCGGAATCACAAGTAAGTTTCGAATTTTGTTATTATAATTTAGTATTTCGTATGTAGTGTCTAGTATTATGTATATAACTAATATTTTGGTAATGTTAATATAGTTTCAATGACACCGTACGAGGATCCGGAAATTCGGGCAGTAATTCCGGAGGAGTTCTTCGAAAATCACCTACGCGACCATGGAGATGCACCAGTCAGATCGGGATCTGCGGCAATTTGGATTCCGGCAACCGATTCCCGTGCCACCTGCATTGCTCGATGATGAGCACAAAGTGGACTTACGTCAGCCGCACACGGATTGGCCAAGATTTTGGTCAGGTCATATCAAGACGTGGGAGAACCGGTATGACTTTTTACCTATCCGGGAACCGATCATCGTTCTTGAGTTAGCGTGCGTGTCGGAGTACATGCCATGGTTTAGGATCCATGGCAAGCCATATATGTTGTCGGAAGAAGAGAGGTGACGACAACTTCGCGAGCGAAGGGAACGTCGGGCCCCTTTAAATCCAAGGAGAAGGGGTGATGAGACGGGGCCATCAACAGCGCCGACACAGTCACCGGGCCCGGCAACAGTGCTACACAATCACCAGGCCCATCAGTTCAGCCAACAACACCGACATCACAGCGTCTACCGTCTATGCCAGATGCGTACCCTACCCCTTATATGTATCCTCCTAACCCATATATGTTTCAGTTTCCCAGTCCCACCCCAGGTTGGAATGCATGGCCGGGTTCGAGTCCGTTCCCGACTACTCCCGCTGGCCAGCCGATCGTGAGGCTGACGTCGTATGTGGGATCAGAGGAGGCGCCGTCGGGGAACACTTCTTTCTACCATGCTCCTTCGCCTTACGGGATGCAGTCACCCCCGCCGTGGTTTATGAAAACACCTCCGGGGTCATTATTTTATCAAGGTGGGTCATCATCGCAACACCCAGAACCAGACCCACTGCCGGAGGAACCCGATTCCCCGTCCGAGGTTCCACGACCCCCGCCGGAAGCTAGAAGAAGGAGGAATCCAGCGCGTAACCGCCGACCGCCCCCGTGTGGCACTGGTTCCCACCTGCATCAGCCCTAAACCCTAAACCCTAAACCCTCGAATTTTATTTTGTTATTGTAATTTAATTTTAATCTCTTTGATAAAATAGAAATGATTTAATTTTTTTTGTAATTAAGTTTTAATATATTTAATAAAATTTGAGTTTAATTTTATTTTTTTTGTAATATAATATTTTTTTTAATTTAATTTTAATATCTTTGATAAAATAGAAATGGTTTAATTTTTTTGTAATTAAGTTTTAATATATTTAATAAAATTTGAGTTTAATTTTATTTTTTTGTAATTTAATTTTAATATCTTTGATAAAATAGAAATGATTTAAATTTTTTTGTAATTAAGTTTTAATGTATTTAATAAAATTTGAGTTTAAATTTTTTTTTTGTAATTTAATTTTAATATCTTTGATAAAATAGAAATGGTTTAATTTTTTTTGTAATTACGTTTTAATATATTTAATAAAATTTGAGTTTAATTTTATTTTTTTGTAATTTTTTTTTTAATTTAATTTTAATATCTTTGATATTAATATATTTAATAAAATTTGAGTTTAATTTTATTTTTTTTGTAATTTAATGTTTTTTAATTTAATTTTAATATCTTTGATAAAACAGAAATGGTTTAATTTTTTTTGTAATTAAGTTTTAATATATTTAATAAAATTTGAGTTTAATTTTATTTTTTTGTAATTTAATTTTAATATCTTTGATAAAATAGAAATTGTTTAATTTTTTTTGTAATTAAGTTTTAATATATTTAATAAAATTTGAGTTTAATTTTTATTTTTTTGTAATTTAATTTTTTTTAATTTAATTTTAATATCTTTGATAAAATAGAAATGGTTTAATTTTTTTTTGTAATTAAGTTTTAATATATTTAATAAAATTTGAGTTTAATTTTTTTTTTTGTAATTTAATTTTAATATCTTTGATAAAATAGAAATGGTTTAGTTTTTTTTTTTAACTTTGTAATTTAATTTTAATAACTTGAATAAAATAAAAGTTCTTGTACAAAAGTTCACCGTTTTCCTCCAAAAAAAAAAAAGAAATTACATAGCCACCTGGAGACAAAAAGCTAAGAACACGGTCAACTATTCCGATTTGGACACGAGCGAGATGTATGGCCCGGGTTCTTACACCATCCGCACAGCCGACTTTGGTTGCTCGTTTCTCGGATATCCATATTGTTGCGTATTCTACTCGAGTAAGGTCGACCTTTTGGTTTGCGCCTCAATTGTCTATCCGGCAACAGCTTATACGGTGCAAGCGATACTGACGGCCACTTACGTTCATCTGGGACTGGTGGGAATACGTGTCTCCACACGTTGTACATGTTTTCTAATTTATACACTTCGTCGACATAGCTCATGGGATCAAGACGGAGATTCTGACAAGCCGCAAGTACATGAGCGCATGGGTAACGAAGTGCATCAAATATCCCATAGTCCTAGGTCCTATTTGTCAAGTGTACACGATAATGCCTGCCAACAATACGTTGGTTCGGTCTGTCAAACTCCATGACACGAAACCATAGGCTGTCGCGATCGTGACACACTGTGTGCATGGTGTTGGCCCGTGCCTTCCCACGGTTTATTTCTTGCAAGACCTTCGGACTCCATACATGGCCTCCTTGCATCTGCCCTCTATAACTCGCTGCTCTCTTCGGAAATAGTGCCGCTAAACGAAAATATGTCTCTCGCACAACCAATGTAATTGGTAGATGACGGGTTCCTTTTAGAACAGAATTTATGCATTCGGACAGGTTTGTGGTCATATGACCATATCGTAGGCCGCCGTTGTATGCTTGTGTCCACTGTTCGAAAGGAATATTGCATAGGTAGTTTGCGCCTTCGGCGTTATCTGAGCGCAAACTGGCCAACATCTCGTGAAAACAGTCTTTATTGATCTCATACCCTGCCAATATACGTTGATAGTGAATATTACATACCACTCTTCAATTGAGAATAAATTGAATATTACAAACGAAATTATATTAATAGATATTTCATACCCATATCGGTCACTTGCTGTTTCTATCTTTTAGATCGATGTTGCCCATAGTAGTTGGATGAAACATGCCTCAGGCAATATTGATGGTGTGTGCAATGCCACATGCTTCCCTGGCGTTCTATTGCCGTAAGTATTCTAGGGTCCCGATCCGATATAACGCATATGTCAAGTTGGGGGCAGACATGCCTCCTTAACCTAGATAGGAAGAAGTCCCAGTCATCAGCTGACTCCCCCGGCGTTATTGCGAATGCAATCAGAAGGATTCTCCCACAGCCGTCTTGTGCCACAGCTAGCAATAACCGATGCGTATATCTACCATACATAAAGGTACCGTCAATTTGTACCAATGGCTTGCAGTATATAAAGGCATATTGGCATTGCTTAAATGTCTAGAACAGATGCTTGAACACTGCGCATCGGCGGAGCAGACGATCATTGTAGTACGCCGGTTCCGTTTCAAGGTTTGTTGTGCTGCTTGGGACATATCTCTCCAGCACCTGACACCACTGCCACACTTCATTATATGAAGCGTCCCACCGACCGTGCAACTTTTCTAACGCCTTCTGCTTGGCTATCCAAGCCTTTCTGTAAGAGGGCGTGTACCTCATTTGGCTACAAATATTGCCAATTAAGGCCGGCACCGTAGTCTTGGGATCGGCCTTCACCGTCGGGATTATTAAGCCAGCCAACATGTTTGAATCCATCCTCGGATGATCTTGTGTTACACCTGTCAACGAAGTACGTTAAATAATGCAACATTACATAATATTAGTGTTATTCGAAATCATTGAACACATAGTGGTACTGTACCGGCAAGACATGTATGTGGACCTTTGTACTTTTTGATCTCCCACAACTCTGTCCTTTTCCTCAACGACGCCATGATTTTCCATGAACATGTGCCGTCTTGCACTGCACACTTCATCTCGTACTTATCGAGCTTGGATTTAACCACATTGTAGTTAACTCCGTTCCTGATGTTGTATTGTTTCAATGCAGCAAGAAAAGTATTCTTGTTGGAAAATTGGTTACCAACTTCTAATTGGTCCGAATCCAACGAAGAATTTGTTCGGTCACGCGTCCGGTGTGGTAGTTCAGGAAACTCTAATGCATCATCTTGAGATAGATCGACATTATACATGTGGGCTGGAGGCGAGTACGCCCTGAATAGCGGATCTTTTTCTTCTTCATCTGAACCGCCCTCAACGACTTCAGGTACAATTGGAACGGGCTCCGGTTCAGAAAATAATCCAACTTCTGCACCGTCGGGCCCTGGCTCCCGAGGTGGATCCACATCAGATTCATCGTCTGACCCTCCATAACCTGCAACAAACGAGGGCCCATCGCCGGTGGATGTCGTCGGGAGTACATTATCCCTCCTTAAACATCTTTCGTAAAGATTTCAATCATATGTGGATTGCCAACCACTAGAAGTTGATGACGTCCCCCAATACGTATTTCTATCATCGGACGTCGAAGGACGGATATGCATGTCCCATCCACCAACCGAGTGTCGTACAGGGGTTATGTTTTCCATACTACCACCGCACACGGGCACTTCTGTGTTTTGCCTCCCACTTACAGAGTGTCGGCTTGGGGTCGTGTATTCCCCTCGAACGGCAGTAGATGTTGAGGTCGCAGAAAGATCACTTGGAGATGAAAATTCTACATATACCTCGATATAGGGTGATCCACTGGCAAGATGAGTCTCCACCGTTGCCTCAAAGCTCCGAGGACCTTTGATGTCGAATGAGTCATATCTCACCGGATCAATCGAAGCGCAAAATCTATACTTAATAGACTGAACTTTCATTGGCATTGTTCCGAATATTTTACGCCTAATTCTTTTGCGAAGTTCTACCAAATCGACGTTCCGATTAAAACTCAGTCGCGCTGTGTTCTCCAATAAGAAAACAACACCATTTTCGGTGTCACGAACTTCACCATCGTAGTAAATAACAGCATTAATACGTTCACTCATTTTTAGTTTTTTTTCTTTTGCCTCAATTTCCCTTATGCAACCTGAGAATGAAATTTGGCTGATTTATAGCCTAATTTTGCCGGAGACTACTGTAGCAAAAGAGCGTCCACGTGGGGGCTCTTTTCAGTACTCCTGCTGACAGTGCACCCTGCTGGAAGCGTTTTTGGCCACTGTTTGTTTAGAAACGTCTCCTCAAAATTATTTTTCCGGAGACTACTGTAGTAAAAGAGCGTCCACGTGGGAGCTCTTTTCAGTACTCCTGCTGACAGTGCACCCTGCTGGAAGCGTTTTTGGCCACTATTTGTTCAGAAACGTCTTCTCAAAATTATTTTGCCGGAGACTACTGTCACAAAAATTCAATTAATTTTTTATGCTAATATATTTTGCCCAAAACCCTATATATATTTTTTCCCTAGCCCAAAAATTCAATTAATTTTTCATACTGTAAGTGGACGGGAAGGGAGGGCAAAAACGCGTCCACGTCAGCGCGTTTTCCTGGTTATTCAGCAGGAAATTGCGCCCTAGAGGACGCGCTTTGTGCCACCTCAGCAAAAGCGCGCTGACGTGGACGCGTTTTTGGGGGAAACGGCCCTTTTCCGTAAATATTCTTCAAACTGGCCCATTTCCGTAAATAATATAATTTTTTTGTATATATTGGATATTTACCCATATTATTCACGTTATTTTTATTTGTAAAGTAGAAAAATTAGTTTTTTTTTAGGAAAAATGTATTAAAACAAAAATAATTGTGTTAAGTAGTAAATCCACGGGAGTATTGACTCCTCTTACTTGTAGGTTTCTAAGTCCTAGTAGATTTATAATTTAGTCAAATTATATTGACCTATTTCTAGTCAATACTTTACACCGCCATTGTCTACTTATAAATACGATTATGGGAATTGGAATTGTAAACTTCAAAAAGAAAACCTGATTGTGGGTTCTTGGTATAAACATTTCTTTTTCTCAACTTCCTAATGGCTTCAACTCCAAACGAGTATGCTATCTTTCACCACCGTACTTTTCAAAATAAGATCATCCCACAAACTCGTGATATTGCTCCCCGTTTTACGAATTTTCAATTAAGCATTGACTTCGTTTTGGTATCAGTCCACCATGATTGCCTAGCAAACATTTACACCACCACCGACGACTCTTTGTCCTTACGACAAACCTTCCGTTTCAAGCTCAACATTGTTGAAAACGTGTACCTGCTTCACCAAATTCTGTTTCCCACGTTAACAAATTACAAGACTCCGAATCAACACAGCTTGTGTTGGTTATCACAGCTTCATTCATGAAATTCTCCAACGTGGACGAAGAATGTCACATTGGGTGCTTAGCAGAGGAATTAATTGTAAAGTGTTGCCTTTACGATCAGTGATACAGGGATCCATTGTGGATCATTACAATGATGGGATTTTGATGGGAAGAGCTTTGGCTGAATCAGAATCAGAGTTTGAAAACGTTGACTACGGCATGGTTCCGGCTAAAGAGTCCTTGGTTAAGAAGATGCTGAAGACGGTAAGAATAGAGATGAAGAAGCCTGCATGATATGTTTGGAGGAGCTCGAGGTTGGGTTTGATGCTTTTCGGATGCCTTGTTCTCATACTTTTCATGGTGATTGCATCGAGAAGTGGTTGAGGCATGGCCATTATTGCCCTATTTGCCGGTTTGAAATGCCAACCAATTAGGCTTAGATATGAACTTTGTGTATTTCACGTTTTTTCATTTGTTTCTTATTGAAGCTATTTTAATTATTTGATAACTTTTGTTAATGGATTTAAAAGAGTGGTTATTTTACCAAGAGAAACTGATAGTAAATTTTATTATGAATGTTGGCATTGTTGGAGCTGTAGATGATGGTTATGCAAATAGGAAAAATGAGTATGAGGAAAAGAACAAAACCAAATGATGCAAAAGGAAACCAGATATGATGTCTACAGTTGATGCAATATGAAACCAAATATGATGTTTAAAATGATACATGAAAATGAGTAAAGGACACGGTTTCATCAAACAGCATTGAATTAGATGGGTGAGGAAATTTACATGGTACTAGGAAAGCTTTGCCTAGACATGAAATAAGCCTCCAACAACATTTGCTGCTGCTGCTGCTGCTGCCGTTGACCAGTGTCCACTGTCTACCAGAGTTCCCACAAACACTTCAGTAGGACCAAATTCCCTGTGTCAAGTGTCGTAAAATAGCCCCAATGAAGTGATCAGAGGAACTCCAGGGAACAGCTGACTTTCCCTTTCTCACGCTATGCTACACTTTCTTGGTATATTTATGCACCGAGGGTTCGGTATATAAATAGGCAAAGGTGCACAGTTTGAAATGGTGATCCACAGGTGGGGTAAATAATAGCTTTGATGTTGTTGGAATTGAACCTGCCCAATATTTGAGGAAAAATAAATAAAGGGGTATAGCAGCGATAGAAGAGAAGAGAATAATAGTAACAAGTGGACAAAAGACCTTTTGGATTCCCCAACTCTTACATGTTAAAGGTCTGTCCATTCCAACCTTTTCACTTTTCATATGGAAAAAAACAAACCGTTTTTCAAGTATGAGACACCATGCCTCATGTTGGCAACATTAATTTGGCCTTGAGAAATTTCATTTTGTGCAATCTCTTGTAGCATCAGCAATACATACGAGACATAGCTGAAATGATATTCTGACAATAGCCTAACCCTGCTAGAAAAGCTATCAAGGATTGCTAGTTAGCCATGAACTATACTTAATGATACAACTGATAAAAAAGCGTAATTCACTACAAATTTAATAAAGAAAGATTATTTTCAGTAACTGATCCTGATTGTTTCATGCTGATTAACCTCAATTATTATGTAAGACACCGGCAATTTTCTTTATTATTGCTGGCTATATATACTTTTATTCCCATGTGAAAAGTTAATCTAGACGCAATAACAGGCCAGATGAATCCTTAGTAACGATTTTAGAGTTCTTGAGTTGCATAAAATTCTGGCCATATATACTTTTATTCTCTATCCGTCATTTTCTTCACCCCACATGGTCTCTAAGCAGCTGCTAGTTGAAATCTGGTATTCACAATGGACCTTTTGGTGTAATTCCTTCTCAAAAACATACATACACGTGTTAATGGCAGATATGTCAAAGTTTTTAAGGGCAATGCATATAGCACTTTCTGAACTATGACAAGGATAGAAGCATGGAAAAGGTGTGGGGAGAGCTCATGTCCAATCACGTCAAGAATATTCTCTATCTCCTCATCTCTTGTCCCCAAATGCCATAATTCTGGCTGGATTCAGTTTCAGTATTGCCATGTGTGGATTTGTTTCATATCTAATGCCGGTCCGATCTCTTGAAGGGTCACAATTACTTGGCCAGTAGAGCCTTCACCTATAAATAGGTAGGTTGGCTTCCTATTGCCTAAGCATCTAACCACAAAGGAGAAATAGAGAGTCAGCTGTCCTCTTGAGTTCCCCTGATCACTTCACTGGGTTTATGGGGTCTGCTCTTCTCTTCTCAGAGCCTTATTAAAAGGGAGGTCCCTGATGACCTACTGAAGTGTTTGGGGGAACTCTGGCTGGCATCTGACACTGATTACAAAGCTGAACATATGAAGGCAAGGTTGGTGGATATATAATCTTCTGTCTTCAACTTACACATATTATCATGTTTACATGGCATACCATGCATCAGGGTTTCTATCATTAAGGCTTTTTTCCGTTCAAAGAACCAGCAGTTCCACAGGTGGACGAATTTCGGCTCTGTGATGTCTAAACAAAGAGCCTCTGCCTTCGCATCAACTGTCACAAGCTTCTTAAGCTTTCCGTCTTCCATAAGGTCTAGAACGTGGATCAATGGGATAAAAACTTGCCCTAGAAGATGATGCAGGAAGGCAGGAGGATGGTTTAATTCTGTTTCTTCATCGATACAATCATAGTCGAGTAGCTGCAGTGAAACTCCACAAAAATAAAGCAATCAAGGATCAGACATTCCTTATTAAATAAGCTATCAAGAAAAGAAAAAAAATAGAAGGTAATCCTATTGAATACCAATGAATGCTGCCTTAGTTTCATTCCATTCCATTCATTTTCAAGAAAAATTCAACGGATGTTTTCAAGAAAAAATAGACCGACTACTTTAGGTTATTCTGGAGCAACATGAGTGCATTAAAGGTCAACATACCTTTACATCATTTCTTATTCACAAAAGACCAAGGTGAGGTATGAAAACTTCTAAAATTGCTACATGTTTGTGATTGTAAATTTACAACACATAAATTTACACCCTTTTAAACACATTGTATTTAAAGGATATCTTAGTTTATGCTTTAAATTATAAAAACAAAAATACAAACATTATTTAATAAAATAATTATATAATATATAAAATTTTGATTAGATGCAAATATAATAATTTAATTGATGTTAATGAGATATAATATTCATCCATAATTTATTAACCAATTAAAGTAATTTTTTTTCTTACTTATGCAGTGTACGGGTTGATTATATGTATTAATTAATATATATTATATTATATTATAATTTTTTATCAATTTTATTAATAATATGATAAATAAATTTAAACATGATATTTCAATATTAAAAATATTAAAATTAATAAATGATATTATAGGACTAAATGTAAATAATATATAAAATATGATACAAAAGATACCGGTATTTTATGTTATAAATAAAATATAACGAAGAAAATTATATAAAAAATAATCTTCTATGGTTAAATTTTGTTATATAAATAATACATAATGATAAAATATGAAGCAATAAGTATTTTTTAATAATTTATTTTTGTTAAAATATGTTTATAATAATTATTTTAATTTAATCAATTTCTTTTATTTTTTCTAAGAATGAATCATTATATTAGAAGATGGAAGGCAAAGCACAGCAAACAAACAAACGTTCGCTTGCAAGACAACAACAGGGGCAACAAACCAATAGTACATAATAGAAAACAAGGACAAAACAAAGCTTCAAGCAACACAAATGAAAAAAAAATAAAGCAAAAAAATAATAGAAAACTACCACCATGCCTTGAACATACAAGAACAATGAACACCTGTCTTCACTAAATCATCCGCCATACTATTAGCTTATCTACGATCATGGAAATATTATGTGAAATGTATCTAGCCTATCAATGAATATCATATCACTTAGTGAAACATATTTGGAAGATTGAATCAGATTAGATCACCCTTATCTAATCCCTTGGATCGTGGGTATTAGATTGGATTGGAACATTGCATTCTTAGTTGGCAAGAGCCCATGTTTACCTTGTTTATTATTATTTTATTGTATTAAAGTTATTTTATTGTTGTTTTATAGGGATTATGATAGATCTTCTTTATGTTAGCAAGTTGTAACACCCATAACCTGTATCCATCACCGAACTAGGGTTACGAGGTATTACTGGTCGAATCATAACATTTAAACAACCATTACTCACACATCAGCATATCATAGTTAATCCATAACACAAAGTCCCTTTAGAAGGTCTACGAGACCTTAAACATGCTTTAAAAGTGGTTCGAAACTGAACCGATCACATTTAAAACTTTTACAAAACTTTAAAAAAAAATTCTTCAAAACAGGGTACACGCCCGTGTGGCTATGCCGTGTGCCTTACACGGTCATGCCTTAAACTATGTCTTACCCCGTGTGCTACATTCACTTGAATCACACGACTTGTCACACGCCTGTGTGTCTGGCCCGTGTGCAAGTCTGTCTTGCTTCAAATTGGGACATTGAAGGACACGGTCGAGACACACGCCCGTGTGCTCAACCATATAGGCAATTATAGGCCGTTTACAAGGCCAAATTGCCACCCATTTTGGGTCATTCCTAGAAGCATCACTCTAAACTCAATTCATGCCCAATTAATGGTCAAAACCCTACCAACACATGCACAATTCATGCTACAATATTCACATTCATTTCCATATACAATTCCAACTCAAAACATGTCCATTTCATGAACCAATTCCATACCAAAAGCATATGATTCACATCTCATTTCAAACCATTTCAAACATGAAATATATATATTCACCATCTCAACTACCAAATCAAGTATGAAACATACTATTTCTATTTCACTAAAGCATACCATAATGTCCATTCACACAAGACCATATATAAACACATCACATACACCATTTTCACATAGCAAAGCATATACCAAAATCAATCCAAAGTCTCATCCATTATCAAGCCATATCACATGGCAAGAATTATACATCTCAAAACATTCCACCACCTCACTAGCCTATACATGCCATATACCATAAATACAACTTTCAAAAGGTACCAAAATAGATGTCCAATAGTGTGATTGAGTCACTAACGATCACTGTATTTAAGCTAGCTTTAAATACCACTGTAAAATAGAGAAAAACTTCATACAATAAGCTTTAAAGCTTAGTAAGTTCGTAATATAACACAATTAACTCAACAATTCAAATTCAATATGCAACATTAACTAACACTTAGTTCAATTCACATCACTACTTAATCTCATCCATGGATATTACTCACTTTCATACCATATCTATAGGTTCATATACAAGCATTTATAATGCTACTCAATCCAACTCTTTTCATCATTCATTCACATAATTTTCCATCTATATCATACACAATATCATCAACCACATAGATTCTGTACATACTTGTACCATCACATATTTATTTATCACATTTACCATTTCAATGCTCGATGCCATATTTCATTCGATCCTCTTTAAACGTTCGATGAACTCGCACACTTAGTGCCAATTAATTAGCCGAAGCTATAATAATATCGCACACTTAGTGCCATCACATTAAATCGAATATGTCTCGGTATCGCACATGTAGTGCCAAATAATACAGCCGATGCTTTCTTTATCTCGCACACTTAGTGCCATTCATCACTATAACGATTCTATTTACGCACACTTAATGCCACATATCTTCCTCACATTTCACATTACCAAACTCCACAATCACATGTCCATTCATTTCATCACATATGAACATTGTTTAAACAATACGTATTATACACGAACTTACCTCGGACGTAGAAACAATGATACTAGTCGATCAATCGAGCACTTTGTTCTTGCCTTGATCTAAGCCCGAATTTCTCTTTTCTTGATCTATATAATATCAAATTCAACTCATTCAATCTCATCTTTACTCAATTCAATTTACAAACACACAATTAGGGCATTTTGTGCTTTAGCCCTTATAATTTCACACTTTAGCATATTAGTCCTTATTTCACAAATACATCAAATTCACAAAATCCAATTTAATCCATGCTTAGCCGAATTACCATAGTGTCCCTAGTAGCCCATATTTCACATTTATTTCACATTTCAACACAAAGTTTTCACATTTCTCAATTAAATCCCAAAAATGCATTTTTACTCAAAATCACTTTAGAAAATATGTATAGCAATCATCAAACACTTAGTTTTCATCATCAAACATCACAAAGCTCACAAAATCAACAATGACATAACTCAAAATCATCATTAATTTCATGAATTTAAGCATGGGCTTTATAGAAAACAAAGCAACGGTCACAAAAACGTAGAAATTATCGAAAACAGATCAAAATCATACCTCAATTAGCCAATTAGTGTCGAACCCTAAAGACCCTTTTTCTTTTCTTTTTCCTTTTTATTTTCAACAAGGATGAACACAAATGACTAATTTCATGCATTTGTTTTTTTAATTATAACCTTATTAATCAATTTCCATTTTTAACCTTATTATTATCATTAATAATCCACTAACTAATGTCCATGTCATTTCATGAATTCAATGGTCCATTTACAACATAAGGACCTCACATTTAAAGAGACACATCAATTCGGCACTTAATCAAATAGAAGGCCACTTTTATATTTTCAGCAATTTAGTCCTTTTTCACAAATGGCACACAAACGATAAAATTTAATCATGAAAATTTCACACATATCAATTCACATATTATAAGCACGAAAAATAATATTAAAATATTTTTCAGACTCAAATTTGTGGTCCCGAAACCACTATTTTGACTAGGGTCTAAACCGGGCTGTTACAACTCTCCCCCCTTAGGGATTTTCGTCCTCGAAAATCTTACCGTTGAACAGATTTGGATATTGTTGTCTCATAGCATCTTTGGGCTCCCACGTAGCTTCTTCGACCCCTTGTCGATTCCATAATACTTTTACTAACGAAATTTTCTTATTTCTCAATTCTTTAACTTCGCGAGCTAAGATACAGATCAGTTCTTCTTCATAAGTCATATCAGACTGAATCTCTATCTCAGATGGATAAATCACATGCGAGGGATCAGATCTGTATCGTCAAAGCATCGATACATGAAGCACATTATGGATCTTTACTAACTCAAATGGTAGCAACAGTCTATAAGCAACTGGCCAAATACGCTTGATAATCTCATACGGCTCAATGAACCTCGGACTCAATTTGCATTTTCTGTCGAATCGGAGTATTTTCTTCCACAGAGACACTTTCAAAAATACTTTATCACCGATCTCAAATTCAATATCTTTTCGTTTCAAATCTGCGTATGATTTTTGTCGATCAGACGCTGCTTTCAGACTATTTCGTATCACTTTTACTTTCTGTTCAGTCTCTTTAATCAAATCAACCCTGTGAATTTTATTTTCATTAAGTTTAGACCAATACAGAGGTGTTCGGCATTTCCTACCATACAAGGCTTCATACGGTGCCATTTTAATGCTCGACTGAAAACTATTATTATATGCGAATTCAATCAATGACAAATACTGTTCCCACGTACCTTCAAACTCAAGAATGCAACATCTCAACATATCCTCAAGTATCTGGATAATCCGCTCGGATTGACCATCTGTCTGCGGGTGAAAAGCAGTACTAAAGTACAATTTCGTACCTAAAGCGTCTTGCAGTTTCTTCCAAAACTACGAAGTAAACCTCGGATCTCTGTCAGACACAATAGATAGTGGCACTCGGTGCAATCTCACAATATCAGAAATGTATAACTCAACTAACTTATCAAGCGAATTATCCGTTCTCACAGGAATAAACTGAGCTGATTTTGTCAATCTATCAACTATAACACAGATTGCATCTTTCTTCCTCGGAGTTAAGGGCAAACTTGAAACAAAATCCATCGTCACTCAATCCCGTTTCCACCCGGGAATCATAATCAGTTGTAACAAACAGGATGGCACCTGATGTTCAGCTTTAACTTGCTGATAGATCAAACATTTCGAAACAAAATAAGAGATATCTCTTTTCATTCCAGGCCACCAGTAAAGTTGTTTCAAATCATTATACATCTTTGTACTTCCCGGATGAACTGATAAGCGACTGCTATGAGCTTCTTTCAAAATCAACTGAATCAACTCTAGATTTCTCTGAACACAAATCTGATCTCAGAATCTCATACAATCATCATCATCAACTTGAAATTCTAAATCAGAGTTGAAATCACACTGAACTCATATCGCTAGCATTTCATTGTCAACTTTTTGGGCATCACAAATCTATTGTAAAAAAAAACGGTCTCGCTTTCAATTCAGCTAAAACCAAACCATCATCAGACAGAACTAAATGAGCATTCATCGCAAGTAAGGCAAACAACGATTTTCAACTCAAAGTATCCGCAACAACATTTGCTTTTCCTGGATGATAATAAACTACAAGCTCGTAGTCTTTTAATAGTTCTAACCATCTTCTCTGTCGCAGATTCAAATCTTTCTGAGTCATCAGATATTTTAGGCTTTTATGATTTGAAAACACATGACATTTCTCACTGAAAATATAGTGGTGCCAAATTTTTAGAGCAAACACGATCGTAGCTAACTCAAGGTCATGCGTCGGATAATTCTTTTCATGCGGTTTCAATTGTCTCGAGGCATAAGCTATAACTTTGCCTTCCTGCATCAAAACGCAACCCAGACCGTTTAACGAAGCTTCACTAAAAATCACGAACTCTTTACCCGATTTTGGCTGTACCAAAAATGGAGCTTCAGTCAAAAGGGCTTTCAACTGATCAAAGCTTTTCTGACACTTTTCAGACCATTCGAATTTCACATCTTTTTGAAGCAATCTCGTCAACAGAGTTGCAATCATCGAAAAGCCTTTTACGAACTGTTAGTAATAACCAGCAAGTCCTAGAAATCTACGGACTTCAGACATATTTTTTGAAGGCTTCCACCCTAAAATAGCTAAAATCTTGCTCGGATCAACTCGTATACTGGATGCTGACACAATATGCCCCCAAAAGCCAACTTCGAGCAACCAGAACTCACATTTACTAAAATTTGCATTCAATTGCTTATTGCGCAGAGTTTGTAGCACAATTCTCAAATGTTCGGCATGCTCAATTTCATCACACGAATAAATCAAAATGTCGTCAATGAATACAAAAACAAATCGATCTAAATACGGTTTGAAAATTCTGTTCATCAAGTCCATAAAAATAGTAGGAGCATTTGTTAGTCTGAAAGGCATAACTAAAAATTCATAATGCCAGTACCTCGTTCTGAAAGTAACTTTTGGAATGTCTGAATTTTTTACTCGCAACTGATAGTATCCTAATCTCAGATCTATCTTTGAAAACACAGTAACTCCTTTCAGCTGATCGAACAAATCATTGATTTTGGGCAGAGGATATTTATTCTTAATAGTAACTTTGTTTAACTGATGATAATCAATGCACATTCTCATCGTACCATCTTTTTTTGTACAAACAAAACGGGAGCACCCCACGGAGAAAAGCTCGGTCGTGTGAAACCTTTGTCTGTCAATTCTTGCAACTGAGACTTCAATTCTTTCAATTTTATCGGAGCCATTCTATACGAAGCTATTGAGATAGGGGTCGTCCCCAGCATTAACTCAATGCCAAACTCAACTTCTCGTATCGGAGGTAATCCCGATAATTCTTTAGGAAACACATCAGGGAACTCACAAACCATCGGCACAAATTCAACTTTCTTTTCTGTCACTTTCGTATCAATCACATACGCAAGATAAGCTTCACATCCCTTTTTCACATAATTTAGAGCTTTCATAGAAGATATTACGGCCGGTATCCCATTCAAATCACTGGATTCAATTCGGACTATCTCGTCATTCTGACTTCTCAAATCAATAGTCTTTCGTTTGCAATTTACAATAGCATTATGCAAAGTTAGCCAATCCATACCCAGAATTATATCAAATTCATCAAAGGATAGTAGCCTCAGATTAGCTGGGAAACAGATATCTCGAAACATCAATGGACAATTCTTGCACACTTTGTCAACCAGAACACATTTGCCTAAGATGTTTGATACTCTAATTACAAATTCGGTAGACTCTATAGGCAAAGTCTTACTGGATACTAAGTTCATGCATATATATGAATGAGTTGATCCTGGGTCTATCAATGCAATCACAGAAGTATCATAAAGAGTGAAAGTACCAGTAACGATGTCTAGAGGACATTTATTCACGAGCACAAATAGCGTAGGCTCTGGCAGGTGCTCTCGCCTCGGATCTCATAGCTGTATCCGTTGTTCCTCTCTAACTACCACTCACAATTCCTGTGTTTCTGGGTGGCCTACCCCTAGCTGTCGTGTTACTCGGCATCGCACTCTGAGTATTATCTTTTTCAGCCAACTCCGATCAATCCTGAATGAAGTGATCTCGTGTTCCACATTTATAACAAACTCTATTATTATACTTGCCCCAGCATTCGCCAATATGACGTTTCCCACACTGTCTACACTCAGGCTTGTTTTTTCTGACACTGCCAACACTTGATTCCATTGGAATTTGAGCTTTAAGACTCGTATATTGTTTCATACGATCTCTACTCGAATGTCCAATCGTAGCATTTGAGCGACTGGTTGCATCTCTGAATCTCTTTGACGAAGAGTGATACGGCTTACTCATCGACCTTTTTCTCTCGTCTATAGCTTTTGAGTCTGCTTTCTTCTTTTCTTTACTAAGCTCCTCGACTTTACAAGCTCCTTCAACCAATACCACAAATTCAGTCAAGTCAAGAATTCCGACCAGAAGTTTAATATCTTCATTCAACCCTTCAATGAATCGTTTACACATAGTAGTTTCTATTGAAACACATTCTCGTGCATACTGACTCAATCTTATAAATTCTCGTTCGTATTTCATAACAGACGTACAGCCCTGTTTCAGCTCAAGGAACTCTTTGTGTTTTTATCTATAAATCATTGATTGATATATTTCTTCCGGAATTTAGTTTGGAAGAAATCTCAGGTGATTTGTTCTCTCGGAACCACAAATATCAATGTTTTCCACCAATGATACGTCGTATCTCTCAACAGTGAAACAACACACTTAAGACATTCATCAGGAGTACATGATAATTCATCAAACATTCTAATAGTATTCTCAAGCCAGAATTCAGCTCACTCGACATCATCATCAACTGTGGCCCTAAACTCTTCGGCCTCATACTTACGAATCTTATCAACTAGAGGTTTACTTAATCAGATCGGGTCTATAACTTGTGGTGTTACAGGAACTTGCGGGGGTGGAGGTCGTTGAGCAGCCAGATTCATTCGAACAAACTCCGTGAACCACTCATTCATCATTTGGAAGAAGGCTTGCTTAGCCTCTCCCTCGTGGCTACTCGTAACAAGTCTAGAATTAGACGACGCCGTCCCTTGAGCGGGAGCAGGCGCATTACTCTCAACATCATTAGCTACAACTCGATAGGAATCCATTTGCTATACGAAAACACATTTTTAGCTGTCAAGAATCATCACACTGTCGCAGATATATATATATATATGGCATTTATAGCTAGACTCTCATACGCTACGTTAGTCCTAAAATCGACTAAATCGTAGCTCTGATACCGATCAAATGTAACACTTATAACTCGTATCCATCATCGGACTCGGGTCAAATCATAACATTTAAACAACCATTGCTCACACATCAGCATATCATAGTTAATCAATAACACAAAGTCTCTTCAGAAGGTCTACGAGACCTTAAACATGCTTTAAAAGTGGTCCGAGACTGAACCGATCACATTTAAAACTTTTACAAAACTTTAAAATTTTTTTCTTCAAAACAGGGCACACGCCTGTGTGGCTAGGCCGTGTGCCTTACACGGCCACGCCTTAGACCATGTCTTACCCCGCGTGCAACACTCACTTGAATCACATGGCCTGTCACGCGCCCGTGTGTCTGCCCCGTGTGCAAGTCTGTCTTGCTTTGAATTGAGGCATTGAAGAACACGATCGAGACACACGCCCGTATGCTCAACCATGTGGGCAATTATAGGTCGTTTACAAGGCCAAATTGCCACCCATTTTGGGTCATTCCTAGAAGCATCACTCTATACTCAATTCATGCCCAATTAATGGTCAAAACCCTACCAACACATGCACAATTCATGCTACAATATCCTCTTTCATTTCCATATACAGTTCTAACTCAAAACATGTCCATTTCATGAACCAATTCCATACCAAAAGCATATGATTCACATCTCATTTCAAACCATTTCGAACATGCAATATATTTACCATCTCAACTACCAAATCAAGTATGAAACATGCTATTTCTATTTCACTAAAGCATACCATAATGGCCATTCACACAAGACCATATATATACACATCACATACACCATTTTCACATAGCAAAACATATACCAAAATCAATCCAAAGTCTCACCCATTATCAAGCCATATCATATGGCAAGATTTATACATCTCAAAACATTCCACCACCTCACTAGCCTATACATGCCATATACCTTAAATACAACTTTCAAAAGGTACCAAAATAGATGTCCAATAGTGTGATTGAGTCACTGACGATCACTGTATTTAAGCTAGCTTTAAATACCACTGTAAAACAGAGAAAGACTTCATACAGTAAGCTTTAAAGCTTAGTAAGTTCGTAATATAACACAATTAACTCAACAATTCAAATTCAATATGCAACATTAACTAACACTTAGTTCAATTCACATCACTACTTAATCTCATCCATGGTTATTACTCACTTTCATACCATATCTATAGATTCATATACAAGCATTTATAATGCTACTCAATCCAACTCTTTTCATCATTCATTCACATAATCTTTCATCTATCTCATACACAATATCGTCAACCACATAGTTTCTGTACATACCTATACCATTACATATGTATTTATCACATTTACCACTTCAATGCTCGATGCCATATTTCATTCGATCCTCTTTAAACGTTCGATGAACTCGCACACTTAGTGCCAATTAATTAGCCGAAGCTATAATAATATCGCACACTTAGTGCCATCACATTAAACTGAATTTGTCTTGGTATCGCACATGTAGTGCCAAATAATACAGCCGATGATTTCTTTATCTCGCACACTTAGTTCCATTCATCACTATAACGATTCTATTTACGCACACTTAGTGCCACATATCTTCGAACTCACATTTCACATTACCAAACTTCACAATCACATATGAACATTGTTTAAGCAATTCATATTGTACACAAACTTAACTCGAACGTAGAAACAACGATACTAGTAGATCAATCGAACACTTTGTTCTTGTCTCGATCTAAGCCCGAATTTCTCTTTTCTTGATCTATATAATATCAAATTCAACACATTTAATCTCATCTTTACTCAATTCAATTCAAAAACATACAATTAGGGCATTTTGCACTTTAGCCCTTATAATTTCACACTTTAGCATTTTAGTCCTTATTTCACAAATACATCAAATTCACAAAATCCAATTTAATCCATGCTTAGCCGAATTACCATACTGCCCCTAGAAGCCCATATTTCACATTTATTTCACATTTCAATACAAAGTTTTCACATTTCTCAATTAAATCCCAAAAATGCATTTTTACTCAAAATCACTTTAGAAAATATGTATATCAATCATCAAACACTTAGTTTTCATCATCAAACATCACAAAGCTCACAAAATCAACAATGGCATAACTCAAAATCATCATTAATTTCATGAATTTAAGCATGGGCTTTATAGAACACAAAGAAACAATCACAAAAACGTAGAAATTATCGAAAACGGATCAAAATCATACCTTAATTAGCCAAGATTAGTGCCGAACCCTAAAGACCCTTTTTCTTTTCTTTTTCCTTTGTATTTTCGGCAAGGATGAACACAAATGACTAATGTCATGTATTTGTTTTATTAATTATAATCTTATTAATCAATTTCCATTTTTAACCATGTCATTTCATGAATTCAATGGTCCATTTACAACATAAGGACCTTACATTTAAAGAGACACATCTATTCGACACTTAATCAAATAGAAGGCCACTTTTAGATTTTTTGCGATTTAGTCCTTTTTCACAAATCGGCACACAAACAATAAAATTTAATCACGAAAATTTCACACATATCAATTCACATATTATAAGCATGAAAAATAATATTAAAATATTTTTTAGACTCGGATTTGTGGTCCCAAAACCACTACTTTGACTACGGTCTAAACCGAACTGTTACACAAGTCTTGAGATATTTTATATAATTGAGAGACTCGTATAAGTTATTGTACAGAGATGCTGAGCACTTAATTTGTCCTTGTGAGGCATTTTATTTTATGAGTGCATTTTGATAGTAAAATTTTTCTGTTGTGGTTTTACCAGCTAAGTTCACATTGGATGAATTTAGTGGTGAGAGTATTAATCTTCGAGGTGCAAAAGTGAGGAAATTGTCATGGGTGTGTGATAGATTGAGGATCACTTGTTGTAAGTGTTGAAGATAGTAAATTGATCGCGTGTCAGAGTCTTAAAATTTTATATAAAGAATGATCCAACCTGGAAACTAACTATGACAACGATTTGAGGCAAGCACACCTATCGAACAGTAGTATAGTTAAGGCAAGACCGGAATGTCGAATCCCAAAGGAACCAAAAGTACTAATACTAACTCTCTCTTTATTATTTAGCCTAAGAATTAAAGTGATCTTTATTTAATCTAAAATTAACTAATTACTAAACTAAAGACTCTAAGACAAAGAAGAATGAAATTGAAAAAAAAATACTTCGAGGAAAAACCAATTGATTAAGAAGACACCCAAGGAAGAATCCACCTAGACTTCATTTGTTATCTAACTCTGAACCAGACGACTTATTCATTTGACTTGATCCGTAGGATTCCCTAACATATATTAATCCCTCTCTCGAGGCGACTAACATCTAACCCTAGGTTGATTAATTGAAATCTCTTACTAATTAAAACCCCTAGAAATGCATTAACTCAATCTATGGACTCCCATATTAGGTTTCACCCTAATCCAGCAAAATCTCGTCACCCTATCTCTAGGCGCGCGATCAACTCCGCTTAGTTTATGCTAGATCTACTCTTAAGTAGGGACTTTTGCTCCTCCACCTAAGCACATCATGATTGAATTAATATCCCAAAAACATCAACACAAGAATTAAGAACACATAACTAAGAACAAGTCAAATATTTATCATATAGTTCAACAAACGATAACAAGATTCATCTTAGGTTTCATCCCCTCAAGTATCTGAGGGTTTAGTTCATAATAATGAAAGAGAACATCTCAAAAGAAAAGATAAAACAAAACATAAGAAATCCCTAAAACCCCCTGAAGGAATTAAAAGAGAGATCCTCTGTCTTGAGTATAACTCCGACTTCTTGAGATGGATCAACTGGCTCTCTTCAAGTAAATCTCTACAAATCTGCCTCCTCTGGCCTAGTCAGATGCCCCTGACTAAAGCCTCGGGTTCCCCCTTTCTGGTCATACTTAGGGTGTTTATATAGGCTCCGGAATGTGCTTTTCTGCCCCTAAGTATCCAAATCCGAGTGAAACTCTTCTTTCCTACAGCAGGGACACGCCCATGGCACACGCCCGTATAAGTCGTGGCCAGGCCGTGTTCGAACCTGTTAAATGGGACACGACCGTGTGGCTAGGGCCCAGGCCGTGTGGATTTCGTGATATGGCCCATTTACTCTATTTTGGGCCCGTTTCCATTCTTTTCGTCATTGGGTGCTCTCCTGAGTATAAAACATGAAAACAAAGGATTAAGAGCTCCAAATTACACAATTCAGGGCTTAAGTCATCTAAAAGCATGCTAAATGTGGGCTTAAAATATGCTACTTTTACAGTTTATCAAATACCCCCACACTTAAGCTTTTGCTTGTCCTCAAGCAAAATTCTCAACTCACAATTAAAACAAACTTCCTCGATTCATAATATTTATCAATAATGTTTCGTCATAATTCAAAGATAATTCATACATGATAATTCAACTCAAAGAGTCCTAAAGATTCAAACAATCAAAGTCATAGTTTTTATAGTATGAAAACATAAGTGTTTCCCCTTACTTGAATAATTACCTCTGATTCAAAACTGACAAGGGTTGACATCCTCACTAAAGATTCACTCAAATCACTCGAAGTGTTTAAGGTTCAGAATTAAGCACTCAAAAGTCAAACACGAAAAGTTAATCCCAGAGGCTTGCATGAAAATATGATACACAAATCAAAAGGTCTTTAACAGGGTTGTAATGGGGCTTGGGTTAAAGGTGTGGAAAAAGGCTGAATTAGAAGGTTAGAATCAAGATTGACTTGACAAATTACCTAACAAGAAACAAAAAACTGATAATGAATAATTATATTAACTGGAAACTAATAAAACAAGCTTCTTTTTTCAAGATTTGGAATTTACATGTATAAGCTCATAGAACTAATAATGAATATATTTCAAAATTTTCTTCTTCTTTTTTTTAAGAACACGTCAAATATAAAGGATAGATTTAATAATTGAAATACATAAAATAGTTAGGCAACTGATCAAATCAAATCTCGACATAAAGGAAGTCAAGGAGAATGGTGATAACAAATACAAAGGGTTTTGGGTTAATATTAGTAGGTGAGTTAATAAAAAAGGTTATTAGGATCAACGGGGTTCACTAGGGGTTAATTATGAAGGTAGGCTTTTTAATGGAGTAAGTGGGTTAAAACCTAGGTGCCTTTATCATCTCGGTATATCAGATCATAGGTATGGTCTCGACATGTATAATCGATGCAAGTTCTAGAATAACAAATTAATGTTGACACACTCATAATCAATAAAGTGAGCATGAAAAAGAATATATGCTCTAATAGGCTCAGAGTCTCACAAAAATTATGGGTATTTGATTTCAACCTCGTAAATTTTGAATTTCAAGGTAACATTCAGATTCAGGTAGACAACGTAACAAACTTTTTTTTAATTTTTTGAAAAATAGACTTATCATGCTTGGTTCTCTAGTATTCTTCAAATTTAATCATCAATGCACAATTACCAATGACTTAATCCAAAACATATCAATAAAATTCATAAATTAAAGAAAATTTCATTCTAATCATAATATGAAAAACTTACTTCAAGACAAGATAATATTCAGGGATTTGAGAATAATGCAGAAAGTTAGGCACTTTCTTGAAATAGCTATTCACCGCCCACACTTAAGATGTACATTTCCCTCAATGTACAAAGATATATATGCATTTTAAGAGAGAGAGGGAGGTGAGACTTCCTGAATTTGGATGGTTTCCTAGAGTTGGAAGTCGATAGGGGTGGTAGCTGCTACCGAGCTCTATGCTAGATGAAGAAATTGGGGAGCTCGTAGAGAATTAGCCAGGAATTATTAAGACACATTTAAAATAAACTAAATATATAATTAAAGACAAGAAAGATAAAGAGAAGGGAAATAAAAATGTAAATTAAATTAAAATGAAAGATGAATGGACCAAATAGTCCTTATTGTTGGATGGTTCGCGAGGTAGGTGTGACCTCTAAGGCTACGGAGGTGTTGGCGGTGGCGGAAGTGGCGTGATTCGCAAACAGCCTTTAGAACTTCGAAGGCTGCATTGAGGTAGTGGTCGTGGTTCCGGTGTGATTCCCTAGCAGCCTTTTGAACCTGACACTAATAAACTAAAATAAAATAAACTAAATTAAGCATAAGATAGTCAAAGAGAAGGAAAATAAAGGAGAAGAGTAAAGAAAAAGAAGAGTTAAATGGCCTCAAAGTTCCTTGGCTTGTTGTTTGGATGAAGCGACCGGCATGAACTTATGTAGATTGGTCTCCCACTGGGAGACTGTGCTTAGATTCCGCCGTTTCTTTGACATTGAGTTTTTGGGGATCAGGAATTAGGGAAGGATTAAGGAAGAGAGATATGGAATGGGAGAATTCTGAAGAATAGGATGGAAGAAAGGGGATGGGAAGTGGTTGAGAAGAGGGATGGAGGGTTGGTTTATATAGAATTCCAAATCTGGTACATCCCTACGCCCGTGTACCCTATGTGTGTCGATTCACACAGCCATGTCGCACGGCCATGGTGGGCTTCGTTCGTTTCTCCCACGCCCATGCTCAGGTCACCATGTCCGTGTGTGACCTAACACTGTCGACCACGGCCGCATCGCACGACCATGGGGTTTTGTCGGTGCCTGTGGTGTGGTGGTTTGAGTCCGTGACTCTAAAAATTGATTCTCTTTGACTCGTACCATCTCTGCCATTCAGTACGGTGATTCGGTGCATCCACACGGCCACGGCCACGGCCATGTGCAAGGCCGTGTGGCTTGAAAATTTGTATTTTTGGTTAGTTTAGAGTTAGGTGTTGTAAAGAGAGAATAAAATAATATAAATAAGATGAAAAATGCAGAATTAATGGGGTTAGTACACGGGTTGCCTCCCGAGAAGCGCTCGTTTATAGTCTTAAGCTAGACTCTCCTCTCCTTTGTATATTCATGGTGGTTTGAGGAGTTGAAAGTCCTTCCTCATGCTGGCAGTTTCATTATCATGATAGAGTGTAAGACGAGTAGCGTTTATTTTGAAAGTGCCGAACATAGGGTTACTTACCTTGATTGTTTCGTATGGAAAAACATCGATTACCTTGAAAGGGATTTTCTTGCTGGTGTTAGGGTCAAGAGGGGACACTCGTGGATATGCTTTATCTAGCAATACCTGATCTCCAATTTTAAACTTGTTTGTCTCATAGGGTGGCCTTTGTTCTGCTTCGTGTATCCCTAATGCTTCTTTAAGATGCTTCTTCCCTTCTTCTAGTTCATCGATTTGAATCCTTTGTTCCTCATGAGTTATTTCTTTGTCGGCACAGGGTCTAAAAAGAAGGGTTAACCGAATGGTTATCAATAGAATTTACTTTCTTACATTGGTTATTCGATGTTCTAGCTAAATCGAGGGCTTGAAGAGTGACTGTCTCCTCATCTACACAGAATATGAGTTCACCTGCGTCGACATCGATTTTAGTTCTGGCAGTTGCTAAAAATGGTCTTCCTAGAATTAGGGGAATCGTGTTGTCCTCATCCATGTCTAAAACGACGAAGTCTACTGGAATACGAATTTATCAATTTTCACAAGTACATCTTCAATTATACCCCTAGGAACTCTAATAGTTTTATCAGCTAATTGAATGCTCATCCTAAATGTTTAAACAATTTGTAAGGCATGACATTTGTGTTTGCCCCTAAATCAGCTAACGCATTACCAATAGATAAACTACCAATTAAGCATGGAATTGTAAAACTCTCTGGATCTTTTAATTTCTGTGGTAGTTTATTTTGCAACATTGCTGAGCATACTGCGTTCAGCTCTACATGTGATTCCTTGTCTATCTCCCGCTTATTTGTCAATAGCTTCTTTAAAAATTTCTTGGAATCTGGCACCTGTGAAAGAGCTTCAAGAAACGGTAAGTTAATATGTAATTTCTTTAATAGTTTAAGAAACTTACCTAACTGTTCCTCTGTGTCATCTTTCGTTATTGCTTCGTGATATGGTATGCGAGGTTTGTACTCTTTAATTACTAGGTTCGGCTTATTATTGACCTCAACCGTATCTTCTTCTACCACCTTCTTTTTTTTTTTTGAATTAAGCGCGTCTAACCCTTCACTATCTTAAGCTGTTATGGCTTGAACTTGCTCCCTTGGGTTAGTTTCACTGTTGCTCGGTAGTCTTCCCTGTGGTCTCTCAGACATTTGCTTTGCAAGTTGCCCGGATTCCTTGAACTCTTGTGTCAATGCCTCAAGTTTTGTTTCTATTTTTTGGAAACGTGTTTCTGTATTTTGAGACCGTATTTCTGAGGCTGCTATGAAGTTTGTCAGCATCTCTTAAAGGTTCGGCTTCTTTTCCTATTGGTAGGGCTGTTGTTGGAAGTTTTGGGATGGTTGTTGCCTTTGATTTCTTTGACCGCCCCATAAGAAATTACGGTGGTTCTTCCAACCTGGATTATAAGTATTACTATAAGGGTTATTGTTAGATTGGAAATTATTACCCATATAGTTCATTTGTTCGCTCTCCATGCCTGTCCGTAGGGTGGGTACTCAGGATTCGCCACTCCTTCACTTGCGTTGCATTGCATAACTGGATGTGCCTGCGAAGAACCATATAAACCATCAAATTTTTTATGTAGCAATTCTACCTAATTTGATAGCGCGATCACTGGCCGATGTTGAAAACTTCAGCTGCTTTGGCTGGCCTTGTCCTAGTAACTTGCCACTGATAGTTATTCAGTGACATCTCCCCTATAAACTTATAGGCTGCTTCAGGAGTTTTGTTGTTCAGGGTTTCACCGGCAGCTGAATCGATTAGTTGCCTTGTTGAAGGGTTCACACCTTTGTAAAAAGTATGGACCTGTAGCCACAAAGGTAATCTGTGGTGTGGGCACCTCCTCAACAAATCTTTGCATCTCTCCCATGCATCGTAAAGTGTCTCTAAATCCATCTACATAGAAGAAGAGATATCATTCCTCAACTTGGCCGTTTTGGCCGGTGGAAAATATTTTAATAAAAATTTTTCGGTCATTTGATCCCATATAGTGATTGACCCTCATGGAAGGGAGTGCAACCACTGTTTGGCTTTATTTCTCAAAGAAAAGGGAAATAACCGAAGACGGATGGCATCATCAGAAACGCCATTTATCTTGAAGGTATCACAAAATTCTAGAAAATTCGCTAAGTGTGTGTTAGGATCCTCATCCTGCAAACCATCAAACTGAACAAACTGTTGTATCATCTGTATAGTGTTAGGTTTTAGTTCAGAATTATTTGCAGCAATAGTAGGCCTAACAATACTTGACTCAGTTCCTGTTAAACTAGGTCTAGCATAATCATACATAGTACGTGGAGCATGATCTTCGGCCATCTCTAGAGGTGGCGGATTATTCTCTACCATATCTTCTGTAGTATTAATTTCGGCTTCTTGCTCTTCTTCTATTTAGTTTAAGCTTCGCCTTGTCTCTCCGCGATTTCTGCGAACGGCACCTTCAGTATCACTGTTGTAAAGTAGGGGTCCTGTCGGGTTCCTTCTAGTCATAAACTAGAGGTACCTGAAAGGAACAAAAGAAAGAAATTAGCAAAAACAAAAATAGACTCAAAAAATAAAAGTAAATTGCAAAAAATAAAAAATGGCTAAAGTAATAAAAATTGAGCGTTCTTAATATTTTAGTTCCCCGGCAACGGTGCCAAAAACTTGATCATGTGTTAGAGTCTTAAAAAATTATATAAAGAATGATCGAACCTGGAAACTAACTATGACAACGATTTGAGGCAAGCGCACCTATCAAACAGTAGTATAGTTAAGGCAAGACCGGAATGTCGAATCCCAAAGGAACCAAAAGTACTAATACTAACTCTCTCTTTATTATTTAGCCTAAGAATTAAAGTGATCTTTATTTAATCTAAAATTAACTAATTACTAAACTAAAGACTCTAAGACAAAGAAGAATGAAAATGAAAAAAAATACTTCGAGGAAAACCAATTGATTAAGACGACACCCAAGGAAGAATCCACCCAGACTTCACTTGTTATCTAACTCTGAACCAGACGATTTATTTATTTGACTTGATCTGTAGGATTCCCTAACATATATTAATCCCTCTCTCGAGGCGACTAACGTCTAACCCTAGGTTGATTAATTGAAATCTCTTTCTAATTAAAACCCCTAGAATTGCATTAACTCGATCTATGGACTCCCATATTAGGTTTCACCCTAATCCAGCAAAATCTCGTCACCCTATCTCTAGGCGCGCGATCAGCTCCTCTTAATTATGCTAGATCTGCTCTTATGCAGGGACTTTTCCTCCTCCACCTAAGCACATCATGCTTGAATTAATATCCCAGAAATATCAACACAAGAATTAAGAACACATAATTAAGAACAAGTCAAATATTTATCATATAGTTCAGCAAACGATAACAAGATTCATCTTAGGTTTCATCCCCTTAGGCATCTGAGGGTTTAATTCATAATAATGAAAGAAAACATCTCAAAAGAAAAGATATAACAAAACATAAGAAATCCCTAAAACCCTCTGAAGGAATTGAAGGAGAGATCCCCCGTCTTGAGTATAACTCCTGCTTCTTGAGATGGATCAACTGGCTCTCTTCGAGTAAATCTCCACAAATCTGCCTCCTCTGGCCTAGTCAGGTGCCCCCTGACTAAAGCCTCAGATTCCCCCCTTCTTTGGTCATACTTAGGGTGTTTATATAGGCTTCGGAATATGTTTCTTTGCTCTAAGTATCCAAATCTGAGTGAACATCTTCTTTCCTACAACAGGGACACGCCCATGGCACACGCCCGTGTAAGTCATGGCCAGGCCGTGTTCGAACCTGTTAAATGGGGCACGGTCGTGTGGCTAGGGCCCAAGCCGTGTGGATTTCGTGATATGGCCCATTTACTCCGTTTTGGGCCCCGTTTTCCGTTCTTTTCGTCATTGGGTGCTCTCCTGAGTATAAAACATGAAAACAAAGGATTAAGAGCACCAAATTACACAATTCAGGGCTTAAATCATCCAAAAGCCTGCTAAATGTGGGCTTAAAATATGTTACTTTTACGGTTTATCATAAATATTTCTCATTGAGCTAGGATCCGCAAATATAGGGTAACCGAATTGTGTAAACAACCTTTATGTCTCATGTTTTATTCCTGTTTATCGCAGTGCTTAAAGGAGTACTCACTCCCTTATCACTACATCCAAGCACATAGCTTATATCTCATCATCTGCTTTAAATTCACAAATTTGTAGTTAACGGTGAGTAAAGTCAAATCTACAGAGATTGATGATGATTTCATGTCTTTAGTAAAAATAAAATGAAAAGGGGTTTGAAATTAAAAAGTAAAATTAAATTAAAACTATGAAAGAAAATCACAAAATAAAAATAAAGAAAATCAATATGACAAAAGTCTAGCCAAAGGTAAAATCTTCATTTTAATTCACTAGATTGATCATTGATGTAATTATAATTTCAATGTTCTTTAGTAAATTAGTTATAGTTGTCAACTTCACTCATAGCAACCAATCTCTCCTTACCATCTTAATAACCAAATTCTCCTTACCATCCTAAAATTTAGCTTACCGATAGCATTAAGAATAAGAGAGATCTAAATCTAATCAACAAACACAGACAATCTGAGTTTATTTAAGTTAGATTACATGCCCACACAACATAGAATTCATACCTAGCTTATATCTAACTATGATGTTCACCACAAGTATTAGAATGAATGAAAAAATTATGGATTTAACTATTCCAATTGGAAAAACAAATATTATAGGCAATTGAATACATATCCAATATCCAATAAGCCTAAATATTTATAATTAAAACAAAAGACATGTGTTAGGCCCGAAAATACCAAGAGGGGGTGAATTAGTATTTTAAAACACTTTGCAAACTTTTCTAAATGATGAGGAAAGGGAAGAAAAGCTTGAATAATTAATTTTATAGTGGTTCAACCCTAATCCCCTCGGCAAACACAAAATGCCCTAAAAAGGTCACTTCCTTCAGCCAAAATTCGCACTTACTGAATTTAGCGTAAAGTTGCTTTTCTCTCAATACCTGCAGTACAACCCGAAGATGTGAATCATGTTCCTCCTCCGTTCTTGAGTACACCAAAATGTCTTCTATGAATACCACCACGAACCGGTCTAGATAGGGTTGGAAGACCCGGTTTATCATATCCATAAAAGTGGCTGTTGCATTCGTGAATTCGAATGGCATAACCGAAAACTCGTAATGTCCATAACGAGTTCTGAATGTAGTCTTGTAAATATCTGCCTCCTTAACCCTAAGCTGATGATATCCTGATCTTAAATCGATTTTCGAGAAGACCGAAGCTCCCCGTAGCTGATCAAACAGGTCGTCAATCCTTGGTAGCGGGTATTTGTTCTTAATCATTAACTTGTTCAACTGATGATAGTCAATGCATATACACATTGACCCATCCTTCTTCTTCACGAACAATACCGGCGCTCCCCATGGTGATACACTTGGTCTGATAAATCCTCGATCCAACAACTCCTGGATCTGTGCCTTTCGTTCTACCAGCTCCTTTGGTGCCATCATATAAGGAGCGATGGACACCAGAGCCGTTCCCGGTAACAGCTCAATGCCAAATTCGACCTTGCGGTTTGGAGGCAACCCCAAAAACTCTTCGAGAAATACGTTCGTGAACTCCTTCACGATTCTGACATCCCCAACAGACAATTCCTTAGCATCAGATGTGCTGACAAAAGCTAGAAATGCCTCACACCCTTTACGTACCAACTTCTCGGCCTTTAATGCCGAAATCACATGGGACAGATAATCCCTTCTTTCTCCTATCACAATCACTTCCTCATCCTCTGGGGTCTTTAATACCATACGCTTAGCAGCGTAATCCGAATTCGCACGATGCTTAACTAGCCAGTCCATGCCTAGGATAAGGTCAAACTCACCGAACTGCAGTTCCATCAAATCTGCTAGAAATACTACTTCTTGAACTTCTAAAGGCTATTCACTACCACAGATTGTCCTAAAGGACTAATTACTGACATTTCCCTAGCAGCAACCTTAGATTTTATACCCAGAGTCCCAGACACAGTATAGGCAACATATGAATAAGTAGATCCAATATCAATCAAAGCTGTAAATGGCACATCAAATATAAGAAACGTACTAGTTATGACGTCTGGGTGTGTCGCCATCCTCTCGAAGTCAAGCCGCATAAACCAACCCCGACTGCCTTGCATCTGTATTACCAGCACCTCTTCCCAGTACTCCAAATCCTTGTCCAAACCCATTTCCCCCTCTGGCCAGACCACGAGCTCTCGGTGGCTGCTGACCACCTCTCCCTGGCTTCACAAATCCCTGACCTACCATCTGTACCCTCACAGGCTCTCGTGGACAGTCCTTTATCTGATGATCCCTAGACCCACATTTGAAACACCCACCAGATCTTCTCCAGCACTCCCCCAGATGTGTTTTCCCACACTGCATACAAGGTCGCAACTGACCCACAGCAACTGGCATCCCAACTTGAGCTAGCCCATCTAACGTAGGCCTCTTTTGGAAACCCCTAGAAGAACTTGACGACCCAAAACCTCTCTTATTCTTGCCCTTTTCCTTATCTCGATTTTGCCTTTTAGAACATTTCACCTATTCGGCAATTTTTTCTTTCTCAACCAAAGTGGCAAAATCTCTTTCCCGCTGCGGAGCTATCAGTACCCGCAGTTCATCCAGCAGACCATCCTCGAACCGCACACAACGTTCATAGTCGGTCGCGACTATACCCCGAGCGTAACGGCTCAAACGCAGAAACTCCGCCTCATATTCTGCTATGGATTTGTTTCCTTGGACCAAATTAAGAAATTCCTTCCTCTGGGCGTCCACATAACTAGCCCCAACGTATTTTCCCTGGTACGCTGTCTTAATGAAGTCCCAGGTGATACGACCCGCTTGAGTACCTTCCCTCACAGTGAGCCACCACTGGTATGCCTCATCTCGCAGTAGAGACATGGCTCCTTTCAATTTCTCCTCTACTGTGCAGTCTAGGTCATCCATAATTCGTTCCACAGCCTCTAACTAGTACTCTGCTATATTCGGAGCTACACCCAAAATGCCCTTAAAGACTTCGGCCCCGTTTGACCAGAGTCGCTCAGAAATGGATTTCTGGGCTACCGACCCAGTACTCGCTCCTGCAACCCGTTCTAAGACCTGCAGCATTGCTTTCGACAAAGCATCGTCCCCTCCAGTTCGGTCATGAGACCCTGTTTCAGTTACTAGTGATGCTGGTACTTCCATTTCAGGCATGTGCCCTGATGCTGAGGATCCAGCCCTAGCACCTCGGCCTCTACCATGGTCGCGTGTACCTCGTCCACGTCCTCTTGTACTCATATCGCTGAATCGAGTTAATCTGATTAAAAATTTTATGAATCAGTATATAATTCTAATGTTTATTAACAGATATTTTATGAAAAGCAGATATAAGAGTTGTTCTCGCAGATCGAATTTCCTAATGTCTCAGTCTCTATAGGCTTAGCTCCTACAGCTAACAGTCTCAGTATACTACCCCTAACTCTAGTAATTTCTTACTACAGTCATTTCAAAATATCATTAGATATAAGGTAAGAGAACTTACGGATTTGGAGCCGGAGACTCGGGTGCCATACTTCCAATAAAGATACATTTTTCTTAACCAAATTGCAAACAAATTTGAAAACCATTTTCGAACCCATTCTACAGCCGAGTTTTGCAACCCGGGCTTTGATACCATAAAATGTAACACCCCAAACTCGACCTAGACATTATGACTGGATCTAGCATGTTACATAGAAGGGTTTTTAAAACTGCGCGTTCGTTAAAATGTTCGTATTCTTTTTGAAACATCGAGCTTTGTTGTTTGCGAAATTCAAATTTGTTTTTAGGGTTTTCTTAAAAAAAACATTGTTGCTGTTGTTATCTCCGAAAACTTGTGTATAATAGAAATTAGATTTAGTGAATTGCGAAGATGTGATATTTTGAAAACAATTATTGTCGTTTTAAGAAAACCACGTATTTATAAGTTTAACAGTTATTAACGAAAACTTAAAGGAAAATAAACCAACGGCGTTATTACAAAGTATTAATTCAAAATAAAATAATCTTAAAATAAAGAAAAAATGAAAATTTACTAAGTCCACGAGAAATATTCCCAATGTATGGCCACCACAGAGTCCTCCGTAGCTCCAAATCTTTTAACGCTGGGGATCACCTGCAAGGTTAAAGCAGAGGGGTGAGTTACGAGAACTTAGTGTGTAATCCTCTAAACTGTCATTAACTGGGCCCGAGCCCATACGGATACAGACTGGGCCGAAGCCCATACAGAAGCAGACTGGGCCGAAGCCCTATTCAGTACAATCTGGGCCTTGACCCTATTAACATGATAAATTAGATAATGCATGCAGCCCAACCTAATAATCCATCTGCTACACACCACCCGTACCAGCCCAACACACCTGTGGGGATTTTTAAATCGACGCATCCATCCGCTACACACCTCGATGGTAGACATGCTGCTCATCACAGAATTTGTGGCTAAACCACCAGAATAACAGAATATACGTGGCATAGCCACTATACAGATTGTGGCAGAGCCACCAGATCACACTTCCTTAGATCATCAATATCCCAATCCCATGCAGAATGTCATGTATGCAAAGCATATATAAAAAATGATGTATGAAATAAATTACCACCATAACCAACTAAACAAAATACATGCAATCATACTAATCAGTCCCTTAAGGGTATAACAGTAATTTTACCCACCGAGGGTATTTTGGCAATTTACCCACCAAGGGTATTTTGGTAATTTTACATTCAACAGCCTTTTTGAAAACCTACTGTCGCCTCGAGCGACACTGAACCCTTTTTGGGTCTCTACGGAACTATTGGGCCTAAAATCCAATTTAGGCCCAAACGGGCCCACACGCTCGTGTGGCCCATTTCGCATGATTTCGGACTCAGAATTTGCAGGTTTCGCATTCGAACTTATCATTTACTAATTTTCCAACAATTTAGCCCAAGTGGGCCAGATAGCCCGTTGGGCCCATTTGGCCCGTTTCGGCCCGTTACAGCCTCAGTTTAGCGAGAGTGCTTGTGACACTCTCCGCGACTTACCGTCATTACTCATATTTCGATTTACCACTACGAGTGTTCGCACACTCAAGTGGTCACAGATGCCGGTTTTCGGCTTTCCGGCTTTTGGCTGAATCACAGTACATTGCACATATGCATTCATAAGGGTGTGAGATTACACACCTACTACAAGCGTAGATTGAACCCTCGGGATTATGCACCTATAAATCCATACACCTTAAACCATTAGTCTTAATTATAGTAAGACATTTCCATTAGGTTGAAAACGACAACTTAATCCATACTACTCACCAAGAACCATAGGAACTCTTTACTACGCCTGAATGTTAAGTTTACTCCCTTTGATAACGAAATTGAGTCCCTAATGAAGAGCACGAGTTAGCGATGTTGTTCAATCAAAGAAACGACTTTTCGGCCCAAATGAACCAAGAATAAAGAACAACCAACCAATTCTCCTATTTGGCCATAGATATACTTACCAAGGTGCCCCAGATTCGGCACTGTCCAACAAGGGATTCGGCTTTCACAAAGGAACTAACAAGACTTGGGGTGGAGAGGAGTATTCAGGTTTGGCCTGATTAAGAGAGTTAGAAGATGAATGTTTTCGGTCCTTTAAGAGAGAAAGGAGAAAGAGAACATAAAAAGAAAAGAAAATATTACCTTGCAACTCGAGAAGAGCCGAATGAAAAGGGAGATTGGACGATCAAAAGAATACCAAGCTCCAGACTGGTCAATGTTCGGCTAATGGCAAAAGAAAAGGGAAACCAATTCAAATGGGACAAAGGGGAAATTCAGCTTATGGAGAAAATGATAGAAGCATAATGAAGAAGAAGAAAAGTTTCGGCTATGGTGAGTACAAAAGAGAAAAGATGAGAGGAAAGTAGGAAAGAATGGATGAAGGGAAATGCACGAGCGGTCAATTCTCTATAGATTCGGCTAAGACTCCAATGAGGAAAAGAGATGAAGAAAATGAGTTGAGAGATTCGACAATAGCAAAAATGAGTAGAAAAGACCCAAAAAGTTTAAGGAAAAGTGCACAAAATTGGAAAAAAAAAGCCAAGAAGAAGCTAAGGAAATTTCGGCACTCTACCTCCCACAAGACCGAATATGCACAACCCACCAAGGGTATTTTGGTACAGTCAATAGCCTTTCTAAAAATCTACTATCGCCTCGAGCGGCACTAAACCCTTTTTGGCTCTCTACGGAACTATTGGGCCTGAAATCCATTTTAGGCCCAAACGGGCCCACACGCTCATGTGGCCCATTTCGCATGATTTGAGAGTCAGAATTTGCAGGATTCATATTTGGACTTATCATTTTCTAATTTTCCAACATTTTAGCCCAAGTGGGCCAGATAGCCTGTTGGGCCCATTTGGCCCGTTTCGGCCCGGTTAGGTCCGTTATAGCCTCAGTTTTGCGAGAGTGCTAGTGACACTCTCCGTGACTTACCGTCATTACTCATATTCCAATTTACCACTACGAGCGTTTGCACACTCGAGTGGTCACAGATGCCGGTTTCTAGCTTTTCGGCTTTTGGCCGAATCACAGAACATTGCACATATACATTCAGAAGGGTGTGAGATTACACACACCTGCTACAAGCGTAGATTGAACCCTCGGGATTACGCACCTATAAATCCATACACCTTAAACCATTAGTCTTAATCATAGTAAGACATTTCCATTAGGTTGAAAATGACAACTTAATCCACACTACTCACCAAGAACGATAGCAACTCTTTACTACGCCTGAATGTTAGGTTTACTCCATTTGATAACAAAATTGAGTCCCTAATGAAGAGCATGAGTTAGCGATGTTGTTTCAATCAAAGAAACAGCCTTTCGGCCTAAATGAACCAAGAATAAAGAACAACCAACCATTTCCCCTATTCGGCCATAGATATACTTACCAAGGTGCCCCAGATTCGGCACTGTCCAATAAGGGTTTCGGCTTTCACAAAGGAACAAACAAGGCTTGAGGTGGAGAGGAGTATTCAGGTTCGGCCTGATTAAAAGATTTAGAAGATGAATGTTTTCGATCCTTTAAGAGAGAAAGGAGAAAGAGAACATAAAAAGAAAAGAAACTATTACCGTGCAACTAGAGAAGAGCCGAATGAAAAGGGAGATTCCACGATCAAAAGAACACCAAGCTCCAGACTGGTTAATGTTTGGCTAATGGCAAAAGAAAAGGGAAACTAATTCAAATGGGACAAAGGGGAAATTCGGCTTATGAAGAAAATGGTTGAAGCACAATGATGAAGAAGAAGAGTTTCGGCTATGGTGAGCACAAAAGAGAAAAGATGAGAGGAAAATAGGAAAGAATGGATGAAGGGAGATGCACGAGTGGTCAATTCTCTACAGATTCGGCTAAGACTCCAATGAGGAAAAGAGATGAAGAAAATGAGCTGAGAGATTCGGCAATAGCAGAAATGAGTAGAAAAGACCCGAAAAGCTTATGGAAAAGTGCACAAAATAAAAAAAAAGCCAAGAATAATCTAAGGAAATTTTGGCACTCTACCTTCCACAAGACCGAATATGCACACACCACTCCCTAGCCGAATTTCACCCCCCACAAGCTCCCACATTCGGCCAACCACCCCCTCTCACCTCAATCTACGATTTACTCCATGAAATTCTCCTTGCATTACTCTCTTCCACTCATTCAAACAATTTGACTGAGTCCTCAACCACCCTGGCAGAGTTTGATCTCAACTCTGCTTCTTCCACCTGCTCAGCACAAAATAAAAGCTACAACTTGCAGCCTGAGAGATTCGAACTCCCTTCCTCCAGGTTCCCTTTGTGACGCCCCAACACCTTGCTACAAGCCCATTTGTGTTAAAAAAAACACCCAGTTAAACTTAAGTCCTGCTTCCACTAGCTCTCCCCACTGAAGTGCCCAGAACCAAAATTTTCTTAGGGCTTGGGCTCGAACCCGAACCTCCCCAGGACCCCTAAACACACCTAAATAACAAGCCATACAAGCTTAACACATGCAATAGTGCAAAAATGCCAGACCCCTAATTTTAGGATGTTACATCCCTTGTTTTATAGTGCTCAGAAGCTCGCAAAGGTTGGAGATCATTGGAGCATCATCACACTATCCACTAGCTTATTTTAGGTATAAATAGTAAAATCATTTTGGTATAATGGCATCTATAGGACAACTTGGCCATTAGTGGCTTGATAATATTGTTTGTAATCTAGCCATTGGAATGGATAGTAATGGTTGTTTTGATATACTTATAATGTTACATTATGGTAGCTACATATTTGTTAAGTAGTTAATCAAATTATGTCTAACATATGGATTGAACCAAGGTAAGATGATAAACATGTATGCATGTAATGGTATGCTATGTTGAATGATTGAATTTGCTTAATTTGAATGCTTGAAATGGTTGGTATTTGGATGTAAGTTTTAAGTGCAGGTCAATGATGTGATTTTGGGTGAGAGATGAAGCTAAAAATGGTTTTATTTTGTCCACACGGGCATTTGTCTAGACCGTGGGTGACACATGGCCTAGTACATGGGCGTGTGGTTAGGCCGTGTGTCTCCTACACGTAAATTTTGAGAAACAGAATGCTCAGAATTGAGGACACGGGAAGAGACACGAGCGTGTGTCTCAGCCGTGTGTGCCACACGGCCTAGAACACGGGCGTGTGTCTTGGCCATGTGAAACTTGCACCTAATTTCGAAAGAATTTAATTAACCACACGACCTAGCACACGGGCGTGTGGCGTGGCTGTGTGCACAAGTCAGAGAGTTACACGAGGCCGAACACGGCTTGTAGCATAGACGTGTCTCAGGGTCACACAGGCGTATCCCTAGGGCCATACGGGAGTGTGAGCCCTGCAACTTGGAAAAATTTTGTAATTTCACAAAAAATCCTTAGAGTTTCTGATTAAGTCCCGACTCAATTCTAATGCTTGTATTGGGCCTCGAGGGTCCATTTAAGGGACAATACCAATAATTTCAGTTAATGAATAGTAATTTACATGAATTATTTGTAAATGTTTTGAAAGTTTTGGTAATGCTCCATAACCCTGTTTTGCCGACGAATACAGGTTAGGGGTGTTACAGTCCAACCTTCAAAGTATCTACAAGAACAGAAAATAACACAAGTAAGCTTATTAAAGCTTAGTAAGTTCGACATACTAAAACGATAAATCTTACAGAAGTAAGTACAACAATTCAAATAATAATAATACCATATGTGCTCTATGTCATCCATAATCTCAACTATGAATCGTAAAATTCAATTCAAAACTCAAATACATGACAAAACCATCAAAATCACTAAACAAGTTAACTTATCGAGATTTACAATCTGATGAACGACTTACAGATAAAAGTATATTGATATTCTAACCAAACACACACCAAATGCTCATAAGAGCTAATCCACTTAAAACACCATATGCTCATAAGAGCTTATCCATCCGAAACACGCCAATGGCTTCATAGAGCTAGTCCAACCGAAACACACCAAAATAAAGAGTATAACACGAGAGTTTAAAACAAATGCTGAACCTCGGCCTACTCGAAAGACATATATATATCACTTCATAAAAATCTCCACTCTAATCCCCCATAACACACCATATCTCGATTATACTCTATCCTGCGTTCAATCCGATCCAAGTATAGAATTTCAACAATTTTTTCTCAAATAAATTTACATAATTTATAATCAAATATATTTATCATATTACATAATATCATCAGACATTCCATATAGTTGTTAAATTATAAATTGTACGAACTTACCTGGACTGAATCGTAATAGTTGCAGAAGTTCAAAGACTATTCCGTAATTTTTCCTTTTCCACAAGTATCAACTGGGTTTTGATCTAAAATGTAAAATTTCTCAATTATTAGCTTACATTTTACCTTCCAATTCATTTTACATTTTATACCCTTTTATTTTTTAAAATTAACATAATTACCCCTAACTTTTACAACTTTTATAGTTTAGTCCCTTAACCCGAAAATCATCAATTAACCATTTTTCTCAAGTTAATATTCCAACCGAATATGCTAGGCCCTTAAACAATCCCTAATAAACATCAAATTCACTATCAAACCCTAAAATTTTGACATTTTCACAATTTAATCCCAAAATTAAAATCCAGCAAAAATCACTTCACAAAATCACGAAACAACACAACCAAAGCTTCAAATACATAGATATGATAAAAAACATTCAAGATTCATCAATGGAAATTTCTAAAATTTTTAACAGATTCAAAAATGAAGGTACGGGCTAGCTGGACCTAGTTGCAACGATCTAAAAAACATAAAAATTACAAGAAATAGGTATCAATTATACTCACATGCAAAGGAACAAAGCAAAAATGAAACCTTCCTCCCTAGCTATGGTATTCGGTCAATTGAAGAAGAAGAATAAAGATAAAATGTTGTAATCGTTCATTAATTTGTTTTAATTTTCCATTTAATTACAAAATTGCCATTGAAATTGTATTGTTTTATCATTTTCAACCAATATGCCATCCCACCATGTTAATTATGGCATAATTGCTACTTAAATCCTTCATAAACTATTAAATAAGTAATTTGATCACTTAATTGTAATAATTACTAACTTTTGCACCTTTTTCAATTTAGTCATTTTTCTTCAATTAACTATCTAAACGTTAAAATTTCTTAACCAAATTTTAATACGACTCTAATGACTCTATAAATATTCTAAAAATAATATTTACGAGTTGACACGATGGAAACTTATGATCCCAACCCGCTGTTCTGTCACCACTAAAAATCGGGTTGTTACAGTACTGACGCCCAAAGTATGAATTTCTGCAACTAAAAATATAATATTGAGGCGGTGTCTGCAAGTATATAGGTCATTCTGTAATATTGTTACAACGAAGTAGGTGAGTACTCTAAGTATTGTACCCAAGGGAGGTGAGTACTAAATTAATATTAACCTAAACGAAAATAGATCTAATTAGTACTTTAAATAAACTATATTACGATGAACATAAAATAGAGAAGTTATCTATAAATCTAAGGAAAGAAATGACATGCAGAAAATAGTGACGAAAGAAAACCTAATCTTTAAACTCAACCAATTCTAATCATGGGAGATTAGCTCGCTTCAGTGATTATAACCAATTCCTATTTCAAGTTTCTACTCAATCAACTAGTCGTTATCCCAGCATGATCTCTCGATCTTCCATTAAAATAATGAGTTAGAAAGAACTACTTATCTCTCGACCTCACAATCTAGACCGATTTGGGATAAAGGGTTCATGGGTAGGCAATACCAATTTTGGGTTAATTCCCACCTAGATGACTTCTTAGGGTCATAAAGTCTACGATTTAAGTTCTACCTCTCCCAAATAGTTGATCCACTAAGAAAACTATACATAACAATTAGTTAATTACACCTCCACTCACTAACCCTTCATAAAAGGATTAGTTCCTCACGAAAACCGTAAACATTATAAACTTAATATTAAATATATGCATTAATAATAATGTTTAGATAATCCTGATTGTACTCGATTGATGAAGTGCAGAAATCCACTAGTGTTTGACCACGTTTACAATTCAAGTCCTCCAAAGAACACAAATGAAAAGAATTGAAAGTAAATCTAAAGCCTAAAAGAACATAAAACTAAAAACTAAATTACAAGGAAAAACTAAGAAAATGAAAATTATCCTCCACCAAGTGTTAAATAAGTCTATTTATAGATTTAGGGTTGGACGTTGTTCTTAGCCCTAGGTTTGCTAACATTTATGTGTTAATTTTCATTGTACGGACCAAAACGCCCCTTGCTCGTAATTCTTCTGATACATTGCCAATGTCTCAACACCAGTGCTTGTGTCGCGACATCAAAGGCAGTATATGTCACACTACAAAATTAAGCCTAGTAGTTTCGAGAGTAATTTAAGGATTTTGGCTCGGAATGAGTTCAGAAATTTTGACTATAGATTTTTGAAAATCAAATGATTTTTTGAAAATAAGGTAGGAAAGAACTTCAATTTTGAAAAGAGAACTATTTTGTAAAAGGGCTTAAATTAAGAGTGGTTTTAAAGAAAATATACTATAAAATACCCTATTTTCCCCTCCATCTACATTAAACTCATGATAGTTTCTTCTGTCACCCTTTTTTCTGCGTCTCTTGATTTTTGCAAGCACCCTTCACTTTTTTTTTTCAAACATCAATTCCTCTAATTTCTATCATCTCCCAAGCATTAAACTTCCCTAGAATTCCATGAAAAGCTTCAAAAACACCATTGATTTTACCATTGTTCAACTTGTGGGTTTTTTGGATTTTAAACCAAACATTCATTTTTATCTCAACAAAGGTGAGGATTCATTTTCCTATTAGTTTTTGATGATATCTAGCCTTTTAAATTGAGTTTTTATTCATTGAATCAAAAGTTTTGAATAAATGTCGAAATTTGGGGCATTAATGGTGGAATTTGGGATTTTAAATGAAAATAATTTTTCAAAGTGTCTTTCAACTTGTTTTGGTATGATTATAAGGTTTCTAAACTTTCCTTAAAGTTTCGTTAAAGAATTATAAGGTTTTATTGAGTTTTCATGAAAAAGGGCTATTGTATGTCGAAATTTTGGAACTATGAATCTGTGTAGTTTTAAGTAATTTGAAGATTGGGAATTATTATTAGATGTATAATTAGATGATTGGAACCAATTATAGGCAATGGGAATGAGTAAAGATTAAGATATTTTAGTTTCAAGTTTGTTAGTCGAAAAGTTTAGTTCCAAGAGGAACTAGCCTTAGAATTGTGTTTTTATTTGTTTAAGCTTTGTTATTGTAACACCCCTTACCCGTGTTCGACGCTGGAACCGAGTACGAGGCATTATCGAACTTAACTTATTTAAATCATACAAAAATAGACCATAAGTTTCTTTTGAACTTTAAAAATTTTCATTCATAATCATATAGTCTCTATTACGGCCCTACGAGACCCAAAACATACAAATAGAGCAAATCAAGATTGATCCAGAAGCTTATGAACACTTAGAAAATTTCTACTCAAAATAGGGCCACACACCCGTGTGGGTAGACCGTGTGGTCACACATGCCCATGTCCCCAGTCCGTGTGGATTTTATTTTTCATTTCGAACCTACAGGGGTTTTCACACGGCCTGGCACACGCCCGTGTCTATGGTCCGTGTCCCTCACACGGCCATGACATGCCCGTGTCTTAGCCCGTGTGTGAAAACCTTGACATTCTATTTATGACATTAGCAAACTTTTAGGGTCACACGGCCTAGTCACACGCCCATGTGCTAGCCCGTGTGTTGAACTAAATTTATCGCAAATTTGATGCAGGGGTTAAAAGGCATTACAAATCATTTCCGAACATTTCATAACATTTTACAACACATAGTCAATCATCATTTAAAACATATCACAACATAAGCATATAGTCCCTAAAAGATGTCTACGAGACCTTAAACACATGTTAGAAAGAGGTCGGGACCAAACCAAACACATACGAAAATTCTCTAATTCTAACATTTTTCAAAACTGCAGAGGTCACATGCCCATGTGGGCAGGTCGTGTGCCTCCCACGACCTCAGACACTCCCGTGTGTCTAAGCCATGTCAAAACAGGGCATACATATTGACTTGTCCACACGGCCTGAGACATGCCCGAGTGCCTCACCCGTGGTCGACACTGAATTGCACCACACGACCAGTCACACGCCCGTGTGTCCAGCCCATGATCGAGCCTGACTTGTTTCACTTGACAAACTTAAACATCACGGTCGAGCCACACGCCCGTGTGCTCAACCGTGTGGGCAATTATAGGCGATATTCAAGGCCAAACTTGCCACCCACACTTAGGTACACCTACAAGCTTCAAAGTAATACATATTCATGCCTTAAAATGCATCCAAACATACCATTTCATGCATCAATTAAACACCAACTATACCATCTATAAAAATAATGTAACAGACCAATTTTGACCCTAATCGGAACGGTGGTTTCGGGACCACGAATCCGAGCCCGAGTAATGTTCTAATAATTTATTCTGTGTCTATTATATGTGAATTAAAATGTGTGAAAGTTTCGTAGAAAAATTTTATCGTTTAAGTGCTTAATTTGATAAAAAGGATTTAATCGCGAAAAGAGTAAAAGTTGCATGCTAAGGTGTAATGTACTAGATTGCTTGTGGCTTTTTAAGTGGGTGTCCCAAAAGGGCAATTAGCCCATTGACCATATTAATGGACGGCAATGGGCCAAATTAGCTACCTATATATGTTAGTTTAATTTATTAATTTTTTTATAAGGTTATGTTATATATTATAATAATGTTAATGCATTTATATAAAACAAACATAAAAATAAAGCCATCATCTCTTTCATTCTCTCCTAGCCGAATATTAGGATAGAAAACACCATTGTTAAAGCTTCAAGTTTCGGCAAGTTAGAAAGCTTGATTAAGGTATGGTCGGTTTTTAGTTTTTGATAATTTTTACGTTTTTGAGATCGTTGCTTCGTATATTACCCGACCCATGTCTAAATTTTTGAAAATACTATGTATATAGGATTCGGCCATTAACATGCTTGGATAGTTTTGATGTTTGATGAATTTAGATTAAATATATGTTAAAGATTTATAAGTTTTGTGTTGAAGTTTTTGGAGATTTTGAGTAAATAGGGCTAAATTGAAAAGAATAAATTTGTGAAGGATTAAAATGTCAAATAAATGAAATGCATGGACACATATGGCTATGGGGAAGATTTGGCCTAGCTATGGTGTTAGGAAATTTTGCATATTTTGTGTTTTTTGTAAATAGGACCAATTTGTAAAAATGGAAAACATTAGGGGAAAAATGGTAAATTGTTTATTCAAGTGTTTTTGGATTAAATTGAGATGAAATATGCTTGAATGAGCTAAATTTTAATGTGTTTAGATCAAGAACAAAGAAAAACGGAATTGGACCGGGGAAAGACAAGGGTTCTCGAATAGCCGATTTACACGGTCTATTGACAACCGAGGTAAGTCCTTTAGTTAAAATATGTTAACGATTTAATTATGATTATATACAATAGTATGAATTGCTGAATTTTTGTACCTATTTATATTATGGCCGAATGTATAGAGGCATAGTAGGTTGATGATTAAAGTTGGTTATGTGAAATAAATTGTTGAATTGCATAATGATATAGTGATTTTATTGGTTTAATGTGAACGAGCCCAATTGAATTAGACATGTGTATATAATAGTTATGAAGAGTGTGTGGAGAATGTTTGATTACATTGATTTGCTTCGGGCTTTTACGCCTAGCAGGCTTTGTGCCGGTGTTACTTATCGGGCTTTTATGCCTAGCAGGCTTTGTGCCGGTGTTACTTATCGGGCTTTTACGCCTAGCAGGCTTTGTGCCGGTGTTACTTATCGGGCTTTTACGCCTAGCAGGCCTTGTGCTGGTGCTACTTATCGGGCCTTTGCGCCTAGCAGGCTTGAAGCCGGTGATGTGTTTTGCAAAAGAGAAACCGAATATTTGTTCAAGGCAAATTAAAAGCTAATTTATTTAGTCAATGGCTCAGGTAAGTATGCAAGGTATGTTATATTGACATTTCTTGGGTCAAGCTAATTCTATGAGAACTACGTTATGTATGTTGAGGTTAAAATGCATGTGTGTGAGTATCACATGATTGAAATTGAGAGTAAATGAGCTATTATGGAAATTTGGTTTTCAAGTATAAATGTTAAGAATAAAGGAAATTTCCATGTGATATACTTATAGGAAATTTAAAGAAATGTAGGTCGAAGGAAATGATTTCTGATTTACTTGGGTTAATGAATTATTAGTATTCGGCCTTGTATAAGTAATATACTTAAGTGCTTATGTGAAATGCTATAAGTTGAATGTTTTAATTTCGCTAATATTTGAATGTTTTATTATCATGAGTTTAGGACTTACTAAGCTAGTAAGCTTATTTGTGTGAAATGTTCTCCTTTGTTTTATAGATTTTAGTTACGTTACGAACTCGAGAAGGATCTTCAAGAAAGTCAACCACACTATCGTCTTCTTTTGGTATTTTTAAATTTTGGCTGTGACTAAAAAGGCACGTATAGGCTAGATGAAATTTTTAAAACATACAACGTTTGATCTTGTACATAAATATAGCCATGCGAAAATGGCTATTTCCTTTGGTTATGTATCGTTTCTATGTTTGAATTTTATAACTTGCTTGTATGTAAATGGATGTTTTAAATTTGATCATGGCCTAAATTATATATGGGATTTGTTTTTGGTATACATATATATATGTATGGTTAAGGTATAGAGTTTAAATAAATTGAGTAAGGAAGTTATAAACTAGTTAATCATATTTTTGTTATGAAACAATTTTTAGTTGCAGCAGTGATGTAATTTTGAAAAATCACCAAAAATAGGAGAAATTGAATTAGAAAGTGAATAAGATATAGAATTAAATTTTATTGTGTCTATTTTGATATGAAAGAAACAAGTTAGGCAAAGAAATTATATATTATGAGATATTTAAGTTTTAGTGAGACTTGTCCTGAATGAATTCGTGAGTCCCTGTTCTGTCTTGGAAAAATTGTTAAAAATTGTAAAAAAATAATTATGGAGCATAGTTTATATGTTTAGAATCCTTAATGAGTCTATTTTTGATTGGAATAAACAAGAACATTATTGAAATTTTGTGCAATGAGATAACTGAGTTTTTGTAAAGATAGGTCAGAATTATCAAATAGTGAAATAGGGGTAAATTTGATGAATAAACTGTACTAATTGGCCACATGAACAATTCTGGAAAATTTATGGTAAAAATTTATATGAGTCTAGTTTCAAGGAAAATTTACGGATCTAAATTTCGAGTTTTGTAACTCGAGTTATGGTCATTTTAGTCAGCCTGACGCAGTTGGACAGCTTTAAATTTTTATGCCCCAAACTAGTAGTCAAGTCTAGTAATGCCACATACTCGACTCCGGCAAAGGTCTCGGGTAAGGGGTGTTACATTTGATTGGTATCAGAGCTTACGGTTTAGTCGACTCTAGGACTACCGTAGCGCGTGTGAGTCTAGCTATACATGCCTTTTTTTTATATATTGATAGTGTGGTGACTTCTGACAGCCTGAACTTTGTTTTATATAGTAAATGGACACTGATCCTGAAAGAGCCGTAGCAGATGATGTAGAGAGTGTAGCGCCTGACCGTGCACACGGATCAACGCCAGTAGACTCTCGACCTATTTCGGGTAGCCACGAAGGAGAGACTAAACAAGCCTTTTATCAGATGATGAATGAGTGGTTTGCCCAATTTATTCAAACTAACCCGGCTGTACACCAACCTCCACCCCCGAATAATCCAACTCCGATTCCTTCAGCATCCCCGATGATAGATCCGGTGAGATCTAGTAGGCCCCCAGTTGATAAAATCCGAAAAATTGGGGCCGAAGAATTTAAAGCCAATGATAATGATGACACAGAGCGAGCCGAAATGTGGCTTGATAACACTATTTGAGTACTTGATGAGCTATCTTGTACTCCAGATGAATGCTTGAAATGTGCTATATCCTTACTGCGGGACACTGCATATCACTGGTGGAATACACTAGTATCAGTAGTTCCGAAAGAAAAAGTGACATGGGATTTCTTCCAGAATGAATTCCGCAAGAAATATATCAGCCAAAGATTCGTTGATCAAAAACGAAAGGAATTCCTTGAGCTGAAACAAGGACGAATGACCGTGACGGAATATGAACGGAAATTTGTCAGGCTCAGCAGATACGCTAGAGAGTGTGTTTCTACAGAAGCTATTATGTGCAAAAGATTCGAAGATGGCCTGAATGAAGACATAAAGATGTTTGTTGGTATTCTTGAAATTCAAGAATTTGTGACACTAGTAGATCGAGCTTCCAAAGCTGAAGAGCTCGGGAAAGAGAAAAGAAAGGCTGAGACAGAAGCTAGAGACATTCGTAAAAGATCTTCAGGTAAGGTCTTCAATTCCACATCCAAGAAGTTTAGAGATGACCACAGTCGACATAAAGCTACTTCAGAATTACCTAGACGTGATCGACCTTCCGTGGACTCCCGAGCTACCTCGATGGCCAGTGTTGGTAACATTCCACAGAATCGAGTTGAATGCAAGCACTGTGGGAAATGGCATTCTGGGAGTTGTAGATTTCATGATGGTCTTGCTTTAAATGTGGATCATCAGATCATTTTATTAGAGAATGTCCGATGTTGGCTGAACAGAATACAGTTCAGAACACTAAACCGAGCAACACGTCAGTGCGGGGCAGACCACCCAGACATTCTGGCAATGTAGGTGGTAGTCAGAAAGGAACGAAGAACACTACAGTTCGATCTGAGGCTAGAGCTCCAGCTAGAGCTTATGCTGCACGAGCCAGAGAGAATGCTTCCTCCCCCGATGTCATTATCGGTACTTTCACCCTTTATGACACTACTGTAATTGCATTAATTGATCCTAGTTCGACTCACTCATATGTGTGTGAAACTTTAGAATTTGGAAAGACTCTGTTAGTTGAGTCTACCGAGTTTGTGATACGTGTGTCCAACCCTTTGGGTAGATGTGTGCTTGTTAATAAAGTGTGTAGAGGTTGCCCGTTGATGATTCGGGATTATTGCTTCCCAGCTGATTTAATGTTGTTGCTCTTTGACGAATTTGATATAATCTTGGGTATGGACTAGTTAACTTCACATGAGGCAGTAGTGGATTGTAAAAGAAAACTTATTGATTTGAGGTGTCGAAACGGTGAGACCATCAGAATTAAATCCTGTGATGTAAATGGGTTGCCTACAGTAATATCTTCAATGTTAGCCCGAAAGTATGTGAGAAAAGGGTGTGAAGCTTATCTGGCTTATGTACTGGATAATAAAATGTCAGAGAAACAAATCGAATCTGTATCAGTTGCATGTGAATACCCCGATGTGTTTCCTGAAGAACTACCGGGTTTACCCCCAGTACGAGAGATTGAGTTCGGCATTGAGTTAGTGCCGGGTACGACTCCGATTTCGATAGCTCCATACCGAATGGCACCTACTGAATTAAAAGAATTGAAAGCACAATTGCAAGAGTTGACAGATAGGGGCTTTGCACGACCGAGCTTCTCTCCTTGGGGTGCACCGGTTTTATTTGTGAAAAAGAAAGATGGGACTATGCGAATGTGTATCGACTACCGGCAACTAAATAAGGTAACCATAAAGAATAAGTACCCGTTACCTCGGATTGATGATTTGTTTGATCAGTTGAAGGGGGCTTCAGTGTTTTCGAAGATAGATTTGAGATCGGGTTATTATCAGTTGCGAGTCAGAGATACAAATGTGCCAAAGACTGCATTCCGAACGAGGTACGGACATTATGAGTTTTTGGTTATGCCTTTTGGACTCACTAATGCACCTGCTGTTTTTATGGATCTAATGAACCGAGTCTTCCGACAGTTTTTGGATCGATTTGTAGTAGTGTTTATTGATGATATACTGATCTACTCCAAAAATGAAACGGAACATGCTGAGCATTTGAGATTAGTACTACAAACTTTGAGAGATCAACGATTGTATGCAAAGTTCAGTAAGTGTGAGTTCTGGATGAATGAGGTCAGCTTCTTGGGTCATGTTGTTTCAGTGTCAGGTATTCGGGTGGATCCAAACAAAATAGCAGCTATACTCGATTGGAAACCACCAAAGAATGTTTCCGAGGTCCGAAGTTTCCTAGGCCTTGCGGGATATTATAGATGATTTGTAAAAGGTTTTTCTGTAATAGCTACACCTTTGACGAAACTATTACAGAAAGATGTCAAGTTTGAATGGTCAGAAAACTGTCAGAAAAGTTTCGAGCAGTTGAAAGCCCTTTTGACCGAAGCTCCCGTGTTAACTCAGCCTGAATCGGGTAAAGAATTTATTGTTTTTAGTGATGCTTCCTTGAATGGGTTGGGTTGCGTTTTAATGCAAGAAGGCAAGGTGATAGCCTACGCTTCGAGACAATTGAAGCCGCATGAGAAAAATTATCCAACTCACGATCTGGAGTTAGCAGCCATTGTGTTTGCACTGAAAATTTGGCGTCACTACTTATTCGGCGAAAAATGTCATATTTATTCAGATCATAAAAGTCTAAAATATTTGATGACTCAGAAAGATCTAAATTTGAGACAACGCAGATGGTTAGAATTGCTGAAAGACTATGAATTAGTGATTGACTATCATCCGGGGAAAGCTAATGTTGTTGCGGATGCGTTAAGTCGAAAATCATTATTTGCTCTTCGTGCAATGAACGCACAGATGGCTATGTCTGATGATGGTTCGATCATAGCCGAGTTACAAGCAAGATCGATGTTTATTCAACAAATTCGTGATGCACAGAAGGTTGACAAAAATTTGATTGCTATTTGGATTCAGTGTGAAAACGGTACAGGATCAGATTTTCAGATTGATGCAAATGATTGTTTGAAATATAAAGGCCGATTGTGTGTTCCAAAGAACTCAGATTTGAATCAGATGATCCTGTGTGAGGCCCATAGTGGTCGACTATCGATACACCCGGGTATCACTAAAATGTATAACGATTTGAAACAGTTCTATTGGTGGCCTGGCATGAAACGGGATATATCTGAGTTTGTTTCCAAGTGCCTAATCTGTCAACAAGTAAAAGCTGAGCATCAGGTACCGTCCGGACTACTTCAACCAATCATGATACCTGAATGGAAATGGGATAGAATTACAATGGATTTTGTATCCGGTCTTCCTATGACACCGAATAAGAAAGATGCCATATGGGTTATTGTTGATAGATTGACTAAATCAGCTCATTTTGTACCGGTACGTACCGACTATTCACTTGATAAGCTTGCCGAATTGTATGTGTCGCAGATTGTAAGGTTACATGGTGTACCGAGTTCCATTGTTTCAGATAGAGATCCGAGATTCAAATCGCGGTTCTGGAAGAAATTACAAGTTGCTCTAGGTACTAAACTTCATTTTAGTACCGCCTTCCATCCGCAAACAGACGGTCAGTCTGAACGAACTATTTTAATACTTGAGGACATGTTGAGGTGTTGCGTTCTCGAATTTGAAGGTACGTGGGAACGATACCTACCTTTGATTGAATTTGCTTACAATAATAGCTTCCAATCTAGCATAAAAATGGCGCCTTATGAAGCCTTGTACGGGCGAAAATGTCGCACGCCGTTATATTGGACTGAACTCAGTGAAAATAAGATACACGTGGTTGATTGGATTAAAGAAACAGAACAGAAAGTGGTTGTTATTAGGAGTAATTTGAAAGCCGCTTCGGATCGTCAAAAGTCTTATGCAGATTTGAAACGTAAGGACATTGAATTTCAGGTCGGAGATCGAGTGTTCTTAAAAGTTTCTCCATGGAAAAAGGTGCTCCGATTTGGTCGGAAAGGCAAGTTGAGTCCGAGATTTATCGGACCGTACGAAGTCATTGAACGTATTGGGCCGGTTGCTTATAGATTGAGATTGCCCTCTGAGTTAGAAAAGATGCATGACGTATTTCATGTTTCGATGCTTCGTAAGTACAGATCCGATCCGTCTCATGTGATTATACCGGCAGAGATTGAAATCCGATCTGATTTGACATATGATGAGGAACCGATCCGTATCTTAGCTCGAGAAGTGAAAGAGTTAAGAAATAAGAAGATTCCACTAGTAAAAATATTATGGAATAGACACGGGGCTGAAGAGGCTACGTGGGAGCCCGAAGATACAATTTGGCAGCAATACCCGAAATTGTTTAACGGTAAAATTTTCGAGGACGAAAATTCTTAAGGGGGGAGAGTTGTAACAGACCAATTTTGACCCTAATCGGAATGGTGGTTTCGGGACCACGAATCCGAGCCCGAGTAATGTTCTAATAATTTATTTTGTGTCTATTATATGTGAATTAAAATGTGTGAAAGTTTCGTAGAAAAATTTTATCGTTTAAGTGCTTAATTTGATAAAAAGGATTTAATCGCGAAAAGCGTAAAAGTTGCATGCTAAGGTGTAATGTACTAGATTGCGTGTGGCTTTTTAAGTGGGTGTCCCAAAAGGGCAATTAGCCCATTGACCATATTAATGGACGGCAATGGGCCAAATTAGCTACCTATATATGTTAGTTTAATTTATTAATTTTTTTTATAAGGTTATGTTATATATTATAATAATGTTAATGCATTTATATAAAACAAACATAAAAATAAAGCCATCATCTCTTTCATTCTCTCCTAGCCGAATGTTAGGATAGAAAACACCATTGTTAAAGCTTCAAGTTTCAGCAAGTTAGAAAGCTTGATTAAGGTATGTTCGGTTTTTAGTCTTTGATAATTTTTACGTTTTTGAGATCGTTGCTTCGTATATTACCCGACCCATGTCTAAATTTTTGAAAATACTATGTATATAGGATTCGGCCATTAACATGCTTGGATAGTTTTGATGTTTGATGAATTTAGATTAAATATATGTTAAAGATTTATAAGTTTTGTGTTGAAGTTTTTGGAGATTTTGAGTAAATAGGGCTAAATTGAAAAGAATAAATTTGTGAAGGATTAAAATGTCAAATAAATGAAATGCATGGACACATATGGCTATGGGGAAGATTCGACCTAGCTATGGTGTTAGGAAATTTTGCATATTTTGTGTTTTTTGTAAATAGGACCAATTTGTAAAAATGGAAAACATTAGGGGCAAAATGGTAAATTATTTATTCAAGTGTTTTTGGATTAAATTGAGATGAAATATGCTTGAATGAGCTAAATTTTAATGTGTTTAGATTAAGAACAAAGAAAAACGGAATTGGACCGGGGAAAGACAAGGGTTCTCGAATAGCCGATTTACACGGTCTATCGACAACCGAGGTAAGTCCTTTAGTTGAAATATGTTAACGATTTAATTATGATTATATACAATAGTATGAATTGCTGAATTTTTGTACCTATTTATATTATGGCCGAATGTATAGAGGCATAGTAGGTTGATGATTAAAGTTGGTTATGTGAAATAAATTGTTGAATTGCATAATGATATAGTGATTTTATTGGTTTAATGTGAACGAGCCCAATTGAATTAGACATGTGTATATAATAGTTATGAAGAGTGTGTGGAGAATGTTTGATTACATTGATTTGCTTCGGGCTTTTACGCCTAGCAGGCTTTGTGCCGGTGTTACTTATCGGGCTTTTACGCCTAGCAGGCTTTGTGCCGGTGTTACTTATCGGGCTTTTACGCCTAGCAGGCCTTGTGCCAGTGCTACTTATCGGGCCTTTGCGCCTAGCAGGCTTGAAGCCGGTGATGTGTTTTGCAAAAGAGAAACCGAATATTTGTTCAAGGCAAATTAAAAGCTAATTTATTTAGTCAATGGCTCAGGTAAGTATGTAAGGTATGTTATATTGACATTTCTTGGGTCAAGCTAATTCTATGAGAACTACGTTATGTATGTTGAGGTTAAAATGCATGTGTGTGAGTATCACATGATTGAAATTGAGAGTAAATGTGCTATTATGGACATTTGGTTTTCAAGTATAAATGTTAAGAATAAAGGAAATTTCCATGTGATATACTTATAGGAAATTTAAAGAAATGTAGGTCGAAGGAAATGATTTCTGATTTACTTGGGTTAATGAATTATTAGTATTCGGCCTTGTATAAGTAATATACTTAAGTGCTTATGTGAAATGCTATAAGTTGAATGTTTTAATTTCGCTAATATTTGAATGTTTTATTATCATGAGTTTAGGACTTACTAAGCTAGTAAGCTTATTTGTGTGAAATGTTCTCCTTTGTTTTATAGATTTTAGTTACGTTACGGACTCGAGAAGGATCTTCAAGAAAGTCAACCATACTATCGTCTTCTTTTGGTATTTTTAAATTTTGGCTGTGACTAAAAAGGCATGTATAGGCTAGATGAAGTTTTTAAAACATACAACGTTTGATCTTGTACATAAATATAGCCATGCGAAAATGGCTATTTCCTTTGGTTATGTATCGTTTCTATGTTTGAATTTTATAACTTGCTTGTATGTAAATGGATGTTTTAAATTTGATCATGGCCTAAATTATATATGGGATTTGTTTTTGGTATACATATATATATGTATGGTTAAGGTATAGAGTTTAAATAAATTGAGTAAGGAAGTTATAAACTAGTTAATCATATTTTTGTTATGAAACAGTTTTTAGTTGCAGCAGTGATGTGATTTTGAAAAATCACCAAAAATAGGAGAAATTGAATTAGAAAGTGAATAAGATATAGAATTAAATTTTATTGTGTCTATTTTGATATGAAAGAAACAAGTTAGGAAAAGAAATTATATATTATGAGATATTTAAGTTTTAGTGAGACTTGTCCTGAATGAATTCGTGAGTCCCTGTTCTGTCTTTGAAAAATTGTTAAAAATTGTACAAAAATAATTATGGATCATAGTTTATATGTTTAGAATCCTTAATGAGTCTATTTTTGATTGGAATAAACAAGAACATTATTGAAATTTTGTGCAATGAGATAACTGAGTTTTTGTAAAGATAGGTCAGAATTATCAAATAGTGAAATAGGGGTAACTTTGATGAATAAACTGTACTAATTGGCCACATGAAAAATTCTGGAAAAATTATGGTAAAAATTTATATGAGTCTAGTTTCAAGGAAAATTTACGGATCTAAATTTCGAGTTTTGTAACTTGAGTTATGGTCATTTTAGTCAGCCTAACGCAGTTGGACAGCTTTAAATTTTTATGCCCCAAACTAGTAGTCAAGTCTAGTAATGCCACATACTCGACTCCGGCAAAGGTTTCGGGTAAGGGGTGTTACAAATAATCAATTTCATCTCACATTGGTTTAAACCAAAATACCAAAATTCACATCTGAAACATATAGACTAAACATAATATGAACCTTAGCACCATCACAATTTTCATCAACCATTTAAGCATGAAACATACTATATTCATCATTTATAAAACTCACACTTAATACCTACATCATTCCACTTCCATCCCAAATCACATGGAAAGGATTAAACATTTCAAAACATGCCATATCAACTAGCCTGTACATGCCATACACCAACTATATACATCTTTCAAAAGTACCCAAGTAGATAGCCAATAGTGTGATAGAGATGCTGACGATCCTCGGATCCGAGCTAGCTTACTAACACTGTAAAACAGAGAAACAAATCGCGCAGTAAGCTTAAGATCTTAGTAAGTTCGTAATATAATACATACTTCTCAATAAGACCATATCAATACATGATTAAATCATCACATAGATAGAAGCTCAATTAGGTACATTATCATCCTCAACTAAATGCTTAAGTATCTATTCATTCAACTTTTAAAACTATCATCAACCATATAGGTTCAAACGTACCTTGATCAACAAACGTACTTTGATCAACACATAGTTACTCACCATTCATGCTACTCAATTGCTCGATATTACATCTCGTTCAACCTTTACTATTCTTTTGATTATTTCACACACTTAGTGCCAGTTTCATAATCGAAACATAATCGTCATCACACACTTAGTGCCAATATGTTAAACCGAACTATATCAGTATCGCACATACAGTGCCAAATTAATAAGCTGAAGCTTCTATCTTTTCGCACACACAGTGCTAATCTTCTCTGTCTCGTTTGAAATTTTCACACACTTAGTGCCATCTAATTCAATTTCGCACATAGCATTTCTAATCTCTTAATTATATATTTTTTCATTCAATTCACATCACATAGATATAATTTAACAACTAGTAATATATCCGAACTTACCTCAAACGTCGTAGTACCAAAACGGTTGATTAATCGATCACTTTGTCTTTGCCTCGATCTCGATCCGAATCTCTCCTTTATTGGTCTTAATCAAAGACTCAACTGGCCGAACCCTGAAACTTTTCTCCTTTCTATTTCTTTAGCAAATTTCGGCAAGGATGAATAAAAGATGAGCAAATTTTTGGTTTTGTTTTATTTAATATTAGCTTAATAGGCTTTTTACCATTTTACCCTTAATGAAAATTAATAATAACACCAAAACCATGCTATCATCTTCCACTAACTTATAAAGTGGACTAATTGCATCATAAAACCTCCAAATTATAAATACAACAACAATTAGACACTTAAACAATCAGTACACAACTTTTTCACTTTATGCAATTAAGTCCTTTTTCTTAATTCCACACACAATCAATAAATTTTTCACACAGAATTTTTCACACAGAATTTTCACACATGCTCAATCACATACTATAAACACAGAAAATAATATTAAAATATTATTCTGACGTCGGATTTGTGGTCTCGAAACCACTATTCTGACCAGGGTCTAAACCGGGCTGTTACAACTCTCCCCCCTTAGGGATTTTCGTCCCCGAAAATCTTACCAGTTAATAGGTGTGGATATTGTTCTCTCATAACATTTTGAGGCTCCCACATAGCCTCTTCTACTCCGTGTTTGTGCCACAATACTTTCACTAATGAAATTCTTTTGTTTCTCAACTCTTTAATCTCTCGTGCCAAAATTCGAATCGGTTCTTCACTATATGACAAATCTGACTAAATTTTAACCTTAGTAGGAGCAATTACATGAGACGGATCAGATCTGTACCGTCGAAGCATCGACACATGAAACACATTATGAATTTTTTCTAATTTAGGTGGCAACAGTAATCTATAAGCAACCGGCCCAACTCATTCAATGATCTCATACAGTCCTATGAACCTCGGACTCAACTTGCCTTTTCGGCCAAATCGAAGTATTTTCTTCCACGGAGACACTTTCAAAAACACTTTTTCACCAATCTCAAATTCGATATCCTTCCGTTTCAAGTCTGCATAAGACTTCTGACGATCTGAGGCTGCTTTCAAACTGTCACGAATCACTTTCACTATCTGCTCAGTCTATTTTATTAGATCAACCCCGTGAATCATATTCTCACTCAGCTCAGTCCAATACAACGGAGTCCAGCATTTTCGACCGTAAAGAGCCTCATATGGTGTCATTTTGCTACTAGTTTGAAAACTATTATTGTATGCAAACTCAATCAACGACAAATGTTTTTCCCACGTACTTTCAAACTCAAGTATACAACATCTCAACATATCTTCCAGAATCTGAATAATCCGCTCGGACTGACCATCCATTTGCGGATGAAATGTAGTACTGAAATGAAATTTTGTGCCTAAAGCCTCTGGCAATTTCTTCCAAAATCGCGAGGTAAATCTCGGATCTCTGTCAGACACAATAGATAGTGGCACCCCGTGCAATCTCACAATCTCAGCAATATACAAGTCTGCCAATTTATCAAGTGAATAATCTGTTCTCACCGGAACGAAATGAGCTGATTTTGTTAATCTGTCAGCTATCAACCAGATTGCATCTTTCTTTCCCGGAGATAAAGGCAACCCCAACACAAACTCCATCGTAGTTCTCTCCCATTTCCACTCAGGAACCATGATCGGCTGTAACAAACCGGATGGAACTTGATGTTTAGCTTTAACTTGCTGACAAACTAAACAGTTCGACATAAATTCAGAGATGTCTCTTTTCATACCATGCCACCAATAAAACTGTTTCAAATCATTGTACATTTTCGTACTCCCCGGGTGAACAGTCAAACGACTATTGTGAGTTTCATTCAAAATCATCTGAATCAACTCTGAATTCCTCGGAACAGAAATCCGATCTCTGAATTTGAAACAATCATCACTATCAACTCGATATTTTGAATCAGAATTCAAATCACATTGAGCTCGTTTTGCTATCATTTCATCATCACTTTTCTGGGCATTACAAATCTGACGTACGAACATCGACCTTACTTTCAACTCAGTCAAAACTGAATCATCATCACATAGATCTATTTGAGTACTCATAGCTCGCAAAGCACATAAAGACTTTCGACTCAAGGCATCAGCAACCACATTAGCTTTGCCCGGATGGTAATCAATTACAAGTTTGTAATCTTTCAACAATTCTAATCATCTTCTCTGCCGCAAATTCAATTCTTTCTGAGTCATCAAGTACTTCAAGCTCTTGTGGTCGGTATAAATATGACATTTTCACCAAATAGGTAGCGACGCCAAATCTTTAATGCAAATACAATCGCGGCTGATTCAAGGTCATGCGTAAGATTGTTCCTTTCATGCAGCTTTAACTGCCTCAAAGCATAAGCAATGGCTTTGCCTTCTTGCATCAGCACACAACACAAACCATTCAACGATGCATCACTGTACACTATGAATTCTTTGCCCATTCAGGTTGAACTAACACCGATGCTTCCGTCAATAACGCTTTCAACTGCTCAAAACTCTGATGGCACTTTTCTGAACACTCGAATTTAACATCTTTCTGTAGCAACTTCGTCGACAGAGTTGCAATCATCAAGAAGCCTTTCACAAACCGCCTATAATATCCCGCTAGTCCCAAAAAACTATGGACTTCAGACACATTTCTCGGAGGCTTCCATTCTAAAATAGCTGAGATCTTACTCGGATCAACTCGTATTCCCGCAGCTGATACAATATGCCCCAGAAATCCAGCCTCACGCAACCAAAACTCACATTTCCTAAACTTTGCATACAATTGATTCTCACACAGAGTCTGTAACACAATTCTCAAATGCTCGACATTTTGCATCTCATCACAGGAATAAATAAGAATATCATCAATGAACACCACAACAAAACGATCCAAATACGGTCTGAATATCTGATTCATCAGATCCATAAACACTGCAGGAGCATTCGTTAGTCCAAAAGGCATAACTAAAAACTCGTAATGCCTGTACCTCATCCTAAATGCAGTCTTCGGTACATCTGAATCTTTGACTCATAACTGGTAATAGCCCGATCTCAAATCTATCTTAGAAAACACTATAGCTCCTTTCAACTGTTCAAATAAGTCATCGATACGAGGCAACGGATATTTATTCTTTATTGTTACTTTGTTCAACTACCTATAATCAATACACATCGTCATAATGCCATCTTTCTTTTTCACGAACAACACAGGAGCACCCCAGGGAGAGAAACTTGGTCGTGCAAATCCTCTATCCGTCAACTCTTGCAACTGAGACTTTAACTCTTTCAATTCTGTTAGTGCCATTCTATACGAAGCTATTGAAACAAGAGTCGTTCTCGGCATTAATTCAATATTGAATTCAACTTCTGTAATTGGAGGTAATCTAGGTAGTTCTTCAGGAAACACGTCTGGGAATTCACAAACCACAGGCACAAATTCAACTTTCTTTTCTGACACTTTTGTATCAATCACATATGCCAGATAAGCTTTGCAACCCTTTCTCACATAGTTCAAAGCTTTCATCGCAGATACAACAGCTGGTAACCCATTAAAATCACTGGATTCAATTCGAACTATCTCACCATTCTGACTTCTCAATTCAAAACTCTTCTGTTTACAATTCACAATAGCATTATGCAAAGTGAGCCAATCCATACCCAGAATTAAATCAAATTCATCGAATGGTAGCAACATCAAGCTAGCCGGAAAACAAACATCCCGAAACATCAATGGACAGTTCTTGCACACTTTATCCACCAAGACACACTTACCTAAGGGGTTCGATACTCTAATCACAAATTCAGTGGACTCAACAGGTAGAGTCTTACTAGACACTAGATTCACACACACATAGGAATGAGTAGATCTTAGATCTATCAATGCAATCACATCAGTATCAAATAGAGTAAAAGTACTAGTGATGACATTTAGAGATGACACTTCCTCTCGTGCGCGTATAGCATAGGCTCGGGCAGGTGCTCTCGCCTCCGATATCACAGCTGTATCGATAGTCCCTCTTTGACTTTCACTCACATTCCCAGTGTTTTTGGGTGTTCTACCCCTAGCCATCGTGTTACTCGGTCTCACACTCTGAACATTTTCTTCTTCAGCTAACTTTGGGCAATCTCGAATGAAATGGTCTCGTGATCCACATTTATAACAAACTCTATTGTTGTACTTGCCCCAGCATTCTCCAACATGTTGTCTTCTACACTGTCTACACTCAGGCTTGTTACTTTTGACACTTCCAACACTTGATTCAATTGGTGCTTGAGTTCGTGGACCAACACTACTCGGATGTCCAAACGAAGCATTTGATCAATTGCTTGCATCTCTAAACTTCTTCATCGAAAGTTGAGACGACTTACTCATCAATCTTTTTCTTTCATCTCTAGCCTCATAATCAGCTTTTTTTCTTTTTTTACTATGCTCCTCGGCTTTGCAGGCTCTTTCAACTAACACAACAAACTCATTTATGTCAAGTATCCCTACCAAAAACTTAATGTCTACATTCAGCCCTTCTATGAAACGTTTGCACATAATAGTTTCAGTTGAAACACATTCCTGTGCATATTGACTCAATCTTACAAACTCCAGTTCATACTCAGTAACGGACATGTGGCCTTGCTTCAGCTCTAGAAACTCTTTAAGTTTCTAATCTATGAACCGTTGAATAATATACTTCTTTTGGAATTCAACTTGAAAGAAATCCCAGGTGATTCTCTCTCTCGGAACACGGATGTCAAAGTTTTCCACCAATTATAAACCGTATCTCTCAACAAGGAAACTGTACACTTAATGCATTTACCAGGGGTCAATGACATCTCATCAAACACTCGGATTATATTCTCGAGCCAAAACTCAGCTCGCTCAGCATCATCATCAGCGGTGGCCCTACGGATCAGATCTATCACTTGTGACACAACAGGTACTTGTGGGGGTGGAGGTTGTGGAGCAGCCGGATTCGTTCGAACGAACTTCAAAAACCAGTCACTCATCATTAGGAAGAAGGCTTGCTTAGCCTCTCCTCCCTCACCACTATCATTCGGCCTAGATGTTGCTGGCGCTGTCCCTTGAGCGGGAGCAGGCGCGTTACTCTTTACATCGTCAGCAACTACTCGATTGGGATTCATTACTATATGAAAACACATTTTTAACTATCAAAATTCATCACACTATCGCAATTATATATTTGACATGTATAGCTAGACTCATACGCGCTACGTTAGTCCTAGAATCGACTAAATCGTGGCTCTGATACCAATAAAATATAACACCCCTAACCCGTAACCGTCGCCGGATTAGGGTTAAGAGGCATTACAAATCATTTTCGAACATTTCATAACATTTTACAACACATAGTCAATCATCATTTAAAACATATCACAACATAAGCATATAGTCCCTAAAAGAGGTCTACGAGACCTTAAGCACATGTTAGAAAGAGGTCAGGACCAAACCGATCACACACAAAAATTCTCTAAAATTCTAACATTTTTCAAAACTACAGAGGTCACACCCCCGTGCGGGCCGGCCGTGTGCCTCCCACGGCCTCAGACACTTCCGTGTGACTAAGACGTGTCAAAACAGGGCATATATACTGACTTGTCCACACGACCTGAGACACGCCCGTGTGCCTCACCCGTGGTCGACACTGACTTGCACCACACGACCAGTCACACACCCGTGTGTCCAGCCCGTGGTCGAGCCTAACTTGTTTCACTTGACAAACTTAAACAACACGGTCGAGCCACAGGCCCGTGTGCTCAACTGTGTGGGCAATTATAGGCCATATTCAAGGCCAAACTTGCCACCCACACTTAGGTACACCTACAAGCTTCAAAGTAATACCAATTCATGCCTTAAAATGCATCCAAACATACCATTTCATGCATCAATTAATCACCAACTATACCATCTATAATAATAATCAATTTCATCTCACATTGGTTTAAACCAAAATACCAAAATTTACATCTGAAACATATAGACCAAACATCATATGAACCTTATCACCATTCACATTTAAACCACAATTTTCATCAACCATTTAAGCATGAAACATACTATATTCATCATTTATAAAACTCAAACTTAATACCTACATCATTCCACTTCCAAGCCAAATCACATGGCAAGGATTAAACATTTCAAAACATGCCATATTAGCTAGCCTATACATGCCATATACAAACTATATACATATTTCAAGAGTACCCCAAGTAGATAGCCGATACTGTGATAGAGATGCTGACAATCCCCGGATCCGAGCTAGCTTACTGACACTGTAAAACAGAAAAAAAATCACATAGTAAGCTTAAGAGCTTAGTAAGTTCGTAATATAATACATACTACTCAATAAGACCACATCAATACATGATTAAATCATCACATAGATAGATGCTCAATTAGGTACATTATCATCCTCAACTAAATGCTGAAGTATCTTTTCATTCAACTTTTAAAACTATCATCCACCACATAGGTTCAAACGTACCTTGATCAACACATAGTTACTCACCATTCATGCTACTCAATTGCTCTATATTACACCTCGTTCAACCTTTACTATTCTTTTGATTATTTCGCATACTTAGTGCCAGTTTCATAACCGAAACATAATCATCATCGCACAGTTAGTGTGTAACGCCCCAAATTTCAGCCCAGTAGAATTGGGCCTATTGGGCTTCGGGCGTTGGGTCTCAAGAAATTTTTAAGTGAGCAAGAAAATGCAATATGCATGTGCGCTTTGAGGGTTATTGAATTTGGAGTTTTAGGGTGTTGGAGATGTTCTGAGATCAGGCAAGGGTACAAGAGAAATTTTGGTTTTAGCCCAAGGGAACTGTGACTTCAGTTAGTAGGCCTTTTAACTAAATGGAGAAGAAATAGGACAAAAATGGGCTTGTGGTCCAATGGCAAGTGCCGTCACTTAGGGAGCTATAAGGTGGCATGATTGTCAGCTGAAGAGGTCCAAGGTTCGAGGCTTAGGAGTGGTATTTTGTGGAGTGTTTATTTTGCAGAGTGGACGGCCAGAGTTTTGTTAGTTATGAACTCTTGCGTTGGAGTGTTTGAGTGGTAAGGGGAACTGATAATGGAGAGAAATTCAGATAAGGCTAAGGTGTTATCAGGGAGAAAAGTTAGGAGCTGAGAAGTGTGAAGAGTTGGTGCCATTTTGGGAAGTGGAGAGTGTATAAATTCAGCTTAGGATAGTAGATGAGTGCCGTTTTTGGGTATTTTAGGGGGTATTACGAATTTTCATTGTGGCTTTCAGCATTTGGAGAGTTTTGCAAATAGGTCAGTCTTTCTTTTCTTTACCGAATTCCTTTGAAAGGTTCTTTGGGTTTCCATTACTTTTCTTTTCTCCCCCTCATTCTGTTTCTCCCATTACCGAATTCTTCCATTGCCGAAAAACCATCATTCCTTTTTGCCGAAATCCCTATTAGTGTTACATTCTTCTTCTTTCTCTAAAAGCCGAGTACTCCCTTATAATCGAATAGCCCTATCTTTTTGCCGATTCCTTGTTATTTTTCCTCCATCACAAACCGGTTACTGTTATCTACTCTTAATCAAGTTTTAAAAGCCAGTTCTCGTTCAGTAGCTATCTAGGCCGCAAGATAGAAAGGAGATTTGGTAAGTATTCAGTTAACCTCTCTTATATGTTTTACTAAAAGCCGAGAGGCTATCTAACTGTCCTGTCATTAAACTCTGTGATAACAAGGATAAGGTTCAAAGATTGCAAGCATGGTGGGATCGTTAGTAAGGGTAAGTGTACTCAACTCGATTGTGGTTTAAGTGAATGGCCGAATGTGTGTATGATCTATAGGGGTGACTCGTGTGGATTATGAGTCACTCAAATTTTGATAGTGTATGTGTAAGTGCAGATCTAGGGGATACTCCTGATTAGTAGCTAAGGAAGGGCTACTAGAACGTGTGGCACACGGTAAGGTTACGGTGAGGTTTCGGTTTCTGATAAAGTGTATATTAAGTTATGATTAATCGTTAGGTGTTGTCGATTGTAGGTTCGTGATTAAGGGGTTTGTAGCACACGTGGTAACCAGGTGTGTACAAACACTACACACACGATATCGGCAATGCCGAAAAGCTGAAAGTGGCTAAATGGGCCCGGTGGGCCCTAAGGCTAGGTTTGATGAGTTTGTTTGGTTTGGTGTATGAATTGAGTCTGTCAAGCATAATACTTAATCTGGAATTGTTTTGTGCCTAAAGGGCCATAAGGATGTGATTTGGGCCTAATGGGCTGTAAAGATGTAATTTGGGTTTGATGGGCTTTATGGAGACTTAGACAAGTATGTTAGGGTTTGTGGACTTAAGCCTAGTTTGAACAACTATTAAATTTCATAAGACTTAATCTAATTAAACATGTCTGTGGACAAGTCGCTGGGTTAGGGTGTGGCAACGGGCATACGCATGTCTAGGATTGGATCTAGGGAGAGCTTGGTACTTAAGCGGCCCTAGCGGCCCACCTTCTCTTTTCTGGAATCCTACCTGGTGCGTAGTGTCTGTTCACTTTATCCGCGAGGACTTGTTAATGGGCCAAAGTTCATAACTAAAACTTGAGAGGGACCAATTACCCTTATATTTGTAAAATTACTAAAATACCCTTATGTTTGTAAAATTACTAAAATACCCCTAGATTTGTAAATTACCAAAATACCCCTAGATTTGTAAATTACCAAAATACCCTATTTTCAAAAGTACCAAAATACCCCTGTTTTGCAAAATTATCAAGATACCCCTATTTTGCCAAATTACCAAAATACCCCTATAGGGTAGAATTACGAAAATACCCCTAGGTAGTGAAATGACGAAAATACCCCTATGTGACGAATATGAGTTTATGGATGTTACTCGTGTGTTTGATGCATTCATATGATATTTTGCTTAGGATGCATATGGGTGGGAATTATGGTAGGGAGGAATATTTGAGGATCGCATAGTCATATGGCCATGGATCCACCGGTGGCTTTAAGCCCATTATATGATTAGCAGCTTTGCTGCAACGTTGGGTAGTACCGCAACCTGGCTACCTTTGATGTGAAGAGGATGGGTGGGTTGATTTAGAAATATCCACAAGTGTGTTATGGTTGGAAGGGAAATGGAGTGTGTAGCAGATGGATTTTTGGGAGGGTTTTGCATTATTTTGTTTGTATATGATACGATATGATATGAGGTCATGGTGGGCTAAGGCCAAAGACCACCGATTTTGATAGGGCTTAGGCCCAATGTGAATATTTGTATGTGTTTTGATTGCCAAGGGTTGTACACACTGAGTTTCGTAACTCACACCCTTTTATTTAATGTTTTAGGTGATCCTGAATAAACGGCTCGATGTGGGAGAGGACTCGGAGATGGCCACCCTTTTATTTTGTTCAAATGAATTTATTTTAAATACTTTGTTTCTTTTTTCTAGTGGATTGTAATAAGGCCATATAACTCCTAATTGACTTTATTTTTGGGTTTTATTATTATTGTTTCAACTATCCATTTACTAAATTTCATAAAATTTCCAAAGTTAACATGGTTTTCGAAATAACTTAACCTATGAATGTTTTCTAAAATATGGGCTTTTCAACATAACTTAACAAGATACAAGGGTTTTGGGCTTTTGGGCCTTAAATTGTTAAATGGTAAAATCGTTTTGAATTGTGCCTTTAATGTGACATTCCGGATTCGGACCTAACTTTTAGGCTGGGTTTGGGGTGTTACATAGTCCCAATATGTTAAATCGAACTATATCAGTATCGCACACACAGTGCCAAATCAACAAGCCGAACCTTCTATCTTTTTGCACACACAGTGCTAATCTTCTCTGTCTCGTTTCAAATTTTTGCACACTTAGTGCCATCTAATTCAATTTCACACATAGCATTTCTAATCTCTTAATTATATATATTTTCATTCAATTCACATCACATAGATATAATTTAACAACTAGTACTATATCTGAACTTACCTCGGACGTCCCAGTACCAAAACGGTCGATTAATCGAGCACTTTGTCTTTGCCTCGATCTGATCCAAATCTCTCCTTTCTTGGTCTTAATCAAAGACTCAAATGGCCGAAACCTAAAACTTTTCTCCATTCTTTTTCTTTAGCAAATTTCGGTAAGGATGAATAAAAGATGAGCAAATTTTTGGTTTTGTTTTATTTAATATTAACTTAATAGGCTTTTTACCATTTTACCCTTAATGAAAATTAATAATAACACCAAAACCATGCTATCATCTTCCACTAACTTATAAAATGGACTAATTGCATCATAAAACCTCCAAATTATAAAGACATCAACAATTAGACACTTAAACAATCAGCACACAACTTTTTCACTTTATGCGATTAAGTCCTTTTTCTTAATTCGACACACAATCAATAAAATTTTCACACATGCTCAATCACATACAGTAAGCACAGAAAATAATATTAAAATATTATTCCAACCTCAGATTTGTGGTCTCGAAACCACTATTTCGACTAGGGTCTAAACCGGGCTGTTACACACACGGCCTAGACACACGCCCGTGTGTCTACCCGTGTGGACAAATATAAGGCTATTTACCAAGCCATTTGCCACCCTAAAAAGCAACCACACTTATACCATTTCAAACAACACATAACATAGCAGTAATGCACTATTAATATTCACTAATTCATCGTGCATCTACTTCACACACTACTCATTTGATTGCATTGACTTGTACTTCATGAATTTCATCATCATTGAATATATATAACTTAACTGGTATCGGCCAATACCAATGGCCGTTTACAAAATGGATTGAGTAACAATAATAGCCAACACCTTGGCTAACCAATATGACATATAACAAAATGACCAAGTTCCTATACATGCCATACCCAAAAAAATCAAACTTTACAATACCAAAAGAATAGCTTGATAGTGTGAGTCGAACTCCGACGTCCTTCGATCCCCGAGGTAGCTTGGTGATACTACAAGGAAATGGAAAAAAGAGGGAGGAAGCATAAAGTTTAGTAAGTTTGCATGTAATAGATAACAACATAAAATCTTATGATACATTCATACTTTACTTTAAGTAATAACACAAGTTCTCAAGCACATTGACATAGCTTACTCTTACCAAATCACATATCACATATCAGACTTATTTCTCGTGAATATCTCATATGTACCTGTATCACCTCATAACATAACTTTAGCACTTTTACCATCTTGAACATAAACTTAGCTCTTTACCATCTTTAATGTAAACTTATCTCTTTACCCGTTGAACTACTTAGAATATCAAAGGATACCCGAAATTTGTCACACACGTAGTAAGATGCCAATGCCATATCCCAGATATGGTCTTAAATGGGATTACATGTCGATGTTGATGCCATATCCCAGATATGATCTTATACGGGATCTCATATTGATGTTGACGCCATATCCCAGATATGGTCTTATATGAGATCGTGAATTGATGCCATGTCCCAAACATGGTCTTACACGATTTTCTTATTCAATGCCGATGCCATATCCCAAACATGGTCTTACACGAGATCTCAATTCAGTGCCGAGGCCATATCCCAAATATGGTCTTATACGGGACCTTATAAATCTCATGTCTTGACAAGGATATCCTCTCATTTCCTAAGGTTCAACCGAGATTTCAACTTCATAAATCTTCATCATTTTCTCATCGAAACATCATTGGTCAATTTCATAAAAATAATTGATAAACCGTATAAGTAACATATTTTAATCCCACATATTTTTGAATGATTTATTCCTTGATTCATGTAAAAAGATGCTTTTAATCCTTTCTTTTCATGTCTTATACTCAAGAAAGCACCCGAGGATGAAAAGAACGTAAAACGGGCCCAAAATGGAGTAAATGGGCCATATCACTAAATCCACACGGCCTGGGCCCAAGACCACACTACCATGCCTCATTTATCAAATAGAACACGACTTGCTCACGATTTACACGGCCGTGCCCCATTCAACAGGTTAGAACACGGCCTTAAGACGATTCACACCGGCGTGTGCCATGGCCGTGTCCCTGTCGTCGGAAAGAATAATTTCACTCGGAAAAGGATACTTAGGTGCCAAGAAACCTATTTTGAAAGCCTATATAAACACCCTAAGTATAACCTTCAAAGGGGGCGGTGAGCTAGGCCAATGAGCCAAGCCTAAAAGGTTAGAATTGTGGGAATCATTCGAAGATAGCCAGTTGATCCATCTTAAGAAGCCGAAATTCTACTCAAGATGGCGGATCTCTCCTTCAATTCCTTCAGGGGGTTTTAGGGATTTCTTATGTTTTGTTTTATCTGTTCTTCTGAGATGTTTTCCTTATTTGTTATGAACTAAAACCTTCAGATACCTAAAGGGGATGAAACCTAAGACGGATCTTGTTATTGTTTTCTGAACTATATGATAAATACTTGATTTGTTCTTAATTATGTGTACTTAATTCTTGTGTTAATATTTCCGGGATATTGATTCAAGTTGGATGTGCTTAAGTGGTGGAGCAAAAGTCCCTGCTTAAGAGTAGATCTAGCATAATTAAGCGGAGTTGATCGTGCGCCTAGAGATAGGGTGACGAGATTTTGCCAGATTAGGGTGAAACCTAATATGGGAGTCCATAGATTGAGTTAATACGATTCTAGGGGTTTTAATTAGAAAGAGATTTCAATTAATCAACCTAGGGTTAGACGTTATTCGCCTCGAGAGAGGGTTTAATATAACTTAGGGAGTCTTACGGATCAAGTCAAGTGAATAAATCGTCTGGTTCAGTGTTAGATAACAAGTGAAGTCTAGGTGGATTCTTCCTAGGGTATCATCGTAATCAACTGAGTTTTTCCAACAGTATTTCCCCAATTCATTCTTTTTGTCTTTGTGTCTTTATCTTAGTAGTTAGTTAAAATTAGATTAAATACAACTTCACTTATTTTAGGCTAGATAATAAAAAGAAAGTTAGTATTAGTACTTTTAGTTCCTTTGGGTTCGACAATCCGGTCTTGCCAAAGCTATACTACTGTTCGATAGGTGCACTTGCCTTAAATCGTTGTCAGAGTTAGTTTACAGGTTCGATCATTCTCATTCATATAAATTTAAAACTCTGAAATCTAACGATCAAGTTTTTGGCGCCGTTGCCGGGGAACTAAAATATTAAGAAAGCTCTATTTTTATTACTTTAGCCATTATTATTTTTTTATTATTTTCCGCAATTTACTTTTAGGTTAAATTTTGATTTTGCTAAATTTTCTTTCTTTTCTTAGCAGGTACCTCCAGTTTCTGACTAGAAGGAACCCGAAAGGACCACTAGTATACGATAGTGATATTGAAGCAACCACTCGTAGGAATCACAGAGAAATTAGACGAGCCCTAAATTACACAGAAGCAAAGCGAGAAGACAGATCCAATCCTACTGAAGGGATGGACGAGAATAATCCACCACCACAAGATGTGGGAGAAAATAATGCTCCGCATACTATGTACGATTATGCTAAACCTCATTTAACAGGAGCAGAATCGAGTATTGTTAGGCCTGCTATAGCTGCTAGTATTTTTGAATTAAAGCCTAACACTATACAAATGATTCAACAATTTATTCAATTTGATGGTTTGCAGGACGAAGATCCAAATACTCATACAGATAATTTTTTAGAGTTCTGTGATACCTTCAAAATAAATAGCGTCTCTGATGATGCCATACGTATTCAGTTATTTCCTTTTTCATTAAGAAATAAAGCCAGGCAGTGGTTAAACTCGTTACCACGAGGGTCAATCACTACGTGGGATCAAATGACCGAAAATTTTTTATTAAAATATTTCCCACCGGCCAAAATGGCCAAATTACGGAATGATATCTCTTCGTTTGTGCAGATGGATTTAGAGACATTATACGATGCATAGGAGAGATACAAGGATCTCTTGAGAAGGTGTCCGCACCATGGTTTACCCTTATGGCTTCAAGTCCAAACTTTCTATAATGGTGTGAACCCTTCAACGAGACAATTAATTGATTCAGCCGTCGGTGGAACCCTGAACAACAGAACCCCTGAAGCAGCCTATGAGTTTATTGAAGAGATGTCACTGAATAATTATCAGTGGCAGGTTACAAGGATAAAACCAACAAAATCAGCCGGAGTTTTTAACCTCGATGCAGTAACCATGCTATCAACACAGGTAGAGATAATAAATAAAAAGCTTGATAGTTTGTGTTCTTTGCAGGCACATCCAGTAATGCAGTGCGATGGAAGTAGAACTGTGGTGAATCCTGAGTACCCACCCTACCAACTGGACACAGAGAACGAACAGATGAACTATATAGGTAATAATTTCAGATCTAATAATAGCCCTTATAGTAATTCTTATAATCCAGGTTGGAGGAACCACCCAAATTGTACCTGGGGAGGTCAAGGAAATCAAGGAAATCAAAGACAACAACCTTCTCAAAATTTCCAAAATCAGTCCTATCCACAGGAAAAGAAGCCGAACCTTGAAGAGATGCTAACAAAATTCATGGCAGCCATAGAAAACTGTTTCCAAAACACTGAAACAAACCAACGAACATCGATTGAAGAGATCAAGAGCCAAGTTGGGGAACTTACTAAGTCAGATGGACAACTTGCAAAGTTAATGTCCGAACTACCGTAAGGGCGTCTACCAAGCAACACTGAGATTAACCTAAAGGAGCAAATCCAAGCCATCACAGCTCATGATAGTATAGGGTTAGATGAACCCAATTCAATACAAGAAAACGAGGTAGAAGAAGGTAAAGTAGAGGTAACATAGGAAAAGCCAAAACCGATAATCAAAGAGTACCAACCTCGCATACCTTATCCCGAAGCGATGAAGAGAGATGATACAGAGGAATAGTTCAGTAAGTTTCTTACACTTTTAAAGAAATTACATATCAACTTACCTCATCTTGAAGCTCTTTTTCAGATGCCAGATTCGAGGAAATTTTAAAAATAGCTCTTGACGAACAAGCGCAAATTAGACGAAGAGCCACACGTGGAATTAAACGTAGTATGCTCAGCAATGTTACACAATAAACTACCGCAGAAGCAAAAAGATCCAGGGAGTTTTACAATTCCATGTTTAATTGGTAGACTAACTGTTGATAATGCATTAGCTGATTTAGGGGCAAGCATAAATGTCATGCCTTATAAAATGTTTAAACAACTAGGTCTAGGGAAACCCAAACAAACTAGGATGAGTATTCAATTAGCTGATAAAACTGTTAGAATTCCTAAGGGTATTATCAAAGATGTTCTTGTAAAAATTGATAAATTTGTTTTCCCAGTAAATTTTGTTGTTTTAGACATGGATAAGGATAATTCGATTCCCTTAATTTTAGGAAGACTCTTTTTAGCAACTGCTAGAACTAAAATTGATGTTAGCATAGGAGAACTCATACTTCAGGTAGGTGATGAATCGATCAGTTTACAAGCTCTTGACTCGGCCAGGACAACAATTGATGAAGGTGAAAAAGCAAATTCACTAGATAACCAGGTTGTTCAACTTTCACCATAAGAAACACCACAAGTATATAAACCTGAGGCAAATCATGAACCTCGCGCCAACACAGAAGAATTACACAAGGAGCGAAGCCTTAATATTGACAGATTAGAAGAGTGGAAGACACACTTTAAAGAGGATCTAGAACCGCACAAAGAAAAACCGAAGGAGCCCCCAGAAGAGCTTACAGGGATATCAAACCACTTCAAAATAGGAGACCAGGTACAGTTAGATAAATCAAATCCTCAAATCAACATGTCAGACCTGAAAGAAAACGAAGAAATCCCCCTTGAGGTACACAATATCTTCCTATACGGAATAGTCGAGAAGCAATCCCATATTCAGCACTTTTAAGGTACACATTTCTCGACTCAAACGTTATCAAGAAAATAGAACTGTTAGCATGAGGGAAGATATTCAAACTTTTAAACCTCCCTGATTTTTCAAAAAAAACGAAAAAAGTCTAGCTTAAGACTATAAACGAGCGCTTCTCGGGAGGCAACCCGAGCACTAACACAATTTATTTTCACATTTTGATTTATCTTCTTTTCTTTCTGAATACCTAGTTGTAAACTAACCAAAAGTGCAGATTTCCAAACCACACGGTCTTGCACACGGCCGTGGCTGTGACCGTGTAGAAGTACAAAATTTTTGTATTGACAAAGTAGAGGCGGTACGAATCAAATCCCAACCAATTTTCGAAATCACGGACCCAACCACCCTACCACGGGCACCGATAAAGCGCCACGGCTGTGCGAGGCAGTTGTGGACGACACTGACTTATCAGAAACGGGCGTGGCTAGCTGAGAAACGGGCATGGAGAATCAACATGCTTAGACACACGGCCGTGCGAGGCGGCCGTGTGAAACGACACACCCTTGGTCCACTGGTGTGGGGGAGCATCAGACTTGAAACTCTATTTAAAACAAACCCCCTCTCATCCTTCTCACCCACTCCCCAGCTTCTTTCTTCCTTCTTTTTCTTAAATTTCTTTCCTCCTTATAAATTCTCTAGACTCTTGAGATACACCAAAGCCATGACGAAGAAGCGGAAGAAGGCAAGCGTAGTCTCCTTAGGGAGACCGACATTCATAAGTTCATGCCGATCGTTTCATCCAAACAACAAGCCAAGGGTTTTTGAGACCATTTAGTTTCTATTTTTCTTTTCTCTTTTGCTTCAATTTCCTTCCCTTTGTCAATCTTATGCTTAATTTAGTTTAATTTATTTTAGTTTCTTAGTGTCAGGTTCAAAAGGTTGCTAGGGAATCACACCTTGGGTACCACGACCATCACCACCACAACCTTCGAAATACTAAAGGCTACTTGGGAATCACGCCACTACCGCCACCGCTAGCACCTTCGCAACCCAAGGAATGACACCCACCTCGCGAACCATCCATTAATAAGGACTTCTCGGTCCATTAGTCTTTTCTTTCATTTTTATTTTCCTTCTTAGTCTGACTCTCTTTATCTTTCTTATTTTTAAGTATATAATTAGTTTATTTTAAGTGTGTTTCAATAATCCCTGGCTAATTCTTCACAAGCCTCCTAATTTCTTCATCTAGCGTAGAGCTCATTAGTAACTGCCAGAACAAAAGACGACATCTCCAACATATTCTCCACATCCTCCAAGTAATCCATCCATAATTTAGGAACTGTCACTTCTTTCCCTCTCTTTCGATTATCTAATAACTGTTATTATCTATCTTTATACATTGAGGGCAATGTACATCTTAAGTGTGGGGGTGAATAGTTATTTCAAGAAAGTGCCTAACTTTCTGCATTATTCTCAAATCCCTGAATTATATTCTGTTCTTAAGTAATTTTCTCATACTACTAATTAGGATGAAATTTCTGATGAATTATGATCTTTATTGATATGTTTCTGAGTAAGCCATAGTTAATTGTGCATTGATGATTAAATTAGAAGAATATTAGAGAATCAAGCATGATAAGTCTATTTTTCAGAATAAATTTTTTTTGAATAGGTTGTCTACCTGAATCTGAATGTTACCTTGAAGTTTGAAATTTACGAGATTGACATCAAACACCCATAATTTTTGTGAGATTTTGAGCCTTATAGAGCATATATTCTTTTTCATGCTCACTTTATTGATTATGAGTATGTCAACATTGAACTGTTATTCTAGAACTTGCCTCGATTATACATGTTTAGACCACACCTATGATTTGATATACCAAGATGATAAAGGCACCTAGGTTTTAACCCACTCACTCCACTAAAAATCCTACCTCCATAATTAACCCCTAGTGAACCTTGTTGGTCCTAACAACCCTTTTTATTGACTCACCCACTAATATTACCCCAAAACCCTTTGTATTTGTTATCACCATTCCTTTTGACTACCCTTATATCGAGATTTGATTTGATTAGTTACCTAATTATTTTATTTTAGTAGTTGAATTTATCTTTTATTACTTGATTTGTTCTTAAAAAAAATTCAAAGTATATTCAATATTAGTAATATGAAAAGTGAGCTTATACAGTTAAAAGTCTATTTATCAAAAGAAAAGCTTGTAGTATTAGGGTTATTACTTTTCAATTGATGTAGTTACTTATTAACAGATAGGTAACTTGTCAGGTCAGTCTCGATTCTAACCTTCTAATTCAGCCTTTATCCACACCCTTAACCCAAGCCCCATTACAACCCTGTTAAAGACCTTTTGATCTGTTTATCATCTCATTTTACAGTGGTGGAGATTTGAGTTTCAGGCAAGCCTATGGGATTAACTTTTCAGGTTCGACTTTTGAGTGCTCTTTTCCTAAACCTTAAACACTTCAAGTGATTTGAGTGAATCTTTTGTGAGGATGTCAATCCTTGTAGGTTTTGATTTAAGGGTAATTATTCAGGTAAGGGGAAACACCTATATTTTTATGAATACAAATGTGTGACTTATATTGTTTGAATCTTTAGGACTCTTCGAGTTAGATCATCCATGTATAAATTATCTATGAATTATGATAAGACATTGTTGATAGGAATTATGAATCATGGAAAGTTCATTTTAATTGTGAGTTGAGAATTTTGCATGAGGACAAGCAAAAGCTTAAGTGTGGGGGGTATGTGATAAACCATAAAAGTAACATATTTTAATCCCACATTTAGCATATTTTCAGATGATTTATTCCTTGATTCATGTAAAAAGGTGCTTTTAATCCTTTCTTTTCATGTCTTATACTCAGGAAAGCACCCGAGGATGAAAAGAACGTAAAACGGGCCCAAAATGGAGTAAATGGGCCATATCACGAAATCCACACGGCCTGGGCCCAAGACCACACGGCCGTGCCTCATTTATCTACTAGAACACGACCTGTTCACAATTTACACGGCCGTGCCCCATTCAACAGGTTCGAACACGTCCTTAAGACGATTCATACGGGCGTGTGCCATGGCCTTGTCCCTGTCGTCGGAAAGAAGAATTTCACTTGGAAAAGGATACTTAGGGGCGAAGAAACCTATTTCGAAAGCCTATATAAACACCCTAAGTATAACCTTCAAAGGGGGAGGTGAGCTAGGCCAAGGAGCCAAGCCGAAAAGGTCAGAATTGTGGGAATCACTCGAAGATAGCCAGTTGATCCATCTCAAGAAGCCAAAATTCTACTCAAGACGATGGATCTCTCATTCAATTCCTTCAGGGGGTTTTAGGGATTTCTTATGTTTTGTTTATCTTTTATTCTGAGATGTTTTCCTTATTTGTTATGAACTAAACCCTTCAGATACCTGAAGGGGATGAAACCTAAGACGGATCTTGTTATTGTTTTCTGAACTATATGATAAATACTTGATTTGTTCTTAATTATGTGTGCTTAATTCTTGTGTTAATATTTCCGGGATATTGATTCAAGTTGGATGTGCTTAGGTGGTGGAGCAAAAGTCCCTGCTTAAGAGTAGATCTAGCATAATTAAGCGGAGTTGATCGCGTGCCTAGAGATAGGGTGACGAGATTTTACTGGATTAGGGTGAAACCTAATATGGGAGTCCATAGATCGAGTTAATGCGATTCTAGGGGTTTTAATTAGAAAGAGATTTCAATTAATCAACCTAGGGTTAGACGTTATTCGCCTCGAGAGAGGGTTTAATATAACTTAGGGAGTCTTAGGGATCAAGTCAAGTGAATAAATCGTCTGGTTCAGTGTTAGATAACAAGTGAAGTCTAGGTGGATTCTTCCTAGGGTATTGTCGTAATCAACTGAGTTTTTCCAATAGCATTTTCCCAATTCATTCTTTTTGTCTTTGCGTCTTTAGCTTAGTAGTTAGTTAAAATTAGATTAAATACAACTTCACTTATTTTAGGCTAGATAATAAAATGATAGTTAGTATTAGTACTTTTAGTTCCTTTGGGTTCGACAATCCGGTCTTGCCTAAGCTATACTACTGTTCGATAGGTGCACTTGCCTTAAATCGTTGTCAGAGTTAGTTTCCAGGTTCGATCATTTTCATTCATATAAATTTAAAACTCTGAAATCTAACGATCAATAATATACATCTTCACGAAATGTCAAGAATTTTAAAACATAATAACATGATGTTGAATTATTACACACAAACTTACCTCGGTATCAAAATGTGTATAATTGTTCGATTTAGTCCAACAACTTGTTCTTTCCTCGGTTTTGGTCCAGACTTCGTTTTCTTGATCTATAATGAAAATTTCGCTTATTTAATCATCACATTGACTAAAATAGCCCATGAATCATACTTTGGAAAAAAATATAATTTTCCCCTAAACTTTCACATATTTGCATAGTGGTCCCTAGGCTCGTATGATGAAACATACTCATTTCCTTGGTTACCCAAGCCTAGCCGAACCTATCTTAAACTTATAATAGCTCATATTTTCCTTCAAAACTAATTTTTTTACTACACATTTTATCACTTTTACAAATTGGTCCTTTTTATGTATTTCCATGAAAAATCACTTAGAAAAAGATGTTTATCACACATCAAACTTTCATATTCCTCCATTAAACATCAAAATACATGCATGTCACACATGGCTAAATTTTTAAACATGGCCTCTAGCTTAAAATATAGCTAGAAATAGCTAAATCAAGCTACGAGGATCTCAAAAATACGAAGAACATTAAAAACGGGGCTAGGATGCACTTAATTGTACTTGAAAATGACCCTAGCTATGGCTTCTCTTCAAAATTTCGACACTTAGGAAGAAGATGGACATCCATTTTTGACTTCTTTTTCCCTTTTTATTAATTTATTAACCATATGACCAAAATGCCCTTCAGGCCCTTCCTTGAGATTTTTCCTTCCCATGTCCATTTTTGTCCATCATAAGATATAATGGTCTAATTGCTAAATAAGGACCTCTAATAATTTTCTAATGCTATCTCATACTTGAAACTTCTAGAATCTCATATTTTTCAATATTTGCAATTTAGTCCTAATGGATAAATTGATCACTAATTTATAAAAATTCTTCATGAAATTTTCACACAATCATGCAAGCATGCCATAGACTTTATAAAAGCCATAAAGCACATATTTCTACTTCGTATTTGTGGTCTCGCAACCACTATTCTGACTAGGCCCTAAATCAGGCTGTTACAGTTATGGTTGCTAATTGATTTTGTATATTATGTTATTATTATGTGTGTAGCTTTGAATTTGTTAAGACCTTCTTCGAGTAAATCGAAAGGCTAGTTTAAGCTTTCGACGACTAGGCAAAAGTGTGAACGGTGAGTGTTCGGAATCACTTCTTGTAGGCACGATTCATAGTATTAATCAGGAGCTTAAGAATAGCCTAAACCCCTATCCAAAGTTCCAAGAGTAAGATTTCTTATACCCCTCGTTTAATTTGCAAAGTATGTGATTGTGTATGTGGGTTGAGTATCAAGTTGTGATAATGTGACATGTAATATATATTGTGATAGCTCTTGTGAATGTGTTAGTTGTGGGCATATTAAACATGTCGAATGACAGTGATGATGTTGTGTTAGTGATATAAATGTGCAGTGAAAGTGTGTAGAAAGTAATAAGTATGTATGTGTTGAATTGTGGAATGTGATGCTAATGTAACAGGTAAGGTGTGTGAATACTTTTATGTGTTAAACTAATTTTAATGCACACATATAAAGGTGGATATGTGATGGCTCAATAAGCATAGTTGTGGCACTTAAAGTGAAAATAAATGTGAATCCCATAAGCATGCATTGTGTAAAAATTTGTGATATAAATTGGTGTATTAAAATAGTAATTAAATGTGTGTATTTGCGTATATTTTCTCCTTGTGATCGCTTAAAACTGTTGAATATAGTTGGCATGCCATAGGATGATGAGTACTCACCCTTGTGTTTTGTGATTTTGGCATTGAGGCCTCGGGACAGAGTGGAGGGATAAGGGAATGTCGAGCTAAGCTCCATTCACAGGGATATATTGGTGTGTTGGAGAGTGTTTAGCTTTATGCTACACTTATGGGATATGTTAGACTCTTTGAGTCATTGGTGTGATAGAGATCCATGTATCCAATGTATGGTGATAAAGCCCACTTTTATGCTTCTTGTTTTCAAGTTGCCAAATTAACATTAATTAATTAATACATGAAATGTTGTGTGTAAATTGCATGTGAATATATAAGCTAGATTTGTGGGTCATTAAAGCATGAATACATTGTTTAGTCTTGATTTATTATTGTTAAATGAATAATATATATACGAGTTAAACGTAATTGCATGTGAGAGTATATGCTAGTTTTATGATTTAATGAAGTGTGAATATGTTATTTTAACTTGGTTAGAATATGGTTGAGAATGTGTTGTAGTATTCTTTTGTTTAACCTTTAGTGTTGTGTAAACTTTGGGGTTATTTTGACATTCACTGAGCTTGTTTAAGCTCACCCACTCTTTCTAACCATTGTAGATATTTAGTGTTTACGGTGTGAGCGATGTAGAAATTCCAAGAAAGTGATACAAGTTAGGCTTTATTATTTAAGTAGGTGGTACTATTATTCTTTAAATTGTGGGAACTAGGCAATGTGGTAGACATTTCGGTTGATTGTTATTATGTCCTAAATGGTGTTTATGATTTTAGACTACTAGGAATTGATATTATGTTATTGGGTTGTCTTGGCTTTGAAGTATTGATTATGCTTTGAACTGCAATTTTGTGTATTTTTTATGTTAAATATTGAATTTATAGATGCATGTTGAATTGGTATATGTATGGTTGTGATAAATGCCTTGTTTTGCTGTGAAATCTAGTGTTTTGTGCTAAAGTATCGATAATCTGTTATTTAGTTCCAATACCTCCATATTAATTCGTATGTGTAAGAAGTTAGTAGCTTAATTTGGTATCAATACCTAATCATGAGTTTCTATACTTGAGGTGAAAATGTCGATACCTTTGCCCCTGTATCGATAAAATTCTTGCATTTAAAATTTGACAGAATGCTAGTTTGGAATTGATTTTCTTACTAATATCGATACTAATCTTCCAAAATATCGATATTTGTGATGGCATATCGATACCTACATGGTTTCTTTATAATATTATCAAATGGTCCCTAAGCCTATTTTGAAATTATTTCAATGGTAGATTAAGTTAAGTCATGTTTAATATTGCCTTGGGTATTTTAGACTTAAAACTTTGTAAATGTTTAGATGTGGTGACTGTTGTTCGTAACTGAGACTGTGTGAATATGTATATGTTGCTGTGTTTGATGTAGCATCTTGTTACTTGAGCTATACGATCGGGTCGGGTATTGTAACACCTGTAACTCGTGTCTGTCGATCAAAACACTTAATATAACATTCATAGCCCAAACATTTATGCATTCATATACAAATACCATTCAATACAATCATATTGTTCCTTTTAGGCTATTTGCAAAGCCATTTTGCCACCCTATTATCATATGCATACACAATCATAATGGTAAAAAATTTTCAACCCAATTAGCAGCCATTCCATAACAACTCATAGACATATAATACCATTTCTTCCTACCATTCAAAAGCTTAACTAATATCGTACATCTTCCATTCATATACCTTTCAAATAACAAGACATCATTTGCATAATTTCCATTCCATCAACATTTGACAAAACATACCAAAACATACTATAAAGTTTAGCCAAATCACATGGCTTAACCTTACACAAAATGTACTAAAACCATGATCTCAAGTAACCATATTTATCAACTTTAAAACTAGCCTATACATGCCATATTTACAATTATCCACAAGTTCAAAAGTACCAATCGGAAATTGGATAGTGTGATGCATAACTCTGACTTTTTCGAAACGAGCAAGCTAACGAACCTCTATAAAACATAGAAAAAGAAACAGAGTAAGCTTTATAGCTTAGTAAGCCCTTATAATTCAGAATTAAACTTACCATTTATACATAATCAAGGCAACAACTAAGAAGTATTCAATTCAATTAACAAATGCCTAAACACAAACATTAATCACAAGTTAGTCACCAAAATTCATGAAACCATCCATTAACTCAATGTAATTACTTATTACATTGTATCATATTAAACTCACATACATCATATACATCATTTATAACATTTTACTTTCAATCATATAAATAGCAATTCATTCGTATAAACAGTACTTTACCATATCACAGAATTTATGCCCGTTGAACCTATTAGAATCTCAAGGGATACTCGGGTGATATACAATACATATAAATCAGTAATCTATCAATTCCTTATCATTTACCACTTTTTCGAGCTATGAACAGTAAGCTCTTCCAAAGCTGATGGACAGTAAGCTCTATTAAGCTGAAACGATAAGCTCTAACGAGTTGAAAACAGTAAGCTCTAACGAGCTAATATATTAGTAAGCTCATACGAGGTGTAGTGAGTCCGCAACAAATGCAGAAGCTCGACCAAATGAGTAACCCTAGTGACATGTCACTCGTATCCTACGAATTCATACGGTTCAAATGGGGCTCGGTAAGAATCAATCTTTATCAATTAAGCATTTGTATTCCAAGTGTATCAAATACTCAATTATATACATACATCTCAAATAAATACAAGTATTTAAAGTTCGATTCTAATTATACGAACTTACCTTTTTATTGCATGGATAAAAACTATCGCCTATTCGTCAATCTTTCCTTTTCTCCGATCTAAACTTGATATCGACTTTTCTTGATCTTAATGAGCTAGGAATGTGCCGAATGCTTCAAGCTATTCTCATGGCTTTTATAAGCCCTAAATTCGGCAAGAAGATGATGATAATGAAGCAAAAATTGTTTTTATTTTATTTAATTAACCTTATTAACCAAATTACCAATTTACCCTTAATAAACATTAAAAATTTCAAATTTACCAAGCCACTATCATCCACTATCATCTTAATGGTCTAATTTTAACATAAGGACCTTAAATTTAAGGTTCTATATGTATTAGAAACTTTTAGCTAATAGAACACAAGTTTTACGCTTTACGCGATTTAGTCCTTTTTACCGAATTAAGCATTCAAACATTAAAATTTCTTTACGAAACTTTCACAATATAATTATATCATGCTCTAAAATTTAATAAAATAGTAAAATAATATTTTGGCCTCAAATTTGTGATCCCGAAACCACTGTTCTAATTTGACCTAAAAACGGGCTGTTACGAGTATGGGGTGTTACACTTGGTGGTATCATAGTTTAGGTTATCTAACACTCGGACCTAAGTCATTGATGTACAGACTAGGGTTACAAAACCCATGTGTCCAAATTTCTCTGAATACTTGAATTGCTTGAGATATCTCTATTTGAATAGCATGAATTTATTTGAAATTGGGGTAGGAACGAGAACAAATTGCTTTTATTCTAAAGTTTTCTTGTAAGAATGTGACTTGGATAATTTCCCCGCCACTCACAACGTTGGTTTTGTTTGTGCATGCTAGATTAGATTCGATATGCCTCGTAGACGTGTTAATGTGAGTGAGAATGTATTCGTATGTTATGAGTTCATTAGCTAGTAAGTTGGAAATTCTGGTAAGAGTGCTCGATTAGGGTTTCATTTAGGCCAAACCAGGTAGTAGAGCACTACGGTGGTGGATTTAGGTTCTACGCTTTCGTAAGTTTTGGGCGATTAAGCTAATAAGTAGACAATCTTGATAAAGACTATAAAATTAGGAACAACGAGTATGTGTTATTTAGAAAAGAGTGTCACAGTGAATAGAGAAAGTTGATAGCAAATTTACCGTAGAACTGTCTGTGGTAGTGAATAAGATCTTCAAGAAAAGTCATAGGGTGTTAAAGAGAATAGGAATTAGAGTGCGCATCGAAATTGTGATAGTTGGTTTAAAAATAGAAATAGCATATTGTTTGGTTAAGCAAGGGACATGTTAGTAGGTAAATTTTGAGGACGAAATTCTTTTTAGAGGGGGAGAGTTGTCAAACCCCAAAATTGGGCCTAGTAGTTCCAAGGGTAATTTAGGGTTTTTGGCTCAAAATGAGTTCGAAAATTGTAAATTATGTTAACCCAAATTTATTTTCAACTATAGCTTTGTGAAAATCAAAGCAAATCAAATTTTGAAAATAAGGTAGGAAACAATTTCAAAATTGAAAACAGAACTGTTTTGTAAAAGGCTTTAAATTAAGAGTGGTTTTAAATCAAATAAACCAAAGTTTTAAAAATACCATATTTTCCCCTCCATCTATTTTAAACTCACGATAGTTTCTTCCATCACCCTTTTTTTGGCATCTCTTGATTTTCCCAAGCACCCTTCACTTATTTTTTTTCAAACATCAATTCCTCTAATTTCTATCATCTCCCAAGCATTAAACTTCCCTAGAATTCCATAAAAAGCTTCAAAACACCATTGATTTTACCATTGTTTCAACTTGTAGGTTTTCTAGATTTTCAAACCAAACATTCATTTTTCTCTCAACAAAGGTAAGGATTCATTTTCTATTAGTTTTTGATGATTTCTAGCATTTTAAATTGAGTTTTTATTCATTGAATCAAAAGTTTTGAATATATGTCGAAATTTGGGGTGTTAATGGTGGAATTCGGGATTTTGAATGTAAACAATTTTTGAAAGTGTCTTTCCACTTTTTTTGATGTGATTAGAACGTTTCTAAACTTTCCTCAAAGTTTCATTAAAAAATTCTAAGGTTTTATTAAGTTTTCATGAAAAAGGGCCATTGTACGTCGAAATTTTGGAACCATGAATCCGTGTAGTTTTTAGTATTTTGAAATTTGGGTATTATTCTTAGATGTATAATTAGATGATTGGAATTGATTATAGGCAATGAGAATGAGTAAAGATTAAGATATTTGAGTTTTAAGTTTGTTAGTTGAAAATTTCTGTTCCAAAAAGAACTAGCCTTAAACCTATGTTTTTATTTGTTTAAGGTATGTCTAAGCGTGTTGATTTTCCATTCTCATTTTTCAACCAGCCACGCCCGTCTCTGATAAGTCAGTGTCGTCCACGGCCGCCTCGCACGATCGTGGCACTTTGTCAGTGCCCGTGGTGGGGTGGTTGGGTTCGTGATTTCGAAAATTACATGGGATTTTATTCGTACCGCCTCTGCTATGTCAGTACGGAGATTCTGTACTTCCACACAATCACGGCCATGGCCGTGTGAAAAATCGTGTGGTCTGGAAATCTGCACTTTTGGTTAGTTTACAACTAGGTATTTAGAATGAAAAGAAGAAAAGAAAATAAATTGAAAGCAGAATGTGAAAATAAATTGTGTTAGTGCTCAAGTTGCCTCCTGAGAAGCGCTCGTTTATAGCCTTAAGCTAGACTCTCGTATTTGAAAAATCAGGGAGGTTTAAAGGTTTGAATATCTTTCCTCATGCGTACAGTTCTATTTTCTTGATAAAGTTTGAGTAGAGAAACGTGTACCTTAAAAGTGCCGAATATGGGGTTGCTTACCTCGACTGTTCCGTATGGGAAGATATTGTATACCTCAAGGGGATTTCTTCATTTGCTTTCAGGTCTGACATGGTGATTCGAGGATCTAATTTATCTAACAGTACCTGGTCTCCTATTTTGAAGTGGTTTGATGTTCCTATGACTCTTCTGGGGGCTCCTTCGGTTTTTCTTTGTGCGGTTCTGGTTCCTCTTTAAAGTGTGTCTTCCACTCTTCTAATCTGTCGTCCTTAAGGCTTCGCTCCTTGTGTAATTCTTCTGTGTTGGCACGAGGTCCATGATTTGCCTTAGGTTTGTATCCTTGTGGTGTTTCTTGTGGTGAAAGTTGAACAACCTGGTTATCAACTGAATTTGCTTTTTCACCTTCATCAATTGTTGTCCTGGCCGAGTCAAGAGCTTGTAAACTGATCGATTCATCACCTACCTGAAGTATGAGTTCTCTTGTGCTAACATCAATTTTAGTTCGAGCAGTTGCTAAAAAGGGTCTTCCTAAAATTAAGGGAACCGAATTATCCTCTTCCATGTCTAAGACAACAAAATCTACTGGGAAAATGAATTTATCAATTTTTACAAGAACATATTCAATAATACCCCTAGGAATTCTAACAGTTTTATCATCTAATTGAATGCTCATCCTAGTTTGTTTAGGTTTCCCTAGACCTAGTTGTTTAAACATTATATAAGGCATGGCATTTATACTTGCCCCTAAATCAGCTAATGCATTATCAACGGTTAGTCTACCAATTAAACGTGGAATTGTAAAACTCCCTGGATCTTTTTGCTTCTGCAATAGTCTATTATATAACATTGCTGAGCATACCGCGTTTAATTCTAGTGTGTCTCTTCGTCTAATTTGGGCTTGTTTGTCAAGAGCTATTTTAAAAATTTCCTCGAATCTGGCATCTGAAAAAGAGATTCAAGAAGAGGTAAGTTGATATGTAATTTCTTTAAAAGTTTAAGAAACTTATCGAACTGTTCCTCTGTATCATCTCTCTTCATCGCTTCGGGATAAGGTATGCGAGGTTGGTACTCTTTGATTACCGATTTTGGCTTTTCCTGTGTTACATCTACTTTACCTTCTTTTACCTCGTTTCCTTGTATTGAATTGGGTTCATCTAACCCTATACTATCATGAGCTGTGATGGCTTGGATTTTCTCCTTTAGGTTAATCTTAGTGTTGCTTGGTAGACGCCCTTGCGGTTGTTGGAACATTAACTTTGCGAGTTGTCCAACTGACTTAGTAAGTTCCCCAACTTGGCTCTTGATCTCTTCAATTGATGTTCGTTGGTTTGTTTCAGTGTTTTGGAAACGGTTTTCTGTGGCTTCCATGAATTTTGTCAGCATCTCTTCAAGGTTTGGCTTCTTTTCCTGTGGATAGGACTGATTTTGGAAATTTTGAGGAGGTTGTTGTCTTTGATTTCCTTGATTTCCTTGACCTCCCCATGTAAAATTTTGGTGGTTCCTCCAACCTGGATTATAAGTATTACTATAAGGGTTATTATTAGATCTGAAATTATTACCTATATAGTTCATCTGTTCGCTCTCTGCGCCCAGTTGGTAGGGTGGGTACTCAGGATTCGCCATAGTTCCACTTGCGTCGCACTGCATTACTGGATGTGCCTGCAAAGAACATAAACTATCAAGCTTTTTATTCATCATCTCTACCTGTGTTGATAGCATGGTCATTGTATCGAGGTTAAAAAATCCGGCCGATTTAGTTGGTTTGGTCCTTGTAACCTGCCACTGATAGTTATTCAGTGACACCTCTTCAATAAACTCGTAGGCTGCTTCAGGAGTTCTGTTGTTTAGGGTTCCACCAGCGGCTGTCACAGACCGAATTTGACACTAATCGGAACGGTGGTTTCGGGACCACGAATCTGAGTCCGAGAAATATTTTAATAGTATATTTTGAGTTTATTATATGTGAGTTAATATGTGTGAAAGTTTCGTAGAAAAATTTTATCGTTTAAGTGCTTAATTCGATTAAGGATTAAATCGCGTAAAGTGTGAAAGTGGCATACTAAAGGGAAATGTGCTAATTTGAGCATGGCTTTATAATATGAAGTATATAATGGGTAAATAACCCATTTTAGATGTTAGTGGCCGGCCATGGACAAGTTTGTCCTTAAGTTAAAATGTTTAGTTATTTTTAATTATAAGGTTAGTTTAGTAATTTGGTATTTATTTATTATATGTTAAAATAACCAAGAAAAGAAAGCCATCATCTTTTCACTCATCCATGGCCGAATGTGGAGGAAGAAATAAGCTTTAGGTTCTTTGAAATTTCGGCACTTTGAAGCTAAAATTCAAGGTGAGTTTTTTAGTTAGTTTTCGATAAATTTTACGTTTTTGAGATCGTTGCTTTGAACTGTAGTTGACCCATGTTAGAATTTTTGAAAATGAGCATGTATGAGGTTCGGCCATTGCTAGGTTCTTGTGATTTTTGGTGTTTTATGATTTTAGGTAAATGATATGTTAAAGATTAGTATATATTTGCATTGGAAATTTTAGTAAATTTGAGTATTTTGGGTTAATTTATAAAAATAAAAATTTGAGAGGGCTTAAATGCAAAATAGATGAAAGAAATGGACTTATATAGTCCTTATACATATTCGGCCCTTGAGTGTTGTATTGAAATTTTGTGTAATTTGAGTTTTATGCAAATAGGACTAAATTGTAAAAATGTGAAAACCTAGGGGTAAAATGGTAATTTGCCTATTTATGTGCTTAGGGACTAAATTGAAATGAAATGTACTTGAATGAGCTCAATTTTAATGTATTTAGATCAAGAACAAAGAAAAACAGATTTGGATCGGGGAAAGACGAAGGTTATTGAATAGCCGGTCTACGCGGTCCGTCGACTGTCGAGGTAAGTCCCTAAGCTGGATTATATTAAAGAATGCATTATGAATGTATTTAATGACAATTTTTGATAAATTTGGATATATTTTCATGTGATAGCCGAATGTAAAAATATTACATTGAATTGGATATGTTTTGTTATACAATGTTATAATAGTTTTATTTGTGCAAAGTGAATAAGTTTAGTTGAATTGGAAATGTGATGGAATTATGAAATTTAAGTGATAAGTGGTTATGATACTATTGAAATGTTCATTGAAGTGTTGAAAATGTTGATATCTCAGGCTTTAAGCCTAGCCGGCCTAGTGCCGGTGACTTATTTCGGGCTCTGAGCCTAGCAGGCCTCGTGCCGGTGACATATTCGGGCTTATCGCCTAGCAGGCCTCGTGCCGGTGACATATTCGGGCTCATTGCCTAGCAGGCTTAATGCCGGTGTTTTAAGTTATAGATTTTGAGTTACATAGGCCTGGGGCCAGTATGTGAAGTTCAATTAAAAAGCTTAGAAGGTTTTATACCGGTGAATTTCTCGTTTGTACTTTATTTACGTAGTCAAGACCTTTAAGCAATAAAGGTAAGTTTATGTCTTGGAAATGAACTTGTTATTTTGGCCACAAGGTATGCATTTTATATGTTAATACTAAGTATACATGTGCTATGGTTGTGATCGAATAGAAAAATGAAAGAATGAGTTATATTATATACTTGGTTGTGATGTTATAAATGCGAAATATATATATTATGTCAAGTGGTTAATAGACATGCGAAATTTGAGTGTGATTAAAATGTTCATGTAAGTAAAGTTATATTACTAAGTTATGTGAAGTGATGATGCCCTGTTAAGTACTTGCAAATAAAGTATAAATGTTAATATCATGGATTAGTTTATATTAGGTTTGGTTGGTTAAGAATTATAATAATGCTTGAGACTTGCTAAGCTAATGAGCTTACTCTATTTTTGTTTAATTGTTTTGTTGGTTAGATTCTGGTCAAGCTACAGGTTCAGAGGATCAACGTTGAAGTCCACCACACTATCAACTCTTTTGGTACTCCTTTAGTTTGCTTTATTTTAGATAAAGGCATGTATAGGAGGGAATATGTCCTTGTTTGGGTAGAAACCTTATTATTTTATGTATTATAGCCATACGAATATGGCTTATGTTCTATATTTATTAATGTGGATACATATGGTTTAATGATCTAGTGATGCATATGAGTATATTATTATGATGCATGGATATTAGGAATTGTATTTGGGTATATTTCGGTTATAATCTAGTTGCATATTGTATATATATATACACATCAGTTGGTCATGGCATATATGTGTGATGTGTTTAGTTGTGTAATATCGATAAAAATTAAATATGCATGTTTTGCTTGAATGTGAAATATAGAAAAAAAAAAGATCAATCTCATGAGTTATGTATTCGGTAATACATGGTATTAAGTAGAAAATGTACTTGGATGTTATATTTGGTTTTTGGATTGCATTTGTACATGACTAATAAATATTATATGCTTGGTTCGAATATGTCTTTTCAAATAATTTAAGTATATATTTTGTTTTATGGATTATATGGAGACGATCTTAAATTGTTAGATCAAAGTATCACTTAATCATGTATATGAATGATTAAATGTCATAATTTCGTCTGAATTATTAAAGAAAATGTGATTATGTGTAAGATAGGTGTTACATGAATTGAGTACACTATTAGTTGTTTTGTGCTTTCAAATGGTTTAAATTAAAATGGTCATATGCGCATGATCTTGTAAATAGAAAAGAAGTAGGTTTAGTCTTTATTAATTGTGCCAAGTTTATTTGTTCATAATGACCATTTCCAATACCGCATATGATGTTGGATATTAAACTTTGTGAAATGTTTTGTTTGGTCTATTAAGTTCATGTATATATTATGAGAATAAGTGATTAATAGTTATTAAGTATTCGAATGTCATTATAATGATAAGCTCATGATTTATGTATGTATTTTTAAGGCATTTTGTGTGACTTTAAGACATGTGTATTGACTTGAAAATATGATATAGGTTTGAAATGAATTCGATTGAACTTTGAGATATGATTAGTATATTTGGTGTGATTAATAATTTAAGACTAATATTTAATTAGCAAAATGTTATATCTATATATGTAATTGTGAATAGGTTTTATGTGATTATGTGAATGTACGAAAGCTGTATTTTCTTTGAAAATGCCTCGTAACCCTAATCCGGCGACGGATATGGGTTAGGGGTGTTACATTTTAGTGGTATCAGAGCTTATGGTTTAGTCGATTCTAGGACTACCGTAGCGGGTGAGGGTCTAGCTATACATGCCTTTATTGTATATTTGATAGTGTGGTGACTTCTGACATTCTGAACTGTGTTTTATATAGTAAATGGACACTGATCCTGAAAGAGCCGTAGCGGATGATGTAGAGACTGTAGCGCCTGACCGTGCACACGGATCAGTGCCGGTAGACTCTGGACCAGTTTCGGGTAGCCACGAGGGGAGACTAAACAAGCCTTCTATCAGATGATGAACGAGTGGTTTACCCAGTTTATTCAGACTAACCCGGCTGTACACCAACCTACACCCCCCGAATAATCCAACTCCGATACCTTCAGCACCCCCGATGATAAATCCGATGAGATCTAGTAGGCCTCCAGTTGATAAAATCAGGAAATTTGGGGCCGAAGAATTCAGGGCCAATGATGATGATGACGCAGAGCGAGCCGAAATGTGGCTTGATAACACTATTCGAGTACTTGATGAGCTATCTTGTACTCCAGACGAATGCCTGAAGTGTGCTATATCTTTACTTCGGGACACTGCATATCACTGGTGGAAGACACTAGTATCAGTGGTTCTGAAAGAAAAAGTGACGTGGGATTTCTTCCAGAATGAATTCCGCAAGAAATATATCAGCCAGAGGTTCATCGACCAGGAACGTAAAGAATTTCTTGAACTAAAACAGGGGCAAATGACCGTGACTGAATATGAGCGAAAATTTGTCAAATTGAGCCGATATGCTCGGGAGTGTGTATCAACTGAAGCCATTATGTGCAAAAGGTTCGAAGACGGTTTGAATGAAGATTTAAAGTTACTTGTTGGCATTCTTGAAATCAAAGAGTTTGTGACACTAGTCGAGTGAGCTTGCAAAGCTGAAGAGCTCGGGAATGAGAAAAGAAAGGCTGAGACAGAAGCTAGAGACACTCGTAAGAGATCGTCGGGTAAGAATTTCCATTCTGCATCTATGAAGTTCAGAGATGACTTCAGCTGACATAAAGCTACTTCAGATTTACCTAGACGTGATCGACCTCCAGTGGGCTCCCGAGCTACCTCGATGGCCAGTGTTGGTAACGCTCCACAGAATCGAGTTGAATGCAAGCACTGTGGGAAATGGCATTCCGGGAGTTGTAGATTCCATGACCGGTCTTGCTTTAAATGTGGATCGTCAGATCATTTTATTAGAGAATGTCCGATGTTAGCTGAACAGAATATAGTTCAGAACATTAAGTCGAGCAACACGTCAGCGCGAGGCAGACCACCCAGACATTCAGGCAATGTAGGTGGTAGTCAGAGAGGAATGAAGAACACTGCAATTTGATCCGAGGCTAGAGCACCAGCTAGAGCTTATGCTGTACGAGCTAGAGAGGATGCTTCGTCCCCAGACGTTATTAGTGGTACTTTCACACTTTATGATACTACTGTGATTGCATTGATTGACCCTGGTTCGACTCATTCATATGTGTGTGAAACTTTTGTATCCAGTAAGACTCTACCTGTTGAGTCTACTGAGTTTGTGATCCGTGTGTCCAACCCTTTGGGTCGCTGTGTACTTCTTGATAAAGTGTGTAAAAGTTGCCCGTTGATGATTCGAGATTCTTGTTTCCCAGCTGAGCTAATGTTGTTGCCCTTCGATGAGTTTGATATAATTCTGGGAATGGATTGGCTAACTTTGTATGATGCAGTGGTGAATTGTAAAAGAAAGATCACTGATTTGAGATGCCAAAATGGTGAGATCATTCGGGTTGAATCCAATAATTTGGATGGGTTGCCTACAGTAATATCCTTGATGTTAGCTCGAAAATACGTGAGGAAAGGGTGTGAACCTTATTTGGCCTATGTATTGGATAATAAAGTGTCTGAGAAACAAATTGAATCTGTATCGGTTGTGTGCGAATACTCAGATGTGTTTCCTGAAGAATTACCGAGTTTACCATCAGTGCGAGAGATTGAGTTTGGTATTGAGCTAGTACCAGGGACGACTCCGATTTCGATAGCTTCGTATCGGATGGCACCTGCCGAGTTGAAAGAGTTGAAAGCACAGTTGCAAGAGTTGACAGATAGGGGCTTTGCACGACCAAGTTTCTCTCCTTGGGGTGCACCGGTTTTATTTGTGAAAAAGAAAGATGGGACTATGCGAATGTGTATCGACTATCGACAACTAAATAAGGTAACTATAAAGAATAAGTACCCGTTACCTCGGATTGATGACTTGTTCGATCAGTTGAAAGGGGCCTCAGTATTTTCGAAGATAGATTTGAGATCGGGTTATTATCAGTTGCGAGTCAGAGATACAGATGTACCAAAGACTGCATTCCGGACGAGGTACGGACATTTTGAATTTCTGGTTATGCCTTTTGGGCTCACTAATGCACCTGCTGTTTTTATGGATTTGATGAATCGGGTTTTCAGACAGTTTTTGGATCGGTTTGTAGTAGTGTTTATTGATGATATACTGATCTACTCTAGAGATGAAATCGAGCATGCCGAGCATCTGAGATTAGTGCTACAAACTTTGCGAAATCAACAGTTGTATGTGAAGTTTAGTAAATGTGAGTTCTGGATGAAAGAGGGCAGTTTCTTGGGACATGTGGTTTCAGCATCAGGTATTCGAGTTGATCCGAACAAAATCTCAGCTATATTGGATTGGAAGCCACCGAAAAATGTTTCCGAGATTCGAAGTTTTCTGGGACTTGCGGGCTACTACAGACGGTTTGTGAAAGGTTTTTCTGTGATAGCTACACCTTTGAAAAAGTTATTACAGAAAGATGTCAAGTTCGAGTGGTCGAAAAATTGTCAGAAAAGTTTTGATCAGTTGAAAGCTCTTTTGACGGAAGCCCCAGTGTTAGCTCAACCTGAATCGGGTAAAGAATTCGTTGTGTATTCTAATGCTTCATTAAGTGGTTTGGGCTACGTGTTGATGCAGGAAACCGCATGAAAGAAATTACCCGACGCATGATTTAGAGCTTGCAGCCATTGTGTTTGCACTGAAGATTTGGCGTCATTACTTATTCGGCGAGAAATGTCACGTTTACTCGGATCACAAGAGTTTGAAGTACTTGATGACTCAGAAAGACCTGAACTTAAGACAGCGCAGATGGTTAGAATTGCTAAAAGATTACGAATTGGTAATTGACTATCATCCGGGAAAAGCTAACATTGTTGCAGATGCACTAAGCAGAAAATCATTGTTTACTCTTCGTGCGTTGAACGCACATTTGGTTATGACGGGTGATGGTTCGATCATAGCTGAGATGATGGCTAGACCGTTGTTTATTCAGCAAATTAGTGATGCACAGAAAGTTGACAAAGATATGACTTCTAGACGAGCACAATGTGAAAATGATGCAGAGTCAGAATTTCGAATTGATAAAAATGACTGTTTGAACTATAAAGGCCGATTGTGTGTACCAAGAAATGCTGACCTGATTCAGATGGTATTGGATGAAGCTCATAATAGTCAAATGTCGATACATCCGGGTAGCACAAAGATGTATAATGACTTGAAACAGTTCTATTGGTGGCCGGGCATGAAACGAGATATATCTGAATTTGTTTCGAAATGCTTAGTTTGTCTGCAAGTAAAAGCTGAGCATCAAGTGCCATCCAGACTACTTCAGCCAATCATGATACCTGAATGGAAATGGGATAGAATTACAATGGATTTTGTATCTGGTCTCCCCATGGCACCGAGTAGGAAAGATGCCGTCTGGGTTATAGTTGATAGACTGACTAAATCAGCTCATTTTGTGCCGGTTCGTACAGACTTTTCACTCGATAAACTTGCTGAATTGTACGTATCGCAGATTGTGAGATTGCATGGTGTACCGAGTTCCATTGTTTCAGACAGAGACCCGAGATTCACATCGCGGTTTTGGAAGAAGTTGCAAGATGCTTTAGGTACTAAACTTCATTTTAGTACAGCCTTTCAACTGCAGACAGACGGTCAGTCCGAACGAACTATTCAGATACTTGAGGACATGTTGAGATGTTGCGTTATTGAGTTTGAAGGTACGTGGGAACAATACCTACCTTTGATTGAATTTGCTTACAATAACAACTTTCAATCTAGTATCAAAATGGCACCCTACGAAGCTTTGTACGGTCGTAAATGTTGAACACCGTTGTATTGGACTGAGCTCAGTGAAAACAAAATACACGGGGTTGATTTGATCAAAGAAACTGAACAAAAAGTGGCTATGATTAGAGATACTTTGAAAGATGCCTTAGACCGACAAAAGTCTTATGCTGATTTAAAACGTAAAGATGTTGAATTTCAAGTCGGAGATCGAGTATTCTTGAAAGTTTCTCCGTGGAAAAAAGTACTTCGATTTGGTCAGAAAGGCAAACTTAGTCCGAGATTCATCGGACCTTATGAAATCACTGAGCGTATTGGGCCTGTTGCTTATAGATTGAAGTTGCCCTCTGAGTTAGAAAAGATACATGACGTATTTCATGTTTCGATGCTTCGTAAGTACAGATCAGATCCGTCTCATGTGATCACACCGTCAGAGATTGAAATCCGATCCGATTTGACATATGATGAAGAACCGATCCGTATCTTAGCTCGGGAAATGAAAGAGTTGAGAAATAAGAGAATTCCATTAGTGAAGGTACTATGGAATCGTCACGGAGTTGAAGAGGCTACGTGGGAGTCTGAGGATTCAATGAGGCAACAATATCCAACCTTGTTTAACGGTAAGATTTTCGGGGACGAAAATCCTTAAGGGGGGAGAGTTGTCACAGACCAAATTTGACCCTAATGGGAACGGTGGTTTCGGGACCACGAATCTGAGTCCGAGAAATATTTTAATAGTATATTTTGAGTTTATTATATGTGAGTTAATATGTGTGAAAGTTTCGTAGAAAAATTTTATCATTTAAGTGCTTAATTCGATTAAGGATTAAATCGCGTAAAGTGTGAAAGTGGCATACTAAAGTGAAATGTGCTAATTTGAGCATGGCTTTATAATATGAAGTATATAATGGGTAAATAACCCATTTTAGATGTTAGTGGCCGGCCATGGACAAGTTTGTCCTTAAGTTAAAATGTTTAGTTATTTTTAATTATAAGGTTAGTTTAGTAATTTGGTATTTATTTATTATATGTTAAAATAACCAAGAAAAGAAAGCCATCATCTTTTCACTCATCCATGGCCGAATGTGGAGGAAGAAATAAGCTTTAGGTTCTTTGAAATTTCGGCACTTTGAAGCTAAAATTCAAGGTGAGTTTTTAGTTAGTTTTCGATAAATTTTACGTTTTTGAGATCGTTGCTTCGAACTGTAGTTGACCCATGTTAGAATTTTTGAAAATGAGCATGTATGGGGTTCGACCATTGCTAGGTTCTTGTGATTTTTGGTGTTTTATGATTTTAGGTAAATGATATGTTAAAGATTAGTATATATTTGCATTGGAAATTTTAGTAAATTTGAGTATTTTGGGTTAATTTGTAAAAATAAAAATTTGAGAGGGCTTAAATGCAAAATAGATGAAAGAAATGGACTTATATAGTCCTTATACATATTCAGCCCTTGAGTGTTGTATTGAAATTTTGTGTAATTTGAGTTTTATACAAATAGGACTAAATTGTAAAAATGTGAAAACCTAGGGGTAAAATGGTAATTTACCTATTTATGTGCTTAGGGACTAAATTGAAATGGAATGTACTTGAATGAGCTCAATTTTAATGTATTTAGATCAAGAACAAAGAAAAACGGATTTGTATCGGGGAAAGACGAAGGTTATTGAATAGCAGGTCTACGCGGTCCGTCGACTGTCGAGGTAAGTCCCTAAGCTGGATTATATTAAAGAATGCATTATGAATGTATTTAATGACAATTTTTGATAAATTTGGATATATTTTCATGTGATAGCCGGATTTAAAAATATTATATTGAATTGGATATGTTTTGTTAGACAATCTTATAATAGTTTTATTTGTGAAAAGTGAATAAGCTTAGTTGAATTGGAAATGTGATGGAATTATGAAATTTAAGTGATAAGTGGTTATGATACTATTGAAATGTTCATTGAAGTTGAAAATGTTGATATCTCAGGCTTTAAGCCTAGCAGGCACAGTGCCGGTGACTTATTTCGGGCTCTGAGCCTAGCAGGCCTCGTGCCAGTGACATATTAAGGCTTATCGCCTAGCAGGCCTCGTGCCGGTGACATATTCGGGCTCATTGCCTAGCAGGCTTAATGCCGGTGTTTTAAGTTACAGATTTTGAGTTACATAGGCCTGGGGCCAGTATGTGAAGTTCAATTAAAAAGCTTAGAAGGTTTTATATCGGTGAATTTCTCGTTTATACTTTATTTACGTAGTCAAGACCTTTAAGAAATAAAGGTAAGTTTATGTCTTGGAAATGAACTTGTTATTTCGGTCACAAGGTATGCATTTTATATGTTAATACTAAGTATACATGTGCTATGGTTGTGATCGAATAGAAAAATGAAAGAATGAGTTATATTATATACTTGGTTGTGATGTTATAAATGCGAAATATATATATATATATTATGTCAAGTGGTTAATAGACATGCGAAATTTGAGTGTGATTAAAATGCTCATGTAAGTAAAGTTATATTACTAAGTTATATGAAGTGATGATGCCCTATTAAATACTTGCAAATAAAGTATAAATGTTAATATCATGGATTAGTTTATATTAGGTTTGGTTGGTTAAGAATTATAATAATGCTTGAGACTTGCTAAGCTAATGAGCTTACTCCGTTTTTGTTTAATTGTTCTGTTGGTTAGATTCTGGTCAAGCTACAGGTTCAGAGGATCAACGTTGAAGTCCACCACACTATCAACTCTTTTGGTACTCCTTTAGTTTGCTTTATTTTAGATAAAGGCATGTATAGGAGGGAATATGTCCTTGTTTGGGTAGAAACCTTATTATTTTATGTATTATAGCCATACGAATATGGCTTATGTTCTATATTTATTAATGTGGAGACATGGTTTAATGATCTAGTGATGCATATGAGTATATTATTATGATGCATGGATATTAGGAATTGTATTTGGGTATATTTCGGTTATAATCTAGTTGCATATTGTATATATATATACACATAGGTTGGTCATGGCATATATGTGTGATGTGTTTAGTTGTGTAATATCGATAAAAATTAAATATACATGTTTTGCTTGAATGTGAAATATAGAAAAAAAAAAGATCAATCTCATGAGTTATGTATTCGGTAATACATGGTATTAAGTAGAAAATGTACTTGGATGTTATATTTGGTTTTTGGATTGCATTTGTACATGACTAATAAATATTATATGCTTGGTTCGAATATGTCTTTTCAAATAATTTAAGTATATATTTTGTTTTATGGATTATATGGAGACGATCTTAAATTGTTAGATCAAAGTATCACTTAATCATGTATATGAATGATTAAATGTCATAATTTCGTCTGAATTATTAAAGAAAATGTGATTATGTGTAAGATAGGTGTTACATGAATTGAGTACACTATTAGTTGTTTTGTGCTTTCAAATGGTTTAAATTAAAATGGTCATATGCGCATGATCTTGTAAATAGAAAAGAAGTAGGTTTAGTCTTTATTAATTGTGCCAAGTTTATTTGTTCATAATGACCATTTCCAATACCGCATATGATGTTGGATATTAAACTTTGTGAAATGTTTTGTTTGGTCTATTAAGTTCATGTATATATTTATGAGAATAAGTGATTAATAGTTATTAAGTATTCGAATGTCATTATAATGATAAGCTCATGATTTATGTATGTATTTTTAAGGCATTTTGTGTGACTTTAAGACATGTGTATTGACTTGAAAATATGATATAGGTTTGAAATGAATTCGATTGAACTTTGAGATATGATTAGTATATTTGGTGTGATTAATAATTTAAGACTAATATTTAATTAGCAAAATGTTATATCTATATATGTAATTGTGAATAGGTTTTATGTGATTATGTGAATGTACGAAAGCTGTATTTTCTTTGAAAATGCCTCGTAACCCTAATCCGGCGACGGATATGGGTTAGGGGTGTTACATTTTAGTGGTATCAGAGCTTACGGTTTAGTCGATTCTAGGACTACCGTAGCGGGTGAGGGTCTAGCTATACATGCCTTTATTGTATATTTGATAGTGTGGTGACTTCTGACATTCTGAACTGTGTTTTATATAGTAAATGGACACTGATCCTGAAAGAGCCGTAGCGGATGATGTAGAGACTGTAGCGCCTGACCGTGCACACGGATCAGTGCCGGTAGACTCTGGACCAGTTTCGGGTAGCCACGAGGGGAGACTAAACAAGCCTTCTATCAGATGATGAACGAGTGGTTTACCCAGTTTATTCAGACTAACCCGGCTGTACACCAACCTACACCCCCCGAATAATCCAACTCCGATACCTTCAGCACCCCCGATGATAAATCCGATGAGATCTAGTAGGCCTCCAGTTGATAAAATCAGGAAATTTGGGGCCGAAGAATTCAGGGCCAATGATGATGATGACGCAGAGCGAGCCGAAATGTGGCTTGATAACACTATTCGAGTACTTGATGAGCTATCTTGTACTCCAGACGAATGCCTGAAGTGTGCTATATCTTTACTTCGGGACACTGCATATCACTGGTGGAAGACACTAGTATCAGTGGTTCTGAAAGAAAAAGTGACGTGGGATTTCTTCCAGAATGAATTCCGCAAGAAATATATCAGCCAGAGGTTCATCGACCAGGAACGTAAAGAATTTCTTGAACTAAAACAGGGGCAAATGACCGTGACTGAATATGAGCGAAAATTTGTCAAATTGAGCCGATATGCTCGGGAGTGTGTATCAACTGAAGCCATTATGTGCAAAAGGTTCGAAGACGGTTTGAATGAAGATTTAAAGTTACTTGTTGGCATTCTTGAAATCAAAGAGTTTGTGACACTAGTCGAGTGAGCTTGCAAAGCTGAAGAGCTCGGGAATGAGAAAAGAAAGGCTGAGACAGAAGCTAGAGACACTCGTAAGAGATCGTCGGGTAAGAATTTCCATTCTGCATCTATGAAGTTCAGAGATGACTTCAGCTGACATAAAGCTACTTCAGATTTACCTAGACGTGATCGACCTCCAGTGGGCTCCCGAGCTACCTCGATGGCCAGTGTTGGTAACGCTCCACAGAATCGAGTTGAATGCAAGCACTGTGGGAAATGGCATTCCGGGAGTTGTAGATTCCATGACCGGTCTTGCTTTAAATGTGGATCGTCAGATCATTTTATTAGAGAATGTCCGATGTTAGCTGAACAGAATATAGTTCAGAACATTAAGTCGAGCAACACGTCAGCGCGAGGCAGACCACCCAGACATTCAGGCAATGTAGGTGGTAGTCAGAGAGGAATGAAGAACACTGCAATTTGATCCGAGGCTAGAGCACCAGCTAGAGCTTATGCTGTACGAGCTAGAGAGGATGCTTCGTCCCCAGACGTTATTAGTGGTACTTTCACACTTTATGATACTACTGTGATTGCATTGATTGACCCTGGTTCGACTCATTCATATGTGTGTGAAACTTTTGTATCCAGTAAGACTCTACCTGTTGAGTCTACTGAGTTTGTGATCCGTGTGTCCAACCCTTTGGGTCGCTGTGTACTTCTTGATAAAGTGTGTAAAAGTTGCCCGTTGATGATTCGAGATTCTTGTTTCCCAGCTGAGCTAATGTTGTTGCCCTTCGATGAGTTTGATATAATTCTGGGAATGGATTGGCTAACTTTGTATGATGCAGTGGTGAATTGTAAAAGAAAGATCACTGATTTGAGATGCCAAAATGGTGAGATCATTCGGGTTGAATCCAATAATTTGGATGGGTTGCCTACAGTAATATCCTTGATGTTAGCTCGAAAATACGTGAGGAAAGGGTGTGAACCTTATTTGGCCTATGTATTGGATAATAAAGTGTCTGAGAAACAAATTGAATCTGTATCGGTTGTGTGCGAATACTCAGATGTGTTTCCTGAAGAATTACCGAGTTTACCATCAGTGCGAGAGATTGAGTTTGGTATTGAGCTAGTACCAGGGACGACTCCGATTTCGATAGCTTCGTATCGGATGGCACCTGCCGAGTTGAAAGAGTTGAAAGCACAGTTGCAAGAGTTGACAGATAGGGGCTTTGCACGACCAAGTTTCTCTCCTTGGGGTGCACCGGTTTTATTTGTGAAAAAGAAAGATGGGACTATGCGAATGTGTATCGACTATCGACAACTAAATAAGGTAACTATAAAGAATAAGTACCCGTTACCTCGGATTGATGACTTGTTCGATCAGTTGAAAGGGGCCTCAGTATTTTCGAAGATAGATTTGAGATCGGGTTATTATCAGTTGCGAGTCAGAGATACAGATGTACCAAAGACTGCATTCCGGACGAGGTACGGACATTTTGAATTTCTGGTTATGCCTTTTGGGCTCACTAATGCACCTGCTGTTTTTATGGATTTGATGAATCGGGTTTTCAGACAGTTTTTGGATCGGTTTGTAGTAGTGTTTATTGATGATATACTGATCTACTCTAGAGATGAAATCGAGCATGCCGAGCATCTGAGATTAGTGCTACAAACTTTGCGAAATCAGCAGTTGTATGTGAAGTTTAGTAAATGTGAGTTCTGGATGAAAGAGGGCAGTTTCTTGGGACATGTGGTTTCAGCATCAGGTATTCGAGTTGATCCGAACAAAATCTCAGCTATATTGGATTGGAAGCCACCGAAAAATGTTTCCGAGATTCGAAGTTTTCTGGGACTTGCGGGCTACTACAGACGGTTTGTGAAAGGTTTTTCTGTGATAGCTACACCTTTGAAAAAGTTATTACAGAAAGATGTCAAGTTCGAGTGGTCGAAAAATTGTCAGAAAAGTTTTGATCAGTTGAAAGCTCTTTTGACGGAAGCCCCAGTGTTAGCTCAACCTGAATCGGGTAAAGAATTCGTTGTGTATTCTAATGCTTCATTAAGTGGTTTGGGCTACGTGTTGATGCAGGAAACCGCATGAAAGAAATTACCCGACGCATGATTTAGAGCTTGCAGCCATTGTGTTTGCACTGAAGATTTGGCGTCATTACTTATTCGGCGAGAAATGTCACGTTTACTCGGATCACAAGAGTTTGAAGTACTTGATGACTCAGAAAGACCTGAACTTAAGACAGCGCAGATGGTTAGAATTGCTAAAAGATTACGAATTGGTAATTGACTATCATCCGGGAAAAGCTAACATTGTTGCAGATGCACTAAGCAGAAAATCATTGTTTACTCTTCGTGCGTTGAACGCACATTTGGTTATGACGGGTGATGGTTCGATCATAGCTGAGATGATGGCTAGACCGTTGTTTATTCAGCAAATTAGTGATGCACAGAAAGTTGACAAAGATATGACTTCTAGACGAGCACAATGTGAAAATGATGCAGAGTCAGAATTTCGAATTGATAAAAATGACTGTTTGAACTATAAAGGCCGATTGTGTGTACCAAGAAATGCTGACCTGATTCAGATGGTATTGGATGAAGCTCATAATAGTCAAATGTCGATACATCCGGGTAGCACAAAGATGTATAATGACTTGAAACAGTTCTATTGGTGGCCGGGCATGAAACGAGATATATCTGAATTTGTTTCGAAATGCTTAGTTTGTCTGCAAGTAAAAGCTGAGCATCAAGTGCCATCCAGACTACTTCAGCCAATCATGATACCTGAATGGAAATGGGATAGAATTACAATGGATTTTGTATCTGGTCTCCCCATGGCACCGAGTAGGAAAGATGCCGTCTGGGTTATAGTTGATAGACTGACTAAATCAGCTCATTTTGTGCCGGTTCGTACAGACTTTTCACTCGATAAACTTGCTGAATTGTACGTATCGCAGATTGTGAGATTGCATGGTGTACCGAGTTCCATTGTTTCAGACAGAGACCCGAGATTCACATCGCGGTTTTGGAAGAAGTTGCAAGATGCTTTAGGTACTAAACTTCATTTTAGTACAGCCTTTCAACCGCAGACAGACGGTCAGTCCGAACGAACTATTCAGATACTTGAGGACATGTTGAGATGTTGCGTTATTGAGTTTGAAGGTACGTGGGAACAATACCTACCTTTGATTGAATTTGCTTACAATAACAACTTTCAATCTAGTATCAAAATGGCACCCTACGAAGCTTTGTACGGTCGTAAATGTTGAACACCGTTGTATTGGACTGAGCTCAGTGAAAACAAAATACACGGGGTTGATTTGATCAAAGAAACTGAACAAAAAGTGGCTATGATTAGAGATACTTTGAAAGATGCCTTAGACCGACAAAAGTCTTATGCTGATTTAAAACGTAAAGATGTTGAATTTCAAGTCGGAGATCGAGTATTCTTGAAAGTTTCTCCGTGGAAAAAAGTACTTCGATTTGGTCAGAAAGGCAAACTTAGTCCGAGATTCATCGGACCTTATGAAATCACTGAGCGTATTGGGCCTGTTGCTTATAGATTGAAGTTGCCCTCTGAGTTAGAAAAGATACATGACGTATTTCATGTTTCGATGCTTCGTAAGTATAGATCAGATCCGTCTCATGTGATCACACCGTCAGAGATTGAAATCCGATCCGATTTGACATATGATGAAGAACCGATCCGTATCTTAGCTCGGGAAATGAAAGAGTTGAGAAATAAGAGAATTCCATTAGTGAAGGTACTATGGAATCGTCACGGAGTTGAAGAGGCTACGTGGGAGTCTGAGGATTCAATGAGGCAACAATATCCAACCTTGTTTAACGGTAAGATTTTCGGGGACGAAAATCCTTAAGGGGGGAGAGTTGTCACAGACCAAATTTGACCCTAATGGGAACGGTGGTTTCGGGACCACGAATCTGAGTCCGAGAAATATTTTAATAGTATATTTTGAGTTTATTATATGTGAGTTAATATGTGTGAAAGTTTCGTAGAAAAATTTTATCATTTAAGTGCTTAATTCGATTAAGGATTAAATCGCGTAAAGTGTGAAAGTGGCATACTAAAGTGAAATGTGCTAATTTGAGCATGGCTTTATAATATGAAGTATATAATGGGTAAATAACCCATTTTAGATGTTAGTGGCCGGCCATGGACAAGTTTGTCCTTAAGTTAAAATGTTTAGTTATTTTTAATTATAAGGTTAGTTTAGTAATTTGGTATTTATTTATTATATGTTAAAATAACCAAGAAAAGAAAGCCATCATCTTTTCACTCATCCATGGCCGAATGTGGAGGAAGAAATAAGCTTTAGGTTCTTTGAAATTTCGGCACTTTGAAGCTAAAATTCAAGGTGAGTTTTTAGTTAGTTTTCGATAAATTTTACGTTTTTGAGATCGTTGCTTCGAACTGTAGTTGACCCATGTTAGAATTTTTGAAAATGAGCATGTATGGGGTTCGACCATTGCTAGGTTCTTGTGATTTTTGGTGTTTTATGATTTTAGGTAAATGATATGTTAAAGATTAGTATATATTTGCATTGGAAATTTTAGTAAATTTGAGTATTTTGGGTTAATTTGTAAAAATAAAAATTTGAGAGGGCTTAAATGCAAAATAGATGAAAGAAATGGACTTATATAGTCCTTATACATATTCGGCCCTTGAGTGTTGTATTGAAATTTTGTGTAATTTGAGTTTTATACAAATAGGACTAAATTGTAAAAATGTGAAAACCTAGGGGTAAAATGGTAATTTACCTATTTATGTGCTTAGGGACTAAATTGAAATGGAATGTACTTGAATGAGCTCAATTTTAATGTATTTAGATCAAGAACAAAGAAAAACGGATTTGTATCGGGGAAAGACGAAGGTTATTGAATAGCAGGTCTACGCGGTCCGTCGACTGTCGAGGTAAGTCCCTAAGCTGGATTATATTAAAGAATGCATTATGAATGTATTTAATGACAATTTTTGATAAATTTGGATATATTTTCATGTGATAGCCGGATTTAAAAATATTATATTGAATTGGATATGTTTTGTTAGACAATCTTATAATAGTTTTATTTGTGAAAAGTGAATAAGCTTAGTTGAATTGGAAATGTGATGGAATTATGAAATTTAAGTGATAAGTGGTTATGATACTATTGAAATGTTCATTGAAGTTGAAAATGTTGATATCTCAGGCTTTAAGCCTAGCAGGCACAGTGCCGGTGACTTATTTCGGGCTCTGAGCCTAGCAGGCCTCGTGCCAGTGACATATTAAGGCTTATCGCCTAGCAGGCCTCGTGCCGGTGACATATTCGGGCTCATTGCCTAGCAGGCTTAATGCCGGTGTTTTAAGTTACAGATTTTGAGTTACATAGGCCTGGGGCCAGTATGTGAAGTTCAATTAAAAAGCTTAGAAGGTTTTATATCGGTGAATTTCTCGTTTATACTTTATTTACGTAGTCAAGACCTTTAAGAAATAAAGGTAAGTTTATGTCTTGGAAATGAACTTGTTATTTCGGTCACAAGGTATGCATTTTATATGTTAATACTAAGTATACATGTGCTATGGTTGTGATCGAATAGAAAAATGAAAGAATGAGTTATATTATATACTTGGTTGTGATGTTATAAATGCGAAATATATATATATATATTATGTCAAGTGGTTAATAGACATGCGAAATTTGAGTGTGATTAAAATGCTCATGTAAGTAAAGTTATATTACTAAGTTATATGAAGTGATGATGCCCTATTAAATACTTGCAAATAAAGTATAAATGTTAATATCATGGATTAGTTTATATTAGGTTTGGTTGGTTAAGAATTATAATAATGCTTGAGACTTGCTAAGCTAATGAGCTTACTCCGTTTTTGTTTAATTGTTCTGTTGGTTAGATTCTGGTCAAGCTACAGGTTCAGAGGATCAACGTTGAAGTCCACCACACTATCAACTCTTTTGGTACTCCTTTAGTTTGCTTTATTTTAGATAAAGGCATGTATAGGAGGGAATATGTCCTTGTTTGGGTAGAAACCTTATTATTTTATGTATTATAGCCATACGAATATGGCTTATGTTCTATATTTATTAATGTGGAGACATGGTTTAATGATCTAGTGATGCATATGAGTATATTATTATGATGCATGGATATTAGGAATTGTATTTGGGTATATTTCGGTTATAATCTAGTTGCATATTGTATATATATATACACATAGGTTGGTCATGGCATATATGTGTGATGTGTTTAGTTGTGTAATATCGATAAAAATTAAATATACATGTTTTGCTTGAATGTGAAATATAGAAAAAAAAAAAGATCAATCTCATGAGTTATGTATTCGGCAATACATGGTATTAAGTAGAAAATGTACTTGGATTTATATTTGGTTTTTGGATTGCATTTGTACATGACTAATAAATATTATATGCTTGGTTCGAATATGTCTTTTCAAATAATTTAAGTATACATTTTTTATGGATTATATGGAGACGATCTTAAATTGTTAGATCAAAGTATCACTTAATCATGTATATGAATGAATAAATGTCATGATTTCGTCTGAATTATTAAAGAAAATGTGATTATGTGTAAGATTGGTGTTACATGAATTGAGTACACTATTAGTTGTTTTGTGCTTTCAAATGGTTTAAATTAAAATGGTCATATGCGCATGATCTTGTAAATAGAAAAGAAGTAGGTTTAGTCTTTATTAATTGTGCCAAGTTTATTTGTTCATAATGACCATTTCCAATACCGCATATGATGTTGGATATTAAACTTTGTGAAATGTTTTGTTTGGTCTATTAAGTTCATGTATATATTTATGAGAATAAGTGATTAATAGTTATTAAGTATTCGAATGTCATTATAATGATAAGCTCATGATTTATGTATGTATTTTTAAGGCATTTTGTGTGACTTTAAGACATGTGTATTGACTTGAAAATATGATATAGGTTTGAAATGAATTCGATTAAACTTTGAGATATGATTAGTATATTTGGTGTGATTAATAATTTAAGACTAATATTTAATTAGCAAAATGTTATATCTATATATGTAATTGTGAATAGGTTCTATGTGATTATGTGAATGTACGAAAGCTGTATTTTCTTTGAAAATGCCTCGTAACCCTAATCCGGCGACGGATATGGGTTAGGGGTGTTACAGCGGCTGAATCAATTAGTTGTCTTGTTGAAGGGTTCACACCATTATAGAAAGTTTGGACTTGAAGCCATAAGGGTAAACCATGGTGCGGACACCTTCTCAAGAGATCCTTGTATCCCTCCCATGCATCGTATAATGTCTCTAAATCCATCTGCACAAACGAAGAGATATAATTCCGTAATTTGGCCGTTTTGGCTGGTGGGAAATATTTTAATAAAAAATTTTTGGTCATTTGATCCCACGTAGTGATTGACCCTTGTGGTAACGAGTTTAACCACTGTTTGGCTTTATTCCTTAATGAAAAAGGAAATAATCGAAGACGTATGGCATCATCAGAAATGCCATTTATTTTGAAGGTATCACAGAACTCTAAAAAATTAGCTATATGAGTGTTCGGGTCTTCGTCCTACAAACCATCAAATTGAACAAATTGTTGAATCATTTGTATAGTTAATTCAAAATTATTAGCAGTTATAGTAGGCCTAACAATACTCGTTTCTGCTCTTGTTAAATGAGGTTTAGCATAATCGTACATAGTACGCAAAGCATTATTTTCTCCCACATCTTGTGGTGGTGGATTATTCTCGTCCATCCCTTCAGTAGGATTGGATCTGTCTTCTCGCTCTTCTTCTGTGTAATTTAGGGCTCGCCTAATTTCTCTGCGATTCCTACGAGCGGTTACTTCAATATCACTGTCGTATACTAATGGTCCTTTTGGGTTCGTTCTAGTCATAAACTAGAGGTACCTGCTGAGAAAAGAAAGAAAATTTAGCAAAATCAAAATTTAACCTAAAGATAAAAGTAAATTGCGGAAAATAAAAATAATGGCTAAAGTAATAAAAATAGAGCTTTCTTAATATTTTAGTTCCCCGGCAATGGCGCCAAAAACTTGATCGTTGTTTTGTCGAGTTTTAAAATTTATAAAGAGAATGATCGAACCTGGAAACTAACTCTGACAACGATTTAAGGCAAGTGCACCTATCGAACAGCAGTATAGCTTAGGCAAGACCGGATTGTCGAACCCAAAGGAACTAAAAGTACTAATACTAACTTTCTTTTTATTATCTAGCCTAAAATAAGTGAAATTGTTATCTAATCTAAATTTAACTAACTACTAAGCTAAAGACTTAAGACAAAAAGAACGAATTGGGAAACTACTGTTGGAAAATCTCAGTTGATTAAGACGATACCCTAGGAAGAATCCACCTAGACTTCACTTGTTATCTAACACTGAATCAGACGATTTATTCACTTGACTTGATCCGTAAGATTCCCTAATTTATATTAAACCCTTTCTCGAGGCGGCATCTAACCCTAGGTTGATTAATTGAAATCTCTTTCTAATTAAAACCCCTAGAATCCCATTAACTCGATCTATGGACTCCCATATTAGGTTTCACCCTAATCCGGCAAAATCTCGTCACCCTATCTCTAGGCGCACGATCAACTCTGGTTAATTATGCTAGATCTACTCTTAAGCAGGGACTTTTTCTCCTCCACCTAAGCACATCCAACTTGAATCAATATCCTGGAAATATTAACACGAGGATTAAGCACACATAATTAAGAACAAATCAAGTATTTATCATATAGTTTAGAAAACAATAACAAGATCCGTCTTTTCATTCCCCTTCAGGTATCTGAAGGGTTTAGTTCATAATAATAAAAGAAAACATCTCAGAAGAAAAGATAAAACAAAACATAAGAAATCTCTAAAACCCCCTGAAGGAATTGAAGGAGAGATCCACCGTCTTGAGTAGAATTCCGGCTTCTTGAGATGGATCAACTGGCTATCTTCGAGTGATTCCCACAAATCTGACCTTTTCGGCTTGGCTCCTTGGCCTAGCTCATCGCCCCTTCCAGGTTGCACTTTAGGGGGTTTATATAGGCTCTTGGAATGCGTTTCTTTGGCCCTAAATAACCTTTTCCAATTGAAATTACTCTTTGCCACGATAGGGACACGGGCATGGCACACGCCCGTGTGAACGGTCTTTAAGCCGTGTTCAGATTTCTTTAATGAGGCACGGCCGTGTGAATCGGGATCAGGCCGTGTTCTAGTTTCTCAATGAGGCACGGCCGTGTGGGCTTAAGTCCAGGCCATGTCGATTTCCTCTTTGGCCCAATTTGGTTCGTTTTAGGCCCGTTTCTCGTTCTTTCCATCCTTGGGTGCTTTCCTGAGTATAAGACATGAAAAGAAAGGATTAAAAGCACCTTTTTACATGAATCAAGGGATAAATCATCCAAAAGTATGCTGAATGTGGGATTAAAATATGTTACTTTTACAGTTTATCAAGTTTACTGAGTTTGTGATTAAAGTGTCAAACCCCTCAGGTAAACATGTATTAATTGATAGAGTTTGTAAGAATTGTCCTTTGATGATTCGAGGTCACTGTTTTCGGCTGATCTAATGTTGTTTCCATTTGATGAGTTTGACGTTATTTTGGGTATGGATTGGTTGCAACTGCACGATGCTGTAGTGAATTGTAGACGGAAAATTATTGAATTGAAATGTGAAAATGGTGAAATTATTTGGATTGGTTCAGATGATTCGGGTGAGTTTCCTGTTGTGATCTCTTCCATGTATGCCCAGAGATATGTAAGAAAAGGTTGTGAAGCTTATTTAGCTTATGTATTGAATACAAAATTGTCTGAATTGAAAATTGAATCAGTGCCGGTAGTTTGTGAATATCCAGATGTTTTTCTAGAAGAGTTGCCTAGGTTGCCATCGACTAGAGAAATTGAGTTTGGTATTGATTTAGTACCGGGGACTTCACCGATATTGATTGCTCCATATAGAATGGCTTCGACTAAATTGAAAGAATTAAAAGCGTTGTTGCAAGAGTTGACAGATAAGGGTTTTGCAAGACCAGTTTTTCTCCCTAGGGTGCACCAGTATTGTTTGTAAAGAAGAAAGACGGATCTATGAGACTTTGTATCGATTATTGGCAGCTCAATAAAGTAACGATAAAAAACAAGTATCCTCTACCGAGAATTGATGACTTGTTTGATCAGTTGAAAGGGGCAACAGTGTTCTCAAAGATTGATTTAAGGTCTGGCTACTATTAATTGAGAGTTAAAGAGTCTGATGTACCGAAAACCGCTTTCAGAACAAGGTATGGGCATTATGAATTTATTATCATGCCTTTCGGACTAAGTAATGCTCCTGCTATTTTTATGGATCTGATAAATCGAATCTTTGGACCGTATTTGGACAAGTTCGTAGTTGTGTTCATTGGTGACATTTTGATTTATTCCCAAAATGACACTAAGCATGCTGAACACTTAAGAACTATATTGCAAACTTTGAGAGATAAGAAATTATTTGCTAAATTTAGTAAAAGTGAGTTTTGGCTTCGAGAAGTCAGATTTTTGGGACATATTGTTTCAGGAGATGGTATTCGGGTTAATCCGAGTAAGATTTCAGCAATTGTTGACTGGAAGTCACCAAGAAATGTATCAGAAGTTAGAAGCTTTTTGGGCTTAGCCGGCTATTATCGGTGATTTGTTAAGGGTTTCTAGATGATTGCTACTCCTATGACTAAGTTGTTGCAAAAAGATGTTAAGTTTGAATGGCTCGAAAAATGTCAGCAAAGTTTTGAGAAGTTGAAAACATTATTGACTGAGGTGCCAGTTTTAGTGCAACCTGAACCGGGAAAAGAGTTTGTGATTTATAGAGACGCGTTATTGAACGGTCTTGGATTTGTGTTGATACAAGAGGGAAAAAGTGATAGCCTATGCCTCGAGACAATTAAAATCGCATGAGAAGAATTACCCAACGCATGATCTAGAATTAGCTGCCATTGTGTTCGCTTTGAAGATTTGGAGACATCATTTGTACGGTGAGAAGTGTCATATTTTTACCAATCATAAGAGTTTAAAGTACTTGATAACTAAAAAAGATTTGAACTTGCGAGAACGAAGATTGCTCGAGTTGCTAAAAGATTATGAGTTGGTAATTGACTACCATCCCGGAAAGGCGAATGTAGTCGCAGACGCTTTGAACAAAAAGTCCTTGTTTAATTTGAGAGCTATGGAAACGAGGTTGACTTTATCTGAGGATGGTTCGATTCTAGCTGAGTTGAGAGGTAGACAGCCATTTCTTCAACAAATTTGTGAAGCTCAGAAAAGTGATAGTGAATTGCAAGCCAAAAGAGCTCAGTGTGAATCGTGTAGTGATTCAGACTTTTGGATCGGTTCTGATGATTGTTTGATGTTCCGAGATAGATTATGTGTACCAAAAAATGATGAGGTTATTCAGAAAATTCTTTACGAGGCAAATAATGGTTGCTTATCCGTTCATCTGGGCAGTACAAAAATGTATAATTATTTGAAGAAATTGTATTGGTGGTCGGGTATGAAACGAGATATTTCAGAGTTTGTCTCGAGATGTTTGATTTGGCAACAAGTAAAGGCTGAACACCAATACAATGGAAATGGGACAGAGCTAGAATGGATTTCGTAACTGGATTACCTCTAACTCAGAAGAAGAAAGATCTCGTTTGGGTTATTGTTGATAGATTGACGAAATTGACTCATTTTATTCCGTTACGTACCAACTATTCACTTGATGAGTTAGCCGAATTGTACATTGTTGAGATTGTTAAATTACAGAGAGTGCCTATTTCTATTATTTCAGATAGAGATAGGTTTACATCGAGATTTTGGAAAAAGTTGCAAGAAGCTTTGGGTACGAAGTTAAACTTTAGTACTGCATTTCATCCGCAAATCGACGGTAAATCTGAAAGAATGATTTAAATTCTCGAAGATATGCTCTGATGTTGTGTTTTAGAATTTAAAGGTAGTTGGGAAAAATATCTACCTTTAGTCGAATTTGCTTATAACAATAGTTTTCAGTCGAGTATAAAGATGGCACCGTATGAGCCTTTGTATGGCCGCAAGTGTCAAACTCTGTTGTACTGGACCGAGCTTAGTGAGAAACAGATTCAGAGGGTTGATTTGGTTAGAGAAACCGAAGAAAAAGTGAAAGTAATTCGTGATTGTTTGAAAGCAGCTTCGGATAGACAAAAATTGTATGCGGATTTGAAAAGAAAAGAGATTGAGTTTCAAGTTGGTGATAAGGTATTTCTAAAAGTATTTCCGTGGGAGAAAATTCTGAGATTTGGTCGCAAAGGCAAGTTGAGTCTGCATTTCATTGGGCTGTATGAGGTTATTGAAAGAATAGGGCCAGTGGCATACCGGTTAGCTTTGCCGATAGAGTTGGAAAGGATTCACAATGTATTTCATGTGTCGATGTTGCGACGTTATCGTTAGACCCTTCGCATGTGATTTCCACGACAGAGGTTAAGATTCTACTCGATATGACTTATGGTGAAGAACCGGTCAAGATTTTTGCTCGGGAAGTCAATCAGTTGAGAAATAAAAGTATAGCTCTAGTGAAAGATTTATGGCACCTATCATAGTGAAATGGGAAGTCAAACTATTTTAGAGGCATTTGCTTGTTAAGTTACACCTATCATAGTGTTATTTAAGTATACATATATTTTTTAATTTATTTTTAATTTTCTGGGAAACATTTATTTTAATTTTTTTATTTTTGATGTATTATATTTTAAATATATATAAATTAATATGGGCAGGTCGGGCCGGTCCCGAGTTTTGGCATTTTTATCCAGGCTAGGCTTAGGCAAAATTTTAGGCCCATTTTTCGAGCACGAGCCTAAAAACATTTTTGGGCCCAACTCGACCTATGGACACCTCTAATCGGAGCAGATGACTTCTAGGAGATAGAAACATAAATGTGACTGACTTGACTAACAGTACATCAGATAGGACCCAAGATGAATAGATCCTAAATTTGTTTGTGGATTTATTCACTTGTGACATTCACAGTGTGGCATACTTGAATCCTGAGTGGATGACAGACTATGTATACATGACTCGTATGCTTTGATGTAAGTAAAAGTTTATGTTTGAATAGAAAAGGAATCGACAGGCATTTGGTGTACGACTTCTGCAGTATGTAGTATTATTCACAATAGTTGAATTCATAGCCCGAGACATGGGCAAATGATATCATCTCATTGGCATTACATGGTTTATGAAAAGTAAACATGGTCACAAGTCATTCATCTTTGCGATGAATGACTTGATTACTAGTTGATAGTAATTGACCTTTTATGAATGAAGATGTAATGGTTACCAAGAGATAAAGTAGGATCATATTGGGAGAGCAGATATTGTCCTACAAGGGTAACACACTTATGGCAAGTTCACTGGACGAGCACCGAGTAGATGCTTTTGTAATGGTATGTCATTAGGGAGAGCTCGATCATAATACTATAGTGGAATGACTTTGTGACTAAATGAGTTTATAATTAATAGGCAAAAAGCTGTAACTTAATTATAAATCATTTGAGCCATAATTACATATGTCCAATCAATCCCTCCCCTAACTCATTGAAAACATAAATAAATTGCGTGTTTGAATCGAAATGACCGGAATGAATAGAAATAGAGAAATGGAATACATTCAAGAATGATTATGATTTTCTCCGAATGGAGAAATGGAATCATTTTAAAATGAATGTGGTTTCCTCAAAATGGAAATGAAAATGAGAAATGATTCATTTGCAAATGTAGATGAATTAGTTAAAAATGATTGAGAGAATGAGTTTAGGTTTTTTAGCTATTTTAAAGCCCGAAAATGAAAATAAATCATTCGGTCATAGTGAACAAGTTGAATGCTAAAATACTAAATATTTTTTTTAAAATTTTTTACCAGGGGTAAAATTGGGATGAGAAAATCATTTAATATAAATGTATTTAAGTTTATTTTGGTAAATAGAAAAATAAGATCGGGTTGGATCAAATTACAAATTATTGGGTCGAAAAGTCCAGGAAATACTTGTAATTGGACTCGATGTAAGAAAGGCCCAAAATCTCCTCATGGAATATGAAGGGGCAACAACCCTAGTAAGAATACTAGGGATGCCGTCCACCCTACTCCTACAATTCAATAAGTGTTCTACCTTCTCTTCTTATAAATAAATGGCACCAGTAAGGTTATTAACACAACTTTGAGAGATTTTTACTTTGTCAAATGATAGAGAGAATTTATTTTCAACTATTAAATATATTTTTCCATAATAACAATTCTATTAGTTTCTATTAAAGAAGAGAGGATTTTCGTTTTCACCCCCAAAGGGAATGAAAACTTTTTCTAGTCCTGTGTTTTTATTCAATTTGTTCGAAACCATACTCGAAGCAGTTCGTGGTATAAGAATAGCGAAGAAGATTGTTCGGTTGAAAGCCAAAAAAAAAAAATCAAGGATCCACTTATCCGATAACACAGGTACAATTTCAGTCTAAGGTTTATTGCTATAAATATCATGAACCGTGTTGGTTTCAAAATTTTAATTTCCCATTATGCAAGAAAATTGTTTTCAAACTAGATATTTTCCAACAATAAGACAGGGTTGCCATGTCAAGACACGACTGATAGACTGCCCTTATTGTGACACCGGAGTTTGGTGTCGCGACCAACCCCTAAAAAATCCAATTTGTGGCCACTGTCTCTGGTGTTGCAACACAGGGGACCCCGTGTCTCGATTGAGATTTTCAATTTTTCAGCCATTATTTGGTGTTGCAACATGGAACCCCCGCGACACAGATTGGTTGCATCTCCCCTTCTATCTGCTCTAATCTTTGACCACGTACAACATAGTCAGCTCTTATGGCCCTTTCTTGAGTGCTTTGCATATAAGGAGATTGGTAAATAGGATTTTGTCGGTTTTGACTCGAGTTACCCCCTCCTTGATTTCCACCCCATCTCAGACTTGGGTGATCCTTCCATCCGAGATTATAAGTATTGGAATAAGGATTTCCACCCCTGTTCCCCACATAATTCACTTCCCCAGACTGACTCTCAAAATATTGGCTAGAAGTGCGAGTTGGTTTATGTACTCCTGGTCTAGTGGATGTAGTCTCCAACCGGTTAAGCTTGTCCAAAATTTGTTGATGTTTGTCCACCTTATGGACAACATTAGCAATAGGTGGTTTTAGGCTATAAGTAAACCTCTCATTGGGCCGCATGTACGATTTCGTAGCCATGTCCTTAATCAACTGACAGGCTCACTCGTAATTGTTATTCATGAAGGCCCCTCCTAATGCTCCATCCAACCCGGACCTCAGATTACTATCTAGACCATTATAGAAAATCTGCATTTGCAGCCATTCCTACATACCGTGATGGGGACACTTCCTCAGCAGAAGTTTAAAGTGTTCTCTTATATCATATAAATTTTGCCCTTCTACCTGCCGAAATTTTACAATATCACTCCTCAACTGGATAGTCTTATTGATAGGGAAGAATTTGTGTAAGAACTTTTTACGAGCTCGTCCCATGCTATAATTGAACATGGAGCCTATAAATCTAACCAAGAAAAAGCGTTATCAACCAACGAAAAGGGGATATAACATCATTGGTGGCCCGATTAAACTTAAATATATCGTAGAGTTGGAAGAATCATTTTAAATGTTGGTTTAAACCCTCCATCATCATCCCATAGAACTACAAATTATTTTGAATCATGGCTGACTTGATTTCAAAATTGTTCACATTTATTGCTGACCTTTCGATACTACCTCACACAACATCTAGATTCAGTAGTGCTTATTCATGCAGAGTACGTTCTTGTCGAGCCAAGGGTGGCTCTATCAATAAAGGTGGTTGTGGTGGTAATAGTTGTTGCTCTGGTGGTTCTTCTTAAAGAGGTTTTATGTGTGTTGGGTCAACTTTAGTAGGTAGGTTATTTTGCATCTACTATTGCTGTTGTTACCTACAGTTATGATGAATAATTCTTTCTAGATTTTATGTTGGCTCTATAGGGGTGCCCCTACTCCGAGTCATACACTGTGATCCACAAAGAAAAAGAAAGGTATGCTAGTAAAAAAAAGAAAGAAAGAAATAAAAATTAAAATTGTATCTATGACTTTGAAATTTCCTACTTATCTTACTAAGGCACATAAATTAAAAACTAATCTAATGGCAAAGCCTCCCCAACAATAGCGCCAACAACTTGATCGCCTCTAACGTCAAGAGTAAAAAATATTGCTATGAATTATATTGAATCAGGTGTTGTCTACAAGCATACGGGTCAGGTTGTAACATAGATTGTTACAACAGAACATTGAAGTATTTCAAGGATCGTACCCAAAGGAGGCTTAATTAGATCAATATTAACTTCTATACCACTAAGTCTAAATAATACTGATTCGAAAGCATAACACAATGAATCATGCAAAAGAATTGAATAAAAGTAAAAGATGGAAAAAGTATTAAATAACAAAAATAATAGGATTATGAATCTTCCAATACAATAAATAGAATACTCACTTCAGTGTTCATAGCTAAATCTTGATCTAGGGTTCTATTCAATCAGCTAGTAGTAAACTTAGTTATTACCTCTCGGCCTCTAACTAACCTACTACTCGGAAACAACTACTTATCTCTCGACCTCACAGTTCAGACCGGGATAGGCTTAGTGATGTGATCAGCTGTTTAACGTCACAACAATAATGTGCAAGCGTACACTGTAGATGCAAGTATAGTAGACAGATATAAGTCTATCAGATATTTATCCCACAGGGATGGTTGTCTTTTGTCTATTAATGTCAGTGCAATAACTAGATAGAAACAAGATAAATTGTGAGGATAGTTGTCGAAGAAATAAATTGAAAACAATAAAATAAAATATGATAATGATAAATTGGGATCTCCAACATTAATCTTCAGCAGAATACTAAGTGCTCACAAGGCATAAAATGATAGGTGATTATCGAGGCAATAAATTTCAATGTATATCTTACCAAGCATCACTCCTCTATGTAGTATGAGACTTAAACATGCACATTAACCCCACCTTCCAATGATGGCAACATGGCACTATTAAGAACAATTAGACTAAATTCCTCTAATCCTCACTCAACTTCTGTTGTAGTGCTTATTGTCTCAAACTGTCACTGTATTTTCCAGTGCTAATGACTATAATAACACCTCCGTGTTAAGAAACATTCAAACCCTAAGATTAAATAATAAAAGAAAGATTGAATAAGATAACATTTAACCAAGAATTCATGTGTACTTCCATACAAACAAAAAACAGAGAGTACTCACCAACATTTAGAAATAAATAAGAAAGAATCGAGTGGAGAATACTATTCCTAGACAACTCGACTGAATCTCTATTCCCTCTTGTCTCGCACTTAGGTCTCCTCATCAGAAGCTAATCTGCATCAATTTTCACGTTGGCTCACCCGTGAGAGGCTTAAGTTGCTATAGTCGCAAGCTTCAAGGTAGGATGAAGAAGATGATGGTCAAGAAAAAAGCTCTTCTCATTTTTTTCTTCTCATGTCAACCTTTTATGTCCTCTTTCAACAGTACATGTGTCCTTACCTTAGAATTATTCTGTCCTTGTACATACAGGTTGGTTATACTAGACTAGACAGCTCACACATTTTTAGTTCTTACCTGAAAGCCGTCAGGTGCAGTGGCAATTCTGGATACAATCTAGAATTAACTCATGCAGCGACATTAATGTAAAAAGATAGCAAAATTAAGGATAAAATAGGCTAGGATTCACTCAGTTATAAAATGAAACTTACTAAACTGAAAATGCTAAAATATATACTAAAGATAACCAAATGGGAACAATTTAACCAATAAGTAAGGAGGAAAATCTATGTTCTTTCTAGTGCGATCATAATGTTCAATAGACTATTCTCTCGACCTCATCTATCTAACACTTCTTAAGGTTGTCAAGCCTAGGGTTTATTCTCTTTCAACCCGAGCCAACTGATCCAAAAAGTAACCTTAAAAAATTGTTAACTATTCCTACATCCGCTTTTAATCTCCTTTAGATATTTAGCTTCCCATGAATTTAAATGCAGAAATCCCTAAATTGAATTTAAACGTTGATAAAAATATTGAAAGAAAAAAGAAGGAATAAAGAAATTTATTCAAAATATAATTGAAGTGCGAAAACTTAAAGATCCGTAATAATGTTAAGCAAATCACAATCACGAACATGAATCGTTGAAGAACTGAACTGAAAAAATAAAAGATTCCAAAACCAAAACCTAATTTAAGAATTAAATTAAAATCAAAGGGGAAGAAGTCCCCAATTAAGGTCTAAGCATCCCTATTTATAGGAGTCGTGTTAGATGACTCATTTAGACCTAATACAGATGACTGAACATGACTAAATTGGGTTGTGCGGACAAAAACACCCTTGACATTTTTGGTGGCCTTGTCGCAACTGTGTCACGATACCGAAAGCAGTATACTCCTTTGGCATTTTGGAAAGTGGGTCGGAACATCCTCTGGTGTGTGTCATGACATGGATGATAATACACTTCTTAAGCATTTTGGATGGTGTATTGAGACATAGAGATTTTGTGCTGCCACATAGGAGGCAGTCCACTAACTTCTTGACTTAAACTGGGGTCTTGCACACTTAACTAGCATGTTAGTCCTCCCTTAGGCCCAAATCGACCTAAAAATTCATAAAAAAAACTCCAAATTGCTCAGTTTATTAACTAAATACTCTAAATGGAAACTTAACAAAAACCTTACTTATTTGCTAGAAAACAAGCTCCATAAGTATTGAAAATGACCTAAATTTTTACAACGAATTGTGACAGATCAGCATCGTGGCATGGTAACTTGATCTCATCGTGATGACACTAGCTTGACGTCACGATGTGACAAACTGTTTCTGCAAATTTCTAATGAAACTTCAACATACAATTTCCAATTAACTAATATACATATTAATACCATCATTTCAGCCAAAAACATGCAACCCTTATGAATCAAACATGAAAAAAACACCTTGATCAATGGTGTACCAACACCATATTACCTAGTTCAAATCAATCAGCTATGAACATAACAACATTACATTTCAACCAAAATATATTCTTACCAACATTTATTGACCATTTCACTTATGCCAAACCTAATCAAACATGTTAAAATGAACTTGTAACAAATTGAAATTAACCATTTAACTTAACATACAAGCCTTGTAATTCATTCAACTTCAATTTCACCATTTACTAATCTAACCATGACAATTTTACATATTTTAGATCAATATGTGCATAATTACTCATTCGATTATCAAGTATCCAAATGACAAAGGATAGAACCAACTCAACCATACACATAACCTATATTTCAAGCATGACTATCATTTTGACTATCATTTTGACCACTTTATATGTCATGTAACACCCCTTACCCGTATACTACACCGAAACCGGGTACGAGGCATTACCAGACTTAACAATACATTCTACCAAATCTCGAGCCACAAAATTTCACTTATAATTTAAACTTTAACAAACACATGCATATACAAACATTATAACTCCATGACCAATATGAGCCACAACTCGTGGCTAAATAGAGAATAATCCTTATTACCGTTATGAAGCAACACGTTTAATCAAATTAATTAACACATATACAAAATGACTTAGTCAAGCCCCTATACATGCCATAACTTAAATCATTTATAAATAAAGATACCCATAGATAGCTTGATAGTGTGAAGTGATCTCCGACGACCTTCAGCCCGAGCTTGTTTAATAGGACTCTGAAACATAGGAAAGAAAAGGGAGTAAGCTTATAAAGCTTAGTAAGTTCACATGTAAAAATAATAAGCATTAGCAATGAATTTAGCTTACTACTAAGCTGTCATAACTTGCATAAATAATGCTAAGTTCTTACTTTCTCAACTTACTCATTTGTAGCCTTACCGAAGCCTCAACGAGACAAATCGTCACAACAAGTTCTCTAATTGATACAATCATTAAATCACATGCTTATACTTTATTACTCATGTTTACATTAATCTGTCTACTTGAATTGCTGTCACTAAATTATTTATTTCCTGAACTACAGAGCTCTAAATTACAAACCACTAATTTTCCCTGAAACTAGACTCATATATCTTCATACCATAAAATTTCTAGAATTTTTGGTGTTGCCAATTAGTACAGTTTATTCATTAAAATTTCTCATGTTTCACTATTTGACTATTCTGACCTCTCTTTACTAAGAATCAATTATCTCCTTGTACAGAAATCAGATGACCTTATTGTTTAGTTTATTTGAAACTAGACTCATTCAGAATTTCAGGAATATAAATTATATCACATAATAATTTTTGTACAATATTTAATGATTTTTCCAAGACAAAACAGGGGATCACATAGTCATTCTAAACCAGTATCATAAAAATTTAAATATCTCAAATTATACAAATTCTTTGTTTTCTCTGTTTCTTTTATATGAAAATAGACTCAATAAGAATTAAATCAATATCTCGTCCAACTTATAATTCAATTCCTACTATTTTTTGTGATTTTCCAAAATTACATAACTGTTGCTGTCCAAAACAGTTTTATTTGTAAATTTTTGCTCTCACTCACTTTAGTTGTATTCATTACTTATCTATAACAATCTTTCCAATTTCCGATTACATATCGAGCATATTGCTACGTTACACATGCATATACCTACACTTATCACTACAAGCCACACATAATTTCACTTAATCGATTTTCCCGGTGAACTCATCGGTAACCTTACCTAAGGCTCAGAATACAAAGGGCACCTTACTTAATAGCTTGCTTACATACCTGCAACATTCTCACTTAACACATGAGTACTCTTTCATAATATAGGCATATTGCCAATCATGTCATAAAGTGTCACAAGCATAACTGAAAACTCATCACTTACTTAATACTTGATAATCTCAATTACTTACAATCCATTATCTTACCAAATGCCATATTCCAAACATGGTCTTACATGGTATCCTTGTCTTACCAAATGCCATGTTCCAAACCTGGTCTTACATGGTATCCTTGTCTTAGTGCCAATGCCACATCTTGATGTGGTCTTACATGGAGTCCTTAATCAATGCCGATGCCATGTCTTGACATGGTCTTACACGGGATCCTTGCCTTATTAATGCCATGTCTTGACATGGTCTTAAATGGTATCCTTAACCGCCAATTCCTCCTTAAATGCCATGTTATGAACATGGAATTTTTCGTCAATTCTTCCTTAATTGCCAAGCATATTGCCTTGGCATGGTCTTACATGATATCCTTATCTTACCAAATGCTATGTTCCAAACATAGTCTTACATGGTATCCTTGTCTTACCAAATGCCATGTTCCAAACATGGTCTTATATGTATCCTTGTCTTAGTGCCAATTCTACATCTTGATGTGGTCTTACATGGAGTCCTTAATCAATGCCGATGCCATGTCTTGACATGGTCTTACACGGGATCTTTGCCTTACCAATGCCATGTCTTGACATGGTCTTACATGGTATCCTTAACCGCCAATTCCTCCTTAAATGCCATGTTATGAACATGGACTTTTCCGTCAATTCTTCCTTAATTGCCATGGTATAGCCATGGACTTTGAGATATCAATGCCTTGTCAAGTCATAGCTGAAACATACTTGCTCAAATTCTCAAGGTTAGTCGCATAACTCAATAATAACATTACTAATAACAATAATTGCATAATAATAAAATGCTACTCAACTTACATACTTACATTCTAAATCTCATCATATCATCAACTTAACTTATTCTCATCAAATTATGCTAGTCAATACTTTCTTGTTATCATACAAAGCCATAATACAAAATATGGTCAACATATAACTTATACAAGTTCTCTTTCCAATATCAAATTATTATCGAACATTAATCATTATATCTGAAACTCAATACTATAGTATTTATGGCCAAAATATCAATTTATCATTCAAATATGCATAATTAAATGCTTATTAAACATATGAACTTACCTCGATACCAAAACGGTCATTTTACCAACTTTCTCGATTTTCGATTTTCCTCCTATTCTAGGTCCAAATCTCATTTTTCGAGGTCTAAGACATCACATTTCACTTATTTAATTAATGTACTACTCGAAGCAGTCCCTAACTCAAACTTTGGCAAAATTACAATTCTGCCCCTAAACTTTTGCATAATTATGATTTTGCCCCTAGGCTCGAAAATTAAACTTCATCCCTTATTCTTATGTTTTATAACATGCTAATCATTTTTCCCTTCTATGGCAACATCAAATTCTTGCTCTAACATGCACTTATGTACATTAAGTATTTTTGCCTATTATGTCATTTTATTCGTTTTCACTTAAAATCGCTTAGTAAAAGTTCTTTAACATAATTCTAAGCTTCATATTCTGCCGTAAATGTAACATCTTGAAAATGGGCCTAGTAGGATTGAGCCCAATAGGCCTTGAGCGTAGTAGCGTTTAAATTTTCGGAGAACAAGAGATTGGCTTAAATGCAAGTTGGACCTTTTAGATAAGTGATTTTGGAAGGTTAGAGGGCTTCTATGGAGTCCCGGGATCAAACTTTGAATTTAGGGAAATTTTGGTTTTAGGTGGAAAAAACCCTGGAAGTTGGCAGGTAGGCCTTAAGAATAAAAAGTGGAGGAAAATGACACAAGTGGAGTGTGTGGTGTAGTGGCAAAGTGACGCCACATAAGAGACAAGGGGGTGACGCCACAAGGAAGGAGGGAGGTCCAAGGTTCAAGTCTTGGCTTTTGCATTTTGGTTTCTTTTTACTTGGATCTTAGAATTTGGGCAATAGTTTATATTTAGTTGCGCATGGTTTAAGACACAAGAGGAGCTTGTGGCCAAGTGGTTAGCGGCGTGGATTATGTTGCAAGGGAGCCTGGGTTCGAATCTCGTGAGAAGCAAAGGAGTATTTATTTTGCAGATTAGACGAAAAGAGTTTCAGTTGAATTTAAACTCTACTAACAAAGGGATCCCACATCGGAAAGATGCAAAGAATGAAGGTGAAGAGCTAGCTATATAAAGAGCATCCCAGGAGGAGGGTTAACACACCTTGGAGGGCGTTTGGGCACAGGAGTGGTCGGAGCGCGGATTAACACCAGAGTCCTATCAGGTGTGTACTTCTCTACTCTAGCTGTAGAGCGGCAAAATGCCGAAATGCCGGTCACACGGCATTAGTAGCCACACGAGCGTGCGAGCGCACGTGTGGGGCTTCGACGCGATAGTTGAGGCCATCAGTAGTATTCTTGTGGGTTGGGGTTGCTTGGGCCTCGATGGGTCGAAGTGGGCCCGTTGGCCCATATGAGTAAATTGTATGATTGGTTAGTATATGTTGAACTAGACTAGGTGGAACTTATATACGTGGCTAGATTTGTGCTAGGTGGGCCACACGAGCGTGTGGGCCCGGATGGGCCGAAATCGGGTTTTAGGCCCAATCGTCTGGTACAACCGGAAATGGTAGCTGAGTCGCTAGTGGCGACATTAGGCCTTTGGAAAGGCCATTGTAGGTGCGAATTTATGAAAATACCCTTGGTGGGTAAATTTACGATTATACCCTTAGAGGTTGATTAGCTCGATTTTGTTGTTTTATGTCTATCTGATTATGATGGTAATTCATGTTATTCTTATATTTGATATATGTTTTGCGTACATGACATACTGCATACACGAATTATTATGTTTGCATGGGGTTGGGGATATGATAATGAAAAGGGGAAGTGTTCTGGTGGTTTTACCACATTAATCTGGTGACTCATGTCACAATATTATGTTTCCGGTGACATTGTCACATTATCCGGTGGCTATGCCACGTATTAAGGGCGATGAGCAGTTGACTGTAGCGACTGCCTTCGAGGGTGTGTAGCGGATGGAGGGTCGATTTAGTAATCCCCACTGGTGTGATTGGCAGGTACGCGTGGTGTGTAGCGGATGGATATTTAGGCTGGGACTAGGTTTTGCATCATTTGGCATGTGTTATCTGCTATACTGTGATGTTAGGGCTACGGCCTGATTCGATTTATGTGTGCTTCGGCCAAGTATGTTATTGTAAGGGCTAAGGCCCAATCTGCTTTTGTGGGCTTAGGCCCAGTTATCACTCATAAGGGGAATTACACACTGAGTTTTCGTAAACTCACCCCCTCTTTTTAAATGTTTCAGGTAATCTCTAGTGTGAGGACTTGGAGCCGAGGCGGACTCGAGGTGGCCATACGTTACTATTTCTTCTGTAAACTACATTACCTTATTTTGAACTTATTATATTGGGATTCTGTTATGTAATAAGGCCTATGGTATTTTATTTGATTTTAGCTTTTAATTTGGTTACTGCTTATTATTTTAAATGTTTAATTCAGGATTTTCCTAAAATGTTAATAAACCATTTTTTTATTCAAAATTACTTAAACTCGATTTTTCACAACAAATATAAAGAATATGAACTTTTTAACGTACGCACAGTTTTTTAGACATTCCTTTCATGTGACATGCCAGATCCGGTCGTAACGTCTAGGCCGAGTTTGGGGTGTTACTATTATGGTATCAGAGCCAGGTTCAAAAACTTGGCTGTGGGTTTGGGTTCAAATATGTTTTCAAAGGATGGTTTGGAAAATGGTTTAGAAAAATATATATCTGTTCTCTGGAAGTGTGGCACCCGAGTCTCCGGCACCAAATTCGTAAGTTTCCTTTTTACTATATTCTATTATATGCTGAATGATTGTATTTAGTCTGCGATGTGTGGATGTGATGCTTGAACATAGGAATTGTGTGTATGTGTGGAAAATATATGTTTGCTCCGGTGTTAGATAGTTGGTTATGTGAAGGGGTTCTAAGATTTAGTTAGAAAGGGTATTAGTTTTATTAGAATCAGAGTGCGCAGCGTGGGCATAGTGTTGTAAGTTAGGATGTACGACTGTTAGTTAGTTGGAAATTTTGAGGACAAAATTTCTTTAAGGAGGGTAGATTTGTAACATCCTGAAAATGGGCCTAGTAGGATTGAGCCCAATGGGCCTTGAGCGTAGTAGCGTTTAAATTTTCGGAGAACAAGAGATTGGCTTAAATGCAAGTTGGACCTTTTAGATAAGTGATTTTGGAAGGTTAGAGGGCTTTTATGGAGTCCCGGAATCAAACTTTGAATTTAGGGAAATTTTGGTTTTAAGTGGAAAAAACCCTGGAAGTTGGCAGTTAAGAATAAAAAGTGGAGGAAAATGACACAAGTGGAGTGTGTGGTGTAGTGGCAAAGTGACGCCACATAAGAGACAAGGGGGTGACGCCACAAGGAAGGAAGGAGGTCCAAGGTTCAAGTCTTGGCTTTTGCATTTTGGTTTCTTTTTACTTGGATCTTAGAATTTGGGCCATAGTTTATATTTAGTTGCGCATGGTTTAAGACACAAGAGGAGCTTGTGGCCAAGTGGTTAGCGGCGTGGATTATGTTGCAAGGGAGCCTGGGTTCGAATCTCGTGAGAAGCAAAGGAGTATTTATTTTGCGGATTGGACGGCAAGAGTTTCAGTTGAATTTAAACTCTACTGACGAAGGGATCCCACATCGGAAAGATACAAAGAATGAAGGTGAAGAGCTAGCTATATAAAGAGCATCCCAGGAGGAGGGTTAACACACCTTGGAGGGCGTTTGGGCATAGGAGTGGTCGGAGCACGGATTAACACCAGAGTCCTATCAGGTGTGTACTTCTCTACTCTAGCTGTAGAGCGGCAAAATGCCGAAATGTCGGTCACACGGCATTAGTAGCCACACAAGCGTGCGAGCGCACTGTGGGGCTTCGACGCGATAGTTGAGGCCATCAGTAGTATTCTTGTGGGTTGGGGCTGCTTGGGCCTCGATGGGCCCGTGGGCCCATATGAGTAAATTGTATGATTGGTTAGTATATGTTGAACTAGACTAGGTGGAACTTATATACGTGGCTAGATTTGTGCTAGGTGGGCCACACGAGCGTGTGGGCCCGAATGGGCCGAAATTGGGTTTTAGGCCCAATCGTCCGGTACAACCAGAAATGGTAGCTGAGTCGCTAGTGGCGACATTAGGCCTTCGGAAAGGCCATTGCAGGTGCGAATTTATGAAAGTACCCTTGGTGGGTAAATTTACGATTATACCCTTAGAGGTTGATTAGCTTGATTTTGTTGTTTTATGTCTATCTGATTATGATGGTAATTCATGTTATTCTTATATTTGATATATGTTTTGCATACATGACATACTGCATACACGAATTATTATGTTTGCATGGGGTTGGGGATATGATAATGAAAAGGGGAAGTGTTCTGGTGGTTTTACCACATTAATCTGGTGACTCATGCCACAATATTATGTTTCCGATGACGTTGTCACATTATCCGGTGGCTATGCCACGTATTAAGGGCGATGAGCAGTTGACTGCAGCGACTGCCTTCGAGGGTGTGTAGCGGATGGAGGGTCGATTTAGTAATCCCCACTGGTGTGATTGGCAGGTACGGGTGGTGTGTAGCGGATGGATATTTAGGCTGGGACTAGGTTTTGCATCATTTGGCATGTGTTATCTGCTATACTGTGATGTTAGGGCTACGGTCTGATTCGATTTATGTGTGCTTCAGCCAAGTATGTTATTGTGAGGGCTAAGGCCCAATCTGCTTTTGTGGGCTTAGGCCCAGTTATCACTCGTAAGGGGAATTACACACTGAGTTTTCGTAAACTCACCCCCTCTTTTTAAATGTTTCAGGTAATCCCTAGTCTGAGGACTTGGAGCTGAGGCGGACTTGAGGTGGCCATGCGTTACTATTTCTTCTGTAAACTACATTACCTTATTTTGAACTTATTATATTGGGATTCTGTTATGTAATAAGGCCTATGGTATTTTATTTGATTTTAGCTTTTAATTTGGTTACTGCTTATTATTTTAAATGTTTAATTCAGGATTTTCCTAAAATGTTAATAAACCGTTTTTTATTCAAAATTACTTAAACTCGATTTTTCACAACAAATATAAAGAATATGAACTTTTTAACGTACGCACAGTTTTTTAGACATTCCTTTCATGTGACATGCCAGATCCGGTCGTAACGTCTAGGCCGGGTTTGGGGTGTTACTGTAAAACATCAAAATAAATACATTTCACCTATGGGTATTTTTCCAAATATGAACCCTAGGTTAAATTATTGCTAGAATAAGCTAAATCAAGTTACCGGTACTTCAAAAACGTAAAGAACATGAAAAACGGGGCTAGAATAGACTTACCATAAAGCTTGGAAAGCTTGAAAACTCTATCCATGGCTTCCCACATGTTAAATTCGGCCTAAGCTTGAAGATGGACAAATTTGGCATTTAAATTTTGTTTTTAATTCATTTAATTCATTTAATTCACTAAATTACCAAAATGCCCCTTAAAAAAATCTTTTGAAACATACCCATCCATGTCCATTTTTGTCCACCAACTTAACCAATGGCCTAATTATCATTTAAGGACCTCCAATTTAAAATTTCATAACAATTGGACACCTCTAACATGTAGAACTCAACTTTTACACTTTTTACAATTTAGTCCTTTTAACTAAATTGAGTGCCTAAATGTCAAAATTTTCGAATGAGATTTTCACGAAATCATTCCGTGAAATTGTAGACCATAAAAAATATAAATAAAATAAATTTATGAACATCGAATTTGTGGTCCCGAAACCACTGTTTCGACTAAGCCCAAAATCGGGCTGTTACAACTCTCCCCCATTTGGGGATTTTCGTCCCGGAAAATCTCACCAGTTAATGGATTTAGGTCTAATTTCACAAGTCACTTTGAGCTTCTCATATAATATCGGCATCTTCAACATCTTACTTCTTAAATAAACAGATAATTATCACTGTGCTAGACATCATAACATTCTATCTTTAACTCGCTGATATATGTATCAAGATCATTTGAAAATGAAAACCAATACACAGGTCAAGTTGAACTTCCTATCATTCACACTTTGCCAACTTCAATTTCTTCTCAAATCTAGAGAAAGACTAAACTTATAATAGAATTTACTTCAACTGTTACTTGCCGAAGCACTTAACTATACTGATGCCACAATACTCATACAGCTTAATAATCATAGTACCATAACAAGACTAACTTCTCAATTACTTTAGTAAATAATGTCCCGACTGAAAACAAAACATCTCGATCATCAGAGAAATTTAAACACAAATTTCAATAACAACCAATACAAAAGCATAATCTTTATACCTCTGGTAACTGTATCAAAGTACTCTCGCCATCAAGTCAAAACTTATAATCATCATAAGCATTTTAATAATAAGAAGAAACCATTTTCATCAATGGAACATTTCCTACTGATATCTCATGGTTGATACTTTGAACAATAATTTATTAAGGAAACAGAAATAACAAAATCTCAAAACATAGAGCTACATAGAAAATACTCATAAGTACTAAAAATAATCTTAACAAAACCCACACAATCTTCCTTTATTTTTTATTGAGTAATAGCTAGTAAAACTGGACGCTAACATCATACGGACCTTATCGTCAATTTTCTATCTGTGCATGATGCAGAAAACTAGAAAAGATAGAGTAATTTCGATCATAGCTCAAATAGACTACAATGCTTTCATCTACCTGTAAATTTAGCTGACATTCTTATACTATAAGAATTTCATTCGAAATCTTGCAGATATATATACCTTTGAGAGTAAATGGAAACATATAATAGTCGGAAGAGATTGCTGTAATTTCTCAACCATAAACACTGCATTCAGTCATTAATATATCTCGATCATGATTTCACTATCTAATTCTATCATTACTAATCTGATATTATTCCAATTGCAAACAGAAATAAATTCAGAATAAATTCCAGCGATTATACTTTAGGCCTCATACCTGGATGAGTTAATTAGCTGAGTCTGACCTTTCTTTAACAATAACATTTCGAAATCCGAATGATTTTCATATTAATCTGACATCTTTTCTGCAACTATGTTCATTTACTAAACCATTCTCAAATCTGATCACGTTGTCAATTAATCTACAATTCAACTCTTTAGTCTTCCACTTGTAAACCCATTCGGTCTAAACTTCATGAAATTTCTTTATAACATACCTTATTGGAAGGGGGTAAGGTTGTAACACCTCTGACTTGCCTCTTATATACTCATGCATATAACTTAACACTCATCAATATATATATTTTGTTTCAAGTAACTTAACATGCATACTCATTTTACACAACCTTTCTATCATCTTATACAAACAAGTGCACTTATACTTTCTTTCATAAGTCTCGAGTAAAATTACTCATAACATTCAATTAATTTCACAAGTTATACTCATAGCATCATACAAATGCGAATCAAACATGAACACTTATCACAGTATAAACTTTCCTTTCATCTCATCTTTCATATTTCAAGAGAAATTCCCATCCACAATTTATTCATCATCACATAAACATCAAAAACTATTATTCTTACTTTTTACGAGTCTCAACTCATCATAAACACACTGTCTGCACTATCAAATTTAGCTCGGTTGAAGTGCGCATCTGTCTAATAAAACAATTTACATCAGGGTCGGGAGTCGTCACACTATCACAGTTCAATATGGCATGTATAGCTAGACTTTCACACTCACTAGGTACTCCGAGAACTGACTAAATCATAGCTCTGATACCACTAAATGTAACACCCCTTACCCGTATACTATGCCGGAACCGGGTATGAGGCTTTACCAGACTTAACAATACATTCTACCAAATCCCGAGCCATAAAATTTCACTTATAATTTAAACTTTAACAAACACATGCATACACAAGCATTATAACTCCATGACCAATATGAGCCACAACTTGTGGCTAAATACATAATAATCCTTATTACCGTTATGAAGCAATACGTTTAATCAAATTAATTAACACATATACAAAATGACTTAGTCAAGCCCCTATACATGCCATAACTTAAATCATTTATAAATAAAGATACCCATAGATAGCTTGATAGTGTGAAGCGATCTCCGACGGCCTTCAGCCCGAGCTTGTTTAATAGGACTCTGAAATATGGGAAAGAAAAGAGAGTAAACTTATAAAGCTTAGTAAGTTCACATGCAAAAATAATAAGCATTAGCAATGAATTTAGCTTACTACTAAGCTGTCATAACTTGCATAAATAATGCTAAGTTCTTACTTTCTCAACTTACTCATTTGTAGCCTTACCAAACCCTCAACGAGACAAATCCTCACAACAAGTTCTCTAATTGATACAATCATTAAATCACATGCTTATACTTTATTACTCATGTTCACATTAATCTGTCTACTTGAATCGCTGTCACTAATTTATTTATTTCTTGAACTATAGAGTTCTAAATTACAAACCGCTAATTTTCCCTGAAACTAGACTCACATATCTTCATGCCATAAAATTTCTAGAATTTTTGGTCTTGCTAATTAGTACAGTTTATTCATGAAAATTTCCCATGTTTCACTGTTCGACTATTCTGACCTCTCTTCACTACAAATCAATTATCTACTTGTACAAAATTGAGATGACCTTATTGTTTAGTTTATTTGAAACTAGACTCATTCAAAATTTCAGGAATATAAATTATATCACATAATTATTTTTGTACAATTTTTAATGATTTTTCCAAGACAGAACAGGGGATCACGTAGTCATTCTGAACCAGTCTCACAAAAATTTAAATATCTCAAATTATACAAATCCTTTGTTTTCTCTGTTTCTTTTATATGAAAATAGACTCAATAATATTTAAATCAATATCTCATCCAACTTATAATTCAATTTCTATTATTTTTTTGTGATTTTCCAAAATCACGTAACTGCTGCTGCCCAAAACAGTTTTATTTGTAAATTTTTGCTCTCACTCACTTTAGTTGTATTAATTACTTACCTATAACAATCTTTCCAATTTTCGATTACATATCGAGCATATTGCTCATACGTTACACATGCATATACCTACACTTATCACTACAAGCCACACATAATTTCACTTAATCGGTTTTCCTGGTGAACTCATCGGTAACCTTACCAAAGGCTCAGAATTCAAAGGGCACCTTACTTAATAGCTTGCTTACATACCTGCAACATTCTCACTTAACACATGAGTACTCTTTCATAATATAGGCATATTTCCAATCATTTCATAAAGTGTCACAAGCATAACTGAAAACTCATCACTTACTTAATACTTGATAATCTCAATATTAAATAAGCCTTAAATGCATACCTGTACTCATACCTGTACTCTTTCTTCATGTTCTCACCTTGTCATTTCTTTGACTTACTCTTTGGAATACTCGGGAAACTTTTCCTTTTTGAACTTACCATTGTCATGTCTTGACATGGTCTTACGTGGTATCCTTGCCTTATGAACTCACCAATGCCATGCCTTGGCATGGTCTTACATGGGGCCTTTGCCTTATAGTAACTCATCAATGCCATGTCTTGACATCATCTTACATGACTTCCTTGCCTTATAGAACTTATTAATGCCATGCCTTGGCATGGTCTTACATGATATCCTTATCTTACCAAATGCCATGTTCCAAAGATGGTCTTACATGGTGGAAAGACAGAAATTTGTATACTTTTTCATGCCATTTTTGACCCAAATTCATGCAGTTTCGAGTAAATTCTTGTCAGAAAATAATTAAATATTATAAAATAATTAAATTGTACTAAAAATATGAACATGATGAATTTTAATTAATTTTATAGTTAATTTTTTTTTAATTTTGACTCTTTTCGACAGATTCGCTCTGTAACACCCCAAACCCGGCCCAAACACTACGATCGGATCTGGTATGCTACGGGGTTTACGTTAAAAACTTCACTTGGATGATCTTTGGAAATTCAGTTTCTTTATACAAGTATTCGTTAAGTAAGTGATATTGGAAGAAAACCTTTGCTCTTTTGCTGAACATAAATTTAGAAAAAAAAAATAAATGAAGACATTAACAATTATAAATTGATAACCTAAGCTATGGAGGCCTTATTACATAAATAGTCCCAAAATTTAAACTTAAAGAAAAACCAGAAATAGTTTATGAAAATAAAAAGACTTGATGGCCCCTCGAGTCCGCCTCGGCTCCCATGTCCACGATCTAGTGCTCATCTGAAAAGTCAGGGAAAATAAAGGGGTGAGTCACCAAGACTCAGTGTGCAAATCCCAAAACACATAAAAGGCTTGAGGCCCACAAACACATTATGGGCCTTGGCTCATACACAATGGCAACAAAATATTTACATGCAACATGGCCCAACCCAACCTAAAAGTCCATCCTCTACACACCAGCCCGTACCAGCCAACACACCTTGGGGATTTCTACAATCAACCCACCAACCGCTACACACCATATCGACAGTCATGCTGCCTATTCCTATCAGTCAGGAATAAATTTAACGTGGCGTAGCCACCGATCACTATGTGACCTCATAATATAACGTGGTTCAGCCACCGATCACTATTGTGACCTAATTTTACAATTCGTGGTTTAACCACCGATCACCAAGTGACCTATTAACATGCTCTTCCCCTTCATCATATTAACCCTATTCCATGCATACATCCATGCAGAATCAAAACAATATACTACCTAAAAGATCACAGTTTATGACATACATCGATACACATAGAGAAGTTTCTATGGTTACGTACCTGGCATCCCCTCCTACCCTTTTTGGGTAATCGGACTGTCTATACAGCCTTTTTCCGGCTTTTAGCCCATAACATATATTTAGTACAGATTACTATACAGCCTTTTTTCGGCTTTAGCCCATAACATATATTTAGTATAGATTAATTAGTGTGTTAGAGATCTACACACCTGATTACAGTCAAGACAAGACCTTCTATGTCGACACTATCAGAAGCCGATACGACTGCTAACTGTCTAAGATTTTGTTCTGACACCGGTCCACAACCCGGTGGCCAATCCCGTACTTCTGACACCGCTCGTTTCTTAAACTTAGGGATTGGTTTTACAGATCCAATCCCCTCATTCGCCTTGAAATCCCGAAAAGAGAGATATGAGGTTCAGAGACTAGCGGTTCCGACTTTTAGATCTAAGCGATATACTTCAATTCCCGAATGTCGCCCAACACGTAAACACAAGAAACCAATAATCCATTAGCCTTTCGGCTTTGACTTCTAAAAATCGAAAGAGAAAAAGAATAGATCAGAAGAAATTGGCACTTACCTTTACAGAAAATTCGGCAACTCCTAGAAGATTTCGGCTTTTGAGATGATCAAAAAGAGAAGATGATAGGAAGAAATCTATGTAGATTCGGCTTTTAGTGAAGAGATCGGCAAAAGAGAGCAGGAGGTATTCGGCTATGGAGATGAGAAGAAAGTTCAGAGTTTCGGCTTTTGAAGGGAAAGATGTTGAGAAGAATTGGGTGGTTTCGGCTTTGTAGAAGAAAACAGAAAAAGAATAATAGACTTTCGGCTTTTGCATAGAAGTGAATATGAGAGAATAGGCTTAGGGATTTCGGCTTTTACAGAGAATGGGAGAATGGAGAAACCCTAATGTCGAAATTGAAGAAGAGAGTGGGAGAATAAAACCCTAATGCCACCCACTCTATCCATTTAAATGCCAAAAATTAGCTAAAATTTAATTAAAAGAATTGGGCTTCATGCAACTTGAATTTGGGCCTCCTCAGTTGACGCCACTTCCCTGCTTTTAAGTGGCGCCACTTTGCCACTGGGCCACAAGCCCATTTGTATCTTAAACCATGCACAACTAATTTTAAATCTATATCCAAATTCTAAAGTCCATTTAAAAAGAAAACCAAAATTTCCTTAAAGCCAAAGTTTGATCCCGAGACTTCATAGAAGCCCTCTAATATTCCAAAATCACTTATCTAATAGGTCCAACTTGCACTAAAGCCGATCTCTTGTTCTCCAAAAATTTTAAACGCTACTACGCTCAAGGCCCATTGGGCTCAATCCTACTAGGCCCAAATTCGGGATGTTACACGCACAAAGGGCGAAAATCGGCTCGGCAGACACTACTCGAAGAATAAACCCGAGAAGCAATTTGAAGTATCAAGGCGAATTTATTTGCAGCCCAAGACGGTCCAATTATGAAGATTTAATCATAATATAATTAATTTTAATTTATTCCCAATTTAATTTGGGCTAAATAAATTGTTATTAATTAATTATGGAAAAAGGGTCCAGTTAAACCGCACTGGTTGAACCGAACCGATTGAACCGAACCAACCACCAATTGGGCAGCTCAAACATTCCACAATGATGGCCCAAATCAGCTTATTATCTAACTAACTAAGCTTGCAAAGAAGTCCTTAAAGACCTTTCAAAATTGCATTCATACCCCTCCAAATATTATGGCTTTGTAGATTTGCCCCATTCTATATTTAGCAAAGTTGAATTCTTCAACTTTGCCACATGGGATGGCCGGCCAAGGGAGGCCTCTTTTGCTACTGCTAATTGCTATTTTTAGCAGCCTTGATCAGCTATAAATACACCCCCTTGCTGCTTATTCAAAGCACACCTCAAGCATCCAACATTCTTCTCTCTCATTTTCTCTCAATTCCCAATTTTCCCATTTCCTTTTGTGTGTTCTTGTGTCGATTTCTCCTCTTGGAAAAGAGGTGTTTTCCCAGCCATTTAGAGCAACAATTAGAGTGTTCATAAGCCGCCTTGATAGCCAAGGCCAACGAAGAACGAAGAACGGAGCAATCAGTCAAGCCACGGAGAAACACCGGATTTGCTTCTTGTTCCCTATCTCTTTAAATTTCGTTGTTGTTTTGACAAACATGTTTATGAATATTTATGCTGTTGGAATGTTTAATTTAATCAATTTAGCTTGAATTTAATTCGTGTTGGGTTGATTGCATTTTGATTTCTTAAATTGTTAAAATTGTGTTTATGCTATTAAAGGCCTCGGTAAAATGTTTGATTAAGTAAAATCATGTTAAGTTATCTGGCATTATAATTGTTTAGATAACTAATGAATTAATTATTTAAACACATTGAAATTATAATTAATGGACACAATACTTGATCTGTGCATGTTTAATTCTTCTAAGGTAGCTGAAGATTAAATTAGCATTGTATTTGACAATACATATGCCTTGCATAACTTGCTGGATTTTGTGATTAAATTGTTTCAAGGTAAAAATACTTTGTTACTTCACATGATCTTCTATATGCTTATTAGGTTGAATTAATTGGTTGAATCGACATAGGAATATGCGAGAGATTGTTTAACTTAATAAGTATGTATGTGCGACAACATGTTTACTTTTAGAGTCTGTTTAATCATTCGAATTTGCATAGAAATATGTACAAGAGATGAATGGATTTTTATTTGTAAGTATGTTCATAAGTTAGCAAATTACCGAGTAGCCATGTTTTAACAAGTATAAACACGAGCTTAATAATTCTAAGTTAAGAGATGCGATTGATCCAACACAATTATATCATCTTTATTAAAATCAGTATTTGAAATTGTGCATTAGAACTTTGTTTTGTTTTATTTTTTTGTTTTTCCTTTAGTTTTTAAATATCTCTTAAATCCAAATATTTTTTCCGTCATCAAAGTGTTTGAAATCATTTTCATAAACAATTCTTTTACAGTACCTATGAGTACGATAACTCGACATTTACTTGTCACTTTATTACTTGTTACGATTGTGTACACTTGCACATTTCCAACGTTCCAAATTTTTGGCGTCGTTGCCGGGGACTGTTTTTCAAAGTCACTATTTGTGAATTTTTGTTTACATTTTGCTTATTTATTTTCGTATTGAAATTCTTACTTAATTACTTTTTTTGTGAATATTTCAGATGTTTATGAGTATTGACCAATTTATTGACTTACTCCCTATGGACCCTGAAATAGAACGAACCTTTCGACAACGAAGAAGACAAGCAAACCAAAGAAGGACCGAAGGAATGAATTTCGAGAATATGAACCAAGGAAACGGAGCAAACCCTGCTCAGAATCCTATCCTTATTGCTGATGATAGGGATAGAGCCTTAAGACAATATGCCGTGCCAGTATTTAACGGTCTTAATCCGAGTATTAGGAGACCCGAAATCGAGGCACAACAATTTGAGCTGAAGCCAGTCATGTTCCAGATGCTTCAGACAGTGGGCCAATTCAGTGGAATGCCTACTGAAGATCCTCATCTTCACTTAAGACTATTCATAGAAGTGAGCGGTTCTTTCAAGTTAGCCGGGGCACCCTAAGATGCCTTACGATTGAAGTTGTTCCCATATTCGTTAAGGGACAGAGCTCGTGCCTGGTTGAATTCATTGCCATCGAACTCCATTTCTATATGGCAAGAGTTAAGCGAGAGATTCCTCATGAAGTATTCTCTGCCAAGAAAAAATACTAAGTTGAGGAACGAGATCACTGCTTTCCACCAAATGGATGACGAGTCCTTGTATGAGGCATGGGAAAGATTTAAAAAGTTATTACGAAAATGCCTTCATCATGGAATTCCTCATTGCATTCAACTTGAGACATTCTATAATGGTCTCAACGCTCACACAAGGATGGTAGTGGACGTCTCTGCTAATGGTGTTCTCCTTTCTAAGTCTTATAACGAGGCTTATGAAATTATTGAGAGGATTGCCAGCAACAACTATCAATGGCCAACCAGTCGAGCAGCGTCAGGAAGACGAGTCGCTGGTGTAACATCCTAGATTAGGGGTTATGCGTTCGTGCATAATTCGAGTGATAATAAGCTTGGAGTATGTTTGGATATGTTTTAAGGGTTTTGGGAACTTTAAAAATATAAGAGAATGCTTTGGAAAAATTTTGGATTTAAGTGTAAAAAGAGGAAATTAGGCTGAGGAGGCCTTAAGAATAATTTTTGGGCGTTTGGGTCATAAAAAGGGGCTTGGTAGAGTGGCTTAAGGACGCCACTTAAGGCCTGGGAATGACGCCAACAAGGGTCTGGAGTTCGAGTCTTGAGGGCAGCATGGGAGTGTTTTATTTTTGTATTTTGCGTCAACAAGGGAGGTTAGACTGAAGACGGCTTTAAGGAAATATGCAGTGGTCTTTGGACATAAAGGAGGCCTTGGTAAAGTGGCTGCAAGGCGCCACTTAAGGGCCTGGAGGTGACGCCTGGCGCAGGTCTTGGGTTCGAGTAGCGTGGAAAGCAAATGGGTGTTTTATTTTTGCTTTTGGCGTTAAGAGGGGAGCAAGATAAAGAGGCTTTAAAATTAGTTGTGGCGAGTTTATGTCATAAAAAAGGCCATGGCAGAGTGGCTTGGAGCGTTATATGCGGCTTGCGGCAACAAGGGCCTTGGTTCGAATCCCGTTGGCGGCATGGGGCGTGTTTTTATTTTGCTTTGGCGTTAGAACAAGGGGGAGCTTTGGAAAGAGGTGTTAAAAGAAGTTCAGGGTGAATCATATCACTAAAAACGCCTTGGCAGAGTGGCCTGGGGCGTTACCTGTAAGCTTGCTCCAGCAGGTCTTGGGTTCGAGGCTGGTGAGCAGCAGTTGGGTGTTTTAATTTTGGCTTTTGGCGCCAAGAGAGAAGGAAGCATCGGATGGCATTTGGACTTTTAATTGAAAGGGGATTAAGCTTTTTATCCTTTTAAAATTTGGCTGGAGTAAGGATATTTGTTGGATTTATTTTGTTATTTGTTTATTTTGAATAGGTAGAGATAATGGTTGTATTATTTATTTTAGATAATAGAGGTGTTATTTTATTTAGTTTATTTTATGGAGATAAGAAATAAAGAGGAGATAAAGTATTTATTTTATTTTATTACTTTGAATGGGTGTTAAAGAGATAAAGATTAAGCTAGTTTTTGGTTTTTAAATTCGGTTGGGATAAATGCTGTTTTTTATTTATTTATTTAGTTAAGATAAGAGATTAAATGGGAGATTAATGATAGGATAAGGGATTAATGATGGATAATTTTTATTCTATTAATTAAGGTGGATTTATTTTAAGTTGATAAATAGAAGATAATTATAGATTTATTTTATATATTTTGAATATGTGTTCAAGAGTTATTATAGGAGAAGGAAGTGGAATTTGAGAGGAGGTAGGAGTGCCGAAATTGAGTAGTATAAATAGGGGTGACCATCCTTTAGCTATTCTCTTCTTCATTTTATTTTCCTTGGTCGAAAATTGTTCCTCTAATTCTCTCTTTGAGCCAAATTGCTTCTCACTTCTTCTCTCTATTCTTTCCTCACTTATTTTTGCTAAGGCCGGAACTCCACCATTCTTTCACCATTGCCGATTTCATACAACCCTCTTCCATACTCTTTTTCTTTCTCTCAAACATCAACTCTACATTATTGTTTGAAGGCCGAATATTCCAACTTCAATTGTTAAGCCATAGCTGAATAACAAGGTGCTCTATTCTCTGTTCTTCTGTCGCAAGTTTTAGGGACCGAAGTATCATAAGTAGTAAGTATTTAAGTATTCAATTTGTTTTTTTTTATTTGTGTGACGAATCCAGTGAGCGAGGCCTTGATCTCTAGGAATGGCCGAATGGGCTTAGGGCCTTATTAATGCATTTCTTTTGTGTGTCGGCGTTAGGGACCGTTAAGGAAGCTTATAAGGACTCAACTACAGCAAGGTAAGCCATCGTAGTTTCGGCCTAAGGCCATATTTTGTCTTATAAGTGTGACCGATTTGACTATGATGGAATAGGGGCAAATCGACAGTGGTTAAGAGGAACTTTTGGGATTTCTATTCGTTTTGGGTAAGATTATTCGATAAGCCCTTGGATTCGTTATGTTAGATTATAATATGGATGATTAACCGTTTGATGCTGATTAAGTGTTGTCGATGGATTCGAGTGCTAGTCAAGGAGGACAAGGGATAACTCCTATCCCTATGTTTAAGAGGAGAGCAGTCTCTGTAGTGCGAGATTGGCCACTAGGGTGTGGGCCAGCGTCCGAACAACAAAGTAGGCAGATAGCCGTAGTGTCGCTTAGTGATAGTATCGGGATTGAGGGCGTAACGCTACAAGTTATCAGGTGTGTGATTAACCCACCGTTTTCCGGGTGTATGTTATATTTGTATGTGTGATTTATGTACTAACCAGTGCAGTGGCAATTACATGGTGAATACCCTAAAAAGGGCGTATATAGATATTCAGGTTAGTATTATCTGTTGATAAGAATGTGAAAGTGCCGATGTGAATGTGACTATGCCTGTGGAAATGTGGTTGATTGCCTTAATAACATGTGCATGCATTTATTATTATGCCACTATTACATGTTGCATGTGCATGGGTTGGGATATGAAAGAAGGTACGGGTGTACTTCGAGTACGTGGTTTGATGTTAGCCTTGAGCTACATCGTGGATTGACGTTGACTGAGGTCACGTTGTGGATTATTCGCGATTTAGTTCGCGTGGCTTGATGAGTAGCTCTGTGCCTCATCGTGGTTGATATCAGCTATGTGCCATATCGTGGTTGATGAGTGACTATGTGTCCCATCGTGGTTTTGGTGTTAGCTACGGCTACATCGTGGATTGGCGCTGACTGAGGTTGCGTTGTGGATTTTTGTGCTTAATTGCACGTGGACGGCATTGATTGCCTTTTGGAGTGAAAAGGAGAGGGTGATTTAATAATCCCCTGGTGTGTGGTAGGCTGGATAAGGGGGTGTGTAGAGGATGGACCCTAGGTTTGGGTTGGGTGCACTTTGCATAATTATATCTGATATGTGAATTTAATGTGAAAGTGGGCCAAGCCCAGTGATATGTGGTTTAATGTGAAAATGGGCCAAGCCCAGTGATATGTGGTTTTGAATAAGAAATGGGCTAAGCCCAGTATGTGGAGATTATGTGGTTAATTACCCTGTTACCTGATAAGTGTTATGAATATGAACCAAGCCCAGAATGTGTTATTATATGAATAGTTATCTTGTTATTTGATAAATGGGTTAATATGTGGTTAACATGTGGGTGGAATTCAGCGGTTTAATTACACACTGAGTCTTTATGACTCACCCAAATATTTTATCAAACATCGCAGGTGATATGATGATCGGACCGGGTTGGAGTGGATACGAGGTGGCCCATGCAGAAGATATTTTAATTAATTAAGTATTTATAGTTTCAGTATTTGGTTAAGTGTTTATTGTAATAAGGCCCATTAAAGTATTTAAGTATTTTTATTAAGTATCTTTATTATTATGTTCTATTATGGATTGACAATTTAAATGTTGATTGCAAATGATTTTATTTTTGTAAGTATGTATAATAAAGCTTGAATCCGGTATTTTTATAACAAACTTTAATTCTTACTTAGAATATTTTAAGTCACGAAAATGTTTTATTAAAGGAAAAAAATTTTTAACGGTTTTTTTACTCTTAAGTAAGAATATTTTTGAACGTGTTCCGCAGTGGCATTTCAAATTCGATCGTAGTGAATGGGCCGGGTTTGGGGTGTTACAGCTGGAATACATGAAGTAGACGCTCTTACTTCACTCGCATCTCAGGTATCATCGATATCCTCAATGCTTAAAAATCTTACTACTAATGGGTCTAATAGTTTTGCAGCACAGCCACCTAATCAATTTGAAAATATAGCCTGTGTCTGGGGAGGGACATTTGTTTGAAGGATGCCCATCGAACCCAGAATCTGTGTACTACATGGACAATCAGAACCAAAACCGATGAAGGCAAGGACTGCAATCCAACTTTTATAACCCATCATGGAGAAACCACCCGAATTTTTCCTGGAGTAACCAAGGGGCTGGAACCAATACCACTTACACCCAACCCAGACCAACCCAGCTGCCTAATTTTCCGCAACAAGTTTAGAAACCAGTTCAAGCTGAAGCGTTCAATAGCCTGGAGAGTTTGCTAAAGACATACCTAGCAAAGAATGATGTTTTAATCCAGAGCCAAGCAGCTACATTGAAGAATTTGGAGAATCAAGTGGGCCAGCTTGCAACTGAACTCAGGAACCGACCACAAGGTGCTCTACCTAGTGATACGAAAAATCTGAGAAATCTGGGAAAGGAGCATTGCAAAGCATTGCAATTGAGGAGCGGAAAGATAGTAGAGCCCAACACTGTCGAAGTTGAAAAGGAGCAAGCTGATGCTCAAGATTCAGAAGAAGTTCAACCAAGTGTTGAAACCCCAGTTTCACCAGAATCGAAATCTGCAAAACCATGCAAAATAACCTCAGGACCAGTTAATTCTGATCAACCAACAACGTCGTTAGATGCAGAATTACCGCCAAAGGCGAATCAACCAGACTCAGTTCCAGTAATGAAACCACCACCACCCTACCCTCAAAGACATCAGAAGCCGAAGCAGGAAATTCAATTCAAGAAGTTCCTTGACATACTCAAGCAACTTCACATCAACATTCCATTGTTTGAAGCACTTGAGAAAATGCCGAACTACACCAAGTTCATGAAAGATATCTAGTCTAAGAAACGAAGACTTGGAGAATTTGAGACGGTAGCTCTGACGAAGGAATGCAGTGCATATCTTCAGGACAAACTACCCCCAAAATTGAAGGATCCTGGATGTTTTACCATACCATGCAATACTGGATCAACATATTGTGGTAAAGCATTATATGACTTAGGTGCAAGTATCAACTTGATGCCTATGTCAATATTTAGGAAGTTGGGGATAGGAGAAGCTAGACCAACTACGATTACACTTCAACTAGCAGATCGATCCTTAGCACATCCATAAGGAAAAATTGAGGACATATTGGTACGTGTATATAAGTTTATCTTTCCTATTGACTTTGTAATTCTAGATTTTGAAGCAGACAAAGAAGTGCCAATTATCCTAGGAAAACCATTCTTAGCAACTGGAAGGACCCTTATTGATGTGCAAAAGGGCGAGCTAACTATGCGTGTTCAGGATGATCAGTTAACATTTAATGTTTTTAAGTCAATGCGATTTCCAGACACAATGGATGATTGTTCTGCAGTATTCGATTTAGAGGAATTAATAGTAGAGAAGGAACTTAACTGCATTGATGACCCATTGGAAAGAATTTTGACATCGAATCCCCCAAATGATGAAGAGGAGGACGAATACTTAGCTTTGCTAGAAGCTAATCAAAAAGGATTTAATCCGCAATCCCATTTTGAATCTTTGGAATTAGATAAAAGAGATTACATGCAGCCAAAAGCATCAATCGATGAGCCACCTAAGTTAGAACTCAAGGTATTACCTTCACACTTGAAATATGTTTATTTAGGTAACGCCTCTACTCTACCTGTGATTGTTTCAGCAGAATTAACTACTGAACAAGAAGAGAAACTTGTCATAGTGTTGAAACAATTCAAGAAGGCTATCAGATGGACCATAGCCGATATTCGCGGTATTAGCCCATTTGTATGCATGCACAAGATCATATTAGAAGATGGCGAGAGAGGAATGATTGATGGACAACGGAGACTGAACCCCATCATGAAAGACGTAGTGAAAAAGGAAATTATCAAGTGGTTAGATACGGGTATAATTTACCCCATCTCAGATAGTTCATGGGTGAGTCCAGTCCAGTGCGTGCCGAAGAAAGGAGGTATCACAGTCGTGGAGAACGAGAACAATGAGTTGATACCAACGAGAACAGTTACAGGATGGAGAATCTGCATCGATTGTCGAAAGCTAAACAAGGCGACTAGGAAAGATCACTTCCCTTTGCCATTTTTGGACTAGATGCTGGATAGACTCGCAGGACGAGACTATTACTATTTTCTTGATGGATACTCAGGGTATAATCAGATTACAGTAGCACTGGAAGATCAACACAAAACGATATTCACCTGCCCGTACGGTACATTCGCATTTAGACGCATGCCATTTGGTTTATGTAATGCACCAGCTACATTTCAAAGATGTATGATGTCTATTTTTACTGACATGGTTGAGAAGTATTTGGAAGTTTTCATGGACGATTTCTCAGTATTTGGAGATACTTACGATGATTGCTTAGCCAATCTAGCTAAGGTACTGAGGCGATGCGAAGAAACAAATCTCGTACTCAATTGGGAAAAATGCCATTTTATAGTACGAGAAGGAATTTTTCTGGGGCATCGGATAACAAGACATGGGATCGAGGTGGACAAAGCAAAAGTAGACGTTATTGAGAAACTTCCACCTCCAACATCTGTAAAAGGTGTTAGGAGCTTTTTGGGCCATGCTGGTTTCTATCGAAGATTTATCAAGGACTTCTCCAAAGTGGCTAAACCCTTTATGCAAGCTATTGGAGAAAGACTCGATATTCAAGTTTGATGAGGAATGCTTAAAAGCCTTCGACGATCTAAAGAGTCGATTAGTCACGGCACCCATAATCGTCACACCAGACTGGGATTTGCCATTCGTGTTGATGTGTGACGTGAGTGACTTCACCATTGGAGCTGTCTTGGGCCAGAGAAGGAACAAAGTTTTTCATCCCATCTACTACTGGAAACACGAAAATTTATATACTTTTTCATGCCCTTTTTGACCCAAATTCATGTGGTTTCGAGTAAATTCTTGTTGGAAAATAATTAAATATTATAAAATAATTAAATTGTGCTAAAAATATGAACATGATGAATTTTAATTAATTTTATAGTAAATTTTTCTTAATTTTGACTATTTTCGACAGATTCGCACAAAGGGCGAAAATCGACTCGGTAGACACTGCTCGAAGAACAAAATCGAGAAGCAATTTGAAGTTCAAGGAAAATTTATTTCCAGCCCAAGACGGTCCAATTATGAAGATTTAATCATAATATAATTAATTTTAATTTATTCCTAATTTAATTTGGGCTAAATAAATTATTATTAATTAATTATAGGAAAAAAAGGGCTAGTTGAACCGCACTGGTTGAATCGAACCGATTGAACCGAACCAGCCACCAATTGGGCAGCCCAAACCATCCACAATGATGGCCCAAATCAGCTTATTAGCTGATTAATTCAGCTTGCAAAGGAGTCCTTGAAGATCTTTCAAAACCTCATTCAAACCCCTCCAAAATTCATGGATTTAAAGATTTGCCCATGCTATATTTAGCAAAGTTGAATCTTTCAACTTTGCCACATGGGATGGTTGGCCAAGGGAGCCTCTTTTGCTTCTGGTGCTTGCTATTTTTAGCAACCTTGATCACCTATAAATACAACCCCTAGCTACTCATTGAAAACACACCTCAAGCATCCAACATTCTCCTTTCTCTCATTTTCTCTCAATTCCCTTTGTTCCATTCTTTTTTTGGTGTGTTCTTGTGCCGATTTCTCCTCTTGGAAAAGAGGTGTTTTCCCAGCCATTCAGAGCAGAAATTGGAGTGTTCATAAGCCACCTTGATAGCCGAGGCCAACGAAGTACGAAGAACGGAGCAGTCATTCAAGCCACGGAGAAACACCGGATTTGCTTCTCGTTCCCTATCTCTTTTAATTTTGTTGTTGTTTTGACGAACATGTTTATGAATATTTATACTGTTGGAATGATTAATTTAATCAATTTAGCTTGACTTTAATTAGTGTTGGGTTGATTGCATTTCAATTTCTTAAGTTATTAAAATTGTGTTTATGCTGTTAAAGGCCTCAGTAAAATGTTTGGTTAAGTAAAATCATGCTAAGTTATCTGGCATTATAATTGTTTAGATAGCTAATGAATTAATTATTTAAACACATTGCAATTGTAATTAATGGACACAATACTTAATCTGTGCATGTTTAATTCTTCTAAGGTAGCTGAAGATTAAATTAGCATTGTATTTGACGATACATATGCCTTGCATAACTTGTATGATTTTGTGATTAAATTGTTTCAAGGTAAAAATACTTTGTTACTTCACATGATCTTTTATATGCTTATTAGGTTGAATTAATTGTTTGAATCGACATAGGAATATGTGAGAGATTGTTTAATTTATTCATTATGTATGTGCAATAACATGCTTACTTGTAGAAGTCTGTTTAATCGTTCGAATTTGCATAGAAATATGTACAAGAGATGAATGGATTTTTATTTGTAAGTATGTTCATAAGTTAGCAAATTACCGAGTTGCCATGTTTTAACAAGTATAAACACGAGCTTAATAATTCTAAGGTAAGAAATGTGATTAATCCAACACAATTATGTCATCTTGATTAAAATCAATTTTTGAAATCGTGCATTAGAACTTTGTTTTATTTTATTTTTCTTTGTTTTTCTTTTAGTTTTTAAATATTCCTCAAAACCAAATATTTTTCTATCACCAAAGTGTTTGAACCATTTTCATAAATAATCCTTTTTCAGTCCCTGTGGGTACGATAACTCGACATTTACTTGTCACTTTATTACTTGTTACGATTGTGTACACTTGCACATTTCCACCGTTCCAACTACGCAAGTAGAACTCTAACCAGAGCTCAACTGAACTATACGGCAACAGAAAAAGAGTTACTTGCTATTGTGTTTGCTTTCAACAAGTTTCGATCTTATCTTGTAGGTACCAAAGTGATTGTCTATATGGACCACTCCGCGATTAAGTACTTATTAGTCAAGAAAGATGCTAAGCCGAGATTGATCTGGTGGGTGCTTCTACTTCAAGAGTTCGATCTAGAAATTCAAGATTGAAGGGGAGTAGAAAACCAAGTAGCAGATCACTTATCCAGATTGGAGCCACAAGAGGGAAATTCTCCACTTGTACCGATCCAGGAGACATTTCCAAATGAACATATACTGAAGGTAAATCATGTCCATAATATTCCTTGGTTTGCTGACTTTGCTAACTATTTAGCTTGTGGTTTGATGCCGATTGATAAAACTTATCAACAAAGAAAAAAGTTTCTTCAAGATGTGAAGTACTATTTTTGGGAAGAGGCATATCTGTTTAAAAAGTGTGCAGGTTAGATGATTAGGAGATGTGTGACAGAAGATGAAATACTGAAGATTTTATACCACTGTCATTCAGCTCCCAGTGGAGGACACTTTGGAGGTACTCGTACAGCTGCCAAAATATTGCAAGCTGGATTTTTTTGGCCAACACTATTTAAAGATGCATACGCCTATGTAAAGAGTTGTGATTGATGCCAGATGGTTGGAAACGTCACCAACAGAAATGAAATGCCTCGAACGAATATCATTGAGGTAGAATTGTTTGATGTTTGGGGTATTGACTTCCTTGGTCCTTTCCCTCCGTCTTTTGGTCACAAATACATATTGGTAGTAGTAGATTATGTGTCCAAGTGGGTCGAGGCTGAAGCTTATCCGACGAACGATGCCAAGGTTGTGATGAAATTCTTGTAGAAACATGTGTTCACAAGGTTCGGGACCCCAAGAGCTATTATCAGCAATGAAGGGACCCACTTTGTGAAGAAGTGGTTAAAATGGCTGCTAGATAAACATGGAGTGAAGCATAAGGTTGCTACAACTTACCATCCACAGACAAATGGGCAAGCTAAGCTAGCAAATAAGGAGATCAAAGGCATACTCGAGAAGGTAGTTTGCCCGAACCGACGAGATTGGTCTAAGAGACTAGATGATGCTTTATGGGCTTACAAAACAGCATACAAGACACCCTTAGGAATGGCACCCTACAGGTTGGTCTTTGGGAAAGCATGTCATCTACCTCTGGAGTTAGAGCGCAGAGCTTACTGGGCTCTTCGACAACTCAATTTGGGTCTCAAGCTTGCTAAAGAGAAACGAATGCTCCAACTCAACGAGCTAGAGGAATTTCGAATGTTCTCATACGAAAACGCCAAATTACTTAAAGAAAGACTCAAAAAATGGCATGACAAGCATATCCGAGTTCGAGAGTTTGAAGCAGGTCAGCAAGGTAATTCCATATTGAAGTTCTTTCCAGGTAAGTTAAAGTCACGTTGGTCTGGTCCATTTACGATTCATTGTGTCTATCCATACGGAGTTGTTGAACTCCAAGGTAAGAGAGGTAATTTTCAAGTCAATGCTCAGCGTTTGAAACATTATTACGGAGAAAAACCTGAACGGGAATAATACTTGTTCAGTTTATCTGATCCTTAGATTTTCTTGCTTTCAATAAATTATTTAGGGTATATTTTCGGGCTTATTATGTTCAAATAAATTCTGTCTAGGAGATTGGAACTTAAGCGGGACCGCTTGTGACCCCTCCAATATTTCTTGGGAATTGATTTTTGCATAATTTTCCAAAAAATTAGCCCCTAAATGACAAAATAAAATTTTTTTGTTTTCCAAATAAAAAGGTCGATTTTGACCCAAGCCTAAATTGCAACTCAATTTCAAACTTTCATTAAGTCTAGGGAGTTAATTGAATTATTTTCAAAATTTGGTTGCTATTTTTGTAAATACTAAAAACTAGGTGCCTCTTTTTGTAAATGTTTTTTTAAGCATCTAGAATAAATATTTTTATTTAATTTCATACTTATAAATTATTGATAAACTTTAATATATAATTATATTCTTTATAATTTATATATTAACTTTTATCAACTTAGCTTAGGATTAGAATTAATTTTATTTTATATTTATCCTGGCAATTAAATAGCAATTGATAATTTTATATGTGTTTATTTAATTATTAATTGTTGTTTATCATGAGTAAAATTAGAATGGGACTCTTATTTTTAATTCTTTAATTGTTCTAAGAGTTCTACTCTAATTCATACTACTCCTACTATAAATTGCACCCTTGTTTTGCCCATTCTCTCATCACTCAAATCCTCTATCACCAACCCCCCAAAGTGTCACAAGCCCCTAGCCATAGCCACGATTCGGCCAGTAGCCTACTCCAGCACACGCCACATGCCAGCGCCAGTAGCTGCTCAGGTCGTGGCCTTCAAGTCTACTGCCTTCAGCCCGTCTGCTTGCCGCACACCATCGCCCCACGCCGACCAGCCCGTGGCCTACCTGCCGCAAGGCCTTGCGAGCCACTTGCTCACAGCCCTCGCACCTTGCTACCTTGTGCGCCTATGCGCACACTTCTCCTTCACCCAACGTAAGCCAAAAACCTTCTTTAATTTTCCATCTTGTGTTCATTAGTTATTTTATTTTAAGAGTTCTTAATTTTTTCAAGGAATGTGATAAGAAAAATATTTCTCACTTAAATTTAAATTCAATTATTTAAGTTTTCAATTTATTGAAATATTAGTAATTGTTATTAAATTTTTAAGAAACTGATTTTTCTTTCCATCTTATGTTCAGGTTAATTATGACTCGCAAAAGAACTCGTGCCTCCGCTCAAATTGACAAAACACAAAGCAAATTTCACTATGAAGAAGCTAAAGTAAGATACGAAAGTATCTTCAAAAATCAATAGATGCATCCAGAGAAAGGCTTCACATTGAAGGAAAGCAACTACAGAGACTTTATGGCATGTATTCGGCAAGTTGCTGAAGCCCTCAATTGGGAATTGTTTTGTGAAAAGAGACCAAGTGAGGAATTAGTTCGTGAATTTACGTGAACTTAACCTCAAGCGAATTGACTGAAGTTCCAGTCCCTGGAATCAAGGTACCAATAAATTCTAATGATATTAATGAGTTCTTTGAATTACCTGATTTCGACAACGATGAATATTCCTCTCTGTTGAGCAATATTAAGCCTGAAAATCTACAAGAAATCCTCGAAGAACTCACAGTTCCAGGTTCTAAGTGGACTGTCTCAAAGCAAGGAATCCACACATGTCGAAGAGAGTATTTGACACCACTTGCGAAGGTATGGTTTTATTTCATCCGTTTCAACCTTATGCCTAGTTCACATGGGACTACAATTTCATTAGAGCGAATGGTCCTATTATACTCGATTCTAACTAGAAAGACCATTGATGTGGGCAAAATCATCCTGAGAGAAATGCGAAATTGTGCCGTTAGACGGTCTAGCCCTACCTATTTCCCCTTTACGATCACAGTTTTGTGCTTAAAAGCAAAACTCCTTACGGATGTAAAGAAGACAGAGTATAGTCAAGGCACAATCACCGATTGGGACCTTTACCGAGTGGCCGGAGATTCTGTTCTTCAGCAACGAATTGAAGAAAGCGAGGATCCCGAAGAAGCAGAAGATGAACCCACAGAAATCCCGCAATCAACTGAAGTCCCTAGAGAGGCAGAACCAATGGAACCAGAAGCGGAGCCTGATATCTGTAACACCCCAAACCCGGCCCAAACACTACAACCGGATCTGGTATGTCACTAAGGAATTTTATAAAAAAAACGTGGCACTTTGGAAATACAATTATCAGGTTTAAATATTTATACCGAAAACTTAATAATTTATTAAGTTATATAAGAAATAAAGTTATAAAATGCCTTGGTGAATTTTAAATAAGAATTGAAATTTCAAATATGTCTTAGCTTAATTTAAACATGGAATTTTAAATGCCTAGTAATAAAAACCCAACATAAAACCAAAACGTAAATAATAGTATAGTGGCCCAAGGCCTTATTACAACGAAATTTAAAAACCCTTAATCAAAAATATTAAAAACAATATTCTAAGTAAAATCTTCAGCTGGATCAAGTACTCTCTCGCATGGCCACCTTGCGCTCCTCTCCGGCCTGGTCCGATGCACTAGGTGCTACCTGAAATTGTTAAAATAATAGGGTGAGTCGCGAGACTCAGTGTGCAACCCTCATGCACCATTAAATTTGGGCCTTAACCCTACAGAACATATAACAGAGTATAATATATCAGAAAATATGCAAAGCCCAACCCAAATCCTAGGTTTCCATCCGCTACACGCCACCCTTACCTGCCAGTCACACCATTGGGGATTTCTACAATCAACCCACACCGCTACACACCATCGATGGCAGTCATGCTGCAGATAGCTGCTCATCGTCAGACCATGGCCGTAGCCACTACAACAGGTCATGGCAAAAGCCATTACAATAGGTCACGGCAAAAGCCGCTACAACAGGTCATGGCAAAAGCCACTACAACAGTACACTTCCCCTTTTAATAAACCCAACCCCATGCAATCACAGAAATCGGCATACTTATCACATATGTAATCTTAATATGAACATTCACTTAGGAATGACAGAGATCACTAACCTGGTGATTCGCTTTTACCCTCCTAGGGTTTCAACCATTGTGCCGAAATTTCGGCATTTATCAGAATATAACAGATTTATAACATATTCTTAACAAGCAATCTAAATGATGTGGAAGTGTTACACACCTGATATCACATAGTTTTACTCCCTTAGTTAAATCCTTACTATCTGGATCTACAACCCTTAGTCTAAAACCTTGCTCAAAAGCCGGAAGAATACGAAGATTTGGCCTCCACTACATTCGGCCAATGGTTAATAAATACCCAAATTTACACGTTAAAAATCAATAGATCTCCTTACCTTGAAATCCCGAAAGTAACACGATTCGAGTGTTACTGAACTCCGACTTAGAGATCTAAGCGATAAACTCCCCTTCAAATCCCGAAATGCCACAACTAAGAGAAAAACTTAAGATTAGTTCCTTATAGCCATTCGGCTAGAGTCCCTAAAAATCCAGAAAAGATTGAAATCTTACGAATCAATACTTACCTTCAGTTTCCTTAGAGATTCGGCACAAGCAGATACCACAGAGAGAATTCAGCTTCTAGGAATGAAGATTAGGTTATGATGAGACTTCGGGAAATAGAGACTGAACTTTTGGAGATTTCGACTATAGAAGGGAATAGGGATGTAGTTTCGGCTTTTAGTGAATGAGAGATGAACAATAATAAAGATCAAAAAATTCGGCTAGAAGGAGGTTTTAAAGAAAAATAAAAGAGGAGAGGGAAGTGGTGATTTCAGCTTTTGAGAGAATGAAGATGAAGAAAGAAAGAAAAAGATGAAAAGGTTGAGATGGCCTTTGAAATTTCGGCACATCCCTAGCCTATACTAAATCGATTCCTCCCCCTTACTGAGTTTGATTTTCGACCAACACTAGCTTCCACAAGATAGCTCCTATCCTTTTCCCTTATCTTAATCTATTAACTCCTCAAAAATAGCCCTAATTAGCACCAACTCCTTCCTCCTTTATTTGCCTATTATCCTCATAAATTAAACATTAAAAATCCCTAAAAAATAGCCTTGTGCTGTCCCCCCTATTGCTCCCTTTAAGTGCCGAAATTTGGCCCTATAACTTGGGCTTCAAGCAACCAAAATTTGGGCCCTCCTCATGTACTAGTGACGCCAACTCCCCTTCCTCCTAGTGGCACCATTTTCCTTTGGGCCACAAGCCCACTATGTCAAATAAGCTAACAAAACTTTACTTTAAGCCCTAGAGTGTCCAAACAAAATATTTAAACAAAGCCTCAGCCCATTCTTGAGCCCAATCTGGACCCTAACCCTTAAATTAATATTTTAAACATACAGTACACAAAATGCACAGGCCCATAAATTCAAGATGTTACAGTTCTACCCCCCTTAAAATAAATTTTGGCCTCGAAATTTACCTGATCAAAAGAGTTGGGGATACTGCTGTCGTATAACATCCTCTGGCTCCCACGTCGCCTCTTCTGCGCCGTGATTTCGCCACAAAACTTTGACCAACGGGACAGACTTCCTTCTCAACACTTTTACTTCTCGATCCAAGATTTGCACTGGTTCCTCCTCAAAGGACAAATCTGGCCTTACTTCAATCTCTTCCACCGGCACCACGTGCGATGGATTGGAACGATAACATCTTAGCATCGAGACATGAAATACATCATGTATCTGCTCCAACACTGAGGGCAACTCCAAACGATAAGCCACTGGCCCCACACGTTCTAGTACCCGATACGGCCTAATAAACCGAGGACCTAGCTTGCCCTTCCGACCAAACCTCATTACTTTCTTCCATGGAGATACCTTCAAAAAGACTTGATCTCCCACTGCAAATTCCATCTCCTTTCTTTTTAAATCCGCATTAGATTTCTGCCGATCAGACGCTTCCTTCAACCGAGCCCGTATTAACTTAACTTTCTCCTCCGTTTCCGAAACTAACTCTGGACCCAACACCTGACGTTCACCCAACTCTGTCCAACAAGTAGGAGTACGACATCTCCTTCCATATAACGCTTCATACGGCGCTATCTGAATACTAGCTTGATAACTATTATTGTATGCGAATTCTGCCAAAGGTAAATACTCCTCCCAACTACCCCTAAAATCGATGATGCAACCCCTTAGCATATCCTCCAAGATTTGAATTACCCTCTCAGACTAACCATCAGTCTGTGGGTGAAAAGCGGTACTGAAGTCTAACCTTGTTCCCATTGCTTGATGAAGAGCCTTCCAGAATCGTGACGTGAACCTAGGGTCCCTATCTGATATGATTGACACAGGTACACCATGTAATATTATGACCTCAGCCATGTACAACTTAGCCAACTTCTGTAGAGAATAGTCAACACGAACCGGTATGAAGTGAGCAGACTTCGTGAGTCGATCCACAATCACCCAAATTGAATCCTTCTTAGTGGGCGTAAGGGGTAACCCACTAACAAAATCCATCGTGATTCTCTCCCATTTCCACTGCAGAATCTTCATCGGTTGCAACAACCCCGAAGGTAACTGGTGTTCCGCTTTCACCTGTTGACACGTCAAGCACTTACCCACGAATTCTGTTACCTCTCGCTTCAGACCTGGCCACCAAAATTTCTTTCGCAAATCCCGATACATCTTAACTCCTCCAGGATGCATAGCATATGGACTACTATGCGCCTCCCGCAAAATCATCTGTCTTAACTCTATAACCTTTGGCATGCAGACTCTCCCTCGGAAACACAACACTCCATCACAATTCAAGCTATAGTCCGCTACTTCACCATTCTGCACTTGTCGAATTCGAGTACTCAGGACATCATCCAAAAGTTGCTTTTCCTTGATTTGACTTGTCCACATGGGTTTTACTTGAAGTTCGGCTACCAGACTGCCATCCTCATACAGGCTAAGATGAGCGAACATCACCCTTAAAACTGCTATCGTCTTACGACTCAATGCATCTGCCACCACGTTAGCCTTACCCGGGTGGTACTCAATCGAGCAGTCAGAGTCCTTTAACAGCTCGATCCACCTACGTTGCCTTAGATTCAACTCCTTCTGGGTAAGGATATACTTCAGGCTCTTATGGTCCGTATAAATAACCGACTTCTCCCCATACAGGTAGTGCCTCCAAATCTTTAGAGCAAACACTACCGCTGCCAATTCCAAATCGTGCGTAGGGTAGTTCAATTCATGTGGTCTTAACTGTCGGGACACATATGCAACCACTTTTCCATCTTGCATCAACACACAACCTAAACCTGTGTGCGACACATCGCAGTAAACGGTAAATTCTTTTCCCGCCTCTGGCTGAATTAACACCGGCGCTTCCGTCAAGATTCTCTTTAGTTTCCCAAAGCTTTCCTGCTGTTTGTCAGTCCATACAAACGATACTCCCTTCCTTAACAACTTAGTTAGAGGTGCCACAATTGAAGAGAACCCCTCAACAAACCTCCTGTAATACCCGACCAATCCTAAGAAACTTCGAATCTCGGCCACCGATTTTGGCGGTTTCCAATCCAAAACAGCTTCTATCTTCCGAGGATCTACCCTAATTCCTTCTGCAGAAACTACATGCCCTAAGAAAGTTACTTCCTTCAGCCAGAATTCACACTTACTGAACTTTGCGTACAACTGCTTCTCCCTCAGAATTTGCAACACTATACGCAGATGTGCATCATGCTCCTTCTCGGACTTGGAGTAAACCAAAATATCATCGATGAATACTACGACGAACCGGTCAAGATACGGTTGAAATACCTGATTCATCATATCCATGAATGTTGCTAGCGCATTCGTTAACCCGAACGGCGTCACCAAGAACTCATAATGACCGTAGCGAGTTCGAAACGCCGTCTTATGAATGTCCCCTTCCTTCACCTTTAGCTGATGATAACCTGACCTTAAATCAATCTTAGAGAAAACTGAAGCCCTTTTAAACTGATTGAACAGATCATCAATTCTTGACAGTGGATACTTGTTCTTAATCGTTAACTTATTTAGTTGACGATAGTCCACGCACATACGCATGGATCCGTCCTTCTTCTTGACAAATAGGACCGGCGCTCCCTACAGAGACACACTCGGTCGGATGAAACCACGATCCAGCAGTTCCTGGATCTGGGCTTTGAGCTCCACCAGCTCCTTTGGCGCCAGTCAGTAAGGAGCAATGGCCACCGGAGCTGTACCCAGAAATAGTTCTATTCCGAACTCCACTTCACGATCCGGGGGTAATCCTGGCAACTCCTCTGGAAAAACATCCGTGAAATCCTTGACTATTCGAACCTCATTGACAGTCACTTCCTTAGTATCCAATGCACTGATAAAAGCTAGAAATGCGTTACATCCCTTCTGAATCATCTTAACAGCTTTTAATGCCGATACTACGTTGGACAAATAATTCATTCTTTCTCCTAACACAGCCACCTCCCCACCTTCCGGGGTACTCAACACCATGAGCATAGTCCCACAATCCAACTTAGCACGATGTTTAGTCAACCAATCCATTCCTAGGATAAGGTCAAACTCTCCAAACGGTAATTCCATTAAGTCTGCCGGAAACACTACCCCTTGAGTCTCTAAAGGTACATCCCTAAATAGTTTGTCCACTACCCTAGATTGTCCTAAAGGACAAATCACAGTCATCTTCCTAGTGGTTGTTTTAGAGTCTATACTTAGGGTCTCAGATACCGAACATGCAACATAGGAGTGGGTTGACCCAATATCAATCAAGGCAAGAAAAGGGTTTTCTGCAATAAGAAACGTACCGGTTATAACGTCCGGTGCATCACCATCCTCCCGTCAGTGAGCTGCATAAACTAGACTCGGCTGCCTCGCGTCTATATTACCTGCGCCCCTCCCAAGTGCTCCACGACCCCGACCAGCCCCATTTCCTCCTCTAGCTACGCCACGACCCCTTGGTCCAGGCTGATCACCTCTTCTAGTCTGATCAGAACCTCAGCCCGTTGGCTGTACCTGATCCACCTGTGGACAGTCCTTAATCAGATGCTCCATGGATCCACACCTAAAGCATCCACCGATTTTCCTTTTGCACTCCCCATAATGTGCCTTCCCACATGAAGGAAATGATCGATTCTGGCCCGTCGGAGCACGAGCTGGCCCATCAGTCCTAGACCTCTTCTAAAAATTTCCAGATGATCCTGATGGCCCAAAACTTCTCTTATTCTTACCCCGATCCTTATCCCTTTCTTGTCTCTCAGTCCGTTTCACCTCCTCAGCTATCTTAACCTTCTCCACCAGAACAGCAAAGTCTCTCTCTCGCTGCGGTGCTATCAAAACCCTTAACTCATTCCACAGCCCATCCTTGAACCATACACATTGTTCATATTCAGTTGCTACCATTCCTCGAGCGTAGCGGCTCAAGCGCAGAAACTCCGCCTCATATTTAGCCACAGATTTACTTCCCTGCACCAAATTCAGAAATGCCTTCCTCTGTGCATCCACATAGCTAGCCCCAACATACTTTCCTTGGAATGACTCCTTAAAGAAATCCCAATCAATCTGGTCTGCAGCAGTACCCTCCTTTACCGTGAGCCACCACTGGTAAGCCTCGTCCCGAAGAAGAGACACGACCCCTTTCAACTTCTCCTCCACCGTGAAGTCTAGGTCATCCATTATGTGCTCAATCGCTTCCAACCAATACTCAGCTGTGTTAGGGGCTACGCTAGAAAACCCCTGAACACCTCCGCTCCGTTGGCTCGGAGTCGTTCAGACACAGATTTCTGAGCTCCTGAACCCGTGCCTGCCCCAGCAACTCTCTCAAGAACCCGCAACATCACCTGAGATACCGCATCATCTCCGGCTACCTGGTCCTGGAATTCTCCCTCCACAGCCGGCATATCCGGCATCTCGTTTCCTGACCCGTGGCCAGACCCTACTGGCTCGGACACGATCATCCTACCCCTATCGCGTCCACGCGGCGGACGTCCTCGACCCCTTGTACTCATTCTTCCGATTGGCGTTTATCTGATTAAGAATTTTATGAATCATTAATTCTTTCCACTGATTAACCACGAACAGTCTTATGAATAGTAATTTTAAAGGTAGTTCTTTCAAATTCGAACCTATGTACAGTTTCAGCCTCAAGTTTACCTCCTAAGTCCAGGAAGCACCCACATTCAATCATCAAACATTAGCATACAAGTACATCCACGAACCTACATTCATCATGTAGGGGTATTTTCGTCATTTCACTACCCAGGGGTATTTCCGTAATTTTTATCCTATAGGGGTATTTTCGTAATTTTCCAAAATAGGGTTCCTTGGTGATTTTGGAAATAAGGGTATGTTGGTAATTTTGTAATTCGAGGGTATTTCGGTAATTTTGAAGTCTGGGGGTATTTCGGTAATTTTAACAAATCAGAGGTATGTTGTCATTTACAAATCAAGGGTGATTTAGTAATTTTATAAATTAGGAATATTTTGGTCATTTTGTAAATCAGGGTGATTTGGAAATTTTACAAGGATATTTTCATTTTTTTTAAAAACAAAGGTATCTTGGAGGATTTGATTTCAAAAGGAAATAGCAGTGTTCAGGTGTTTGTGAGTTTTTGGTTGTTTGTCGTGTGTTGTGTGAGTTATTTTTTTTTAAGGAAAAATTTCGTTGACTTTGTAAATCGAGGTATATTTGCAAAGCATGGATAACTTGGTATTTTTTTTCAAAATAAGGGTATTTTAGCAATTCTGTAAAAATAAGGTGGCTGGTCCCTTTCGGGTTTTAACTATAGATATTAGCCTGTCAACAAATCCTCGTGGCTAGGGTGAACAATCACTACGCACCAGGTAGGATTCCAGTGAAGAGGAGGTGAGTCACTAGGACTGCTTAAGTACCAGGCTCTTCTGGATCCAATTCTAGACATGCGCATGGCTGTTGCCACACCCTAGTCTTGCGACTCGTTCACGGGTTTGTTTAGTGAAATTAAGTCTTATGAGTTTTAAGGAGTTGTTTCAACTAAGCCTAGAGTCCATCAAGTTCTAATCTAAATAGTCTACGTCCCATACAGCCCATCAAGCCCACATATATATATATCACACAATGGTTCAGAATACTCACCTGGCGGACTTGGGCAGGAGACGCAGGTGCCATGTCGAGAAAACCATCCTGTATCATTTATAAATATACATGTTTCAAAAACCCATTTTTTTAGAAAACGTTTTGAGCCCAAAACCCCAAAGCCGAGTTTTAAACCGGGCTCTGATACCAATTTGTAACACCACAAACCCGGCCCAAACATTACAACCGGATCTGGTATGTCACTAAGGAATTTTATAAAAAACGTGGCACTTTGGAAATACAATTATCAGGTTTAAATATTTATACCGAAAACTTAATAATTTATTAAGTTATATAAGAAATAAAGTTATAAAATGCCTTGGTGAATTTTAAATAAGAACTGAAATTTCATACATGTCTTAGCTTAATTTAAACATGGAATTTTAAATGCCTAGTAATAAAAACCCAACATAAAACCAAAACATAAATAATAGTCTAGTGGCCCAAGGCCTTATTACAACGAAATTTAAGAACCCTTAATCAAAAATATTAAAAACAATATTCTAAGTAAAATCTTCTGCTCGATCAAGTACTCTCTCGCATGGCCACCTTGCGCTCCTCTCCGGCTCGGTCTGATGCATTAGGTGTTACCTGGAATTGTTAAAATAATAGGGTGAGTCGCGAGACTCAGTGTGCAACCCTCATGCACCATTAGATTTGGGCCTTAACCCCACAGAACATATAACAGAGTATAATATATCAGAAAATATGCAAAGCCTAACCCAAATCCTAGGTTTCCATCCGCTACACGCCACCCTTACCTGCCAGTCACACCATTGGGGATTTCTACAATCAACCCACACCGCTACACACCATTGATGGCAGTCATGCTGCAGATAGTTGCTCATCGTCAGACCATGGCCATAGCCACTACAACAGGTCATGGCAAAAGCCACTACAACAGGTCACGACAAAAGCCGCTACAACAGGTCATGGCAAAAGCCACTACAACAAAACACTTCCCCTTTTAATAAACCCAACCCCATGCAATCATAGAAATTGGCATACTTGTCACATATGTAATCTTAACAGGAACATTCACTTAGGAATGACAGAGATCACTAACCTGGTGATTCGCTTTTACCCTCCTAGGGTTTCAACCATTGTGCAGGAATTTCGGCATTTATCAGAATATAACAGATTTATAACATATTCTTAACAAGCAATCTAAATGATATGGAAGTGTTACACACCTGATATCGCGTAGTTTTACTCCCTTAGTTAAATCCTTACTATCTGGATCTACAACCCTTAGTCTAAAACCTTGCTTAAAAGCCGGAAGAATACGAAGATTTGGCCTCCCCTACATTCGGCCAAGGGTTAATAAATACCCAAATTTACACGTTAAAAATCAATAGATCTCCTTACCTTGAAATCCTGAAAGTAACACGATTCGAGTGTTACTAAACTCCGACTTAGAGATCTAAGCGATAAATTCCCCTTCAAATCCCAGAATGCCGCAACTAAGAGAAAAACTTAAGATTACTTTCTTATAGCCATTCGGCTAGAGTCCCTAAAAAGCCGGAAAAGATTGAAATCTTACGAATCAATACTTACCTTCAGTTTCCTTAGAGATTCGACACAAGCAGATACCACAGAGAGAATTTGGCTTCTAGGAATGAAGATTCGGCTATAATGAGACTTCGGGAAATATTGACTGAACTTTTGGAGATTTCGGCTATGGAAGGTAATAGGGATGTAGTTTTGGCTTTTAGTGAATGAGAGATGAACAATAATAAAGATCAAAAGATTCAACTAGAAGGATGTTTCAAAGAAAAAGAAAAGAGGAGAGGGAAGTGGTGATTTCGGCTTTTGAGAGAATGAAGATGAAGAAAGAAAGAAAAAGATGAAAAGGTTGATATGGCCTTTGAAATTTCGGCACATCCCTAGCCTATACTAAACCGATTCCTCCCCCTTACTGAGTTTGATTTTCGGCCAACACTAGCTTCCACAAGATAGCTCCTATCCTTTTCCCTTATCTTAATCTATTAACTCCTCAAAAATAGCCCTAATTAGCACCAACTCCTCCCTCCTTTATTTGCCTATTATCCTCATAAATTAAACATTAAAAATCCCTAAAAAAATAGCCTTGTGCTGTCCCCCTATTGCTCCCTTTAAGTGCCGAAATTTGGCCCTATAACATGGGCTTCAAGCAACCAAAATTTGGGCCCTCCTCATGTACTAGTGACGCCAACTCCCCTTCCTCCTAGTGGCACCATTTTCCTCTGGGTCACAAGCCCACTATGTCAAATATGCTACCAAAGCTTTGCTTTAAGCCCTAGAGTGTCCAAACAAAATATTTAAACAAAGCCTCAGCCCATTCTTGAGTCCAATCTGGACCCCTAACCCGTAAATTAATATTTTAAACATACAGTACACAAAATGCACAGGCCCATAAATTCAGGATATTACAATATCGAACCCTCAATGTTTAGAGTTCCACCGCCTAGCCCAGATCGTCGTGATGAGCTGTTGAAGCTGATGGACTTAATATAACACATGCAATGGCAGCAACAAGCTTACTAGAGATATGCAAAAATAAGGGATGACTTAATGAGAAGTGCCCTCAAAAAAATTTATAATGACCCATTTATTTTTGTGCCTGAGTTTCCAGATTTCATATTTGAGCCATAGATTTCATCATCAAAAAAGGAGCAAGGTGATTCATGCAAAGATAATACTAATGGAGCAAAAGATGAGTCAAATTCGGAAGGATCGGCAAACAAATAAAAAAGGGGAGGACTTCAACTTTCATTTATTTCTTTCTTAAGCATTTTTAGGATTAGGTTAATTAGGAATTTTTATTTTTGCACAATACAACAAGAGATAGGAATCATGAATAAATCTGAACAAGTCACAAAGGTTAAAGTGTGGTAATAGATATATACATGTCTAGGATTAGATTTTAGAAAGAGCCTGGTACTTAAGCAGACAATTTGACTCACCTCCTCTTGTCTAATTATCCTACCTGGTGTATAGTATTTATTCACTTTAAACAATGAGGACATTGTTCACTTTAAGTAGGGGGGACCGGAAATTTGAATTGATTCCACTCAGAATAAAATTTTCTTTTAGTTATGATTAGGATATATTTTGTTCAATAATTTGAAATTTTGTTAAGTATGCTGAACTTCAGTATTAATAAAGTTCTATTATTTCAATAAATTGTTATGTTAGCTTAATAATGATATGAATGTATTTTTAACAAAACATGTAAATTCGTACCATAAAATTTTTAATTCCCTACGAAAAAAATTAGGTATGCATGAAAGTTTAAGTCTTTAGAATTGACTTAGTAATTTCTTGAGGCGAAATCCTAGGAAGCATGGAATGTTGAAAATGATTTAGGCAACTGTTGTTTGGACCGTTTGAGCCTTTCAAGCCGACCCTGATAAAATTATCCTTTGAAACCCAATTTTGAGACTATATGGCCTAATTTTATTTGGACCTCTGCAATATTTAGCCATCAATTTTCTCTTCATTACTTCTAAAATTGTCCTAAACACTAGACTCAATACTATTCAGAAGATCGTTTGAAAATAAGTTTGAGGGAGTTGAAAAGAAGTATCAATTGCTCGAAAAATTGTAGTACATGAAGCAAGTGCTCGAGTTTGAGCTTGAATTAAAAAAAAAAACATGTACTCAAAATGAAATAAGTAGTCGAAAGAGCATAAGTTGGGTATCAAGGGTGAAAATTCTGAAGGTTCGATTTTAAGCTGAGTCTAGGGTTTTTAAGCCAAAAATTTGTCTATCTTTTACCTACCCCTAAGCCCAGCCACGTTACAACCTGATTAAAGACTTATTGATTCAAAATTCCAATGTTACCTACATTAGTGGAGAGAAATTGCTCTGTTCAACATATGAAGATTAGTTAAGCTTAATGATTGCAGTTTACTTTTTGAATAAGGAATTAAAATCAAATTGGTAGCGAGTAACATGTCTTTATTAAGAAACATTTAGTCTAATTTTGCTGGTATAATAATTGTTGGAGGTAATTTGAACGATGTGAATGCTTAAGTAGCATAACTATCAAATTTCTTATCTTTGAGCCTAAGTATATTCAATTCATAATTTTGAGAAGAGAGTTGTTCTGAAGGATTTTTTCAAAGGTGTTTCCGAGAAAATTCTTTGCAAATTTGTGCATTACTCAGGACAAGCAATGAATTAAGTTTGGGGGTGTGGAAACACAGAAATTTATATACTTTTTCATGCCCTTTTTGACCCAAATTCTTGCAGTTTCGAGTAAATTCTTGTCAGAAAATAATTTAATATTATAAAATAATTAAAGTGTACTAAAAATATGAACATGATGAATTTTAATTAATTTTATAGTTAATTTTTTTTAATTTTGACTATTTTCGACAGATTCGCACAAAGGGCAAAAATCGGCTCGGCAGACACTGCTCGAAGAATAAACCCGAGAAGCAATATGAAGTATCAAGGTGAATTTATTTGCAGCCCAAGACGGTCCAATTATGAATATTTAATCATAATATAATTAATTTTAATTTATTCCCAATTTAATTTGGGCTAAATAAATTATTATTAATTAGTTATGGAAAAATGGTCCAGTTAAACCGCATTGGTTGAACCGAACCGATTAAACCGAACCAGCCACCAATTTGGTAGCTCAAACCGTCCACAATGATGGCCCAAATCAGCTTATTAGCTGACTAATTAAGCTTGCAAAGAAGTCCTTAAAGACCTTTCAAAATTGCATTCAAACCCCTCCAAATATTATGGCTTTGTAGATTTGCCCATGCTATATTTAGCAAAGTTGAATTCTTCAACTTTGCCACATGGGATGGCCGGCCAAGGGAGGCCTCTTTTGCTGCTGCTAATTGCTATTTTTAGCAGCCTTGATCAGCTATAAATACACCCCCTTGCATCTCATTCAAAGCACACCTCAAGCATCCAACATTCTTCTCTCTCATTTTCTCTTAATTCTCAATTTTCCCATTTCCTTCTGTGTGCTCTTGTGCCGATTTCTCCTCTTGGAAAATAGGGGTTTTCCCAGCCATTCAGAGCAGCAATTAGAGTGTTCATAAGCCATCTTGATAGCTGAGGCCAACGAAGAACGAAGAACGGAGCAATCAGTCAAACCACGGAGAAACATCGGATTTGCTTCTTGTTCCCTATCTCTTTAAATTTCATTGTTGTTTTGACAAACATGTTTATGAATATTTATACTGTTGGAATGTTTAACTTAATCAATTTAGCTTGAATTTAATTCGTGTTGGGTTGATTTCATTTCGATTTCTTATATTGTTAAAATTGTGTTTATGCTGTTAAAGGCCTCGGTAAAATATTTGATTAAGTAAAATCATGTTAAGTTACCTGGCATTATATTTTTTTAGATAACTAATGAATTAATTAGTTAAACACATTGAAATTATAATTAATGGACACAATACTTGATCTGTGCATGTTTAATTCTTCTAAGGTAGCTGAAGATTAAATTAGCATTGTATTTGACGATACATATGCCTTGCATAACTTGCAGGATTTTGTGATTAAATTGTTTCAATGTAAAAATACTTTGTTACGTCACATGATCTTTTATATGCTTATTAGGTTGAATTAATTGTTTGAATCGACATAGGAATATGCGAGAGATTGTTTAATTTAATAAGTATGTATGTGCGATAACATGTTTACTTTTAGAGTCTGTTTAATCGTTCAAATTTGTATAGAAATATGTACAAGAGATGAATGGATTTTTATTTGTATGTATGTTCATAAGTTAGCAAATTACTGAGTAGCCATGTTTTAATAAGTATAAACACGAGCTTAATAATTCTAAGTTAAGAAATGCGATTGATCCAACACAATTATATCATCTTGATTAAAATTAGTTTTTGAAATCGTGCATTAGAACTTTGTTTTATTTTATTTTTTTTTGTTTTTCCTTTAGTTTTTAAATATCTCTTAAATCCAAATATTTTTCTGTCACCAAAGTGTTTGAAATTATTTTCATAAATAATTCTTTTACAGTCCCTGTGGGTACGATAACTCGACATTTACTTGTCACTTTATTACTTGTTACGATTGTGTACACTTGTACATTTCCACCGTTCCACATGGTATCCTTGTCTTACCAAATGCCATGTTCCAAACATGGTCTTACATGGTATCCTTGTCTTAGTGCCAATGCCACATCTTGATGTGGTCTTACGTGGAGTCCTTAATCAATGCCGATGCCATGTCTTGACATGGTTTTACACGGGATCCTTGCCTTACCAATGCCATGCCTTGACATGGTCTTACATGGTATCCTTAACCGTCAATTCCTCCTTAAATGCCATGTTATGAATATGGACTTTTCGGTCAATTCTTCCTTAATTGCCATGGTATAGCCATGGACTTTGAGATATCAATGCCTTGTCAAGTCATAGCTGAAACATACTTGCTCAAATTCTCAAGGTTAGTCGCATAACTCAATAATAACATTACTAATAACAATAATTGCATAATAATAAAATGCTACTCAACTTATATGCTTACATTCTAAATCTCATCATATCATCAACTTAACTTATTCTCATCAAACTATGCTAGTCAATACTTTCTTGTTATCATACAAAGCCATAATACAAAATATGGTCTAACATATAAATTATACAAGTTCTCTTTCCAATATCGAATTATTATCGAACATTAATCATTATATCTGAAACTCAATACTATAGTATTTATGGCCAAAATATCAATTTGTCATTCAAATATGCATAATTAAATGCTTATTAAACATATGAACTTACCTCGATACCAAAACTGTCATTTTACCAACTTTCCCGATTTTTTATTTTCCTCCCGTTCTAGGTCCAAATATCGTTTTTCGAGGTCTAAGACATCACATTTCACTTATTTAATTAATGTACTACTCAAATCAGTCCCTAACTCAAACTTTTACAAAATTACAATTTTACCCCTAAACTTTTGTAGAATTATGATTTTGCCCCTAGGCTCGAAAATTAAGCTTCATCCCTTATTCTTATGTTTTATAACATGCTAATCATTTTTCCCTTCTATGGCAACATCAAATTCTTGCTCTAACATGCACTTATGTACATTAGGTATTTTTGCCTATTATGTCGTTTTACTCGTTTTCACTTAAAATCGCTTAGTAAAAGTTGTTTAACATAATTATAAGCTTTATATTCTGCCATAAAACATGAAAATAAATACATTTCACCTATGGGTATTTTTCCAAATATGAACCCTAGGTTAAATTATTGCTAGAATAAGTTAAATCAAGTTACCGAGACTCCAAAAACGTAAAGAACATGAAAAACGGGGCTAGAATGGACTTACCATGAAGATTGGAAAGCTTGAAAACCCTATCCATGGCTTCCCACATGTTAAATTCGGCCTAAGCTTGAAGATGGACAAATTTGGCATTTAAATTTTGTTTTTAATTCATTTAATTCACTAAATTACCAAAATGCCCCTAAAAAAATCTTTTGAAACATACCCATCCATGTCCATTTTTGTCCACCAACTTAACCAATGGCCTAATTATCATTTAAGGACCTCCAATTTAAAATTTAATAACAATTGGACACCTCTAACATGTAGAACTCAACTTTTGCACTTTTTACAATTTAGTCCTTTTGACTAAATTGAGTGCCTAAACGTCAAAATTTTCGAATGAGATTTTCATGAAATCATTCCGTGAAACTGTATACCATAAAAAATATAAATAAAATAAATTTCTCAACATCGGATTTGTGGTCCCGAAACCACCGTTCTGACTAAGCCCTAAATCGGGCTGTTACATGTCATTAAGCAACCGAACTATTCAAACTATGACACTTATAATCTTCATCATGCCACACCTATCAATTGAGATCATTCTATATACAAGCATCACACAAGACCAAAACATGCATCAATTTGATCACATAGCAAGCCAATTACATAAGTTCTAACCATTATCAACTTATCACATAACATTATCACCAAGTTGACCATTTGTACAACAAAAGTCCCTATGTACATGCAAAAAGGTCTAGATTCAAAAGAAATTTGTAACTACTATCTCGGGATAGTGTGTGTGCTGCTTCGCTAATCCAGCTCTGTAGTTTCACAAGGTGAAAATCTACATGGAAGGAAAAACAACCAAAGTAAGCATTAAGAATGCTTAGTAAGTTCAAATGGAGTTACTAAACTTACCTTGATCTATTAAAGTATAAAGAAAAATGTCATGCATTTTGGTAAAAGCGGCTATTCTTGGCCCATGTTAGCACATCTAAGTGCATGTTAACATTATCAACTAAATAGGTTAGTAACATTTACAAATCATGAGGAAGAGTTCAGACATTAAGGGAATCCAATTCTTATCACACATTAAACATCAAACATATACCATCACCTATCCAATTTGCATTTAAATTTCCATTTCCGTGCCTAACGAAACTATAGTAAAACAGACTCAAATAAACGGGAATAAGTTACTTACCCAAGCTGACATTACAATAGAATTTCTCACACAAGCTGACATTATATCGAGGTTCCCATTCGGCTAGACCTACGATACGTATAACTCAGGAATCTACAAAAAAAATGCTAGATCTTGCAATAACATGTAAAATCCCTGATCAAACACACGTATAACCCTAATGGCATGTTATATGTATCCTAACTTTTTACTAAGTTCACATAGGCTTCAATTTTGTATACATATATCATTACCAATATTTGAACATAATTACATATTCCATTTACTAGTCTAGTAATCAACCAACATTTACATTTGTACTATGTACTACCTTATAATATCTAGTATTCTTGTAACTTTTCAATTCAATCCAATTTAAACCACGTGTCAAATTCACTAAATTCTACTTAAATCTAACATATAGATAAATTCAATATTTGAACATAATTATGTATTCCATTTACCAATTTAGTAATCAACCAACATTTACATTTGTATTATGTATGTAACATCCTGAATTAGGGGCTTTGCATTTAATATGTTTCTGTGTGTATGCTATGCTCAATGTGTTAGTTTAAGGTGTTTGGGGGCGCAGGAAAGGCTCGGGGTTAAGCTGAAGCCTTGGCCAAAATTCTCTTTTTGGGTACTTTGGTGGAGAGCTAGCTAGGACAGGACTTAAGGGATATTGCTTGTGTTAGAAGACTCAAGAAAGTCAGTGGGAAAGTGGCAAGGTGGCACCACATAGAGTGCTGAAAGGTGACGCCACAAGGGAGCAGTGAGGGAGCAGATTCAAGTTGCATAGTTCTCATTTTGGAATTATTTTTGGCGTCTGGAAGGGAGGAGGTAAAGTTCAGCTGGGACACTTCAGGGTGGAGTGTTGATTGAGTTAAATAATTCAAATGTGTGGCTATGAGGAAAAGTAGGAGTTTGAATTATTCAAACCTTTTTGAATGGGTGATTGAGAGTGAAGTTAGGAGGAGAATAAGGGATTGAGGGTTGGTGAAGGTGGTGGCCAAATTTTGGGTGCTTGTGGAAGGAGGAAAGCAATCGGTTTTGGCTTGTATTGGTGTGCCGAAATTCTTTAGTGGTCTTAGGTTCCATTTTAGTTTTCTTTAGAACAAATTCGGGTATTAGGGGGGATGTGATTGCCATTTTATGCTTAAGCCTTGGAAGTCTCTTTCTTCTCTTTCTCTTTGAGTCCATAATCTTTGTGTGCCAAAATTAGTCAACATCTATTCTCCTCTCTTTTTATCCTTAGCCGAATGTGATAGACAATTGGTGCACTCTCTTTTTCTTCATTTTCTTTTCTCCATCTAAGACTCTCAAGCCGCACCTTAGCATCATTCTACTCACCATTTCCATTGTTTTTTTTTATTCTTCTTCTCTTCCCCTCCTAAGCCGAAACCATGTAAGCCTCCACTGAATCTCTCTTTCTCCTCACTCATACTTTTAAGCTTCGCAAACCGAAAGCATCACACCATTTCTTTTGTGATCACTTTTCTTCTTTTCTTCTTTACTTATTTTATTTCTAAGCCGAAACCCCCATTTACTTCCATTCGATTCTCCATTTCTTGCTAAAGCCGAACATCCCTTGTTCCATTATTCTCTTTTCTAACCAGTAGTTGACTTGGCCGAAACTAAGCCCTTGCTACCGATTGCTTTTCCTTCGATTTTGATCTTCAAAGATCCCTTAGGATATTATTTGTATTAGCCTGATACGGTGGAACAAGGTAACAGGAATCTGCTTTAGACCTCCCATCGAGTTCGGTCGTTAAGTTAAGATGGACTCTGTCATCTTTTCCTGTTCATCTTTCGGTTGTAGTAGCCAAAGTCGAATGGCTAATTGGCTTGTTGATGTTATTGTTTTGACTCATACTCTTTCATATTCTTTCTTCTTTGGGCCGCCTATTACAGGAAACCTTGTTAGCTGAAGTATTTGAATTCCAAGTCTAAGAATCGGTCAATCTTTGAACCCTATCTCTCTATTCGGGATCTCAAGGTAAGGGGTTTTCTCTCTAGTAATTCGTTTCGGTTATCTTTTTGTTATTCGCCGCATTAACCCATTGTATTGTTAAACAACCAATGTTTCAATATAGTATCTTCTGACCAAGATCCTTTCATGGAATCAAATGCCAGCCAAGTAAAGGAAGGGGTTGGACCCGTAGTCCCAGCCCTTAAGTTCAAGAAGCGCGCAGTGTCTGCTGTTTGAGATTGGCCACCAGCTTGTGGGCCGGCTTCTGAGCAGAATAGTAGAATAGCAGTAGTTCCGGTTAACGATAGTGTCGACATAGAAAGCGTGGTATTACGTGTTATCAGGTGTGTAAGCTTCACACTACTTATTTATTTGCTTGTACTATTATTGTGTGGGCTGAAAAGCCGGAATGACTGAGAAGCAGTCGTAATACCCTTGGGGGTAAAGCTGGGAATACAGGTATGTGATTTTATTAACCTCTTGATGGATATCAAATAAACGTTGTAACTTGTCACTGTAAAGATAGCATGTGCATTCATATAACTGTATGTTCTGCATGGGTTGGGAAATGATGTGAAAGGGGAAGTATTTGAGACTGTCACGGTGGTTATTACCACGGTCGGTTAGCCCCACGGATACATATTTGATAATAGTGACCATGTCTCGGTGGCTTGGTGCCACGGTGGTTTAATACCACGATTATATATGATTAGTGACTCGTCCCAGTAGTTATTACCATAGTGGGTTGGCCCCACGTATATTCATCAGGGATTGTCACGGTGGTTGTTACCACGGTGGGTTGGCCCCATGCATATTATTAGTGACTTTGTCACGGTGATCTAGTATCACGGTGGTCTAGAACCACGAGTGGCCTAATGCCACGTATGAGGTGTGTAGCGGATGGAGGGCTGATTGTAGAAATCCCCACGATGTGATGGACTGGTACGGGTGGTGTGTAGAAGATGGAAAAAAACTAGGTTGGATTGGGACACATTTTGCATTCATGATTATGTATGATATTCTAAGTGGGCTGATGTAATATCCCGGGTTAGGGGCTAGTTTGTTGTTGCATGTTATTGCATGAGTTTTGTGTGCTGTGTTGTTGTTTGTGTAGTATCGGGGCTTAATTGTGGGCTAGGAGTGTGCCTGAGTAGGTAGGAAAATTTTGGTTTTTGGGTGTTAAGTGAAGGGAGCTGAGGAAGCTGGGGTTTAAGGAAATAATTTGTTGTTTTGTTGCATAAGTAAGGAGCTAGCTTAGTGGCAAAGCATGCGCTACATGGGGGAGCTTGGTGTGGCGTCATCTACATGTGGTGGAGGTCTAGTGTTCGAGCTGCAGAGTCCCCATTTTGGCTTCTTTTTGGGACGGCATGGAGGAGAGGTAGAAGGCTAGTGAAATTCTACCTTGGACCAAGTCATACCTTTCAAATGAAGGGTGGAGAGCATTTGTAGGAGGGAGTCATGCAAGTTTGAAGGAGTGGTGGTGAGTGAATGGAGGGATTATGGCCGAATTTTAGGGAGCTTGGAGTGTGGGAAGTGTCGGCTTGGATGCTTGGGGGAGAGGTTGGCCGGTTGGTAAGTGGTAATTGGGGTAGCCGAAATTCCTTTTGGGCATTTTTGTGCATATTCGACCATTAGGAGTCAAAGCACTTTTCTTTCTTTTTGTCATACCAAGCCGAATTCTCAAGCTAATCTCTTCATTTTTCCTCCTTGAAACCGTAGGTCTAAAAGCAACTCCATGCCGAATTTTGTAAGTGGTTTTCTACATTTTGTGTTGGTTAGCCGAATGCTCCTCCCCACTCTTCTTCTTTCTATCATTTTGAGTTAAGCCGAAATCATCTTACCTTGTTCTTCTAATTTTCATTTTTCCCTTTTTCATACCATTTAGCCGAAACCCATCCTTCAAAACTCTCTTCTCATTTCTTCTTTTGGCAAACCGAAACTACTTTCATTCCATCCATTTCTCTCTTTCTCAATTGCCATTGCCGAAACTACATTTTGCTCACACTTCTTTTCTTTCTCTTCCACTCAAGCCGAACACTAGAGGTGATAAACACTTAAAGCCGTTTTCTTTCTTCTTTCTTTGGAAGCCTTGACCGAATCTATCCCCTCTTCTAGTGGTGTCTACGTTGGCCGATTAAGGGTTGGTGATTGAGGTAAGTGCTAGCCGAATATTTTCTTTCTTTTCTCACTCGTACTATATCGATTTGGGTCTTGTTAAGAGTCGTATATGACAACTATTGATGAGTGTTATCTCTTAGGTGGGAACTGATTGCATCATAGGACAATTGGATTTTTGAGGCAAACAAGAGGAGCCTTCATTCTCTGTTAAGCAATCGGTAAGTAAGGGTAAAGGCTAATTCTTTTAGTTAATTCTTTGTATCCTGTTAAGGCAAGTTGTTAAGGTGGGATTGTTGTTGTTTTAGGGGTTGGCCGATCATCAGTAGAATCACTACTTGATTCAAGATTTGGTAGGAAACCAAATCAAGCATAAAGGTAAAGAGTTAGCATTAACTCCTATTGGTTTGTTAGCATTGGCCGAATGTTGTAGATGCCTAACCCCTATGTTTGGCTGATTGTAGGAGCTAGTAATCAAGGAGCCTTAGATCGTTTCGTTGGGATTTTAGACTCGTATTTACCAGGTGGGTAACTAGCACACCCATACTTAGTGATATTATTATTAAACCTGTTCGCCTATTAAAATCATGGCAGTTTGATGGATTGATATGATACCCTTTTGGGTATGATCTTGGACTCGGGTAAGTCAGTATTGTTGCAAGTTTACTGATGATCTATATGATACCATGATTATGGATGTATGATATGGGACATGATGTTAAACATATTAGCATGATATGTATGATTTATATGATATGCATGATACATGAGTTGGTATGAGGATGGGTGATATGAGTGGAGGGGGCAGTGATATTTTTGTGCTGACGAGCACCAGTGTTTTGGTAACACACTTTGTGACTTTGGGTCACCAGAGGTTTGGCACCTCCAGAGGTTTGGCACCTCATTGCGACTCGTCCCTGTGGTTTGACACCACCGTGGGTTGGCCCCACTTGAGATATGGGATCGTCTGCTAGTGATTTGGTATCACACGATGGGTTGGCCCCATCATTCGATTATTGTGACTACGGTCACCAGTGGTTTGGTACCACATTTGTGTCTTTGGGACACCAGAGGTTGGGCACCTCATTGCGACTCGTCCATGTGGTTTGACACCACCGTGGGTTGGCCCCACTTGAGATATGGGATCTTCTGCTAGTGATTTGGTATCACACGATGGGTTGGCCCCATCATTCGATTATTGTGACTACGGTCACCAGTGGTTTGGTACCACATTTGTGTCTTTGGGACACCAGAGGTTGGGCACCTCATTGCGACTCGTCCCTGTGGTTTGACACCACCGTGGGTTGGCCCCACTTGAGATATGGGATCGTCTGCTAGTGATTTGGTATCACACGATGGGTTGGCCCCATCATTGGATTTGTGACTTCGGTCACCAGTGCTTTGGTAGCACAAACGTGTCTTTGGGACACCAGTGGTTTGGCACCACATTGACGGATATTGTGTCTTTGGGACACCAGTGTTTTGGTAACACATTGTGACTATATGTCACCAGTGGTTTGGCACCACCAGTGGTTTGGTACCACACGGGGTAGAAAGGAGATACGGATGGTGAGGATCGGGTTGCATTAATTATGTTGCTATGTATGATGTGTGTTAGCATGTTGTTTCATCGGGAGCGGGATTTATGCACTGAGTCATTCGACTCACCCTCTCCTTTGACATTTCAGGTGACTCGTAGACGCAGACATGGAGCCGGGGTGGACTCGGGGTGCTCATGCCATGCTGAATTAAGTTTTACTCAGACTATATTTTGGGTACTTACTTTATTTACTATTACTTGGGTTTATTTTGGATTTGTAAAAAGGTCTTTAAAGTATGTTTTATGATGTTTAGGTTTTAATTAGATTTTATTATGCCTTAACAAAATAATTTGGTACGAATTTTACTGAAACTTGAAAAGACAATGATTTCAAAACTATAACGCAATGTGTTTTAAACTATACCATCGGGTATCTCACTATGTTTTGTTGTAAAGTAAACTCAAATGATTTTCAAATCAAACTCGGTTTTCTACTAAGTCAAAAATGTTTTAAAATAGCACTAAGAAACTATTGGAATTACTAAATGAAATCAACTCGTTTTTAACTATATACTTCGGATAAGTTTTCAAAATTTCCGAGTTTCAAATACACCATTTGATTTCAAACAAGCCTACTCAAATTTTCTTCAAATTCACTATGTTTTCCCCCGCTTTTAAACGGAAAAATCTAACCTCTCAAATTCGTTTTCCCCGTAACATACCAGATTCGGATGTGGTGTCTTGTCCGGGTTTGGGATGTTACAATTGTGGTATCAGAGCCAAGTTCAAAAGCTCGGCTGTGGGCCTGAGGCCCAAAATGGTTTCAAAAGTTTGTTTTAAGTGTTTTGGGTTTGAATATACGGTTTGAAAGGCATGGCACCGAGTCTCCGGCACCAGTTCGCCCAGGTAAGTACCTCGTACCATTACTTGTGATTTGGTTGGATGTGATATGATTTGATGAATAGCAATAGTACTTTACTTTAGAGATTGAAACTGATAGGATTCTGTGAACTCGCGAGAACAAATCTCCTTGAATATTCATAAGACTTGCTCTTAAACAGTGGAATAAATACTGATGCATAAAATTCTTAACCAGATACGTAGAGATATTAGACATGAGCACTCGAGGCGGACGTGGTCGTAATACTCATGGTAGAGGTAGGGGTAGAATGACAGTTTCTGAGCCCGTAGGATCGGGTGAGGGTTCAGAAAATAAGATACCGGTTCCGCCACCAGCTGGAGGTGGTGAGTTCCAAGATCAGACTGGAGACGATGCAGTGTCACAGACGATGTTGCGAGTGTTGGAAAGAGTAGCTGGAGTTGGTGGTGGCATGGGAGTTAGGAAATCTGTGCCTGAGCGACTTCGGGCAAATGGGGCCGAATTCTTCCGAGGTGTTTCTGGTGTTGCTCCCAGCACTGCTGAATATTGGCTGGAGGCAACCGAGCGGATCATGGATGATCTGGACCTGACTGCTGAAGAGAAGCTGAAGGGCATCGTATCGCTTCTCCGGGATGAGTCATATCAGTGGTGGCTCACGGTTCGGGACAGTGTGGCAGCAGAGGATCTGACATGGGATTATTTCAGGGCTACATATCAAAAGAAATACATCGGAGCTAGTTATATTGACTCCCAGCGAAAGGCATTTCTGAGGCTTGTTCAGGGGAGTAAATCTGTTTCTGAGTACGAGGCTGAGTTCCTGAAGCTGAGTAGGTATGCCAGGGGCATTGTGGCCACTGAGCATGAGAGGTGTGTTCGTTTCGAGGATGGTCTGCGAGACGAATTGAGACTGCTGATTGCTCCTCAGCAGGAGCGCGAGTTTGCTGTCTTAGTTGAGAAGGCTAAGGTAGCCGAGGGTATTAAAGAGTCGGTGAGGCAGGGCATGGACAGAAATAGGCACAAGAGGAGCTTTGGGTCTTCTGGATCGTAGGGTAATCCGCAGAAGAGGGCTAGACCGAGTGGCCCGAATCAGTCTGGTAGGTTTGTTGCTGCTAGGCAGGGACCGCCGCAGTGTAATCAGTGTGGGAAATCTCATTGGGGTGGGTGTTGGACTGGTGGAAAAGGTTGCTTCGAGTGTGGTTCTCTGGAGCATCGCGTGAGGGATTGTCTGCGTAGGTTGGCCAGGATTCAATCTGAGAGTCAGGGCCGTAATCAGTTCAGAGGTAATGGACCGCCACCGTAGAGGGGCCGTGGTAATGGCAAAGATGGTAATGGTTCTGGTCGGGGCCGTGGAGCACCGGGCAGAGGTGCAGGTAGTTCTGATGCCAGACAGCCTGGATTAGTGTATGCTGCGAGGCGCCGGGAGGAGGGCGACGCACTGGACGTCATAACCGGTACATTTTTGATTTTTGGTTCTCCTTATACTGCTTTGATTGATGTGGGTTCAACGCACTCTTATGTTGCCAGTAGTATAGTAGAGACCATGGATTTAGACTCTGAGATATCTTCTAGGCAGATGACTGTGATTAGCCCTCTAGGTCACTCTGTAGTAGTGGATAAACTGTTTAGAGAGGTACCCCTAGAACTCCAAGGGGTAGTGTTTGCTGCTGATCTGATGGAACTGCCGTTTGGGGAGTTCGATCTGATTCTTGGGATGGATTGGTTGGTCAAGTACCAGGCGAGGTTGGATTGCGCGGCCAAGCGCATGGTTCTTAAGACGATTGAGGGTGATGAGGTGGCTATGATAGGTAATATGAGAGATTACTTATCAAATGTGGTATCTGCTCTGAAGGCGGAGAAGATGGTCAGGAAGGGCTGTGAAGCATATGTAGTTCATGTGTATGCCTTGGAGGCTAAAGAGTCTGCTGTAGAAAAGGTTCGTACTGTTAAGGAATTTGCTGATGTGTTTCCTGAGGAGCTTCCGGGTTTGCCGCCAGATCGTGTGGTAGAGTTCAGAATAGATCTGTTACCCGGAACTGCGCCAGTGTCTATTGCTCCGTATAGGATGGCGCCAAAGGAATTGGTGGAGCTTAAGGCTCAGATCCAGGAGTTATTGGATCGGGGTTTTATCAGGCCAAGTGTTTCGCCGTGGGGTGCACTGGTACTTTTTGTTAAGAAGAAGGATGGTACGATGCGGATGTGTATAGATTATCGCCAGTTGAACAAGCTGACGATTAAAAACAAGTATCCGTTGCCACGGATAGATGACTTGTTTGATCAGCTGAAGGGTGCAGCGGTATTCTCGAAGATCGACTTGAGGTCTGGGTATCATCAGTTGAAGGTTAAAGAGGCTAATATGCATAAAACAGCGTTTCGGACTCGATACGGGCACTACGAATTTCTGGTAATGCCGTTCGGGTTGACTAACGCACCGGCAGCGTTTATGGATATGATGAATAGGGTGTTTCAGCAGTATCTGGATCAGTTCGTCGTGGTTTTCATAGACGACATCTTAGTGTACTCAAGGACAGAGGAAGAGCATGATAAGCATTTGCGAGTGGTGTTGCAGATTTTGAGGGAAAAGCAGCTTTATGCTAAGTTCAGTAAGTGCGAGTTCTGGCTTAGAGAAGTGACTTTCTTGGGTCATGTAGTGTCGGCTGAGGGGATTAGGGTAGATCCTCGTAAGATTGAGGCAGTTTTGGATTGGAAGCCGCCTAGGTCAGTGGCTGAGATTCGGAGTTTTCTGGGTTTGGCCGGATACTACCGAAGGTTTGTTGAGGGTTTCTCGTTGATAGCAGCGCCGATGACCAAGTTGCTGAGGAAAGAAGTTCCGTTTGTATGGACTGAGAAACAGCAAGAAAGCTTCGACAAGCTTAAGAAGATTTGGACTGAGGCTCCGGTTTTAATTCAACCTGAGGCTGGTAAGGAATTCACAGTGTATTGCGATGCATCACATACGGGATTGGGTTGTGTGCTGATGCAGGAAGGTAAGGTTGTGGCTTACGCTTCTCGGCAGCTGAGGCCACATGAGGTCAACTATCCGACGCACGATTTGGAGCTAGCGGCTGTAGTCTTCGCCTTAAAGATTTGGAGGCACTACTTGTATGGAGAAAGATCGATAGTCTACACAGATCACAAGAGTCTGAAGTATCTACTGACTCAGAAGGATTTGAATTTGAGGCAGCGCAGATGGGTTGAGTTGCTGAAAGATTACGACTGCTCGATTGAATATCATCCGGGCAAGGCTAACGTGGTGGCAGACGCGTTGAGCCGTAAGGTTGTTTCGGACTTAAGAGAATTGTTTGCCCATTTGAGTTTGTATGACGACGGGAGTATTCTGGCAGAGCTGCAGGTTAAGCCTACTTGGGTTGAGCAGATCAGAGAGAAACAGTTATTGGATGAGGTTCTGAGTGCGCGAAGGTTGCAAGTGCAGAATGGTGGTTTGGAGGGTTACAGCTTGTCTAGGGATGAGGTGCTGTGTTTTTAGGGTAAGGCTTGTATGCCTAAAGATGTTGAACTGAGGCAGAAGATTCTTCAGGATGCACATAGTAGTCCTTATGCTATGCATCCTGGAGGTGGTAAGATGTATAGAGATCTTAGAGAGCAGTTTTGGTGGCCTGGCTTGAAGAAAGAGGTGACAGAGTTTGTTGGGAAGTGTCTGACTTGTCAGCAGGTCAAGGCTGAACATCAGTTGCCGTCAGGATTGCTTCAGCCTGTGAAGATTCCTCAGTGGAAGTGGGAAAGGATAACCATGGATTTCGTCAGTGGGTTACCGCTTACGCCAAGCAAGAAGGATTCAGTTTGGGTAGTGGTGGATCGTCTGACTAAATCAGCTCACTTTATTCCGGTGAGGGTTGACTACTCACTTCAGAAGCTAGCGAAGCTGTATGTGTCAGAGATAGTGAGGTTGCACGGTGTGCCAGTTTCGATAATCTCGGATAGGGATCCCAGGTTTACGTCAAGGTTTTGGAAAGCGTTGCATCAAGCTCTGGGTACTCGTTTGGATTTCAGCATGGCTTTTCACCCGCAGTCTGACGGTCAATCAGAAAGGGTTATTCAGATCTTGGAAGATATGCTGAGAGGTTGTGTCCTGGATTTCAGAGGTAGTTGGGAGGAGTTTCTACCATTAGCTGAGTTTGCTTACAACAACAGTTATCAAGCGAGCATCAAGATGGCACCGTATGAGGCGTTGTATGGTAGGAAGTGTCGCTCACCTACATGTTGGACGGAGTTGGGTGAACGTCAGTTGTTGGGACCCGAGTTGGTTGCTGAGACAGAAGACAAGGTTAAAGTGATTCAGGCTCGATTAAAGGAAGCTTCAGACCGGCAGAAGTCTTATGCCGATCTTAAGCGGAGAGAAATAGAGTTTGCTGTAGGGGATCGAGTTTTCTTGAAGGTCTCGCCTTGGAAGAAAGTGTTGAGGTTCGGAAGGAAAGGCAAGCTAAGTCCGAGGTTTATTGGGCCGTATAAGGTTTTGAGGCGAGTTGGACCAATAGCGTATCAGCTTGAGCTGCCAGCAGAGCTTAGCCAGATTCACGACGTATTTCACGTTTCGATGCTTCGGCATTATCGTTCAGATCCGTCACATGTGGTAGCAGTGGAAGAGATCGAGGTGAATCCAGACTTGACTATGGAAGAGGAACCTGTGCAGATTCTTGATCGGGAGGTGAAGGTTCTGCGTAGAAAGTCGGTGCCTTTGGTTAAGGTACTTTGGCGGAATCATGGCGCAGAAGAAGCTACGTGGGAACCCGAGGATATGATGAGACAGCAATACCCGCAACTCTTTTGATCAGGTAATTTCGAGGTCGAAATTATTTTTAAGGGGGGTAGAACTATAATATCCCAGGTTAGGGGCTAGTTTGTTGTTGCATGTTATTGCATGAGTTTCGTGTGCTGTGTTGTTGTTTGTGTAGTATCGGGGCTTAATTGTGGGCTAGGAGTGTGCCTGAGTAGGTAGGAAAATTTTGGTTTTTGGGTGTTAAGTGAAGGGAGCTGAGGAAGCTGGGGTTTAAGGAAATAATTTGTTGTTTTATTGCACAAGTAAGGAGCTAGCTTAGTAGCAAAGCATGCGCTACATGGGGGAGCTTGGTGTGGCGTCATCTACATGTGGTGGAGGTCTAGTGTTCGAGCTGCAGAGTCCCCATTTTGGCTTCTTTTTGGGACGGCATGGAGGAGAGGTAGAAGGCTAGTGAAATTCTACCTTGGACCAAGTCATACCTTTCAAATGAAGGGTGGAGAGCATTTGTAGGAGGGAGACTTGGTCATGCAAGTTTGAAGGAGTGGTGGTGAGTGAATGGAGGGATTATGGCCGAATTTTAGGGAGCTTGGAGTGTGGGAAGTGACGGCTTGGATGCTTGGGGGAGAGGTTGGCCGGTTGGTAAGTGGTAATTGGGGTAGCCGAAATTCCTTTTGGGCATTTTTGTGCATATTCGGCCATTAGGAGTCAAAGCACTTTTCTTTCTTTTTGTCATACCAAGCCGAATTCTCAAGCTAATCTCTTCATTTTTCCTCCTTGAAACCGTAGGTCTAAAAGCAACTCCATTGCCGAATTTTGTAAGTGGTTTTCTACATTTTGTGTTGGTTAGCCGAATGCTCCTCCCCACTCTTCTTCTTTCTATCATTTTGAGTTAAGCCGAAATCATCTTACCTTGTTCTTCTAATTTTCATTTTTCCCTTTTTCATACCATTTAGCCGAAACCCATCCTTCAAAACTCTCTTCTCATTTCTTCTTTTGGCAAACCGAAACTACTTTCATTCCATCCATTTCTCTCTTTCTCAATTGCCATTGCCGAAACTACATTTTGCTCACACTTCTTTTCTTTCTCTTCCACTCAAGCCGAACACTAGAGGTGATAAACACTTAAAGCCGTTTTCTTTCTTCTTTCTTTGGAAGCCTTGACCGAATCTATCCCCTCTTCTAGTGGTGTCTACGTTGGCCGATTAAGGGTTGGTGATTGAGGTAAGTGCTAGCCGAATATTTTCTTTCTTTTCTCACTCGTACTCTATCGATTTGGGTCTTGCTAAGAGTCGTATATGACAACTATTGATGAGTGTTATCTCTTAGGTGGGAACCGATTGCATCATAGGACAATTGGATTTTTGAGGCAAGCAAGAGGAGCCTTCATTCTCTGTTAAGCAATCGGTAAGTAAGGGTAAAGGCTAATTCTTTTAGTTAATTCTTTGTATCCTGTTAAGGCAAGTTGTTAAGGTGGGATTGTTGTTGTTTTAGGGGTTGGCCGATCATCAGTAGAATCACTACTTGATTCAAGATTTGGTAGGAAACCAAATCAAGCATAAAGGTAAAGAGTTAGCATTAACTCCTATTGGTTTGTTAGCATTGGCCGAATGTTGTAGATGCCTAACCCCTATGTTTGGCCGATTGTAGGAGCTAGTAATCAAGGAGCCTTAGATCGTTTCGTTGGGATTTTAGACTCGTATTTACCAGGTGGGTAACTAGCACACCCATACTTAGTGATATTATTATTAAACCTGTTTGCCTATTAAAATCATGGCAGTTTGATGGATTGATATGATACCCTTTTGGGTATGATCTTGGACTCGGGTAAGTCAGTATTGTTGCAAGTTTACTGATGATCTATATGATACCATGATTATGGATGTATGATATGGGACATGATGTTAAACATATTAGCATGATATGTATGATTTATATGATATGCATGATACATGAGTTGGTATGAGGATGGGTGATATGAGTGGAGGGGGCAGTGATATTTTTGTGCTGACGAGCACCAGTGTTTTGGTAACACACTTTGTGACTTTGGGTCACCAGAGGTTTGGCACCTCCAGAGGTTTGGCACCTCATTGCGACTCGTCCCTGTGGTTTGACACCACCGTGGGTTGGCCCCACTTGAGATATGGGATCGTCTGCTAGTGATTTGGTATCACACGATGGGTTGGCCCCATCATTCGATTATTGTGACTACGGTCACCAGTGGTTTGGTACCACATTTGTGTCTTTGGGACACCAGAGGTTGGGCACCTCATTGCGACTCGTCCCTGTGGTTTGACACCACCGTGGGTTGGCCCCACTTGAGATATGGGATCGTCTGTTGGTGATTTGGTATCACACGATGGGTTGGCCCCATCATTGGATTTGTGACTTCGGTCACCAGTGCTTTGGTAGCACAAACGTGTCTTTGGGACACCAGTGGTTTGGCACCACATTGACGGATATTGTGTCTTTGGGACACCAGTGTTTTGGTAACACATTGTGGCTATATGTCACCAGTGGTTTGGCACCACCAGTGGTTTGGTACCACACGGGGTAGAAAGGAGATACGGATGGTTAGGATCGGGTTGCATTAATTATGTTGCTATGTATGATGTGTGTTAGCATGTTGTTTCATCGGGAGCGGGATTTATGCACTGAGTCATTCGACTCACCCTCTCCTTTGACATTTCAGGTGACTCGTAGACGCGGACATGGAGCCGGGGTGGACTCGGGGTGCTCATGCCATGCTGAATTAAGTTTTACTCAGACTCTATATTTTGGGTACTTAGTTTATTTACTATTACTTGGGTTTATTTTGGATTTGTAAAAAGGTCTTTAAAGTATGTTTTATGATGTTTAGGTTTTAATTAGATTTTATTATGCCTTAACAAAATAATTTGGTACGAATTTTACTGAAACTTGAAAAGACAATGATTTCAAAACTATAACGCAATGTGTTTTAAACTATACCATCGGGTATCTCACTATGTTTTGTTGTAAAGTAAACTCAAATGATTTTCAAATCAAACTCGGTTTTCTACTAAGTCAAAAATGTTTTAAAATAGCACTAAGAAACTATTGGAATTACTAAATGAAATCAACTCGTTTTTAACTATATACTTCGGATAAGTTTTCAAAATTTCCGAGTTTCAAATACACCATTTGATTTCAAACAAGCCTACTCAAATTTTCTTCAAATTCACTATGTTTTCCCCCGCTTTTAAACGGAAAAATCTAACCTCTCAAATTCGTTTTCCCCATAACATACCAGATTCGGACGTGGTGTCTTGTCCGGGTTTGGGATGTTACAGCTGAGGCCCAATATGCAATTGTGGGCCTAAATCCGTATGTGTGACTTAAGGAGGTTTACACACTGAGTCTTGGTGACTCACCCCTCTGCTAAATCTTGCAGGTAATCATTAGATCATGGATCAGGGAGCCGAGGTGGACTCGTGGAGGCCATAAAGTGTTCTTTTTCGTGAAGACATTTAATTTCTAGTAATTAGTTAATTTGGGATTTTAATTATGTAATAAGGCCTTCCATTATTTTTATGTTGGGTTTTATATTATAATTTAAATTCTGTTATTACTTTAATATAAGTTTCAGACTTGATAATTAAGTTGGAGTTTTCCAAAACCTAAACAACGTAAGCAACCGTTTTCCTCTCAAATGCCACCAAAAGTAACAAATTATCGTTTAGCTAGATTCGAAAATTTTTCTTAAAACTGCAAACTATTGTTTTCAAAACATCACCCTAGATAAAATTTTCAAACTTGCGATATTTTAAGTACTCAAAACCTTTTCCTTTTGAAACCTTTCCTTGTAACATACCAGATCTGGTCGTAGCGCTTGGACTGGGTTTGGGGTGTTACAATTTTGGTATCAGAGCCTAGGTTGCAAAACTTGGGCTGTGAAATGGGTTCAATACAGTTTTACGAAATTAGTTTAAATGATTTTAGAGGAAATGTCTGATTGGAACATGGCATCCGAGTCTACCGGCACCCGATCCACGCAGGTAAGTGTTCTAATTATTTGGTGATGTATGCATGGAATGATTGTTATCATGAATGAATATGTTTGTTGGCTCTAGGAGATCTAAACTTTAGAGACTGAAACCTCTAGGTTGAGATGTGTTTTGCGAAAACCACTCTCTAAAGCTATTTCTCATAAAACTACTCGGTATTAAATAGTGAAAGAAATACTAACTCATAAAACTCTTAATCAGATTAAGTCGCAACAATAGTCATGAGTGGTAGAGGACGTAGACGTTTTACACGCGGCAGTGGGAGAGGCCGGGGTACTGAGGTTGAACTCTCGGAAGCAAGAAATGAGCCTGAGGGCGAAGCGCCAGCATCCTGTGGCGGAAGCAGGATCGCAAGGCAGAATTGGCGGAGGTGATGCCCTGTCTCAGGCAATGCTATGTGTGTTGGAACGAGTGGCTGGGGCAGGCGGTGGAACAGCAACTCAGAAGTCCATCCCTGAGCGACTTCGAGCGAATGGAGCTGAATTGTTTAGGGGTATCTCTAGGGTAGCTCCAAACGTGGCTGAGTATTAGCTGGAGGTAGTTGAGAGAATTATGGATGACTTGGACTGCACGACAGTGGTGGCTTACCATGAGAGAGGGTACTCCTGCGGACTGAATTGATTGGGATTTCTTTAAGATGATGTTTCAAGGGAAGTACGTTAGGGCCAGTTACTTGGATGCTCAGAGGAAGGCATTTCTGAATTTGGTTCAGGGAAATAAATCGGTGGCTGAGTATGAGGCGGAATTCTTACGTCTAAGTCATTATGCCCGGGGTATTGTTGCTACGGGCCATGAGCATTGTGTTCTGTTTGAGGATGGTCTGTGGGATGATTTGCGACTGCTGATAGCTCCACAACGAGAAAGGGAATTCGCTGTGTTAGTGGAGAAGGCTAAGATAGCCGAAGAAGTGAAGCGGTCCGAGAAACAGAATCAGGATAGGGATAGAGGTAGGAATAAAAGGAATTTTGGATCATCGGGATCAGCTGGGCGTTTTCAGAAAAGACCTAGGTTGGATGGGTCGAGTCGTGTGGTGAGACTTGTTGTTGATAGTGGGGCTCAGAGGTGTGCTAGATGTGGTAGATTTCATTCAGGTGAGTGTTGGATAGGTAATAGAGGATGTTATAGATGTGGATCTACTGAACATCGAGTAAGAGATTGTCCTCAGGAGTTGGGTAGAATGCGACCAGCAGGACAAGGTTATGTTCAACCGGGTAGAGGTGGTCAACAACCACAGAGAGGTCGTGGTCCTGGTAGGGGAGGAAGTAACTTTGGCTAAGGGCGTGGAGCACCAGGTAGAGGTACTGGGAGCACAGATGCGAGGCAGCCTGGGTTGGTCTATACGGCTAGGCGCCGAGAGGAGGGTGATGCACCGGACGTCATAATTGGTACATTTCTTATCTTTGGGTTGCCTTATACTGCATTGATTGATATTGGATCAACACATTCTTATGTTGCTAGTATTAAATCGGAAACTTGGAACATAGACTCTGAGCTTAACTCTAGAGAGATGGCTGTGCTTAGCCTTTTAGGACAATCAGTGATAGTGAATAAACTTTTTAGGAAGGTGCCGTTAGAGGTTCAAAGGGTAGTCTTTCCGGCTGATTTCGTGGAATTGCCGTACGAGGAGTTTGATTTAATCTTGGGCATGGACTGGCTAGTAAAGTATCAAGCAAATTTGGATTGTGCAGCCAAACGCATCGTGTTAAGAACTCTCGAGGGTGAAGAGCTGGTGGTAATAGGTGAGAGGAGGAACTACATATCTAATGTGGTGTCCGCCCTAAAGGCTGAGAGAATGGTGAGGAAAGGATGTAAGGCGTTTATAGCTTATGCTTGTGCTTTGGAGGCCAAGGGATCAACTGTGGAGGATGTTCGAACAGTGAAGGAATTTTCTGATGTTTTTCTAGAAGAGCTTCCGGGTTTACCTCCCGATCGCGAGGTGGAGTTTGGTATTGATATTCTACCGGGAACAGTGCCTGTGTCCATCGCATCGTATAGGATGGCGCCAAAGGAGTTGAAGGAGTTGAAAGCTCAGATTCAAGAACTGCTAGATCGAGGTTTTATCCGACCTAGTGTGTCACCTTGGGGAGCGCCAGTGCTTTTCGTTAAGAAGAATGACAGATCAATGCGTATGTGCATTGACTACCGTCAATTGAATAAGTTGACTATCAAGAATAAGTACCCGTTGCCGAGGATTGACAATCTGTTCGATCAGCTCAAAGGAGCTTCAGTCTTTTCGAAGATAGATCTAAGATCGGGATATCATTAGCTTAAACTCAAGAAGGCAGATATTCATAAGACGGCGTTTCGTACTCGCTATGGTCACTACCAATGCACCAGCAGCGTTTATGGACATGATGAATCGGGTTTTCCAACCCTATCTGGATCGATTCGTCGTGGTATTTATAGACGATATCCTGGTTTATTCAAAGTCAGAGGAGGAGCGTGATTCGCATCTTTGAGTGGTTTTACAAATCTTGAGGGAGAAGCAGTTGTTCGCCAAATTTAGTAAGTGTGAATTCTGGTTAAGAAAAATTACCTTTTTGGGCCATGTATTGTCTGCTGAGGGAATTAGGGTTGATCCTGTGTTGGAGTGGAAGCCACCTAAGTTTGTGGCAGAAATCAGAAGTTTTCTTGGTCTGGCTGGGTATTATAGAAGGTTTGTTGAAGGGTTCTCTTTAATTGCGGCACCATTAACCAAGTTGTTGCAAAAGGGAGTCCCGTTTGTTTGGTCTGATAAGCAACAGGAGAGTTTTGAAAGGCTAAAAAGGATTTTGACGGAGGCTCCAGTGTTGATACAGCCTGAGGCTGGGAAAGAGTTTGCTGTTTATTGTGATGCGTCGCACACAGGCTTAGGATGTGTCCTGATGCAGGATGGGAAAGTGGTAGCATATTCGTCTCGGCAGTTGAGACCGCATGAGTTGAATTATCCGACACATGATTTGGAATTGGTGGCAGTAGTGTTTGCTCTGAAAAGTTGGAGGCATTATCTGTATGGGGAGAAGTCCGTTATTTATACAGATCACAAGAGCCTAAAATATCTCCTTACCCAGAAGGAGTTAAACTTAAGGCAGTGAAGGTGGATCGAGTTGTTAAAAGATTACGACTGCTCAATCGAATACCATCCGAGTAAAGCTAACGTAGTGGCGGATGCATTTAAGTCGTAGGGTGATCTCTGACTTGAGAGCAGTGTTTGCTCATCTAAGTTTATATGATGATGGAAGTCTATTAGCTGAACTTCAAGTGAAGCCTTCTTGGGTTAGTCAGATTAAAGAGAAGCAGTGGACTGATGAGTTGTTAAAGCCAAAGTTCCAGTTGGGAGCAGATGATGAGATAACAGATTTCAGTTTGAATGGTGATGGGGTATTATATTTTCGAGGGAAGACTTGCATGCCAAAGGATTCTGAGTTGAGGCGTAAGATTTTGCATGAAGCACGTAGCAGCCCATACACTATGCATCCCGGAGGAAGTAAGATGTACTGGGATTTGCGAGAACAATTTTGGTGGCCAGGTCTGAAGCAAGAAGTAACCGAATTTGTGAGTAAGTGCTTGACGTGTCAACAGGTAAAAGCAGAACATCAATTGCCTTCGGGGTTGTTGCAGCCAGTAAAGATTCTGCAGTGGAAGTGGGAAAGGATCACGATGGACTTTGTTAGTGGGCTACCCCTTACGCCTACTAAGAAGGATTCGGTATAGGTAATCGTTGATCGATTGACGAAGTCCGCCCATTTCATACCAGTTCGGGTCGACTACTCTCTGCAGAAATTGGCTAAGTTGTATATAGCAGAGATCGTGAGGTTGCATGGGGTACCAGTGTCTATCATCTCAGACAGGGACCCTAGGTTTGCATCGAGATTTTGGAAGGCGTTGTATCAAGTGTTGGGTACAAAGTTAGATTTCTGTACAGCGTTTCATCCACAGTCTGATGGACAGTCTGAAAGGGTAATTCAGATCTTGGAAGATATGTTGAGAGGCTGTGTCATAGACTTCAGGGGGAGCTAGGAGGAGTTTCTACCGTTAGCAGAATTCACGTACAACAATAGCTACCAATCTAGTATTCAGATGGCACCGTATGAGGCGTTGTATGGTCAGAAGTGTTGCACTCCTACTTGTTGGACAAAGTTGGGTGAGCGTCAGTTGTTGGGTCCAAAATTGGTTTTTGAAACAGAAGACAAGATTAAGTTAATTCGGACTCGGTTGAAGGAAGCTTCGGACAGACAGAAGTCCTATGTCGATCTGAAGCATAAGGACATAAAATTTGCAGTTGGTGATCGAGTTTTCTTAAAGGTTTCACCGTGGAAGAAAGTGTTATGGTTTGGACGAAAGGGTAAGCTAAGCCCCAGGTTCATCAAGCCATACCGTGTGTTGAAGCATGTGGGACCAGTAGCCTATCAGCCCGAGCTACCTTCAAAGTTAAGTCAGATCCATGATGTGTTTCACGTTTCGATGTTAAGACACTACCGTTTGGATCCATCTCATGTTGTGCTAGTGGAAGAAATCGAAGTAAGACCTGATCTATCTTTCGAAGAAGAACCAGTGCGGATCTTGGAACGTGATGTTAAGGAATTGCGAAGGAAGACGGTTCCGTTGGTTAAGGTTTTGTGGCAAAACCACAGTTCAGAGGACGCTACGTGGGAACCAGAGGATGCAATGTGACAGCAATACCCTCATCTCTTCTGACCAGGTAATTTCGAGGCCGAAATTTCTCTAAGGGGGTAGAACTGTAACATCCTGAATTAGGGGCTTTGCATTTAATATGTTTCTGTGTGTATACTATGCTCAATGTGTTAGTTTAGGGTGTTTGGGGGCCCAGGAAAGGCTCGGGGTTAAGCCGAAGCCTTGGCCAAAATTCTCTTTTTGGGTACTTTGGTGGAGAGCTAGCTGGGTCAGGACTTAAGGGATATTGCTTGTGTTGGAAGACACAAGAAAGTCAATGGGAAAGTGGCAAGGTGGCGCCACAAGGGAGCAGTGAGGGAGCAGGTTCAAGTCGCATAGTTCTCATTTTGGAATTGTTTTTGGCGTCTGGAAGGGAGGAGGTATAGTTCGGCTGGGACACTTCAGGGTAGAGTGTTGATTTAGTCAAATAATTCAAATGTGTGGCTATGAGGAAAAGTAGGAGTTTGAATTATTCAAACCTTTTTGAATGGGTGATTGAGAGTGAAGTTAGGGGGAGAATAAGGGATTAAGGGTTGGTGAAGGTGGTGGCCGAATTTTGGGTGCTTGTGGAAGGGGGAAAGCAATCGGTTTTGGCTTGTATTGGTGTGCTGAAATTCTTTTGTGGTCTTAGGTTCCATTTTAGTTTTCTTTAGAACAAATTCGAGTTCGGTCGTTAAGGAAAGATAGACTCTGTCATCTTTTCCTGTTCATCTTTCGGTTGTAGTAGCCAAAGCCAAATGGCTAATTGGCTTGTTGATGTTATTGTTTTGACTCATACTCTTTCATATTCTTTCTTCTTTGGGCCGCCTATTCTGAGAAACCTTGTTAGCCGAAGTATTTGAATTACAAGTCTAAGAATCAGTCAATCTTTGAACCCTATCTCTCTATTCAGGATCTCAAGGTAAGGGGTTTTCTCTCTAGTAATTCGTTTGGGTTCTCTTTTCGTTATTCGCTGCCTTAACCCATTGTATTGTTAAATAGCCGATGTTTCAATATAGCATCTTCTGACCAAGATCCTTTCATGGAATCAAATGCCAGCCAAGAGAAAGAAGGAGTTGGACCCGTAGTCCCAGCCCCTAAGTTCAAGAAGCACGCAGTGTCTGCTGTTCGAGATTGGCCACCGGGTTGTGGGTCGGCTTCTAAGCAGAATAATAGACAAATAGCAGTAGTTCCGGTTAACGATAGTGTTGACATAGAAAGCGTGGTATTGCGTGTTATCAGGTGTGTAAGCTTCACACTACTTATTTATTTGCTTGTACTATTATTGTGTGGGCTGAAAAGCCGGAATGACTGAGAAGCAGTCGTAATACCCTTGGGGGTAAAGCTGGGAATACAGGTATGTGAATTTATTAACCACTTGATAGATATGAAATAAACGTTGTAACCTGTCACTGTAAATATAGTATGTGCATTCATATAACTGTATGTTCTGCATGGGTTGGGAAATGATGTGAAAGGGGAAGTATTTGAGACTGTCAAGTGGTTATTACCACGGTGGGTTAGCCCCACGGATACATATTTGATAATAGTGACCATGTCTCGGTGGCTTGGTGCCACGGTGGTTTAATACCACGATTATATATGATTAGTGACTCGTCCCAGTGGTTATTACCACAGTGGGTTGGCCCCACGTATATTCATCAGGGATTGTTACGGTGGTTGTTACCACGGTGGGTTGGCCCCACGCATATTGTTAGTGGCTTTGTCACGGTGATCTAGTATCATGGTGGTCTAGAACCACGAGTGGCCTAATGCAGGCGAATGGAGGGTTGATTGTAGAAATCCCCACGGTGTGATGGGCTGGTATGGGTGGTGTGTAGAGGATGGAAAAAAACTAGGTTGGATTGGGACACCTTTTGCATTCATGATTATGTATGATATTCTGAGTGGGCTGAGGCCCAATATGCGATTGTAGGCCTGAAGCCGTATGTGTGACTTAAGGGGGTTTACACACTGAGTCTTGGTGACTCACCCCTCTGCTAAATCTTGCAGGTAATCGTTAGATCATGGATCAGTGAGCCGAGGCGGACTCGTGGAGGCCATAAAGTGTTCTTTTTCGTGAAGACGTTTAATTTCTAGTAATTAGTTAATTTGGGATTTTAATTATGTAATAAGGCCTTCTCATTATTTTTATTTCGGGTTTTATATTATAATTTAAATTTTGTTATTACTTTAATATAAGTTTCAGACTTGATAATTAAGTTGGAGTTTTCCAAAACCTAAACAACGTAAGCAACCGTTTTCCTCTCAAATGCCACTAGAAGTAACAAATTATCGTTTAGCTAGATTCGGAAATTTTTCTTAAAACTGCAAACTATTGTTTTCAAAACATCACCCTAGATAAAATTTTCAAACTTGCGATATTTCAAGTACTCAAAACCTTTTCCTTTTGAAACCTTTCCTTGTAACGTACCAAATCTGGTCGTATTGCTTGGACCGGGTTTGGGGTGTTACAATGTACTACCTCATAATATCCAGTATTCATGTAACTTTTCAATTCAATCCAATTTAAACCATATGTGTCAAATTCACTAAATTCTACTTAAATCTAACATATAGATCAATTCAAACATAAAATAAAATTGAGTGGTAAGTCCCATATGAACTTACTTGTTCAAAATATGTAAAGTATATACTTTAGGGGCTAATTTGCAATTTTAGCTTTTCCTTGATCAACTCCATTTTGACCCAATTTTATTTATCTTAACAATCATTTTATATAATCAATCAATATCAAATATCTCCATACCATGCTATGATATACGTTAACCTATATAACTCACTTTTTCAATATCCCTAAAATTTTACATTTTATTCAATTTTGTCCCTAAACTCGGGATAGTCATAACTCTCAATTCCTAGCTTTACATTAAAATACAATTTCATATATTCTCATTAGGGACCTTAAACTTTCTATTTCAAAAATAATTTCATTCAAGTTTCATATTTATTCAATTTGGTCCCTAATGTAAAAAAGTTAACAAACAAGTTAAATTAACTTTACAATTTAATCCTTTTTATATTCTAAGCTTAAAATCTATCAATTTCAAGCCTAATTCTTTAAGAAATCAATAATGGCAACTTTCAAAACCTTTAACAATTTTACAAATTGGTACATGGGCTGGCTAAATCAAGCTATTATGACCTCAAATCTACAAAAAAGAAAAGTACTTAATTGAGCTTACCAATTGATGGCTGAAAGGTAGAAACTCTTGAAGGATTTTTCTCTTTCCTTTCACTTATCAAGCTATTTATACTATAATTAAAGATTAATAAACTTAATAAATTCTTAATTAATTAACATAATCAACTTTTTAACTTTGTTTAATAAAGAAAGACATCATCTCCCACTAAATTTCACTTAATAATGGTTTACTTATCATTTTGGACCTTTGGCTAATTGCTATTTAAGTCCTTAAGCCTTCGGCTAATTAAAACTTTACAGCGATTGGACTTTTACAATTTAGTCATTGTACCTTAATTAACTATTTAATTGACTAAATTGTTCTACCAAACTTCAATATATTTTTATAATATCCTTGTAAATATTAATATTTCATAATTCTAGACTCGGTTTACGAAAATAGTATTCCAAAACTGCATTTTCTGGCTCCACTAAAAATTGGGCCATTGCTCCTATCATCTCTTTGATGAACAAAAAACACCAAAGCTAAATAACATATTAGAAAAGAATTTGTCAAAAGCTACTTGAAATATCAACACAATGAACAATCACCCATCTAAATCGACTTGAAACTCAAAAAGAAATTTCTTGCCCGAGATTTTTCTTGTCTTTATGTTTTCCAATTTGTCCTCTTTAAACTTATCTCTCAAGCATCTAAATTAGAAAAAAAAATCATGTAAAGACAATCAATCATTTCCTACAATCTATGCATAGCTTCATCAACAAAATCAATAGCTAATTTCTTAGATTTTGTTAATATATTATCTTCAATACACTCATCACATTCCATGATGTAGATTTTCTAGTAATAGCTCTATTTGTTTAGCTTTTAACACCCTAGTTTATACATATTAAAATATGTATTTGATTGAAATTAAGAAAAGAAATCCTTAAAAGTCTATCCCAAACTCTACAACCCAGCCATGAACTTGTTTAATCTCTCTACTCCAATTTTGCCATAATTCTCACCTCATAAAATACAATAAAAAACATATATCACCAACTTCATTCTCAATAGGTCCATTTTGTTAAACAAAACCCACAACTTCATATTCAAATGTAATGATTAATGTATAAAGAAACAACAATATCCCTTTTATTAATAAATTCAAGAACTTCTCTAGATAAATAAATTCATTCAAGTTAGGCTCAATCAAACAACAATTAAAGTCTCTAATATCTTATCATATCGTTTTTCTACTCATTAATCTCACATAATGCATAAAACATAGGCCATCAAAATTTTAAAAATTTCCTACACCCATATAGTAACACCCAAAACCCAATCCGAAAGTCTGGTCAGACCTAAAGCGTCACAGTGGTCGTTAGATTAACCCTCTCAATCAATTGTTCAATAATTGCTCATACTAAAATAAATCCTTGAGTGTGCGATCACATTGAAAAATTTTAACCATTTACCAAAACGTAAAAATCCGATCTAACTTTTAAGCTGAGTTTAGGGTGTTACACACTTTCTTTTAATAACAGACAAACATGCTTCATAATATTCATGCCCCAAAGTTCTACCATCTACCCTTGAAAAAAATTGAACAATCATTCTTGATCAAAGTATAACAGCTCAATTTTTAGTGGTGTCAGAAAAGGTGATTTCAAAGTCCCATTTTTGTAAATATTAAATACGAATATTTACAGAGTTAGTATAAATGTATATGAAAGTTTAGCCCTTCAATTTTGTCTATTAATGGTTTAATTAGGGTACAAGGTCTCAATTGCAAAAGTTTTATCCCTAAAGGTTTTTAATTGGCCAAAGACTTAAAGATTAAATTGCGATTAATCAAAGATCCAAAATGGAAATTAAACCATTTTGGAATATGTGTTAGTAGATGTTGGTGGATTAAAACATTAAAATTTGATTATTAAGTTAATAAGTTAGACTAATTAAAATTAATCAAATTATTCATCATGGTATAAAAACCATGTTTCGGTGGAATGAAAGAGAATAATTCTCTTCTTCTTCCATCATCAAACCAACCATTGAAAGAAATAAGAAAAGCTTCCTAGGGTTCGAACTTTCGGCTGTAATTTGGTAAGTTCATGTAACACCCCAAACTCGGTCTAGAAGTTAGGCCCGAACCTGGCATGTCACATGGAAGTGTTTTTCAAAACCATATTTCTGGTTGTTAAAACTTGTTTGAGAGTTAAAGCCTCTTTGTTAAAACTCAAAATACTTAAGTAATTGTTATCCACTTGAAATAGTAATTATTTTTAAAACCTTATCTGTTGCGGAAGCATATTTAAAATAAACAATTTACGAAAATGTGATGTTTAAAAATTGTGTTGCAGAAGCATTTTGAAAACGTTGCGAAAACGTAGTGTTTTGAAGACAGTTATCGTTTTGGAAACCGTATTCCACTTTTAGCAGTTAGAAAACATTATAAATAAATATCACAAATAATAAGTTAAAAATAGAGAGGCCTTATTACAACCCAAATCAAAATATTTAAAAGTAAATAATCAAAACAGCAAGCATAAGCAGTGTGTGGTCTTCTCCGAGTCCCTCGCATCTCCGATCCGTCTAAGGCTGAGGATTACCTGCACAGTTAAAAACGGGGTGAGTTTACGAAAACTCAGTGTGTAATCACCTTACTAGAGTCAGTCAGTATACAGAAACTGAAACTGAAACAGTCTAGGCCAAAACCTTTTAACAATACAGTCCAGTTCAAAGCATACGTGAGTCAAAGCCCACTACAATATCATTTGGGTCACAGCCCATAACAGAATCAATTGGGCCTAGCCCAAACCAATAACAGAACAAGTGGGCCTAAACCCAATACAGTGACAGATCTCATAAACAGTTATACAACAGTGTGAGGATACATCCCACCCTGATCCAGCCAACACACCACTCGTACCAACCAACACACTATGTGGGGATAAAATCGACCCACCCAGCCAACACACCAAGCTTAGTACCAGTTGCGGCACTAAGCCAATAGGACTGCTTGGCGCCGTGGACAGAACGGTTAAAAGCCATAGATATAGCAGCAACGCTGCCAGTTAACAGAATGGCTAAAAGCCATAAACAGAATGGTTATAAACCATAATCAGGATGGCACAGAGCCATAATCAGGATGGCACAAAGCTATCGGTAATTGTAATAAGTTTGGCACATCACCATCAGCGACGGTAATATAACCGGCACACAGCCACGGGTAATTGTGATCGACACAGAGTCATCAATATATATGTTAGGCACATAGCCACGGGTAAATACGATTGGCACGAAGCCATAATCAAGATGGCATAGAGCCATATTTAGGTTGGCACAGAGCCATATTCAGATTACGCGGCTTTAAACCGTCTGTCGGTCCACAGTCGTCTCATGCGACCTGTGCGACCTTAACAGATCAATACTGGATCCACAGTCGTCATGCGACCAGTGCGGTCCTATCAGAACTTCCTCCGTATCAATGCCCCAACCCCATGCAATATGTCGTGTATGTCATGCTCAATCATTATACGTGTATGCAAAATGGCCATGCTCGGTAACAGTCATTTACACACATGTTAAAAACATATCAGTCACACGACCACAGTCAAATTAGTTAAAACACAGTCATACATTCACAGTTAGATCAGGCATAGTCCTAATCAGTTAATTACTCGCAAGGGCAAAATATTCATTTTACCCAATAAGGGTATTTCGGTAATCCTACCCTTCAGTTATATTTCGATAATTCTACCCTACAGGGGTGTTTCGATAATTCTACCCTACAGGGGTGTTTCGATAATTCTACCCTACAGGGGTATTTCAATAAATTCACAAATCGGGGGTATTTTGGTAATTTCACAAACTAGGGGTATTTCAGTAATTTTACAACTTGAGGGTATTTCGGTAATTTTACAAATCGAGGGTATTTTGGTAATTTTATGAATCGGGGGTATTTTGGTAATTTTACAAATTGAGGGTATTTTAGTAATTTCACAAATTGAGGGTATTTTGGTAATTTCACAAGTTGGGTATTTCGGTAATTTTGCAATTCGGGGGTATTTCGGTAATTTTGCAAACCGGGGGTATTTCGATAATTTTACAAGTCGAGGGTATTTTAGTAATTTTTTAAACCAACGGTATTTTAGTAATTTTGTAAATCAAGGGTATTTCAGTAATTGTGTAAACCAAGGTATTCTAAACAGAGATAACGATGCGAATGGGCCTAGGGCCCATTCTCGGCCCAAATGGGCCCACACGCTCGTGTGGCCCATTTAGGCCCAAATCTAGCCACAGATATGAGATTCACATAGTCCAGTCCAATATTTACTACACTATCATACAACTTATCTGATTGGGCCCACGGGCCCATTGGCCCCACATGGCCCCTTTCGGCCCATCGTGGCCCAAACAGCCTAAACCCACAAAAACACTCATGATGGCCTCAACTATCGCGTCGAAGCTCCCACACGTGCGCTCGCACGCTTATGTGGCTACCATCGCCGTGTGACTGGCATTTCAGCATTTGCCGCTCTATAGTTAGAGTAGTGCGAAATACACACCTGATAGAAATCTGAAGCTAATCCGTGCTCCGAACACTCCTATGCCCAAACGCCAACCAAGGTATCCCTACTCTCCTCATAGATTGCTCTATTTAAAGCCAGCTTCTCACCTTCCCTCATGCTAGCTTCCCGATGTGGGAACCCTCCTTCAGCAGAGTTTAAATCCACCACAACCACTCACCGTCCCAACTTAGCAAAATAAATATCCCTTTTTGCTTGCAATGGGATTAGAACCCTTGCCCTCTGTAACACCCCAAACCTGGTCAAAACGCTGCAACCGAATCTGGTATGCTACTGGAAAGAAGATTTGGAAACTAATTAAAATCACGAGTTAAAAACAAACTTTACGTATTATTATTGAACTTTTAGGGAAAATCCAAAGTATTTGTTTAGCTTAGACCGCTTTGCAAAGCCGAGTTCATTTGTTGAAAATCGAATTTAAGAAAATTCCGTTTAAGCTGTCGGCTGAAGCTGATGTTGCGGTTTTTAAGTGAAAACTTTAATCAATTTGATATTTGATACCCATTTTTCATTAGCCGTTTTAAAATCGTTTGTTCAAAGTTATAATTTTAGAAAAACTCCCAATTTGATAGTTTATTAGACATGCTATAACAATTTCATAATGAAACCCAAATTAACATTAAAGTGGCCTTATTACAACACCAAAATCCAAACTTAATAGTGAAATTTAAAATATTGAAAACAAAATTACTTAGGGCATTATGCATGGCCACCTTGAGTCCGCCTCGGCTCCGAATCCGCGATCTAATGATTACCTGCAAAATTTAGCAGAGGGGTGAGTCATCGAGACTCAGTGTGTAAATCCCCATATATCGTAAACTGGGCCTTAAGCACACATTGTACAACAAGATAATCATGTATGCAATACAACCCAAACAATCTATTTTTTTCCCATCCTTCACGCGTCCTGAATCTACCCAACATCTGTGGCACCCAGCCACTGTGGTACCAAACCACTGTGGTTCCAAACCACTGGTGACAAAGTCACAAATAATAATATGTGGGGCCAACCCACATGTGGTACCAAACCACTGGTGACAATCCCTGATGAAAATATGTGGGGCCAACCCACTGTGGTACCGAACCACTGGGACGAGTCACTGCAATAATATACGTGGTGCCAAACCACTGTGGTACCAAACCACTAAGACATGGTCATTGGATAATATTATGTGGGGCCAACCCACTGTGGTACCAAACCACTGTGACAGTCTTAGAATCATGCTTCTTCTCTTAACACCATACCCCCAAGTCCATGCACATGGTAACATACTAATATGACTATGAACATGCTTCCAATGCATAACAGTCAACTGTTCCACACATGCATACATTTGTTAATGACAGAACATAGCGGAACTTACCTGGTGTCTTCAATCTTACCCACGGGGGTATTAACACCGTCATTTCGGCTTATACATAAGGCATGTAGTTATCACAACTTAATAGGAAAGGGTGTGAGAAAGTACACACCTATAAACACGGAGAACTAAACTCTCAATACTGTCGACACTCTCAGAAGAGGGAACAACCGCAATCTGCCTATTCAGATTCGAATCCGGCCCACAACCAGGTGGAAAATCCCGAACGACTGACACTGTGTGCCGCTTGAACTTAGGGGAAGGGACTACGAGTCCAACCCCCTTACTTGACTGGCATTCGTATCCATGAAAAGATCTTGATCAGGAAACAGGGTTAAGGCATTGAAAGAAAACAGCAAGAATAGGTACTCAAATCGATGAAGTCCCCTACCTTGATCAACAGAAGCCGAATGCTAGCAGACTTCGCTTAAGAAACCGATTGAGTCCCTAAATAAACACCATGTTAAAACCGATTCTTAGAAACAAAATAAAGGAAGTGGCCTTTCGGCAAATCGAATCAATAAAGACCCCCTTCAAAACATTCGGCCACTATCTAACTTACCAAGATCCTCTCGAAAGCAGGCCACACGAAGAAGAAATGATGGTGCTGCACCCTTCTACAATCGGTCAGTGCTCAAAGAAGTGAGTTAAGATTTCGGTTTCACCAAACCAATAGAAAAAGAGAGAAAACGAGAAGATAATGAGAATAAGGCTCCTTACCGAACCAAGAGATTGACGAGTGGAAGGTCTATAATCGGCTACTAGCAAAATCGATAGAATGGGTGCCTACATTTGACACAAAAAGGGGCTTCGACTTCCACAGAAATTTGAAATAAAGATGAGCAGAAAGAAGATAAAAGAAAGGAAATAAGTTTCGGCTAAGTCACTTACAAATTCGGCTATCAAGAAATAAGAAGCAACTGGCTAGGAAGATTCGGTTATGAAGAAACAAGAAGCAGATGGCTAGGGAGATTCGGCTTTAAAGAAACAAGAAGCAAATGGAGTAAGGGGTTGCGGTTTTGGTAGGAGAAAGATGAATCAAACTTGAAAGAAAAGTACAAAAGAAATGAAAGAAAAAGATATTGAAAGGAATGAAAATGAACCAACTCGAACACCTATTTGGAAACAATTCCGGCACTACCCTCAAAATTATTGAATATGCACAAGAGAGAAAGAAAAAAAAAAACAAAAGCAACCAAAGGAGATTCGGCCCCCTACCAAGCTAAACCGTGCACACCCACACACACCTTCCCAAATTCAGCCAACCTCTCTCCCTCTCTCCAAATCCCACAACTTCCTCCACCTTTCACTCTCCACTCCCCATTCAAAATTGTTGACCGATTCTTTCTCCTCCAACTCCTTTCCTCCCTTCATTTCAAATGTGTTGACTCATTCAACTCCCACACACCAAAGTCCTAGCCGAATCCACCTCTCCTCCTTGCTGGCGACAAAAAGAAATTCCCAAAATGCAAGCTGGGCGACTCGAACCTCCACCCTCACTGCTCTCCTGTGGCGTCTTCCCCCTTGCCTTCTATGCGTCACTTGCCACTCTTCCACACTCTTTCTTGTGTCATGAAACACATACAAATACATATAAGACCTACCCCCACAAGCTTCCCCCTAAAGCGCCCTAAAACTAAAATTTAACCAAGACTCCAACTCGAACCCAGGCCTACCTAAGACCCCCAAACACACCAAAATAATAAACAAATCATGCAAACACACCCACAGAGACATACAGTGCAAAGCCCCTAATACCAGGATGTTACAATTCTACCCCCTTAAAGAAATTTCAACCTCGAAATTTACCTGGTCAAAAGAAATGAGGGTACTGCTGTCGCATCGCCTCCTCTGGCTCCCACGTAGCTTCCTCTGCACCATGATTCTGCCACAACACTTTAACCAATGGAACCGACTTTCTGCGCAGCACTTTAACATCTCGGTCTAGGATTTGAACTGGTTCCTCCTCAAAAGATAAATCAGGTCTTACTTTGATTTCCTCCACCGGTACTATGTGAGATGGATCTGAACGGTAGTGCCTTAACATTGAGACATGAAATACATCATGTATCTGCCCCAACTCAGGAGGTAACTCGAGCTGATAAGCTACTGGTCCCACTCGTTTTTTTTTTGTAAAAAGAAGAGAATAGATTCCCCGTTTTTATACCACATATCCTATTTTGTTTTGATTTTGACACCAAGAAATAAAGTGATTTATAGAATTTCTAGAAATCGAAAAGAATTTTCATAAATTCACTTGTAATAAGAGTTGAGTTTTTCATTACAAAAAAAATTCTTTCATACCAACAATTATATATTGTGGCGGACTCTAATCTAAATAGGGTTCTTCGGCGAAAAGGGTCAGAATGAGGAAATGGGATGATCCAGATTTATCAGGGCTATCCAAGAATTTCAATCTTTGAATTGAGGGTTCGTTCATAGTGTAAGACTTATCTGATCTTTTCAATTGTTAGAATTTTTTTTTTCTTGAATCACTCATGAATTTTTCTAGGACAATATTAAGGATCTCATCGAAAACTTACAGCAGCTTGCCAAACAAAGGCTAAGAGAAAAAAGAGAACAGGTATTATTGGCATAAAATCTACGATTGGATTTAAAAAAGCATAGGCCTCGAGCAATTTGGCGAATAAAAAACTACTCGAAAAAAGGGCAGAATTAAAACAGATACAGATCAAATTAAAGATATTAAGCATAACAAAATTTTGCACAAGTCTTCTGACAAAAGGTGTCAAGGCCATAATTTTCAGGATTTTTTAGGCTCCTATCTTGTAATCCTACCTTGATTACGCCCAATTCCCCTGTTCGACAAAGGGTCCCTTTATATACAATAAATATACAATAAATACAATAATCGCATTGTAGTGGGTATAGTTTAGTGGTAAAAGTGTGATTCGTTATGAATCAATATTATTACATTCCAATTCCTTACTGATACCCCCCAAGGAAAATCCCGAATTGGATCCCAAATTGACGGGTTAGTGTGAGCTTATCCATGCGGTTATGCACTCTTCGAATAGGAATCCATTTTCTGAAAGATCCTGGCTTCCCAGATTATTGGTTAATAGAGAATCGAAGTCGATGTACCAATGAATCACGAAATGCTATGGTTCTATAATATGATTTTTAAAATTTATTCAGAAGTAATTCGTGGGATCATGCACTCTTTTCTTTCCTAGTTATAATGAAAAAAAGTACAACTGGGTGAATCCAGCCTATTCTTGAAATAAACAACTCGCACACACTCCCTTTCCAAAAAAGATCAATACACCAAGGACTACACTTAGATTTATTGGATTTGTTGCTAAAATATCGGTATTAACCCCGAAACTCCAGGCGGATGGCCAGTGACCCAAGGAACGACAAGGCCCGATGAATCTAGGGCTCAGCTTGCCCTTCCGTCCAAACCTTAAGACTTCCTTCCACGGTGAAACCTTTAGAAAACCTGATCACCTATAGAGAACTCTATATCCCTACGCTCCAAATCTGCATAAGATTTCTGCCTATCAGAAGTTTCTTTCAACCGAGTCCGAATCAACTTAACTTTTTCCTCAGTCTCGAAAACCAATTCCAGACCCAACATCTGACGCTCACCCAACTCTGTCCAACAAGTAGGAGTACGACATTTTCGACCATACAACGCTTCGTAGGGCACCATCTGAATACTAGATTGGTAGCTGTTGTTGTATGCAAATTCTGCCAACGGTAGAAACTACTCCCAACTACCCCTGAAGTCAATGACACAACCTCTCAACATATCTTCCAAGATCTGAATTACCCTCTCAGACTGGCCATCAGTCTGTGGATGAAATGTTGTGTTGAAGTCTAGTCTTGTACCCAACGCTTGATGTAACGCTTTCCAAAACCATGATGTAAACCTAGGGTCTCTGTCTGATATAATTGACACTGGTACCCCATGCAACCTCACAATATCTACTACAAACAGCTTGGCTAACTTCTGTAGTGAATAGTCAACCCGAACCGGTATGAAGTGAGCAAACTTCGTTAATCGATCCACAATTACCCACACTGACTCTTTCTTCGTAGGCGTAAGAGGTAGCCCACTCACAAAGTCCATCGTTATTCTCTCTCACTTCCAAAGTGGAATGTTTACTGGCTGCAACAACCCTGAAGGTAACTGATGTTCCGCCTTCACCTGCTGACACGTCAGACACTTACCCACAAACTCGGTAATCTCTTGCTTCAGCCCAGGCCACCAAAACTGTTCACGCAGATCTCGATACATCTTACTCCCACCAAGATGGATAGCGTATGGGCTACTATGCGCTTTCTGCAGAATCTTCTGCCTCAACACTACATCCCTTGACATACAAGCCTTCCCATGAAAACACAAAACCCCACCACTGCTCAGACTGAAATCTTCTGTCTCTTCCATTGCCACTAACTGAAACTTAGAACTTAGCGCTTCATCTAACAACTGCTTCTCTTTAATCTGACTGACCCAAGAAGGTTTCACTTGTAGTTTAGCTAGCAAACTTCCATCGTCATACAAGCTGAGATGAGCAAACATTGCCCTCAAGTCTGATATTACCTTACGACTCAACGCGTCTGCCACTACGTTAGATTTACTTGAGTGGTACTCGATCGAGTAGTCATAATCCTTCAACAACTCAATCCACCTCCGCTGCCTCAAATTCAACTCCTTCTGGGTAAGGAGATATTTCAAGCTCTTATGATCCTTGTAGATGATGGACTTCTCCCCATAAAGGTAGTGTCTCCAAATTTTCAAAGCAAAACTACCGCAGCTAACTCAAGATCATGTGTGGGATAGTTCACCTCATGTGGTCTCAATTGCCGAGACGCATATGCTACCAGTTTCCCCTCTTGCATCAACACACATCCTAACCCTGTGTGTGACGCATCACAGTAGACGACAAACTCTTTCCCTACCTCAGGCTGAATTAACACCGGTGCCTCAGTCAAAATCCTCTCCAACTTCTCAAAAATTTCCTTTTGCTTATCTGACCAGACGAACGGTACTCCTTTCCATAATAGCTTGGTTAATGGGGCAGCTATTAACGAGAACCCCTCAACAAACCTTCTATAATACCCAGCCAAACCAAGAAAACTCCAAATCTCTGCCACAGACTTAGGTGGTTTTGAGTCCAACACAGCTTCAATTTTCCGGGGATCAACCCTAATCCCCTCAGCAGATACAACATGACCCAAAAAGGTAACTTCATTCAACCAAAATTCACACTTAGTGAATTTGGCGTACAGCTGCTTCTCCCTCAGAATCTGCAGAACCACCTGAAGATGCGAATCATGTTCCTCTTCCGTACTTGAATAAACCAGAATATCGTCTATGAACACCACGACAAACCGGTCCAGATATGGTTGGAATACCCGGTTCATCATGTCCATAAACGTGGCTGGTGCATTCGTCAACCCGAACGACATTAGTAAGAACTTGTAGTGACCATAACGAGTTCGAAAAGCTGTCTTATGAATATCTTCCTCCTTGACCTTAAGCTGATAATACACTGACCTCAAGTCTATCTTTGAGAAGAACGAAGCGCCTCGCAACTGGTCAAACAGATCGTCTATCCTAGGCAACGGGTAGTTGTTCTTAATTGTCAACTTGTTCAGTTGCCTATAGTCAATGCACATCTGTATCGACCCGTCCTTCTTCTTAACAAATAACACTGGCGCTCCCCAAGGTGACACACTGGGTCGAATAAAACCCCGATCTAACAATACCTGAATCTGCGCTTTAAGTTCCACTAACTCCTTCGGCGCCATTCTATATGAGGCAATAGACAATGGCGCTGTTCTCGGAAGAAGATCAATTCCAAACTTCACCTCGCGATCCGGAGGTAACCCTAGAAGCTCTTCTGGAAAAACATCGGGGAATTCCTTCACCGTTTTGACATCCTCTACAGTCAACTCCTTGGCCTCTAGAGCACGAACAAAAGTTAATAAAGCCTCGCATCCTTTCCTCACCATTCTTTCAGCTTTTAAAGCGGACACTACATTAGACAAATAGTTCCTCCTTTCACCTATCACTAAGACTTCATTATCCTCAGGAGTCCTTAACACCATGCGCTTACCAGCACAATCCAAGTTTGCTCGATATTTCACCAACTAATCCATACCTAAGATCAAATTGAACTCCCCAAACGGCAGCTCCATCAAATCAGCCGGGAAAACCATCCCTTGCACTACTAAAGGCACATTTCTAAAGAGTTTGTTCACCACTACAGATTGTCCTAAAGGGCTAAGTACAGTCATCTCCCTAGAAACAATCTCAGAGTCTATGTTTAGAGTTCCAGACACCGTACAAGCAACATAGGAATGAGTTGCCCCAAAATTAATCAGTGCAGAAAAAGGCAAACCGAAAATAAGGAACGTACCGGTTATGACGTCCGGTGCATCACCTTCCTCTCGACGTCTGGCTACATAAACCAACCCAGGCTGCCTCGCGTCTGTGTTCCCAACACCTCTATCTGGTGCTCCACGCCCTCGACCAAAGCCATTTCCTCCTCTGGCTGATCCTCGACCTCTCTGTGGTTGCTGCCCACCTCTTCTGAATTGTGCATGTCCTTGACCTTCCGACTGTGCCCTGACTGGCTCTCGTGGACAATCCTTTATCCGATGGTCCATAGACCCACATATGAAACATCCTCTATTACCTGCCCAGCACTCCCCAGAATGAAATTTTCTGCATCGAGCACACCGCAGTGGCCAATTAATAGCAACGGGCTTCACAACACGACTTGGCCCATCTAACCTAGGCCTCTCCTGAAAACCCCCAGCAGATCTTGACGACCCAAAACTTTTTTTATTCCTACCCCTGTCTCTGTCCTGATTCTGCTTTTCAGACCTCTTTACCTGTAATATCCCGGGTTAGGGGCTATTTTTGTTGTGGCTTTGTTTGCATGTTATTGGCTTGCTATGTTATTGTTCTTGGTGTTTTGGGGCTTAGTTGTGAGCTAGGTGTAAGCCTGAGAGGTTGGAAAATTTTTGTTTTTGGGCTTAGGGGAGAGGAGCTGAAGAAGCTGGGGTTTAAAGGTTTTGTTTGGCTAGTGTTAGCACAAGAAATGAGCTGGTGGAGTGGCAGGATAGGCGCCACAGCTGAAGAAGCTGGGGTTTAAAGGTTTTGTTTGGCTAGTGTTAGCACAAGAAATGAGCTGGTGGAGTGGCAGGATAGGCGCCACTAAGGGCTTAAGAGTGTGACGCCACTTGCAGGGGATGAGGTCCTGTGTTCAAGCTGCAGAGTGCTCCTATTTTGCATCCTTTTTGACGGCATGGAAGGGAGAAGTTGTAGGCAGTTCAAACTCTGCCTTAGACTAAGTCTACCACTTTGAATGGTGGGTGGAGAGTGATTGTAGGAGGTGGACTAGTTTAACTAGTTTGAATGTGTGGCTTGGAGTAATTGTTGGTAGTGGCCGAATATTGGGGTATGGAGAGAGTGGCCGGTTTTGGTAAGTGGGGAGGGGTGCTAGCCGAAATTCACTTAGGCACTTTTGTGCATTTTTGGTCACCTTGTGTCAAACCAAATTCCTCTCTTTTGACAATAGTAGCCGAAATTCCAATTGAATTCTTTTTCATTTTCTTTCTTGAAACCGAAAGTACAGACAACCTTTGCCGAATTTGCTTTGTTCTTCCTAGTTCTCTTGGGTAGCCGAATGCACTCTTGCATTTCTTTTTCTTTTCTTTTTTCTTTCACTTGTATAAGTCGAAACTAGTATTCTCTTTTTCTCATATTTTCATCTCTTCTCTTTTGAAACACTTGTGCAGACATCACATTGCTTCTTAGCCGAATTCTCCATTTATTTCTCCTCATTTCTACTTAAGCCGAATTTTTCTTCAACTTTTGGCCGATTTCTCTTCTTCTCTTGAACCACATTTCTTTTGCTTTATTTTTAGATTATAGCCGAATCCCTCCCTAGTGTTGCCGAAATTTCTCTTCTTTCTTTAGTTGCATCTTGACCAAATAGTTGTGTGGTGTGGACCTCTTTTAGCTCGATTTTCATTTGAGTTCAGAAGAAGGTAAGAGTTTGGCCGACTGGTCATTTTCTCTCTTTCTTGTTCTTAATCGATTTGGGTTTGATTAAGGGCTGATTTCGGCATTGGTTGAAGGGTGTTAATCTCTTGTGTTTAAACCAATTTTATTGTAGGACATCTAGATTTTGGGAACGATCGAGAGGAGCCTTCTTTCTCTGTTAAGCAATTGGTAAGTGGTGGTAAGAGTTGGTTCTTTTAGTTGATTTCGTTTAGTTTTCATTAAGCTAAGTTATTAAGGGATTAACTGTTTCATTTTAGGGTGTGGCCGATTGGTAAGGGAATCTTTGTTGGTTCGGGTTTTGGTAGGAAACCAAACCGTTTGCAAGGTAAGGGTTAAACGTTAACCCCTTTTGGTTTATTTGGTTTTGGCCGAGTGGTAAGTGCTAATCTTATGGTTGGCCGATTTTAGGATCAAGGTGATCGAAGGATTTAGACCGATTCTTTGAGATTAAGACTTGCGTTATATCAGGTGTGTAAACTAACACACTTATCACTGAGTAATATTTTTAATATCCTGATTGTGTAAAGTGAAACAGTATGGTTGACTGATATAATACCCAATGGGGTATGGGTACGGATTCGGGTAAGTTTGTTTCATTACGAGATCTGTAGTGATATATGTGATATCATGATTTATGGTGTATGTATTATGAGATGTCATACTAAGCATGTGATCATGATTGCACGATCTATATCATTTGCATTAGCATGTTATGTCTTGGGTGATATGAGAGGAGGGGGAATATGATATCCGTGTCTTTGGGACACCAGAGGTTTGGCACCTCCAGTGGTTTGGTACCACAGATTGATTATTGTGACTTTGGGTCACCAGAGGTTTGGCACCTCAGCGTCTCGTCCCAGTGGCTTAGCACCACAGTGGGTTGGCCCCACGGTTGATATTACGGGATTGACGCCAGTGATTTGGTATCACACGATGGGTTGGCCCCATCATTTGATTCGTGACTGCGGTCACCAGTGATTTAGTATCACACTTGTGTCTTTGGGACACCAGAGGTTTGGCACCTCATAGCGACTCGTCCCTGTGGTTTAACACCACCATGGGTTGGCCCCACTTGAGAGATACGGGATTGTCGCTAGTGATTTGGTATCACACGTGGGTTGGCCCCACAGATGGTTTATTCGTGACTTTGGGTCACCAGTGGTTTGGCACCACATTGATGGATATCGTGACTTTGGGTCACCAGTGGTTTGGCACTACCAGTGGTTTGGTACCACACGGGGTAGAAAAGGTGTTATGGATGGTTAGGTTCGGGTGCATTAATTGTATTGCTCTGTTATGATGTGTGTTAGCATGTTGTATTATCGGTAGGGGGATTTATGCACTAGTCTTGCGACTCACCTTCTCCTTTGACATTTCAGGTGACACTTGGTTGCGGACATGGAGCCGGGAGGGACTCGAGGTGCTCATGCCATGAATAAATATGGATTTGCTCTGACTTTTAAAATTTGGTACTTTATTTTATCCATTTCTATTTTGGGTTTTATTTGGATTGTAAACGGCCTTTTAAATTATGTTTTGTTATGTTTATGCTTAAAGATGATTTGAATATGCCTTAACAAATTATTGGGTTAAAATTTGCTAAACTTAGAAAGATAAAGTTTTCAACTACAAAGCGAGATGTTTTAAACTTTACCATCGGGTATCCCTCGGTAATTTGAGATAAATGAAACTCAAACGTTTTCCAAACTGGAACTGAATTTCTACTAAGTCAAAATGTTTGAAGTAACAATAAGAAACTACTTGAATTTTCTAAGTGAGATAAACTTGTATTACCTGCATATCTGATTAAGTTTCAAAATTCCCGGGTTTTCAAATACACCATCGGTTTTAAACAATCATGCCCAAGATTTCTACAAGTACACAATAGAGCGAAGTGTTTATATCAAACTTTTAAACGGAAACCTATCTTCTCACAATACGATTTTCCCCGTAACATACCAGATTCGGTCGTGGTGTGTTGACCGGGTTTGGGGTGTTACAATTTTGGTATCAGAGCGAAGTTCAAAGGCTCGGCTGTGGGCCTGAGGCCCAAAATGTTTTAGAAAGTCTGTTTTAAGAGTTTTGTTTTAAAAAGCATGGTTTTGGAAAGGCATGGCACCGAGTCTCCGGCACCAATCCGCCCAGGTAAGTACCCCTTACTATTGCTTGTGATTTTGATGTTGATGAGATGTGATTGGATGGCTAGTAATAGTAAGATTACTTTAGAAACTGAAACTGATAGGATTCTGTGAACTCGTGAAAACAAAAACTTCTTTAATAAGTAATATTCATAAGACTTTGCTTTAAAACAATGGAATAACTACTGATTCATAAAACTCTTAAATCAGATACGTAGAGATTTTAGTCATGAGCGCTAGAGGTGGACACGGTCGTGGACGTGGTCGTGGTAGGATGATTGTTTCTGAACCCGTAGGATCTGGTCAGGGGTCAGAGAATGAGATACCGGTACCGCCACCAGCTGGAGGTGGTGAGTTTCAAGATCAGACTGGGGATGACGCAGTGCCACAGGCGATGCTGCGAGTTTTAGAAAGGGTAATTGGAGTAGGTGGTGGCGCAGGAGCTAGGAAATCTGTGCCTGAGCGACTTCGGGCAAACGGGGCTGAGGTTTTCCGAGGTGTTTCTGGTGTTGCTCCCAGCACGGCTGAGTATTGGCTGGAGGCGACAGAGCGGGTCATGATGATTTAGACCTGACTGCTGAGGAGAAGCTGAAGGGCATAGTATCGCTTCTTCGGGATGAGTCATACCAGTGGTGGCTCACGGTTCAGGACAGTGTTGCAGTAGAGGATCTTACGTGGGATTATTTTAAGGCTGCTTATCAGAAAAAGTACATTGGAGCTAGCTACATTGACGCTCAGCGAAAAGCGTTTCTAAGGCTTGTTCAGGGGAGTAAGTCTGTGTCGGAGTATGAGGCTGAGTTCTTGAGGCTGAGTCGGTATGCTAGGGGCATTGTGGCTACAGAGCACGAGAGGTGTGTTTGTTTCGAGGACGGCCTGAGAGATGAACTGAGGTTGTTGATTGCTCCACAGCAAGAGCGTGAGTTTGTTGTCCTGGTTGAGAAGGCTAAGGTAGCCGAGGGAGTGAAAGAGTCTGTAAGGCAAGGCATGGACAGGAACAGGCATAAGAGGAGTTTTGGATCTTCTAGGTCGTCGGGAAATCTTCAGAAAAGGGCTAGACAGAGTGGGCCGAATCAGTCTGGTTGCTGCTAATCAGGGACCGCTGCAGTGTAACCGTTGTGGGAAATCTCATTGGGGAGGTTGCTGGACCGGTGGAAAAGGTTGCTTTGAGTGTGGTTCTTTGGATCACCGTGTGAGGGACTGTCCGCGTAAGTTGGCTAGGATTCAGTCTGAGAGTCAGGGCCGTACTCAGTTCAGGAATAATGGACCGCCACCGCAGAGGGGTCGTGGTAATGGCAGTGGAGGTAATGGTTCTGGTCGGGGCCGTGGAGCACCGAGCAGAGGTGCAGGTAGTTCTGAGGCCAGACAGCCTGGGTTAGTGTATGCAGCGAGGCGCCGAGAGGAGGGCGACGCACCGGACGTCATAACCGGTACGTTCTTGATCTTTGGTTCTCCATTTACTGCTTTGATTGATGTGGGTTCGACGCATTCTTACGTTGCTAGTAGTATAGTAGAGACCATGGATTTAGACTCTGAAACTACTTCTAGACAGATGACTGTAATTAGCCCTCTAGGTCACTCTGTAGTTGTAGATAAGCTGTTTAAGGGTGTACCTCTAGAACTCCAAGGGGTAGTGTTTGTGGCTGATCTGATGGAACTGCCGTTTTGGGAGTTCGATCTGATTCTTGGGATGGACTGGTTGGTTAAGTACCAGGCGAGGTTGGATTGCGCGGCTAAGCGCATGGTTCTTAAGACGTCTGAGGGTGATGAAGTGGTTATGATAGGTAATAGGAGAGATTACTTATCTAATGTGGTATCTGCGCTGAAGGCTGAGAAGATGGTCAGAAAGGGCTGTGAGGCGTATGTGGTTCATGTGTATGCCTTGGAGGCTAAAGAGTCTGCTGTAGAGAAGGTTCGGACAGTTAAGGAATTTGTGGATGTGTTTCCTGAGGAGCTTCCGGGTTTGCCGCCGGATCGTGAGGTAGAGTTCGGGATAGATCTGTTACCCGGAACTGCGCCAGTGTCTATTGCTCCGTATAGAATGGCGCCAAAGGAGTTAGTGGAGCTTAAGGCTCAGATCCAGGAGTTGTTGGATCGGGGTTTTATCAGGCCAAGTGTTTCACCTTGGGGAGCGCCGGTACTCTTTGTAAAGAAGAAAGATGGTACGATGCGAATGTGTATAGACTACCGCCAGTTGAATAAGCTGACGATTAAAAACAAGTATCCGTTGCCACGGATAGATGACTTGTTTGATCAGCTGAAGGGTGCAGCAGTATTTTCGAAGATCGACTTGAGGTCTGGGTATCACCAGTTAAAGGTGAAGGAAGCGAATATCCACAAGACAGCGTTTCGGACTCGGTATGGGCACTACGAATTTCTGGTAATGCCGTTTGGGTTAACTAACGCGCCGGCAGCATTCATGGATATGATGAATAGGGTGTTTCAGCAGTTTTTGGATCAGTTCATCGTGCTTTTCATAGACGACATCTTGGTGTACTCAAGGACAGAAGAAGAGCATGATGCGCATTTATGAGTGGTGCTACAGATTTTGAGGGAGAAGCAGCTTTATGCTAAGTTTAGTAAGTGCGAGTTCTGGCTTAAAGAAGTGACTTTCTTGGGTCATGTAGTGTCAGCTGAGGGGATTAGAGTGGATCCTCGAAAGATCGAGGCAGTTTTGGATTGGAAGCCGCCTAAGTCAGTGGCTGAGATTCGGAGTTTTCTGGGCTTGGCAGGATACTACCGAAGGTTTGTAGAGGGTTTTTCGTTGATCGCAGCGCCGATGACCAAGTTGTTAAGGAAAGGGATTCCATTTGTTTGGACTGAGAAACAGCAGGAGAGCTTCGACAAGCTTAAGAAGATTCTGACAGAAGCTCCGGTTTTGATTCAACCTGAGGCTGGTAAGGAATTCACAGTATACTGCGATGCATCACATACTGGATTAGGTTGTGTGCTGATGCAGGAAGGAAAGGTTGTGGCTTACGCATCTCGACAGCTGAGGCCACATGAGGTCAACTATCCGACGCACGATCTGGAGTTAGCGGCTGTAGTCTTCGCGTTGAAGATTTGGAGGCACTACTTGTACGGAGAGAGATCGATAGTCTACACGGATCATAAGAGTCTGAAGTACCTGTTGGCTCAGAAGGATTTGAATTTGAGGCAGCGCAGGTGGGTGGAGTTGCTAAAAGACTACGACTGTTCGATCGAGTATCATCCGGGTAAGGCTAACGTGGTGGCAGACGCGTTGAGCCGTAAGGTTGTTTCGGACTTAAGAGTGATGTTTGCCCATTTGAGTTTGTATGACGACGGGAGTATTCTGGCAGAGTTGCAGGTTAAGCCTACTTGGGTTGAGCAGATCAGGGAGAAACAGTTAGAGGATGAGGTTCTGAGTGCGCAGAGGTTGCAGGTGCAGGATGGTGGTTTGGAAAGTTACAGTTTGTCTAATGACGGGGTGCTGTGTTTTTAAGGAAGAGCTTGTATGCCCAAGGATGTTGAGCTGAGGCAGAGGATTCTTCAGGACGCACATAGTAGTCCATACGCTATGCATCCTGGAGGTAGCAAGATGTATAGGGATCTAAGAGAGCAGTTTTGGTGGCCGGGTTTGAAGCGAGAAGTGACAGAGTTTGTAGGTAACTGCCTGACATGTCAGCAGGTCAAGGCTGAGCGTCAGTTGCCGTCAGGGTTGCTTCAGCCAGTGAAGATTCCTCAGTGGAAGTGGGAAAGGATAACTATGGATTTCGTCAGTGGATTACCGCTTACGCCAAGCAAGAAGGATTCAGTTTGGGTAATTGTGGATCGGCTGACTAAATCAGCTCACTTTATTCCGGTGAGGGTTGACTACTCACTTCAGAGGTTGGCGAAACTGTATGTGTCAGAGATAGTGAGGCTGCACGGTGTGCCAGTATCGATCATCTCGGATAGGGATCCCAGATTTACGTCAAGGTTCTGGAAAGCATTGCATCAGGCGCTGGGTACTCGTTTGGATTTCAGCACGGCTTTTCACCTGCAGTCGGACGGGAAGTCGGAAAGGGTTATTCAGATCTTAGAGGATATGCTGAGAGGTTGTGTTCTGGATTTCAGGGGCAGTTGGGAGGAATTTCTGCCATTAGCTGAGTTTGCCTACAACAATAGTTACCAAGCGAGCATCAAGATGGCTCCATATGAGGCGCTGTATGGTAGGAAGTGTCGCTCACCTAGTTGTTGGACGGAGTTAGGTGAACGTCAGTTGTTGGGACCCGAGTTCGTTGCTGAGACTGAAGACAAGGTTAAGTTGATTCAGGCTCGATTGAAGGAAGCTTCGGACCGGCAAAAGTCTTATGCCGATCTTAAGCGGAGAGACATAGAGTTTTCTGTGGGGGATCAAGTTTTTCTGAAGGTCTCGCCATGGAAGAAAGTGTTGAGGTTCGGAAGGAAAGGCAAGCTAAGTCCAAGATTTATTGGGCCGTATAAGGTACTGAGACGAGTGGGACCAGTAGCATATCAGCTTGAGTTGCCAGCAGAGCTAAGTCAGATTCATGACGTATTTCACGTTTCGATGCTTCGACGTTATCGCTCAGATCCGTCGCACGTGGTAGCAGTGGAAGAGATCGAGGTGAATCCAGATTTGACCATAGAGGAGGAACCGGTGCAGATTCTAGATCGGGATGTGAAGGTTCTGCGTAGGAAGTCTGTGCCTTTGGTAAAGGTGCTTTGGCGGAATCATGGCATGGAAGAAGCTACGTGGGAACCCGAGGAAGTGATGAGACAGCAATACCCGCAACTCTTCTGATCAGGTAATTTCGAGGTCGAAATTATTTTAAGGGGGTAGAACTGTAATATCCCGGGTTAGGGGCTATTTTTGTTGTGGCTTTGTTTGCATGTTATTGGCTTGCTATGTTGTTGTTCTTGGTGTTTTGGGGCTTAGTTGTGAGCTAGGTGTAAGCCTGAGAGGTTGGAAAATTTTTGTTTTTAGGCTTAGGGGAGAGGAGCTGAAGAAGCTGGGGTTTAAAGGTTTTGTTTGGCTAGTGTTAGCACAAGAAATGAGCTGGTGGAGTGGCATGATAGGCGCCACTAAGGGCTTAAGAGTGTGACGCCACTTGCAGGGGATGAGGTCCTGTGTTCAAGCTGCAGAGTGCTCCTATTTTGCATCCTTTTTGACGGCATGGAAGGGAGAAGTTGTAGGCAGTTCAAACTCTGCCTTGGACTAAGTCTACCACTTTGAATGGTGGGTGGAGAGTGATTGTAGGAGGTGGACTAGTTCAACTAGTTTGAATGTGTGGCTTGGAGTAATTGTTGGTAGTGGCCGAATGTTGGGGAGTTTGTGGAGAGAGTGGTCGGTTTTGGTAAGTGGGGAGGGGTGGTAGCCGAAATTCACTTAGGCACTTTTGTGCATTTTTTGTCACCTTGTGTCAAACCAAATTCCTCTCTTTTGACAATAGTAGCCGAAATTCCAATTGAATTCTTTTTCATTTTCTTTCTTGAAACCGAAAGTACAGACAACCTTTGCCGAATTTGCTTTGTTCTTCCTAGTTCTCTTGGGTAGCCGAATGCACTCTTGCATTTCTTTTTCTTTTCTTTTTTTTTTTCACTTGTATAAGCCGAAACTAGTATTCTCCTTTTCTCATATTTTCATCTCTTCTCTTTTGAAACACTTGTGCAAACATCACATTGCTTCTTAGCCGAATTCTCCATTTATTTCTCCTCATTTCTACTTGAGCCGAATTTTTCTTCAACTTTTGGCCGATTTCTCTTCTTCTCTTGAACCACATTTCTTTTGCTTTATTTTTAGATTATAGTCAAATCCCTCCCTGGTGTTGCCGAAATTTCTCTTCTTTCTTTAGTTGCATCTTGACCAAATAGTTGTGTGGTGTGGACCTCTTTTAGCTCGGTTTTCATTTGAGTTCAGAAGAAGGTAAGAGTTTGGCCGAATGGTCATTTTCTCTCTTTCTTGTTCTTAATCGATTTGGGTTTGATTAAGGGCTGATTTCGGCATTGGTTGAAGGGTGTTAATCTCTTGTGTTTAAACCGATTTTATTGTAGGACATCTGGATTTTGGGAACGATCGAGAGGAGCCTTCTTTCTCTATTAAGCAATTGGTAAGTGGTGGTAAGAGTTGGTTCTTTTAGTCGATTTCGTTTAGTTTTCATTAAGCTAAGTTATTAAGGGATTAACTGTTTCATTTTAGGGTGTGGCCGATTGGTAAGGGAATCTTTGTTGGCTCGGGTTTTGGTAGGAAACCAAACCGTTTGCAAGGTAAGGGTTAAACGTTAACCCTTTTTGGTTTATTTGGTTTTGGCCGAATGGTAAGTGCTAACCTTATGGTTGGCCGATTTTAGGATCAAGGTGATCGAAGGATTTAGACCGGTTCTTTGAGATTAAGACTTGCGTTATATCAGGTGTGTAAACTAACACACTTATCACTGAGTAATATTTTTAATATCCTGATTGTGTAAAGTGAAACAGTATGGTTGACTGATATAATACCCAATGGGGTATGGGTGCGGATTCAGGTAAGTTTGTTTCATTACGAGATCTGTAGTGATATATGTGATATCATGATTTATGGTGTATGTATTATGAGATGCCATACTAAGCATGTGATCATGATTGCACGATCTATATCATTTGCATTAGCATGTTATGTCTTGGGTGATATGAGAGGAGGGGGAATATGATATCCGTGTCTTTGGGACACCAGAGGTTTGGCTCCTCCAGTGGTTTGGTACCACAGATTGATTATTGTGACTTTGGGTCACCAGAGGTTTGGCACCTCAGCGTCTCGTCCCAGTGGCTTAGCACCACAGTGGGTTGGCCCCACGGTTGCTATTACGGGATTGACGCCAGTGATTTGGTATCACGCGATGGGTTGGCCCCATCGTTTGATTCGTGACTGCGGTCACCAGTGATTTGGTATCACACTTGTGTCTTTGGGACACCAGAGGTTTGGCACCTCATAGCGACTCGTCCCTGTGGTTTAACACCACCATGGGTTGGCCCCACTTGAGAGATACGGGATTGTCGCTAGTGATTTGGTATCACACGTGGGTTGGCCCTACAGATGGTTTATTCGTGACTTTGGGTCACCAGTGGTTTGGCACCACATTGATGGATATCGTGACTTTGGGTCACCAGTGGTTTGGGACCACCAGTGGTTTGGTACCACACGGGGTAGAAAAGGTGTTATGGATGGTTAGGTTCGGGTGCATTAATTGTATTGCTCTGTTATGATGTGTGTTAGCATGTTGTATTATCGGGAGGGGGATTTATGCACTAGTCTTGCGACTCACCTTCTCCTTTGACATTTCAGGTGACACTTAGTTGCGGACATGGAGCCGGGAGGGACTCGAGGTGCTCATGACATGACTGACTTTTAAAATTTGGTACTTTATTTTATCCATTTCTATTTTGGGTTTTATTTGGACTGTAAACGGCCTTTTAAATTATGTTTTGTTATGTTTATGCTTAAAGATGATTTGAATATGCCTTAACAAATTATTGGGTTAAAATTTGCTAAACTTAGAAAGATAAAGTTTTCAACTACAAAGCGAGATGTTTTAAACTTTACCATCGGGTATCGCTCGGTAATTTGAGATAAATGAAACTCAAACGTTTTCCAAACTGGAACTCAATTTCTACTAAGTCAAAATGTTTGAAGTAACAATAAGAAACTACTTGAATTTTCTAAGTGAGATAAACTTGTATTACCTGCATATCTGATTAAGTTTCAAAATTCCCGGGTTTTCAAATACACCATCGGTTTTAAGCAATCATGCCCAAGATTTCTACAAGTACACAATAGAGCGAAGTGTTTATATCAAACTTTTAAACGGAAACCTATCTTCTCACAATACGATTTTCCCCGTAACATACCAGATTCGGTCGTGGTGTGTTGACCGGGTTTGGGGTGTTACATTACCTCTTCGGCTATCTTAGCCTTCTCAAACAAAACGGCAAACTCCATTTCCCGTTGCAGAGCTATCAGTACCCGCAACTCATCTCTCAGTCCAACCTCAAATCAAACGCAACGCTCATGATCCATTGCAATAATACCCCGAGCATAACGACTTAAACGTAAGAATTCCGCCTCATATTCGGCTACTGACTTGCTCTCCTGATCTAAATTTAGAAATGCCTTTCTCTAAGCGTCCACATAGCTCGATCCAATATACTTGCCCTGGAACGCCGACTTAAAGAAATCACAGGTAATGCGGTCAGCTACTGTACCATCTCTGATCGTGAGCCACGATTGATATGCCTCATATTGGAGGAGAGACACCACCCCTTTCAGTTTCTCTTCCGTGATACACTCAACCACCTCGAGCCAGTACTCAGCTACGTTAGGAGCTACCCCAGAAACGCCCCTAAACATTTCAGCCCCGTTAGCTCGAAGTCGTTCTGACACAGATTTCTGAGCTACTGAACCCGTGCTTGCTCCAGCAACTCTCTCCAAAACACGTAACATTGCCTGAGACACAGCATTGTCTCCACCAGTTTGATCCTGAAATTCCGCTTCCGCTACTGGTGGTGCTGGCACTTCACCTTCCGGCCCATGTCCTGATTCCGAAGGTTCTGATCTGACACCCCGACCTCTACCACGGCCTCGCATGCCACGACCCCGTCCTCTAGCACTCATGACTATCGATTCGACTTAATCTGATTAAAAGTTTTATGAATTAGTATTTTCCTTCACTATCTATTACCGAACAGTCTTATGAAAATAGTATTAAAGTAATTCTTCGCTAACACATGTATTCCTACAGGTTTTAGTCTCTAAGGTTGGATTCCTAGTACTAGCGATCATATCACAATATAATTATGTCATACAGAGCAACCAATGATTAGAAGACTTACCGTGCGGATTTGGTGCCGGAGACTCAGGTGCCATGCTTCCAGAAAACATGTGTTTTATCTAAATCTCTCACTTTTTTAAAACAATCATTTGAAAATATTTTGAACATTATACCCACAGTCGAGCTTTTGAAACTGGCTCTGATACCACAATTGTAACACTCCAAACCCGGTCAAAACGATACGACTGAATCTGGTATGCCACTGGAAAGAAGTTTTAGAAACTAATTAAAATCACGAGTTGAAAAAAAAACTTTACGTATTATTATTGAACTTTTAGGGAAAATCCAAAGTATTTGTTTAGCTTAGACAGCTTTGCAAAGCTGAGTTCATTTGTTGAAAATCGAATTTAAGAAAATTCCATTTAAGCTATCAGTTGAAGATGATTTTGCGGTTTTTAAGTGAAAACTTTAATCAATTTGATATTTGGTACCCATCTTTCATTAGCCATTTTAAAATAGTTTGTTCAAAGTTATGATTTTAGAAAAACTCCCAATTTGATAGTTTATTAGACTTGCTATAACAATTTCATAATGAAACCCATATTAACGTTAAAGTGGCCTTATTACAACACCAAAATCCAAACTTAATAGTGAAATTTAAAATATTGAAAACGAAATTACTTAGGGCATTATGCATGGCCACCTTGAGTCCGCCTCAGCTTCGAATCCGCGATCTAATAATTACCTGCAAAATTTAGCAGAAGGGTGAGTCACCGAGACTCAGTGTGTAAATCCCCATATAACGCAAACTGGGCCTTAAGCACACATTGTACAACAAGATAATCATGTATGCAATGCAGCCCAAACAATCTATTTTTTTCCCATCCTTCACGCGTCCTGAATCTACCCAACATCTGTGGCACCCAGCCACTATGGTACCAAACCACTGGTGGTTCCAAATCACTGGTGACAAAGTCAGAAATAATAATATGTGGGGCCAACCCACTTGTGGTACCAAACCACTGGTGACAATCCCTAATGAAAATATGTGGGGCCAACCCACTGTGGTACCGAACCACTGGGACGAGTCACTGCAATAATATACGTGGTGCCAAACCAATGAGACATGGTGACTGGATAATATTATGTGGGGCCAACCCACTGTGGTACCAAACCACTGTGACAGTCTTAGAATCATGGTTCTTCTCTTAACACCATACCCCCAAGTCCATGCACATGTTAACATGCTAATGTGACTATGAACATGCTTCCAATGCATAACAGTCAACCATTTCACACATGCATACATTTGTTAATGACAGAACATAGTGGAACTTACCTGGTGTCTTCAATCTTACCCACGAGGGTATTAACATCGTCATTTCGGCTTATACATAACGCATGTAGTTATCACAAATTAACAGGAAAGGGTTTGAGAAATTACACACTTGTAAACACGGAGAACTAAACTCTCAATACTGTCGACACTCTCAGAAGAGGGAACAATCGCAATCTGCCTATTCAGATTTGAATCCGGTCCACAACCCGGTGGAAAATCCCGAACGGTTGACACTGCACGCCGCTTGACCTTACGGGCAGGGACTACAAGTCCAACCCCCTTACTTGACTGGCATTCCTATCCATGAAAAGATCTTGATCAGGAAACAGGGTTAAGGCATTGAAAGAAAATAGCGAGAATAGGTACTCAAATCGATGAAGTCCCCTACCTTGATCAACAGAAGCATAATGCTAGCAGACTTGGCTTAAGAAACCGATTGAGTCCCTAAATAAACACCATGTTAAAACTGATTCTTAGAAACAAAATAAAGGAAGTGGCCTTTCGGCCAACCGAATCAATAAAGACCCTCTTCAAAACATTCGGCCACTATCTAACTTACCATGTCCTCTCGAAAGTAGGCCACATGAAGAAGAAATGATGGTGTTGCACCCTTCTAAAATCGGTTAGTGCCCAAAGAAGTGAGTCAAGATTTCGGTTTCACCAAACCAAGAGAAAAGAAAGAAAACGAGAAGATAATGAGAATAAGGCTCTTTACCGAACCAAGAGATTGACGAGTGGAGAGTCTATAATCGGCTACTAGCAAAATCGATAGAATAGGTGCCTACACTTGACGCAAAAAGGGGCTTTGGCTTCCACAGAAATATGAAATAAAGATGAGCAGAAAGAAGATAAAAGAAAGGAAATAAGTTTCGAATAAGACACTTACAAATTCGGCTATCAAGAAACAAGAAGCAACTGGCTAGGAAGATTCGGTTATGAAGAAACAAGAAGCAGATGGCTAGGGAGATTCAGCTTTGAAGAAACAAGAAGCAAATGGAGTAAGGGGTTGTGGTTTTGGTAGGAGAAAGATGAATCAAACTTGAAAGAAAAGTGCAAAAGAAATGAAAGAAAAAGATATTGAAAGGAATGAAAATGAACCAACTCGAACACCTATTTGGAAACCATTCCGGCACTACCCTTAAAATGACCGAATATGCACAAGAGAGAAAGAAAAAAAAAAACAAAAGCAACCAAAGGAGATTCGGCCCCCTACCAAGCTAAACCGTGCACACCCACACACACCTTCCCAAATTCGGCCAACCTCTCTCCCTCTCTCCAAATCTCACAACTTCCTCCACCTTTCACTCTCCACTCCCCATTCAAAATTGTTGACCGATTCTTTCTCCTCCAACTCCTCTCCTCCCTTCATTTCAAATGTGTTGACTCATTCAACTCCCACACACCAAAGTCCCAGCCGAATCTACCTCTCCTCCATGCTGGCGCCAAAAAGGAATTCCCAAAATGCAAGCTGTGCGACTCGAACCTCCACCGTCACTGCTCTCCTGGTGCGTCTTCCCCCTTGCCTTCTATGCGTCACTTACCACTCTTCCACACTCTTTCTTGTGTCATGAAACACACACAAATACATATAAGACCTACCCCCACAAGCTTCCCCCCTAAAGTGCCCTAAAACTAAAATTTAACCAAGACTCCAACTCAGACCCGGGCCTTCCTAAGACCCCCAGACACACCAAAATAATAAACAAATCATGCCAACACACCCACAGAGACATAAAGTGCAAAGCCCCTAATACCAGGATGTTACACCCTCTCCTATGCTCCAAACGCTACATGCCACCATAACACAAGCTCCTTTTTGTGTCTTAAAACATGCGCAACTAAATATAAGCCTATGGGTCAAAGTCTAAGTTCATTTAAAAAGAAATCAAAATGAATTGCAAGCGCCAAAACTTGAACCTTGGACCCTTTGCTTCCTCTATGGCGTCACTTCCTTGTCTCCCATGTAGCACAATTTGCCACTAGACCACAACTCCTTTTGTATCATTATTCTCCACATTTAATTCTTAAAGCCTACCTACTAACTCTCAAGGTTTTATTCACCTGAAACCAAAATTTTTCCTAAAGCCTAGGTTTGATCTTGGGACTTCATGGAAGCCCCCTAACCTTCCAAAATCACTCACCTAATAGGTCCAACATGCATTAGTGCCGTTCTCTTATTATCAAAAATTTTAAACGCTCCCATGCCCAGGGCCCAACGGGCCCAATTTTACTAGGCCCAAAAATTCGGGGCATTACAGTTCTATTAAGTCTTTTTCTTATGATATTTTTTATGTTTTTGAGGTCATACGAGTTTGATTTAGCTAGCCCATGTACCAATTTGTGAAGCTTTTAAATTTTTTCAAAGTTTTCATTGTTTATTTCTTGAAGAAATTGATGTTAAACTGATAGATTTTAAACATAGATCATGAAAAATGACTAGACTATAAAGTTTGATTGTTAGTTTTATTCATAAAGACTAAAGTGAATAAAATACGAAATTGATGTGAAATTCTGGTAATAATAGATAGTTTGATTGTTAGTTTAGTTTTATTCATAAGGATTACGTTTATGAATTTATTCACTTGTGACGTTCATTGTATGTAATACCACTTACCCGTGTTCAACATCGGAACAGGGTACGAGGCGTTACCAGACAATAACACTTGCAACTGAACAAATTCATGGCATAAATTTTTGTTTAAAATTTAAAACTTTTATCTTACATCATCAAGTCCCTAAAACGGGCCTACGAGGCCCAAAATATGCTTTGGGAGCGATTCAGGACTAAACCGAGAACTTTTAAAACCATTGGAACATTTAGAAATTTTCCTTGTTTTGGAGAGTCACACGCCTTGTCTCTGCCTGTGTGGCCAAGAAGTTGGCTATTTTCCAAGCCAATTTCTATCCTACCATGCCCATACTTGAGTATAACTTGAATGACACATTTCATGACATATTAAAGCTACCAAAACATCCACCACACACACACACGTAACAAGTCATAGCATACAATTTACTCAACCATGGAATGCATCATTATGAGTTTATAGCATAACCAATTTATTGGCCACATTAAATGGCCTTATACAACAATGAACTCCGAATATCATGGGTCATTATTCTAGGACAACTCATAGTAACATATACACATGACCAAGTTCCCTATACATGCCATAACCTTAAGTATAAAATAATCGATACCTAAATTGTAAGCTTGATAGTGGGATAGGTTCTTGGCGACTTCCAACCCGAGCTAACCTAAGTACATTATAAACACGGAAAACAATAGAGTAAACTATAAAGCTTAGTAAGTACATATGTAAATAATAAACAATTGATTACCATGCTTTTAACAATCCTCATTATAAGCTCTCAAGATAATACCATCATTATTGCATAAAATTTCACAATTCATTTATGTGCATCTTGAGTTGTTTACTCGAGTTACAGTCACTAAATTATTTTTATCCAGAGTTACAGAACTCCAAATTAAGATCTTCTAATTTTCCCTAAAACTAGACTCACATATCTTCTTACCATAAAATTTACAGAATTTTTTGTTCAACCAATCAGTACAGTTTATTCTTTAAAGTCTCCCCTATTTCGCTGTCCGACAGTTCCGACCCCTCTTCACTAAAAATTAATTATCTCATTTTACAGAACTCAAATGACATTTCCTTTTGTTTCTCTTGAAAATAGACTCATTAATAAATTCAATCATATAAATTATTGTTTTGCTTATTCTATTTCTTTTATGTAGAAATAGACTCAATAAGCTTTAATTTCATATCTCATTCAACCTCTAATTCAATTTCCACCATTTTTTGGTGATTTTTCAAAGTCACATATTCACATTCATTTACACTTTATCATTTTCCCGTTGAACACATCGGAATATTAACGGATACTTGGAACGCTTGCACATACGTGCAACATATATGTAGACGAAGCTACCTCTTATCACATTTCACATATATGCTCGTTCTCAAGCTATTCACATTTACATTCTCGGGTCTGCTCACACAAGCTGTCGGTCACGTAACTACTCAGTGCTGCTCACACAAGCTGTCGGTCATACGTAACTACTTAGTGCTGCTTACACAAGCTGTCAGGTACCCGCAACACATGTCGGATTACCCAGCCACTGGTAGAACTTATAAGACCAGCACCCGAATCACTTAACATTCACGAGTCTGCTCACACAAGCTATCAGTCAAACGTAGCTACACAGTGCTGCTCACACAAGCTGTCAGGTATCCACAACATATGCAGGACTACCTAGCCACTGGTAGACGTACAAGACCAGCACCCGGACATCACATAATCCCATAACATACATAGGCTCGTTCTCGAGCTATTCACATTTACATTCTTGGGTCTGATCACACAAGCTATCGGTCATACGTAACTACTCAGGGCTGCTCACACAAGATGTCAGGTATCCATAATATACCGGAATACCCAGCCACTGGTAGGACATACTAGACCAGCACCCGGATTCACTTAGTCATAATTTCACATAGTTTTCACATTGTCACACTATGCCATGATTCCTCTATGGTCTTTTCCGTCAAATTATCTGTAACACCCCTAACCCGTAACCATCGCCAGTCTAGGGTTAAAAGGCATTACCGGACAATCGAAAACTTTTACAGACATTTCAAAACATAATTCAACAAATCACATCAAAGTGTCCCTTAAATAGGTCTTTGAGACCTTAAACATGCTTTAGAATAGGGCCGGGGCTAAATCGAACACATACAGAAGTTCCCAGAAATTTAAAAATTTTTCAAAATTACAGAGGTCACACACCCGTGTGGGCAGGTCGTGTGCCTCACACGGCCTCAGACACGCCCGTGTGCCTCACCCGTAGACGCTACTGACTTGCACCACACGGCCAGTCACATGCCCGTGGTCGCTACTGACTTGTTTAGAATTACAACCACGAGGGACACGATCAAGCCACACGCCTGTGTGCTCAACCGTGTGGGCAATTATAGGCCATTTTCAAGGCCAAAATGCCACCCACACATTGGGTTATCCCTACAAGTAACATACCAATTCAATTCATCCCAAAATAATCAACCTTTCTAGGCATTTAAAAGCATCTCAAGCATACCATTTTAGGCAACATTTAACTCAACTTATTCACAAGCATTTCCAAACATGATTCATTCACAAAACCTACCATTTCAACATAGTCATCATTCATCAAACACATATACTCACTTTGCATCAATAAGCTTACCATTACCTTGACCATTTCATAACCATAGAATCATACCAAAACCAAACATCATATAGCATGACTCTTCGTTCATTACACAACAATTTAAATAGCCATATCACATAGCTATCCACATATTTCAAACATAACTCAAGGTAACTAGCCTATACATGCCATACTTTAGTATATACATTTTCAAAATGTACCAAAACAAGATTGAGTAGTGTGATGAAAATCCTCGACGATTCCCGAGCCTTCAGTAGCTTTTACGATGTATAAAATAGAGAAAACACACACAAAGTAAGTTTTCAAAAGCTTAGTAAGCCATATACAAATAAACTTAACATAAAATGCACATAGCCACATTGATACAATAACATTAGTGTTTCTCATTTGCAAATTTATCACCTATCCTTTGGCTCATTTGTTTACCCATCACTTACCCACATTCCATAGCTCAAAATATCACTTTACTCATAGCTCATTCAAGCTTATATCACATATTATCTCATCAAATCTATGCACATATTCACTTTAGTAAGCTCATTTGAACACTTACCTTTCCAACGTACCTGAATCATTTATACATTTCACATAGACATTCATTTCTCGGACTTTCCTGTTGAACCGTTCGGAACTAAATAGGATACTCAGAATAGTTGGAATAGTCGTAAAATGCCAACATCCCAAACGTGGTCTTACATGTAACCAAATATCGATGCCACTGTCCCAGACAGGGTCTTACACGAATCACTACGATGCCAATGTCCCAAACATGGTCTTACACGTAAATCTCATATCGATGCCAATGTCCCAGACATGGTCTTACACGAAATCTCGAATCAATGCCAACGTCCCAGACGTGGTCTTACATGATCTCACATATCGGAAACCTATGTCATGACATATGTAATCCTATCTATTCTTAGGTTCGTATGGGACTTCTCGGACTTTGTTATACCATCGATTCTTCTTCGGATTTCATGAACTCATCATCTCATATACATTCACCATGATAAATTTTCATATGAACATTCAAATATCAATGTAAATACATTTATTTGTATATAGACTTACCTCGAATTCGGTTAACTTACAGACTCTACTATTCGATCACTTTCGACTTTCCGCGATCTAAGTCCGTTTTCTTCAGTTCTTCATCTATACATATTCAAATTTAATCCATTTATTCACCAAATCATTCAATTCAATCCAAAAACACATATTTAGGGCAATTTATAAATTAGCCCTCACATTTTTACATTTTGACATTTTAGTCCCTATTTTACAAAATCACAAAATACACAAAATCACAATACACCCATGCTTAGCCGAATTCTCTATAGGTCCTTAGCAACCCATATTTTTCATTTATTTCACAATTTAGTCCCTCAAAATATTATTTTCTCATTTTAATCCAAATTACTCAAAATCATCAAAAATTCAAAGACAAAATATGTTAAGCTAACACATATATTTCATATTTCATCACCAAACATCACAGAGCTCATGAATTCATCCATGGCACATTTCAAATTCATCATCAATTCACAAAATTGAAGATGGGTTTTGAATAACACAAAGCAACGATTACAAAAACATAGAAATTATCAAAAACCGAAACCAAAACATACCTTAATTTTGCTTGAACATTGCCGAAACCTAGCTTGATCTTTTTCTTTTTTTTTCTTATGTTATTCGGCCAAAGATGATAAGAAAATGGCCATTTTTAATGCTTTGTTTTATTATTTTATCATTAATAATCCTTTTACAAAAATAACCTTATTATTAAACATATAAACATATATTATGGTTGGTTATAATTGTCAGTTAACCATCCACTTACTATATAATGGCTTAATTGCCTCATAAGGCCACTACATTTAAAAGCCAACTCAATTATGCACATTAACATATATAAAATGTCACTTTTACCTGTAATGCAATTTAGTCCTTTTATCAATTTAAGCACACAAATGACAAAATTAATTCACGAAACTTTAACACATGCTTAATCACATACAGTAGGAACAGAATATAATATTAAAATATTTTTCTAACATGGGTTTGTGGTCTCGAAACCATATTCCAACTAGGGCCTAAACCGGACTGTTACATTATCATTTAGCACTAAACAGAATAGTTCAACCCTGTTTTTACTTGTTCAAACATTAGTTTCCAATACTCAACAAATAATACGAGTAATTTCATAAATTATTCGTCAATCTAACAAATAAACATTAACGTTTACCATACGAAGTTACCTCGAATTAAAATAGCGAAAGGGACCGAGTCGTCCAATATTCATCTTTCCCCCGTTCTAAGTCCAAAACTCATTTTTCTTTATCTAAAATATCACATTTGACTTATTAAGTTATTATAATATTTAATTTAGTCCAAAAATCATATTATGGAAAATTTACATTTTTGCCCTTAAACTTTATCATATTTACACTTTTACCCCTAAGCTCGTAAAATGATTTTTATTCAATTTCCTTGTATTTTAGGCCTAGCCGAACCATTTTCATAACTACAACAGCCCACAATTTCCACTAATTCACACTTTTATGACAAATTTTATAACTTTTCCAAATTAGTCCTTTTTAGCATCTTTATCGATAATCACTTAGTAAAAGTCGTTTCTCTAACCATAAACATCCATAATCTACCTTTAAACATCAAAATACATACATATTCTATAACAACCCAAACCTGGCCTAGACATTATGGCTGGATCTAGCATGTCATATCAAAGGTTGTTTAAAAGCTTCGCGTTCGTTAAAAACTTTGTATCATTTTTGAAACTCCGAATTTCGTTGCTTAACAAATAAAATTTGCTTAAAGTTATTTTTCCTTGCAAACATATTATTGTTTTCAAAATATTGTTTGTAGTAGAAGATTGACTTTAAAAGTTGCGGAAACGTGATATTTGAAAATGTTGCGGTTATCGTTTTCAAAACCCATGTTAAATTGTTTAGCAGTTCATAACTAAAAGAATTACCAATGAAAGTTAAAGGAAAATCCCAAAGGCCATACTACATAAATTAATAACCCAAAATAAAAAAATAATAATATAAAATAAATTAAAACCAAATTTACTAAGTTACGTAAGATGCGAATCCGACGTATGGCCACCTCCGAGTCCTCCGCAGCTCCAAATCCTCTAACGCTGGGGATTACTTGCATGGTTAAAAGAGAGGGGGTGAGTTACGAGAAATCAGTGTGTAATCCCCTATAAGGTTTGCTATCTAGGCCTGAGCCCTTACGGTATCGGTCTGGGCCTAAGCCCTATAATCATGATAATGCAAACAAAAATACAGCCCAACCCAATCCAACCATCACACCACCCATACCAACCAATCGCACCATGTGGGGTTCAAGTCAACCCACCCCGCCAAACGCACCAATATTGTAGTCAAGCTGCTAATCACAGTATATGTGGCTGAGCCACCAAAACGTTATGTGGCATATCCACTAAAACGGTATGTGGCAGAGCCACCAAAACTGCACTTCCTCCAATCATCAACCCAACCCATGCAACATGATATGAATGCAATGTATTACAAGTGTAAATAGTATAATCACATACACGATATTTAACCACAATTGAGGGTATAACGGTCATTTTATCACCTAAAGGTATAACGGTAATTTTCACCCCTTCAAGGGTATTTCGGTAATTTACCCTCTAGGGGTATTTCGGTAACTTACCCACAAGGGTATTTCAATAATCTACCCACCAAGGGTATTTTAGTAATTTACCCACTAATGGTATTTCGATAATTTACCTACTAAGGGTATTTCAGTAATTTACCCACCAAGGTTATTTAGGTAATTTCATAAAATAGGGTATTCTAAACAGAGATAACAATACAAATGGGTCTAGGGCCTGTTCTCAGCCCAAATGGGCCCACAAGCTCGTGTGGCCTATTTAGCCCAAATCTATCCGCAAATATGAGATTCACATAGACCAATTCACTATCTACTACACGATCATACAATTTATTCATATGGGCCCACTTGGCCCAAGGCAGCCTAGACTCATGAGAACACTCATGAGGGTCTCAACTATCGCTTCGAAGCTCCCACATGTGCACTCGAACGCTCGTGTGGCTACCATCGACGTGTGACCGGCTTTTCGGCATTTGCCGCTCTACAGCTAGAGTAGGGCAAAATACACACGTGATAGGGATCTAGAGTTGATCCGCGCACCGAACACTTCTATGCCCAAACGCCAACCCAGATATGCTTACTCTCATCATAGATTGCTCTATTTAAAGCCAGCTTCTCACCTTCCCTCTTGCTAGCTTCCTGATGTGGGATCCCTCCTTCAGCAGAGTTTAATTCCAACACAAACTCTGGCCGTTGATCGTCAAAATTAGAGCTTTGAAATTTATAATGAGAATGATTGAACCTGGAAACTAACTCTGACAACGATTTTAAAGCAAGCGCACCTATCGAACAGTAGTATAGTTTAGGCAAGACCGGAATATCGAATCTCAAAGGAACCAAAAGTACTAATACTAACTTTCTTTTTATTATTCAGCCTAAGAATTAAGTGAATGGTTATCTAATCTAAATTTAACTATCAACTAAACTAAAGACGCAAAGACAAAAAGAGAATGAATTGGGGAAAAATAACTTGGAACAAAAACCAATTGATTAAGACGATACCCTTAGAAAGAATCCACCTAGACTTCACTTGTTATCTAACACTGAACCAGACGATTTATCCATTTGACTTGGTCTGTAAGATTCCCTAAGTTATATTAAACCCTCTCTCAAAGCGAATAACGTCTAACCCTATGTTGATGAATTGAAATCTCTTTCTAATTAAAACCCCTAGAATCACATTAACTCTATCTATGGACTCCCATATAAGGTTTCCCTAATCCGGCAAAATCTCGTCACCCTATCTCTAGGTGTGCGATCAACTCCGCTTAATTATGCTAGATCTACTCTTAAGCAGGGACTTTTGCTCCTCCACCTAAGCACATCATACTTGAATCAATATCTCGGAAATATCAACACAAGAATTAAGAACACATAATTAAGAACAAGTCAAATATTTATCATATAGTTCAGCAAACGATAACAAGATCTATCTTAGGTTTCATCCCCCTCACGTATCTAAAGGGTTTAGTTCATAATAATAAAAGAGAACATCTCAAAAGAAAAGATAAAACAAAACATAAGAAATCCCTAAAACTCCCTGATGGAATTGAAGGAGAGATCCGCTGTCTTGAGTAGAATTCCGGCATCTTGAGATGAATCAACTGGCTATCCTCGAGTGATTCTCCACAAATCTGACCTTTTCGGCGTGGCTCCTTGGCCTAGTTAACCACCCCTTTCAGGTAACACTTAGGGGGTTTATATAGGCTTTCGAAATATGTTTCTTCGCCTCTAAGTATCCAAATTCGAATGAAATTGCTCTTTCCTGTGACAAGGACACGGCCATGGCACACGCCCATGTGGATCGTAGCCAGGCCATGCTCGGACTTCTTTAATGAGGCACGGCCGTGTAAGTCGGGAGACGACCATGTTCTAGTAGGACGGGAGGCACGGCCGTGTGGTCTTGGGCCCAGGTCATGTGGATTTCGTGATATGGCCCATTTACTCCAATTTGGGTCTGTTTTCCGTACTTTTCATCCTCGGGTGCTTTCCTGGGTATAAAACATGAAAACAAAGGATTAAGAGCACCTTTTTACATAAATCGAGGCTTAATTCATCCAAAAGCATACTAAATGTGGGTTTAAAATATGTTACTTTTACGGTTTATCAAATACCCCCACACTTAAGCTTTTGCTTATCCTCAAGCAATATTCTCAACATACAATTAAAACAAACTTTCCATAATTCATAATTCCTACCGACAATGTCTTATCATAATTCATAGATAATTTATACATGGATAATTTAACTCAAAGAGTCCTAAAGATTCAAACAATCAAAGTCATACATTTGTAGCACAAAAACGTAGGTGTCTCTTTTTATCTAAATAATTACCTTTAATTCAAAATCGACAAGGACTGACATCCTCACAAAAGATTCACTCAAATCACTCGAAGTGTTTAAGGTTCAAAATTAAGCACTCAAAAGTCGAACATGAAAAGTTAATCCCATAGGCTTGCCTGAAAATCAAATCTCCACCACTGTAAAATGAGATGATAAACAGATCAAAAGGTCTTTAATAGGGTTGTAACGGGGCTAGGGTTAAAGGTGTGGAAAAAGGATGCATTAGGAGGTTAGAATCGAGATTGAATTGATAAGTTAACTACCTAGAAATACTGAGATGATAATATCAACTGAAATGTAACACCCCCAAACCCGGCCCACGAGCCTTGACCGGATCTGGTTATGTCACTGCGGAAAGACGGTTGAAAATCTTTTTGACTTTTGAATAAAACATGAAAATTGTTAACTTATGAAAACCATGTTCATTTAAAAACTATTAAATAATATAAGCTTGATATAAAATATCCGAATTAAAACTTTATTATAAGTTATTATAATATAAATCATTAAAAGAAATATTCCTAAGTATAATATAAACTTCCACAACCATAGATAAAGTACTTCAAATCAAAAGTGGCCCTTATTACATCATAAATTCCCAAAATACGAATAATATAAATATCATTATTAATTAACTAAAACAAGTAAAATATCTACTTCTGCATGAAAATCTTCTTCTGCATGGCCACCTTTGTATCCACTCCAACCCGGTCCAATAATCACGACTCACCTGCGATGTTTAAAAAGTTGGGTGAGTCACACAGACTCAGTGTGTAATTAACGACTGAATTCCACCCACATGTTAACCACATAATAACCCATGCATCAGATACCATATATCACAGTCAGATCATATCACATTCTGGGCTTGGCCCAACTCATAACACTTATCAAGTAACCGGGTAATTAGCCACATACCCTCCACATACTGGGCTTAGCCCATTTCTTATTCATGTCCATAATCACATGTATTCACATACCACAATTATGCAATCATGAATCCTGACCCAAGCCTAAGGTCCATCCTCTACACACCCCCTTATCCAGCCTACCACACACCAGGGGATTATTAAATCACCCTCTCTTTTTAACTCCACAAAGGCATTCAATGCCATCCACGTGCAATTAAGCACAAAAATCCACAACGCGATCTCAGTCAGCGCCAATCCACGATGTAGCCGTAGCTAACACCAAAACCACGATGGGACACATAGTCACTCATCAATCCACGATATGGCACATAGCCGATATCAATCACGATGAGGCACATAGCTACTCATCAACCACGTACTCGAAGTACACCCGTACCTTCTATCATAGCCCACCCATGCACATGCAACATAAAATAAAGCCATAAAAATGCATGCACATGCTATTCTTAATCATAGGCATACTCACATATACAAATCAATGATCATATTTTAACAGCTTTGATACTAACCTGATCATCCTCATACCCTTGAAGGGTATCAATATCACACTTATCACTGCACTTGTTAGTAATCACATTACGCATGCAAATATAAATCCCGGAAACAGTAGGCTAGCTACACACCTTATAACCTGAAGCTCTAGACCCTCGATCCCGACGCTATCGCTAAGCGAGACTACAGCTATCTACCTATAGCTATCTCCTGCTGCTGGCCCACACCTCGGTAGCCAATCTCGAACCGCCGAGACCGCTCTTTTCTTGAACTTTGGGATAGGGACTTTCCCTTGCCCAACTTGACAACGTCGATTGCTAATCAACTAGGGCTTGGCTGAATTCCTCAAAATCCCAGAGTACCTCCACTAACGATTACAAAGAAAACCCCGAAGAGGTCTATACTGCTTCTAATATTCGGCCAAGGTGCTACCAAATAAAAGAAAGGAAACACGGCACAATGGTGGGGAGTAGATTCGGCTAACAATGAAAGAAATCAATGGAAAGGAGATAGGAGTTTCGGCCAAAAAGGTTTGAGAAGAGGGAAGAAAGGTATGGGGGTGTACTTTCGATTTAGCACAAAATGGAAGAAAAGAAAGATGAAAGGGTGAGTGATTCGGCTAAGGATCCAGAAGAAGAAAGAATAAAATGCAATGGAGGTTTCGGCTCAGGTGAAATGGGGAGAACCAATGGAGAATTTGGCTAAGTACTTTTGAAGTTTCGGCCAAGGTGATTAAGTGAAGGAAAAGAGGTGTTTTGGTGAGGTTTAGAGTATAAAAAGAAGAGAGTAGAAGATGGAGGGGAAAGACTAAAATTTGGCACAAGAGCTCACCACCCCCTTATATAGCATTCGGCTAAAGCTCCCCCTAGAAGAAAACAAAATTCGGCCAACAACTCAACCCCTCACAAAATCCCAAAATTTCCTCCTACTTTCACTCTCCACCAACCCTTTAAATAATTCAAAATAAAATCCAACTCATCTCTCCTCCTAGCCATCCATTTAAAATGATTTGAACAAGTCAAATCCTTCTTTTAAGATGCCAAAACCGAAACCAACTCTTCCCCCTTGCTCATGAGGCAAAAACAAACCAAAATGCTGCCCAAGCAACTCGAACCTGAGACCCCTTAGCACCCTTGAGGCGTCACTTCTCCATGCCTTATGTGGCGCCTCCTTGCCACTCTTCCAAAGAAATTCTTGTGTCAACACCTCTCAAATAATTCCCTTAGGGCCCCCCATAGCCAAGCTCCCCTGTTAACCACTGAAAACTAAAAATTTTCTAAGGCATCCCTTACCTTCTAGGGTTCTCAAGACCCCTAAAACTCACCCAACCACACACTGAAGCATGCCAACCCCTGAGTTATGCACTAAATGCATAACCCCTAGAACCAGGGTGTTACATGAAAAGTAATAACCTTAATACTACGAGCTTTTCTTTTGATAAATAGACTTTAACTGTATAAGCTCACTCTTCTTAATATTGAATATACTTTGATTTTTTTTAAGAACAAGTCAATAATAATAGATAAATTCAACTACTGAAAAAATATAATTAGGTAACTAATCAAATCATATCTCGATATAAGGGTAATTAAAAGGAATGGTGATAACAAATACAAAGGGGTTTTGGGTTAATATTAGCTGGTGAGTCAATAAAAAGGGTTGTTAGGATCAAACGGGGTTCACTAGGGGTTAATTACGAAGGTAAGCTGTTTAGTGGAGTGAGTGGGTTAAAACCTAGGTGCCTTAATCATATCGTATATCAAATCAAAGGTGTGGTCTCGATATGTATGAACTAAGCAAGTTCTAGAATAACAATTCAATTCTAGGTTGACACACTCATAATCAATAAAATGAGCATGAAAAAGAATATATGCTATAATAGGCTCAAAATCTCACAAAAATTATGGGTGTTTTGACATCAACCTTGTAAATTTCAAACTTCAAGATAATATTCAAATTCAGCTCAACAACCTAGCAAAAATTTTTTTTTGAAAAATAGACTTATCATGCTTGATTCTCTAGTATCTTAAAATTTCAATCATCAATGCACAATTGACTATGACTTACTCAAAAACATGTCAATAAAAATCATAAATCATCAGAAATTTCATCCTATTTAGTAATATGAGGAAATTACTTAAAAACAAGACTAAATTCAGGGATTTGAAAATAATGAAGAAAGTTAGGCACTTTCTTGAAATAACTATTCACCCCCCACACTTAAGATGTACATTGCCCTCAATGTGCAAAGATAGATATTCATTTTAAGACAGAGGGAGAGGTGAAACTTCCTAAATTTGAATGGTTTCCTGGAGTTGGAAGTCGATAGGGGTGGTGGCTGCTCCCGAGCTCTGCGCTAGATGAAGAAATTGGGGAGCTCGTAGAGAGTTAGCCAGGAGTTATTAAGACACATTTAAAATAAACTAAATATATAACTAAAGACAAGAAAACTAAAGAGAAGGAAAATAGAAAATAAAATAGAGTTAAAAGAAAATGTGGATGGACCGAAGAGTCCTTATTGTTGGATGGTTCGCGAGGTGGGTGTGACCTCTAAGGCTGCGGAGGTGCTGGCAGTGGCGGAAGTGGCGTGGTTATGGTCGTGGTCATGGTGATTCCCTAGCAGCCTTTTGAACCTGACACAAAAAAACTAAAATCTATTAAACTAAATTAAGCATAAGATTGTCAAAGGGAAGGAAATTGAAGCAAAAGAGAAAGGAAAAACAGAATCTAAATGGTCTCAAAGACCCTTGGCTTGTTGTTTGGATGAAGCGGCTAGCATGAACTTATGTATAGGGATCTCCCTTGAGGAGACTACGCTTGCCTTCTTCCGCTTCTTCATCATGGATATGTGTATCTCAAGAGTCTGGAGGCTTTGTTATAGAGAAGGGAGAAAAAGGAAGAAAAGAGGATGGGTGTGGGAAGAACGGGAGGGGGTGGTTTAAATAGAGTTTTGGAGTCTGATGTTCCCCCATGCCCGTGGACCGTGGGAGTGTCGCTTCACACGGTCGCCTCACACGGCCGTGTGTCTAGGCGTGTTGATTCACCCATGCCCATTTTACGGATTGCCACGCCCATTCCTGAGAAGTCAGTGTCGACCACGGCCAAGTCGCACGGCTGTGGGCTTTTTTCAGTGCTCGTGTTGGAGTGGTTGGGTTCGTGAACTTCAAAAATTAGTCGAGTTTGATTCGTACCTCCTCTACTTTGTTAGTACAAAGATTTTTGAGGTACACACGGCCACGTTCACGGCCGTGTGCAAGGCCGTGTGGCCTGGAAATCTACACCATTGGTTAGTTTAAAGTTAGATGATTAAAAGAAAGATAAGAAAGAATAAAACAAAATAAATAAAAATAAAAATGTAAAAGTTAATGGGGTTAGTACTCGGGTTGCCTCCCTAGAAGCGCTCGTTTATAGGCTTAAGCTAGACTTACTTCTTATTTAAAAAAAAAATCAAGGAGGTTTAAAGGTTTGAATATCTTCCCTCAAGCTTATAGTTCTATTTTCTTGATAATATTTAAGTCGAGAAGCATGTACCTTAAAAGTGTCGAATATAGGATTGCTTACCTCGACTGTTTCGTATGGGAAGATATTGTGTACCTCAAGAGGGATTTCTTCGTTTGCTTTCAGGTCTAACATGGTGATTCGAGGATCTAAATTATCTAATAGTACTTGGTCTCCTATTTTGAAGTGGTTTGATGTTTCGGTGAGCTCTTCTGGGGGCTCCTTTGGTTTCTCTTCGTGCGGTTCCTGTTCTTCTTTAAAGTGTGTCTTCCACTCTTCTAATTTGTCGACCTTAAGGCTTCGTTCCTCATATAACTCTTCTTTGTTGGCACGAGGTCCATGATTCGGCTCAGGTTTGTAACCTTGTGGTGTTTCCTGCAAAGAAGGATCAACCGAATGGTTATCAAAAGAATTTACTTTCTCACCTTGGGTATTCGATGTCCTAGCTGAGTCGAGGGCTTGAAGAGTGACTGTCTCATCGCCTACACAAAGTATAAGTTCACCTGCATCAACATTGATTTTAGTTCTGGCAGTTGCTAAGAATGGTCTTCCTAAAATTAGGGGGATCGTGTTGTCCTCATCCATGTCTAAAATGACAAAGTCTACTGGGAAAATGAATTTATCAATTTTCACAAGAACATCTTCGATAATACCCCTAGGAATTCTAACAGTTTTATTAGCTAATTGAATGTTCATCCTAGTTTGTTTGGGTTTCCCTAGACTTAGTTGTTTAAACAATTTATAAGGCATGACATTTATGCTTGCCCCTAAATCAGCTAACGCATTATCAATATTTAAACTACCAATCAAACATGGAATTGTAAAACTCCCTGGATCTTTCAATTTCTGTGGTAGTTTATTTTGCAACATTGTTGAGCACACTGCGTTCAGTTCCACATGTGATTCCTCATCTATCTATCGCTTATTTGTCAAAAGCTTCTTTAAAAATTTCCTAGAATCTAGCATTTGCGAAAGAGCTTTAAGAAACGGTAAGTTAATATGTAATTTTTTTAAATTTTAAGAAACTTACTGAACTGTTTCTCTGTGCCGTCTTTCGTTATTGCTTAGGGATATGGTATGCGAGGTTTGTACTCTTTGATTACTAGTTTTGGCTTGTTATTGACCTCAACCATATCTTCTTCTACCACCTTCTTTTATTCTGAATTAGGCATGTCTAACCTGTAACATCCTAGATTAGGGGTTATGCATTTAGTGCATAATTCATGTGTTAGTGGGCTCAGTGAGGGTGTTTGGAGGTGTTTGAGGGCCTTTGGAAACTCTAGGATGGAAGGGGAAAAACTTTGGAAAATATTGGAATTTTAAGTAAAAAGGGGAAACTAGGCAAGGAGGCCTTAAAGGAAATTTTCTGGAGTTTAGGACACAAGAAATCCAAGTGGTAAATTGGCTAGAAGGCGCCACTTAGTGCTTAGGGGAGTGACGCCTCAAGGTGCTAGGTGGACAGGGTTCGAGCAGCGTGGGAAGCAATGGGCTTTTCTTTTTGCGTCTGGAAGGGGAGCAAGGCCAAGGAGACTTTAAGGAAAACCTTAGGCGTGTTTGGACATAAAAAGGGGCTTGGTAAAGTGGCTTAAGGGCGCCACTTAAGGGCCTGGAATGACGCCTGAGCAAGGGCCTTGGTTCAAATCCCGTTGGCGGCATGGGAGTGTTTTATTTTCCCTTTTTACGTCAACAAGTGAAATTGGGCTAGGAAGGCCTTAAAAATAAATGGCAAGGTTTACGGACAAGAAAGTCGGAGTGGTAAAGTGGCTTGGAGAGCTATATGTGGCTTGCGGCAGTGAGGCTCCAGCAGGTCTTGAGTTCGAGTTGCGAAGGAAGTGAGAAAGGGCCTTTTATTTTTGTGCGGCAAGAAAGCGCTTGGGCTAGGTAGGTCTTAAAAGAAGTTTTGGGTGAATCATATCACAAACCGCGCCATGGCAGAGTGGCTGGGGCGTTACCTGCGGTTAAGGGTTTCGGTAGGTCTCGGGTTCAAGTCGTGTGAGCAGCAGTTGGGTGTTTTAATTTTGGCTTTTGGCGCCAAGAGAGAAGGAAGCATTGGACGGCAATTAGACTTTTAATTGAAAGAGGATTAAGCTCATTTATCCTTTTAAAATTCGGCTGGAGTAGGATAATTGTTAATTTATTTATTATTTAGTTTAGATTAGTAGATAAAAGATTATTATTGTTTTATTCTTTTATAGGTAGATAAGAGATGATTTAAGAGTTTGATAAAGGATTAATGATGGATAAATTTTATTTTATTAAGGTGATAAAGGTGGATTTATTTTAAGTTGATGGATATAAGGTAACTATAGATTTATTTTTTTTGAATATGTGTTCAAGAGTTATCATAGGAGAAGGAAGTGGAATTTGAGAAGAGGTAGGATTGCCGAATTTCAGTAGTATAAATAGGGGTGACCATCCTTTAGCTATTCTTTTCTTCATTTTATTTTCCTTGGCCGAAAATTGTTCCTCTAATTCTCTCTCTTTGAGCCGAATTGCTTCTCACTTCTTCTCCCTATTCTTTCTCTTTTCTTCAACTTTAATTCTACATATTTTCTTGGATAGCCGAATAACCCTTTGCCATTTAGAAGCAATAGCCGAATCCCATAGTGGCCTCACTCTCTCTTCTTTGTTGCAAGTTTTAGAAGCCAGAGGTGCCATTAGTGCGTTGGGAGCATTAAAAGGAGTCTTTCGGGATTTGCAGAGTTTAAGGTAAGCAATTGGTAATATTTGGCCAAGGGCCATTATTCTTGAAATTATGTTTTAGCCGATTTTAACATATGGAATATAGGGTTTTCGACAGCTACATAGTTAAGTGGTGATTCGGGATTTTCGGTAAGTAAGGTAAGGAGGTTTGTACTATTCGGCCATAGGCCATATTTAGTGTAATAATGTTGACCGATTTGGATTATGGTCTTTAGGGGCGAAACGACTATAGTAAGCGAAGCTTCCGGGATTCGATTCGTTGGTAAGAATATTTAGTAAGTATAGTTAAATTTGGTATATTTAGATTATGATGTTAACAGTTAACCGTTTGGTTCTGATTAAGATATCATTAATGGACATGGATGCCGGTCAAGAAGGTAAAGGGAAAGTCCCTATCCCGAAGTTTAAGAAAAGATCTGTCTCAGCGGTTCTGGATTGGCCACCGGGGTGTGGACCAGCGTCAGAGCAGCAAAATAGGCAGATTGTAACACCCCAAACCCGGTCAATACACCACGACCGAATCTGGTATGTTACGAGGAAAACGCATTCGAGAGGTTAGGTTTCCGGTTAAAAGTTTGATGAAAAACTCTTAGCTAAATTTTGTACTTGTAGAAATCCTGAGCATGATTGTTTTAAAACCGATAGTGCATTTCGAACCCCGGGAGTTTTGAAAACTTAGTTGAATCCATAAGTAAAACAATTTTATATCATTTAGAAATCCGAGAAAATTCCTTTGAGTTGCTTAAAAGCATTTTTTTTTTTGATTTAGTATGGAAAATAATCTCAAGTTTGGAAAACATTTGAGTTGTGTCCATTTTAATTTACAGCGTGATACCCGATGGTAAAGTTTAAAACATATCGCTTTGTAGTTCGAAAAACATTTATCTTTCCAAGTTTTAGCAAATTTTACCCAGTAATTTGTTAAGGCATATTTGAAATCAAATCTAAGCATGTAAATAACAAAGCATAAGTTTAAAAAGGCCTTTTACAATCCCAACAAAACCAAATGTAAATAACTGAAATAAAGTACCAAGTTTTAAAAGTCAGTGCAAATCCGTATTTATTCATGGCATGGTCACCTCGAGTCCACCCGGCTCCATGTCTGCGATCTAAGCGTCACCTGAAATGATAAGGGAGAAGGTGAGTCGCAAGACCCAGTGCATAAATTCCTCTCCCGATGAAATGCAACATACTAACACACACCATAACAAAGCAATACAATTAATGCACCCGATCCTAACCATCCATAACACCTTTTCTACCCCGTGTGGTACCAAACCACTGGTGGTGCCAAACCACTGGTGACCCAAAGTCACGATATCCATCAATGTGGTGCCAAACCACTGGTGACCCAAAGTCACGAATAATCCATCTGTGGGGCCAACCCACGTGTGATACCAAATCACTGGCGACGATCCCGTATCTCAAAAGTGGGGCCAACCCACGGTGGTGTTAAACCACAGGGACAAGTCGCTATGAGGTGCCAAACCTCTGGTGTCCCAAAGACACAAATGTGATACCAAATCACTGATGACCGAAGCCACGAATAGTCAAGATGTGGGGCCAACCCACGTGTGATACCAAATCGCTGGCATCGATCCCATATTATCAACCGTGGGGCCAACCCACTGTGGTGCTAAGCCACTGGGACAAGACGCTATGAGGTGCCAAACCTCTGGTGACCCAAAGTCACAATAGATCGATCTGTGGTACCAAACCACTGGAGGTGCCAAACCTCTGGTGTCCCAAAGACACGGATATCATATTCCCCCTCCTCTCATATCACCCATTATTATACCAACTCATGTAAAGTATGCCAATCATGTAAATCATGCTAACATGTTTAGTATTATATCTCATAACACATACATCAAAGATCATGATATCATATATTTCAATAACAGAACTCGTAATGAAACGGACTTACCCGAATCCGTGCACATATCCCATAGGGTATCATATCAATCAACCATACTGTTTTGGCTTTAATGGACAATCAGGTTATTAAACATATTATTAAGCAAAGAGTGTGTTAGTTTACACACCTGTTAACACGCAAGCCTTAATCCTAAAGAACCGATCTAATACCCTCGATTACCTTGCTCCTATATTCGGCCAAACAGGAACATTAGAACCAAGACCATTCGGCCAACCCAAATAAACCAAAGGGTTCACATACAAACCCTTACCTTACGAACGATTTGGTTTCCTACAAAATCCTGAACCAACTGATGGTTCACCTCTGACAATCGGCCACCCCCTAAAATGTAAACAGTTAATCCTTTAGAGACTTTGGCTTAACGAAACTTAAGAGAATAGACTAATAAAATCGACCCTTACCACCACTTACCAACCGATCACTCACAGATGGAGGCTTCGCTTGACTGATTCGAAGTTCTGGATGCCCTATAACCAAATCGGTTTCAACACAAGAGATTAACTCCTTTCAACAAATGCCAAAATCGGCTCTTAACCAAACCAAAATTGACAAAGAACAAGGGAAAGGGGAAATAGAAATTCGGCCAAACACTTACCTTCCTCTAAGCCCGATTGAAACCAACTAGAAGAGATCCAGACCACACCACTATTCGGCCAAGATGAAAACTAAAAGAAGAAGAGAAGTTTTGGCAACAAGAGGGAGAGATTCGGCCTAATCACCAAGGAAGAAAACACAAGAAAGAGATGGAAAGAAAAGGGGTTGATATTTGGCCAACAAGAAAACTACTAGGAGAGGGGAGGTTCGGCTATAGATTTTGGAAGTAGAAACAAAGAAATGATTAAGGGAGAAAGGAGAGACGGCAAGGTAGATTAGAAATGAGAGAGAGCAAATTCGGCTAAAAACAAATGTGAATTTCGGCACAAGTGTTGTAAAAATGAAAGAAATGAAAGTATGAGAAGGAGAGGATAGCTAGGTTCGGCTTATCACAAATAGAACAAGAAAAAGAGAAATAGAAAGGTAGATGGTTCGGCCAAATGACAAAAAGGAGAACAAGAAGCAAAACAAAAAGAAAACTTTTGCACCCAAGGGAGCATTCGGCTATCAATGAAAATTAAGCAACTTTCGGCAAAGGTATGGTTGTTTGAAGCTTTCGGTTTCAAGGAAAAACAATGAGAGACTTACCTTGAAAATTCGGCTTTTGGTACACTCAACAAAGGCTAGCCGAAAATCACCAAAATGCCTAGGAAGTTTCGGCACACCCCACTCACTCACCTACCAACCGGCCACTCCCCCCATGAAGCACCCAAGATTCGACCACCACCTACAAACACTCCCCACCACTAGTTCAAACAACTTTGAACTAGTCAACCTCCTAGATTCACTCTCCACCCACCATTCAAGTTGTTTGACTTGGTCCATGGTAGAGTTTGAACTGCACACTACTTCTCCTCCTCCATGCCGTCAAAATGGAAGCAAAATGTGAGACCTCTGCAGCTTGAACACATGACCCCTTCCCCCTGCAAGTGACGCCAAACTCAAGCTCTAAGTGGCGCCTATATTGCCACTCTACTAGCTCAATTCTTGTGCTAACATTCACCAAAGAATACCTATAAACCCCAGCTTCTTTAACTCCTCTCACCTAAGCCTAAAACTAAAATTTTCCCTACCACTCAGGCTTACACTAGGCTTACAACTAAGCCCCAAAACATCCAAAAACAACAACATTGCAGACCAACACATGCAAATAATGCAATAACAAAATAGCCCCCATACCAGGATATTACACAGATAGCCGTAGTATCACTTAGTGATAGCGTCGATCTTGAAAGCGTAGTTCTACAAGTGATCAGGTGTGTGATTAACCCACCGTTTTCCGGGTTTTTGCTATATTTGCATGTGTGATTTATGTGCTAATCAGTGCAGTGGCAGTTATGTGGTGATTACCCTAAAAGGGGTATAACGATAATCAGGTTAGTGTTATCTGTTGATAATAATGTGACAGTGCCGATGTGAATGTGACAATGCCTATAGAAATATGATTGTCTGCCTTAATAACATGTGCATGCATTTATTATTATGCCATTATTACATGTGCATGTGCATGGGTGGGATATGAAAGAAGGTACGGGTGTACTTCGAGTACGTGGTTTGATGTTAGCCTTGAGCTACATCGTGGATTGACGTTGACTGAGGTCACGTTGTGGATTAATTGCAATTTAGTTCGCGTGGCTAGATGAGTAGCTCTGTGCCTCATCGTGGTTGATATAAGCTTTGTGCTATATCGTGGTTGATGAGTGACTATGTGTCCCATCGTGGTTTTGGTGTTAGCTACGGCTACATCGTGGATTGGCGCTGACTGAGGTCGCGTTGTGGATTATTGTGCTTAATTGTACGTGGACGGAATTGATTGCCTTTGGAGTGAAAAGGAGAGGGTGATTTGTTAATCCCCTGGTGTGTGGTAGGCTGGATACGGGGGTGTGTAGAGGATGGACCCTAGGTTTGGGTTGGGTACACTTTCCATAATTGTATCTAATATGTGAATTTAATATGAATGTGGGCCAAGCCCAATTGATATGTGGATTAATGTGGAACTGGGCCAAGCCCAGTATATGAAGGTGGATTTGAATAAGAAATGGGCTAAGCCCAGTATGTGGAGATTTTGTCGTTAATTACCCTGTTACCCGTTAAGTGTTATGAATATGGGCCAAGCCCAGAATGTGTTAAATTGTGAACATGATATCTTGTCATTTGATTTATGGGTTAATATGTGGTTAACATGTGGGTGGAATTCAGTGGATTAGTTACACACTGAGTCTGTATGACTCACCCAAATATTTTATCAAACATCGCAGGTGATATGATGATCGGACCGGGTTGGAGTGGATACGAGGTGGCCCATGCAGAAGATATTTTAATTAATTAAGTATTTATAGTTTCAGTATTTTGATTAAGTATTTATTGTATTAAGGCCCATTAAAGTATTTAAGTATTTTCTTTAAGTATCTTTATTATTATGTTCTATTATGGATTGACAATTTAAATATTAATTGCAAGTGATTTTATTTTTCTTAAGTATATACAATAAAGTTTTAATCCGGGAATTTTGTAACTACTTAATTTATTTCGAAATTTTAAATACACAAGGTTTTCTTTCCTAAAGACAATAAGTTTTTATATACTTTACCTACAAGTCAGATTATTTCCAAACGTTTTTCGCAGTGGCATTTCAAATTCGGTCGTAGTGAATGGGCCGGGTTTGGGGTGTTACAGTTTGGTATCAGAGCCCGGTTCAAAACTCGGCTTTGAGAGTTTTGGGTCCAAAAACATTTTCAAAAATGGGCTTTTCAAAAATATGGACTTTTAAGAAATTTTTCAGGTTATTCTGGCATGGCACCTGTATCTCCGGCCCGACGTCCACCGGGTAAGTACTTCTGACTTCTGAAGTGATTTGAATATGTGAAATGTATGGGCTTTTATGGGAACGTAGATTTGTGAACTGGGATCTGTTGAACCCTAGGACTAGTCTACTCAAACACAAGTACATAAGAGTTAAGGACCATTAAACAAACCTGTGACTAAGTCGCCGAGTTAAGGTGTGGTAACTGTTGTGCGCATGTCTAGGAGTGGATTCAGTAAGAGCTTGGTATCTAAGCAGTCCTAGTGACTCACCTCCTCTTTACTCGAATCCTACCTGGTGCGTAGTAACCGTTCACCCTAACCAAGAGGACTTAGTCACCCGATAATTAAAACCCGAATGGGACTAGCCTTACCGTTTTTAAAAAAAAAAAAAACCCAAGTTTAGAAATCAACAAACTACCCTTTTAAATTGTGAAAATTATTTATCTTGGAAAATTTTCTAAAAATTTCCAATTTGCAAAATTATGAAAATACCCCTGGTTGTAAAATTACTAAAACGCCCTTGGTTTGAAAAAAAATTCAAATTTCCCTCGACTTTTATTGAAATATTCTTACTTTACAAAAATATCCGAAAATTCTATTTTTGCAAAATTTTAAGATACCTAGATTTGGAAATTTACTAAAATACCCCTGAGTTGTAAAATTACCAAATTACCCTTATTTTGCAAAATGACCAAAATGACCCTGGTTTGAAGAATTACCAAAATACCCCTGGATTTCAGAATTACCGAAATACCCTCGGATTTCAAAACTACCGAAATGCCTCTGAATTTTTTAAAAAAAATTACCGAAATAACCCTGATTCCTGAAATTTTTGGCAATACCTCTGATTTGTAAAACAAATTTTCAAGCTTACCCCGAGTTTTTGAAATACCTTTGGTTTATAAAGATTTTCAAATTGATCCTGATTTATTACCAAAATACCCCTGTAGGACAAATGACGAAAATACCCCGGGGATAGAAACGGGCAAAAATGTCTGAGTAGTGAATGTGTGTGGTAGATACCACTGAATGAATGTGTTCTTGTTGATGAATGAATGTGTCTCTGTTTATGAACGTGAATATGACTCTCTGAATTAGAATAGCGAACTTGAACTGAACCTTTGTGTGATCGAAAGAACTACTTCTAAATATCTTTATTTCATAAAATTGTTCGCGATTAATAAGTGGAACAAAGGTCTGATGCATAAAACTTGTCAATCAGATAAATCGCGACGTTAGAAATGAGTTCTAGGGGACGTGGTCGTCGTGGACGCAGTAGAGGTAGAATGGCAGTATCGGAACCAGTAGGGTCTGGCCATGGGTCAGAAAACGATGTGCCGCCGCCAGTAGTGGGCGCGGAGGATCAAGATCAGACGGGAGAAGATGACGCAGTATCGCGGGCCATGTTACGAGTGCTAGAGCGAGTGGCAGGAGCCAGTATGGGAAGTGGAGCACGGAAGTCAGTATCGGAAAGGCTTAGGTCAAACGGAGCTGAAGTTTTTAGAGGAGTATCGGGAGTAGCTCCGAATGTAGCGGAGTATTGGTTGGAGGCAGTCGAAAGGATCATGGACGATTTGGACTATACTCCCGAGGAAAAGCTGAAAGGTGCTGTCTCGTTGCTCCGAGATGAAGCTTATCGATGGTGGCTCACTGTCAGGCAAGGTGTTCCGGCAGATCGAGTGGATTGGGAATATTTTAAGCTTAAGTTTGAAGGGAAGTACGTTGGAGCTAGCTACTTAGACTCGCAGAGGAAGGCGTTTCTTAACTTGGTACAAGAAAGTATGTCGGTAGCGAAATATGAAGCAGAATTTGTGCGGCTAAGTCAGTATGCCAAAGGGATCGTGGCTACTGATTACGAAAGGTGTGTCCGGTTCGAAGATGGGCTACGAGATGAGTTGCGAGAGTTGATTGCTCCGCACAGAGAAAGAGACTTCACCATTCTAGTGGAGAAAGCTCGGATCACTGAGAAAGTTAAGAGGACTGTAAGAGAGAACCGAGGTAAGGAAAGGAATAAGAGAAGTTTTGGACAGTCAGCATCGTTTGATGATGTTCAGAAAAAACCAAGGACCAAGAATTCTGTACGTGCACCTGTGCCAGTTTCTGAGAATCGGAGTCGTCTATGTGCTCAGTGTGGGAGAGTTCACATAGGAGAATGTTGGGGTAATAGTAAAGGATGTTTCCGATGTGGATCTAAGGCTCATTTGGTTAGGAATTGTCCTCAAGTGATGGATAGGGCTCGAGGCCAAGGTCGTGGAACGCCAAAAAGAGGTGCTGAAGGTTCAGATGCAAAATGAGATAGCGTGTATGTTTCCTAATCCTGGAATCTCTTTATTTCCTTGGTTGTTATAAGCTAGTTCGTGTTTGTATGCTAGTGAAGTGTAAGGAACTTTGAATGCGAATCTTGAAGTAGTATCTAAGGAATGTGTTAGTTTTATTAAGATCAGAGTGCGCATCGGAAGCGTAGTGTGATGAGTAGGATTATTCGTTAGTAAGTAATTTCGAGGACGAAATTATTTTTAAGGAGGGTAGAACTGTAACATCCTAGATTAGGGGTTATGCATTTAGTGCATAATTCATGTGTTAGTGGGCTCAGTGAGGGTGTTTGGAGGTGTTTGAGGGCCTTTGGAAACTCTAGGATGGAAGGGGAAAAACTTTGGAAAATATTGGAATTTTAAGTAAAAAGGGGAAACTAGGCAAGGAGGCCTTAAAGGAAATTTTCTAGAGTTTAGGACACAAGAAATCCAAGTGGTAAATTGGCTAGGAGGCGCCACTTAGTGCTTAGGGGAGTGACGCCTCAAGGTGCTAGGTGGACAGGGTTCGAGCAGCGTGGGAAGCAATGGGCTTTTCTTTTTGCGTCTGGAAGGGGAGCAAGGCCAGGGAGACTTTAAGGAAAACCTTAGGCGTGTTTGGACATAAAAAGGGGCTTGGTAAAGTGGCTTAAGGGCGCCACTTAAGGGCCTGGAATGACGCCTGGGCAAGGGCCTTGGTTCGAATCCCGTTGGCGGCATGGGAGTGTTTTATTTTCCCTTTTTGCGTCAACAAGTGAAATTGGGCTAGGAAGGCCTTAAAAATAAATGGCAAGGTTTACAGACATGAAAGTCAGAGTGGTAAAGTGGCTTGGAGAGCTATATGTGGCTTGCGGCAGTGAGGCTCCAGCAGGTCTTGAGTTCGAGTTGCGAAGGAAGTGAGAAAGGGCCTTTTATTTTTGTACGGCAAGAAGGCGCTTGGGCTAGGTAGGTCTTAAAAGAAGTTTTGGGTGAATCATATCACAAACCGCGCCATGGCAGAGTGGCTGGGGCGTTACCTGCGGTTAAGGGTTTCGGTAGGTCTCGGGTTCAAGTCGTGTGAGCAGCAGTTGGGTGTTTTAATTTTGGCTTTTGGCGCCAAGAGAGAAGGAAGCATTGGACGGCAATTAGACTTTTAATTGAAAGAGGATTAAGCTCATTTATCCTTTTAAAATTCGGCTGGAGTAGGATAATTGTTAATTTATTTCTTTTTTAGTTTAGATTAGTAGATAGAAAATTATTATTGTTTTATTCTTTTATTGGTAGATAAGAGATGATTTAAGAGTTTGATAAAGGGTTAATGATGGATAAATTTTATTTTATTAAGGTGATAAAGGTGGATTTATTTTAAGTTGATGGATATAAGATAACTATAGATTTATTTTTTTTGAATATGTGTTCAAGAGTTATCATAGGAGAAGAAAGTGGAATTTGAGAAGAGGTAGGATTGCCGAATTTCAGTAGTATAAATAGGGGTGACCATCCTTTAGCTATTCTTTTTTTCATTTTATTTTCCTTGGCCGAAAATTGTTCCTCTAATTCTCTCTCTTTGAGCCGAATTGCTTCTCACTTCTTCTCCCTATTCTTTCTCTTTTCTTCAACTTTAATTCTACATATTTTCTTGGATAGCCGAATAACCCCTTGCCATTTAGAAGCCATAGCCGAATCCCATAGTGGCCTCACTCTCTCTTCTTTGTTGCAAGTTTTAGAAGCCAGAGGTGCCATTGGTGCATTGGGAGCATTAAAAGGAGTCTTTCGGGATTTGCAGAGATTAAGGTAAGCAATTGGTAATATTTGGCCAAGGGCCATTATTCTTGAAATTATGTTTTAGCCGATTTTAACATATGGAATATAGGGTTTTCGACAGCTACATAGTTAAGTGGTGATTCGGGATTTTCGGTAAGTAAGGTAAGGAGGTTTGTACTATTCGGCCATAGGCCATATTTAGTGTAATAATGTTGACCGATTTGGATTATGGTCTTTAGGGGCGAAATGACTATAGTAAGCGAAGCTTCCGGGATTCGATTCGTTGGTAAGAATATTTAGTAAGTATAGTTAAATTTGGTATATTTAGATTATGATGTTATCAGTTAACCGTTTGGTTCTGATTAAGATATCATTAATGGACATGGATGCCGGTCAAGAAGGTAAAGGGAAAGTCCCTATCCCGAAGTTTAAGAAAAGATCTGTCTTAGCGGTTCGGGATTGGCCACCGGGGTGTGGACCAACGTCAGAGCAGCAAAATAGGCAGATAGCCGTAGTATCACTTAGTGATAGCGTCGATCTTGAAAGCGTAGTTCTACAAGTGATCAGGTGTGTGATTAACCCACCGTTTTCCGGGTTTTTGCTATATTTGCATGTGTGATTTATGTGCTAATCAGTGCAGTGGCAGTTATGTGGTGATTACCCTAAAAGGGGTATAACGATAATCAGGTTAGTATTATCTGTTGATAATAATGTGACAGTGCCGATGTGAATGTGACAATGCCTATAGAAATATGATTGTCTGCCTTAATAACATGTGCATGCATTTATTATTATGCCATTATTACATGTGCATGTGCATGGGTGGGATATAAAAGAAGGTACGAGTGTACTTCGAGTACGTGGTTTGATGTTAGCCTTGAGCTACATCGTGGATTGACGTTGACTGAGGTCACGTTGTGGATTAATTGCGATTTAGTTCGCGTGGCTTGATGAGTAGCTCTGTACCTCATCGTGGTTGATATAAGCTTTGTGCTATATCGTGGTTGATGAGTGGCTATGTGTCCCATCGTGGTTTTGGTGTTAGCTACGGCTACATCGTGGATTGGCGCTGACTGAGGTCGCGTTGTGGATTATTGTGCTTAATTGCACGTGGACGGAATTGATTGCCTTTGGAGTGAAAAGGAGAGGGTGATTTGTTAATCCCCTGGTGTGTGGTAGGCTGGATACGGGGGTGTGTAGAGGATGGACCCTAGGTTTGGGTTGGGTACACTTTTCATAATTGTATCTAATATGTGAATTTAATATGAATGTGGGCCAAGCCCAATTGATATGTGGATTAATGTGGAACTGGGCCAAGCCCAGTATGTGAAGGTGGATTTGAATAAGAAATGGGCTAAGCCCAGTATGTGGAGATTTTGTCGTTAATTACCCTGTTACCCGTTAAGTGTTATGAATATGGGCCAAGCCCAGAATGTGTTAAATTGTGAACATGATATCTTGTCATTTGATTTATGGGTTAATATGTGGTTAACATGTGGGTGGAATTCAGTGGATTAGTTACACACTGAGTCTGTATGACTCACCCAAATATTTTATCAAACATCGCAGGTGATATGATGATCGGACCGGGTTGGAGTGGATACGAGGTGGCCCATGCAGAAGATATTTTAATTAATTAAGTATTTATAGTTTCAGTATTTTGATTAAGTGTTTATTATATTAAGGCCCATTAAAGTATTTAAGTATTTTTCTTTAAGTATCTTTATTATTATGTTCTATTATTGATTGACAATTTAAATATTAATTGCAAGTGATTTTATTTTTCTTAAGTATATACAATAAAGTTTTAATCCGAGAATTTTGTAACTACTTAATTTATTTCGAAATTTTAAATACACAAGGTTTTCTTTCCTAAAGACAATAAGTTTTTATATACTTTACCTACAAGTCAGATTATTTCCAAACGTTTTCCGCAGTGGCATTTCAAATTCGGTCGTAGTGAATGGGCCGGGTTTGGGGTGTTACATAACCCTTCACTATCTTGAGTTGTTATGGTTTGAACTTGCTCCCTTGGATTAGTCTCGGTGTTGCTCGGTAGTCTTCCCTGTGGTCTCTCAGAGATCTGCTTAGCAAGTTGCCCGAATTGATCCTTGAATTCCTGTGACAATGCCTCAAGTTTTGTTTCTACCCTCTGGAAACGTGTTTCTGAGGCTGTTATGAAGTTTGTTAGCACCTCTTCAAGGTTCGGCTTCTTTTCATGTGGGTAGGGCTATTGTTGGAAGTTTTGGGATGGTTGTTGCCTTTGATTTCTTTCACCGCCCCATGAGAAATTGGGGTGGTTCTTCCAACCTGGATTATAAGTATTACTTTAAGGGTTATTGTTAGATCAGAAATTATTCCATATAGTTCATTTGTTCGCTCTCCATGCCCTATCTGTAGGATGGGTACTCAGGATTCACCACTCTTTCACTTGCGTCACATTGCATAACTGGATGTGCTTGTGAAGAACCATAGAAACTATCAAATTTTTTATGTAACAATTCCACCTGATTTGATAACGCGGTCACTGCATCAATGTTGAAAACTCCGGCTACTTTAGCTGGCCTTGTCCTTGTAACTTGCCACTGATAGTTATTCAGTGACATCTCCTCTATAAACTCGTAGGTTGCTTCAGGAGTTTTGTTGTTCAGGGTTCCACCAGCGGTTGAATCGATTAGCTGCCTTGTTGAAGGGTTCACACCATTATAAAAAGTTTGGACTTGTAGCCACAATGGTAATCCGTGGTGTGGGCACCTTCTCAACAAATCTTTGTATCTCTCCCATGCATCATAAAGTGTCTCTGAATCTATCTGCACAAAAGAAGAGATATCATTCCTTAACTTGGCCGTTTTGGCCGGTGGAAAATATTTTAATAAAAAATTTTCGGTCATTTGATCCCATGTAGTGATTGATCCTTGTGGAAGAGAATGTAACCACTGTTTGGCTTTATTCCTCAAAGAAAAGGGAAATAACCGAAGACGGATGGCATCATCAGAAACGCCATTTATCTTGAAGGTGTCACAAAATTCTAGGAAATTTGCTAAGTGTGTGTTAGGATCCTCATCCTGCAAACCATCAAACTGAACAAATTGTTGTATCATCTGTATAGTGTTAGGTTTCAGTTCAAAATTATTTGCAACAATAGTAGGCCTAACAATACTAGACTCAGTTACTGTTAAATTAGGTTTAGCATAATCATTGTAACAGTCTAGTTTATACCCTAGTCAGAATAGTGGTTTCGGGACCATAAATCCGAGTCTGAATCATATTTTAATATTATGTTCTGTGCCGTTGATATGTGTTTTAGCACGTGGTAAATTTTCGTAAGTGAATTTGTCTGTTCGTGTGTTTAATTTGAGCAAAGGATTGATTTGCATTAAATGTGAAAGTTGTATGCCATTTGTTGATGTACTAATGTGTTGTGGCTTTTTAAAGTTATGGCCTTAAATGGCAATATAACCACTATTAGTTAGTGGGTGAATGTGGTCAAAAATGACCTTGTAAAATATGCTTTATATATTTTATTTTGAAGGTTAAATTTGGAAATGGGTTATTAAGTTATATTATGATAGAATAAAGCATTAAAAAATGGCCATTTCTATTCATTCTGTAAAACCCCGAACCCGGCCTAGACGTTACGACCGGATCTGGCATGTCACATGAGAGGAATGTCTAAAAACTGTGCGTTCGTTAAAAGTTTGTATTCTTTATATTTGTTGTGAAAAATCGAGTTTAGGTACTTTTGAATAAAAAACGGTTTATTAACATTTTAGGAAAATCCCGAATTAAAAATTTAACAATAATAAGCAATACCCAAGTTAAAAGCTAAAATGAAATAAAACCATAGGCCTTATTACATAACAGAACCCCAAATTTAAAATAAAATGAAATAAGTCCAAGTAACCATTTAAAATGAAAGAAACGCAATCTTGAGCATGGCCACCTCGAGTCCACCCCGACTCCATATCCGGGTTTAGGAATTACCTGCAAAATTAACTAAAGGGGTGAGTCATCGAGACTCAGTGTGTAATTCCCCATCCCGAAGATAACAAACCCTTACACAGTACCATAAGCAAATATTTATGTCATGCAACCCAAACCTAACCATCTGAAACTCCCAATTCTACCCCTTTGGTCACAACCACTGGTGATCGAGGTCACAAATAATATATGTATGTGGTCACAACCACTGGTGGTCACAACCACTGGTGACCGAAGTCACAAATACTATGTGTGGGGCCAACCCACATTGTGGTCAAAACCACTGGTGACAATCCGGTATCGATATCTGGGGCCAACCCACTATGGTTCCAAACCACTCGGACGAGTCACAAAGATAGATATATATATGGTCAAAACCACTGAGACTTAGTCACAATAGTATAGAAAGCGGGGCCAACCCACTGTGTGGTCACAACCACTGGTGACAGTCTATAATCATGCCTTCCCCCTCCTCTCATTATACCCATGTCCATGCCATGATCATCAGTCATAATAATTTGTGTATGCAGTATGACATGTATGCAAATCATATATCAATGATAATGCATGAAACGAATTACCATCATAATCAGAATAACAAATACGGCATAACCAAGCTAATCCACCTCTAAGGGTATAACAGTAATTTACCTTCTAGGGGTATTTCCGTAATTTACCTTTCAGGGGTATTTCAGTAATTTCGTACCTGGAATGGCCTTTCCGAAGGCCCAATGTCGCCCCGAGTGACTCAACTACCATTTGGGTTTGAAACGGACTATTGGGCCTAAAACCCGATTTCAGCCCATCCGAACCCACACGCTCGTGTGGCCCACCTAACACAAATCTAGCCACGTATATAAGTTCCACCTAGTCTAGTTCACTATATACTACATCATCATACAATTTATTCAATTGGGCCCACGGGCCCATTGGGCCCAAGCAGCCTCTACCCACAAGAATACTACTGATGGCCTCAACTATCGCGTCGAAGCCCCACACGTGCGCTCGCACGCTCGTGTGGCTACTATTGTCGTGACCGGCACTTCGGCATTTGCCGCTCTACAACTAGAGTAGAGAGAGTTACACACTTGATAGGAGTCTAGTGCTAATCCGCGCTCCGACCACTCCTGTGCCCAAACGCCCTCCAAGGTATGTTAACTCTCCTCCTGGAATGCTCTTTATATAGCTAGCTTCTTAGCTTCCTTCTTTGTATCTTTCGGATGTGGGATCCCTTTGTTAATAGAGTTTAAATTCAACTGAAACTCTTGCCGTCCAATCTGCAAAATAAATACCCCTTTGCTTCTCACGAGATTCGAACCCAGGCTCCCTTGTAACATAATCCACGCCGCTTACCACTTGGCCACAAGCTCCTCTTGTGTCTTAAACCATGCGCAACTAAATATAAACTATGGGCCAAATTCTAAGGTCCAAGCAAAAAGAAAACCAAAATGCAGGAGCCAAGACTTGAACCTTGGACCTCCTTCCTTCCCTTGTGGCGTCACCCCCTTGTCTCTTATGTGGCGTCACTTTGCCACTACACCACACAATCCACTTGTGTCATTTTCCTCCACATTTTATTCTTAAGGCCTACCTGCCAACTTCCAGGGTTTTTTTTCACCTAAAACCAAAATTTCCCCAAAGCCAAAGTTCGATCCCGTGACTTCAGAGAAGCCCTCTAACATTCCAAAATCACTTATCTAATAGGTCCAACTTGCATTTAAGCCGATCTCTTGTTCTCCAAAAATTTTAAACGCTACTACTCCTAAGGCCCATTGGGCCCAATTCTCCTAGGCCCAATTTCGGGATGTTACACATTCTTTCACTGAAAATACAAAGAAAAGAAAACAAGGTTTTAAGCTAGATATATTCAGCCACTGTTCAAGCTTGAATTCAAGTTTAGTTTCCGATCCATTTTCGATAATTTCTACGTTTTTGCAATCGTTGCTTTGAGAGCTATCAGACCCATGTCTCAATTTAATGATTTGATGATGTTTGTGAGTTATGCCATTGATGATATGTTAAGCTTTTTGATGATTTTTGGTGTTAAATGAAAGACAAGAGTTAGATGAACATACTTTGTTCTTGAAGTTTTGATAAATTTAGCTAATTAGGGCTAAATTGAGAAAATAGAAAGTTGAGGGACTAAATTGCAAATTTGATGAAATATTTGGACTTATATAGTCCCTGGAGAGGTTCGGCCAAGCATGTGTATATGTGGATTTTGTGAATTTGGTGTTTTGTGAAAAATGGACTAGATTGATAAAATGTGCAAATGCGAGGGCTAAATTGCAAATAGCCCTAAATGTATGTCTTTGGATTGAATTGAATGAACTAGTGAATAAAAGGGTCAATTCTGAATATGTTTAGATCAAGAACCGAGGAAAACGGATTTAGATCGCGGGAAAGCGAAAGTAAACGAGTAGCCGTTTCTATTCCGATAAATCGAATCCGAGGTAAGTCACTATGCAAATAAACGTACTTGTTTTATATTATATGTGTTCATATGATTAATGTTGACTATGAAGGTTTATGAGAAGTTATGAAAATGAATTCCGAGATAAGTTCGATATAATGATTAAGTCCGATAAGCCCCGTACGAACCTAGGAAGAAATAGGATTAGCTATGTCATGACATAGGTAACTGTTCTATTTTATCATGTAAGACCACGTTTGGGACGTTGGCGTTGATTTCAGATTCGTGTAAAACCCTGTCTGGGACAGTGGCATCGATATCTGAATATGTGTAAGACCCCGTCTAAGACGTTGGCATCAATATAAGATTTACGTAAAAGACCACGTCTGGGACGTTGGCATCATTATGATTTTTACGTGTAAAACCATGTCTGGGACATTGGCATCGATATCTGAATATGTGTAAGACCACGTCTAGGACGTTGGCATCAATATAAGATTTACGTAAAAGACCACGTCTGGGACGTTGGCATCATTATGATTTTTACGTGTAAAACCATGTCTGGGACATTGGCATCGTTCTGATTTGTGTAAGACCCTGTTCGGGACAGTGGCATCGATATCTGAATGCACGTAAGACCTCGTCCGGGACGATGGCATTGTACTACTATTCCGAGCTTTTAAAGTATCCTATTGGATTCCTTATGGTTCAACGGGCAAGTATGAAATACGAATGACAAATCCGAGCTTTGATAGATTAAGTAAATGAATGTTCGATTCAGGTATGTTGGTCATACACCAAATGTGTATATAAGGTAAGTGACTAAGTGTTTTACTATGATGGATTGGAAATATGATACATGAAAGCATATATGAAAAACTATGTGTTTGTGATTCTTGAATTGATAAATTGGCAATTTGGCCAAGAATATGAATCAAAGTATAAATGTGAGAAATTTACCTTGTAGAAGAAGTATGCCAATGTGGTTATATGCTTACATGCTTTACATATCAAGTTTGTTTATGTATTTACTTACTAAGCTTTTGGAAAGCTTACTCTCTGTATGTGTTTTCTTTGTTCTGTAGGTCGTTAAAGCTACTGATAGGCTTGGGACCGTCACGGATCGTCATCACACTACTAAAACTTATTTTGGTACACTTTGAAAATGTATATAGCTCAGTATGGCATGTATAGGCTAGTTTTGGTACAAGTTGTATAATGAACTTAGCCATGTGTTTTGGCTAATTATGTTTTTGTAATATGCCTTAATGAATGTGATATGTGAAGTTTTTTTGGCATGATTAGTTGATATATGAAATGGTTATGAGATGGTAAGTATATATATTGATGAAAGGAGCTTGGTATAATTTAGATTTAGTCATGCAAATTGGTATGTTTGGAATTGGTTTGAATGGTTTGTAGTGTGATTACCTTAGTTTGCAAAGATGCATGAATTGGTTGATTATTTTGGTATGTTTTGATGGTAAAGTGTGCATGAGATATCTTGTTAAATATGGCTTGTAGGTTTGACCCTTATTGGTGACATTTTGGCCTTGTAAATGGCCTATAATGTCACACAGTTGTGGCACACGGGCATGCCTAATGACCGTGGGTGAATTGTAGGATGTAGTTTAACATCACACGACCTCAACATGGGCGTGTCATCTGGCCGTGGTGTGCAAGTCAGTAGCTAACATAAAAGTACACGGCCAAACACACGGGCGTGCTTGGTGGCCGTGGTGGGGAAGTCAGTATATGACCTAAAAGTACACGGCCATGTCACATGGGCATGCCTCCAGTAAAGTTTTAAATTTTCTGAGAATTCTCTATGTGTTTTGATTTAGTCCCGACTCAAATTGTAAGCATGCTTAAGGTCTTGATGACCCGTTTAAGGGACATTATGTCTGAGAATGTTGATTGAATGTATGATTTTGTCCGCGAATGTTTTCGATATGTCCGGTAACGCTCCTAACCTTAATCCAGCGACAGACTCGGGATAAGGGTGTTACATTTGGTTGGTATCAGAGCTACGGTTTAGCCGATTCTTGGACTAACATAGCGTGTCAGAGTCTAGCTATACATGCCATATATCTGAATTGTGATAGTGTGATAAATCCTGACGTATAAATGTGATTTTCGTATAGTAATGGATCCCAAAAGAGCCGTACCTGACGACGTAGAAAGTAATGCTCCTGCTTCCGCGCAAGGGACAGCGCCCTCTGATTCGAGACCGGCTACGAGCGGTCATGAGGGAGAAGCTAAACAAGCTTTCTTCCAGATGATGAGTGAGTGGTTCACTCAGTTCGTAAGAAATAACCCGACTGTTTCACAACCTCCGCCCCCGATTAATCCCCCTCAGACATCCGATATACCTCCGGCTGTAAATCTGAATCTGTTGAATAAGCCTCCTGTTGACAAGATCCGTAAGTATGGGGCTAAGGAATTCTAGGCTACTAAAGACGATGATGCTGAAAAGGTCGAGTTCTGGATTGAAAATACCATTCGGGTATTCGATGAAATGTCTTTGACTCCGGAAGAATGCATAAAGTGTGTTGTACCGTTACTTCGGGATGCAGCCTATCAATGGTGGAAAACCTTAATTTATGTTGTTCCGAGAGAACGAGTAACGTGGGACTTCTTTTAGATCGAGTTCCAGAAGAAATATATCAGTGAGAGGTTCGTTGATCATAAACGAAAGGAATTTCTGAAACTTAAACAAGGCCGAATGAATGTTTCTGAGTATGAGCGAGAATTCGTGAGACTCAGTTAGTATGCCCGGGAATGTGTATCTTCTGAAGCTATAATGTGCAAAAGATTCGAAGATGGCCTTAATGAAGACATTCATTAGTTAGTCGGGATTTTAGAAATAAAAGAGTTTGTGGTACTTGTGACAGAGCTTGTAAAGCTGAGGCACTCGGGAAAGATAAGAGCAAAGCTGAATCTGAAGTTTGTGATGTGAGAAAGAGATTTCCGAGCAAATCATTCCAGTTATCTTCGAAGAGATTCAAAGAAAATCAGAGTCGTTCTAGAGATAATGTGGGACATTTGAATAGAAATCAATTTAGACCGCAAATGAGTTCTAAAACCTCAGCAACTTCAGTGGCTAGCGTGGGAAATGCTCGATCTGAGAGACCTGAATGTAAACATTGCAGAAAAAAGGCATCCGGGAAGTTGTAGATTGAATGACAGAGCTTGCTTCAGATGTGGATCGCTTGATCATTTTATCCGTGATTGCCCTGAGTCTGTCGAGCCAGAAACTGTTCAGAATTTGAGGTCTGATAATGCATCTGCAAGAGGTAGATCGAGGAAGAATGTAAGAAACGTCAGTAGTAGTCAGAGAACTATGAGAGACAATGTTGTCCGATCTGAAGCTAGAGCGCCTGCCAGAGCATATGCTATCTGAGCTCGTGAGGAAGCTTCATCACCTGATGTATTAACTGGTACTTTTACTCTTTATGATACTTCTGTGATTGCTTTGATAGACCCTGGTTCTACGCATTCATATATATGTATGAATTTAGTATTCAGCAAGACTTTGCCTGTAGAGTCTACTGAGTTTGCTATGAAAGTATCGAACCCCTTCGGTAAAAGTGTCCTTGTTGACAAAGTATGCAAGAACTGTCCGTTACTGTTTCGAGATATCTGTTTCCCTGTTAATCTGATGCTTTTGCTATTTCATGAATTTGATATTATTCTGGGTATGGATTGGTTGTTTATACACGATGCTATTGTGAACTGTAAAAGAAAGACTATAGATTTGAAAGGTCTGAATAATGAGATTGTACGGGTTGAATCTGATGATTTAAATGATTTGTCTACTACAATATCTATTTTGAAAGCTCAGAATTATGTGAAAAAGGGTTACGAGGAATATTTTGCTTATGTGATTGATTCAAGAGTATCGGAGAAGAAGGTTGAGTCAGTGCCTGTAGTCTGTGAGTTTTCTAATGTGTTCCCTAAAGAATTGTCGGGTTTGCCTCCAATTCGTGAAGTTGAGTTCGATATTGAGTTGCTACCTGGTACCACACCTATTTTGATAGCTCCGTATAGGATGGCACCAACAGAGTTAAAAGAGTTAAAGTCACAGTTGCAAGAATTGACTGATAGAGGGTTTGCTAGACCGAGTTTCTCGCCTTGGGGTGCTCCTGTTCTGTTCGTGAAAAAAAAAGATGGCACGATGAGAATGTGTATTGATTATCGTCAGTTGAATAAGGTAACAATAAAGAATAATTACCCGTTGCCCAGAATCGACGATTTATTTGATCAGTTAAAAGGAGCTACTGTGTTTTCCAAGATTGATCTGAGATCGGGATACTATCAGTTGAGAGTGAAAGATTCAGACATTTCGAAGACTGCTTTCAGAACGAGGTACGGGCATTATGAGTTTCTAGTTATGCCATTTGGACTAACAAACGCTCCTGCTGTTTTTATGGATTTGATGAACAGAATTTTCAGACCGTATCTAGATCAATTTGTTGTTGTATTCATTGATGATATTTTGATTTATTCACATGATGAAAATGAGCATGCTGAACATCTAAGAATTGTGTTACAAACTTTGAGAAAAAAATCAATTATACACGAAATTCAACAAATGTGAATTCTGGTTGCATGAGGTTAGCTTTCTAGGACATATTGTGTCAGCTTCTGGAATCCGAGTGGATCCGAGTAAGATTTCTGCTATTCTGGATTGGAAACCTCCGAGAAACGTGTCTGAAGTCCGTAGTTTTCTGGGACTTGCTGGTTATTACTGCAGATTTGTAAAAAGGTTTTCAGTGATAGCTAATCCGTTGACTAGATTACTTCAGAAAGATGTCAGATTTGAATGGTCGAATAAATGTCAGAAAAGTTTTGATCAGTTGAAAACTCTGTTAACCGAAGCTCCAGTATTAGTACAGCCAGGATCGAGTAAAGAATTTGTTATATACAGTGATGTTTCGTTTAATGGTTTGGGATGTGTTTTGATGCATGAAGGCAAAGTGATAGCTTATGCCTCGAGACAGTTAAAGCCTCATGAGAAGAACTATCCGACACATGATATTGAGTTAGCTGCGATTATGTTTGTACTTAAGATTTGACGTCATTATCTATACGGTGAGAAATGTCACATATTTTCAGATTACAAAAGTTTGAAATATTTGATAACTCAAAAAGATTTGAACTTACGATAAAGAAGATGGCTTGAGCTATTGAAAGATTATGAGTTTGTGATAGATTATCATCCGGGTAAAGCTAACATTGTTGCTGATGCATTGAGTAAAAAATCATTGTATGCACTACGAGCTTTGAATACTCTACTGAATTTGTCTGATGATTGTTCTATGACAGCTGAATTAAAAGCGAAACCGTTGTTTTTACAACAGATATGTGATGCTCAGAAGTCTGATAATGAATTGCTAGTGAAACGAGCTCAGTGTGAAATGAACTCTGAATCTGAATTTCAAATTGTTGATAATTGTTTGAGATTTCGAGATCGTATCTGTGTTCCGAGAAATCCGGAGTTCAGTTGATTTTGAATGAAGCACATAATAGCTGTCTATCCGTTCATCCGGGGAGTACTAAGATGTATCATGATTTGAAACGACACTACTAGTGGTCTGGTATGAAAAGGGATATTTCTGACTTTGTTTTGAAATGTTTAATTTGTCAGCAAGTGAAAGCTGAATATCAATTTCCGTCTGGGTTGTTACAACCGATTTCCTGAATGGAAATGGGATAGAGTGACGATGGACTTTATTTTTGGTTTGCCTCTGACTCCGAGAAAAAAAGATGCGATATGGGTCGTAGTTGACCGATTAACGAAATCTGCCCATTTTATTCCAATAAGATCTGATTTCTCACTTGAGAGATTTGCCGAGCTTTATATTGCTGAGATTGTAAGATTGCACAGGGTGCCACTATCCATTGTGTCTGATAGAGATCCGAGGTTTACATCGAGATTCTGGAAGAAACTGCAAGAAGCTTTGGGCACGAAATTGCATTTCAGTACAACTTTTCATCCACAAACAGATGGTCAGTCTAAATGAATTATTCAGATTCTTGAAGACATGTTAAGATGCTGTATACTTGAGTTTAATGGCTCGTGGGAACATTACCTGCCGTTAATTGAATTTGTGTATAATAATAGTTTTCAGTCGAGTATTAGAATGGCACCTTATGAAGCTTTGTATGGACGTAAATGTCGTACACCTCTGTATTGGACTGAACTCAGTGAGAATAAGCTTCACGGGGTTGATTTGATAAAAGATTCATAACAGAAAGTGAAGTTAATTTGAGATTGTCTGAAAGCAGCATCTGATCGCCAGAAGTCTTATGCAGATTTGAAACGAAAAGATATAGAATTTGAGATCGGTGACAAAGTATTTCTGAAAGTGTCTCCCTGGAAGAAAGTGCTTCGATTCGGACAAAAAGGCAAATTAAATTCGAGGTTCATCAGACCGTATGAGATCATTGAACGTGTCGGACCTATTGCATATAGATTAAAGTTGTCGTCTGAGCTAGAAAAGATACACAACGTATTTCATATTTTGATGCTCCGTAGGTATCGATCTGATCCGTCACATGTGATTGCCCCATCTGAAATTGAAATCCGATCTGATATGACATATGAAGAGGAATCTATCCGTATCTTAGCTCGTGAAGTGAAAGAGTTGAGAAATAAGAAGATTCCGTTAGTGAAAGTACTGTGGAATCGACATGGGATTGAAGAGGCTACCTGGGAGCCTGAAGACTCAGTGAAACAAAAATATCTGAATCTGTTTAACGGTAAGATTTTCGGGGATGAAAATCCCTAAGGGGGGAGAATTGTAACAGTCCGGTTTATACCCTAGTCATAACAGTGATTTCGGGACCACAAATTCGAGTCTGAATAATATTTTAATATTATATTCTGTGCCGTTGATATGTGGTTTAGCACGTGGTAAATTTTTGTAAGTGAATTTGTCTGTTCGTGTGTTTAATTTGAGCAAAGGATTGATTTGCATTAAATGTGAAAGTTGTATGCCATTTGTTGATGTACTAATGTGTTGTGGCTTTTTAAAGTTATGGCCTTAAATTGCAATTTAACCACTATTAGTTAGTGGGTGAATGTGGTCAAAAATGATCTTGTAAAATACGCTTTATATATTTTATTTTGAAGGTTAAATTTGGAAATGGGTTATTAAGTTATATTATGATAGACTAAAGCATTAAAAATGGCCATTTCTATTCATTCTTTCACCGAAAATACAAAGAAAAGAAAACAAGGTTTTAAGCTAGCTATATTCGGCCATTGTGAAAGCTTGAATTCAAGGTTAGTTTCCGATCTGTTTTCGATAATTTCTACGTTTTTGCAATCGTTCCTTTGAGAGCTATCAGACCCATGTCTCAATTTAATGAATTGATGATGTTTGTGAGTTATGCCATTGATGATATGTTAAGCTTTTTGATGATTTTTGGTGTTAAATGAAAGATATGAGTTAGATGAACATACTTTGTTCTTGAAGTTTTGATAAATTTAACTAATTAGGGCTAAACTGAGAAAATAGAAAGTTGAGGGACTAAATTGCAAATTTGATGAAATATTTGGACTTATATAGTCCCTAGAGAGGTTCGGCCAAGCATGTGTATATGTGGATTTTGTGAATTTGGTGTTTTGTTAAAAATGGACTAGATTGATAAAATGTGCAAATGTGAGGGCTAAATTGCAAATAGCCCTAAATGTATGTCTTTGGATTGAATTGAATGAACTAGTGAATAAAAGGGTTAATTCTAGATATGTTTAGATCAAGAACTGAGGAAAACGAATTTAGATCGCGGGAAAGCGAAAGTAAATGAGTAGCCGTTTCTATTCCGATAAACAGAATCCGAGGTAAGTCACTATGCAAATAAACGTACTTGTTTGATATTATATGTGTTCATATGATTAATGTTGACTATGAAGGTTTATGAGAAGTTATGAAAATGAATTCCAAGATAAGTTCGATATAGTGATTAAGTCCGATAAGTCCCGTACGAACCTAGGAAGAAATAGGATTAGCTATGTCATAACATAGGTAACTGTTCTGTTTTATCATGTAAGACCACGTCTGGGACGTTGGCATTGATTTGAGATTCGTGTAAGACCCTGTCTGGGACAGTGGCATCTGAATATGTGTAAGACCACATCTGGGACGTTGGCATCAATATAAGATTTACGTAAAAGACCACGTCTGGGACGTTGGCATCATTATGATTTTTACGTGTAAGACCATGTCTAGGACATTGGCATCATTCTGATTTGTGTAAGACCCTGTCCGGGACAGTGGCATCGATAACTAAGTGCACGTAAGACCTCGTCTGGGACGATGGCATTGTACTACTATTCCGAGCTTTTAAAGTATCCTATTGGATTCCTTATGGTTCAACGGGCAAGTATGAAATACGAATGACAAATCCGAGCTTTGATAGATTAAGTAAATGAATGTTCGATTCAGGTATGTTGGTCATACACCAAATGTGTATATAAGGTAAGTGACTAAGTGTTTTACTATGATGGATTGGAAATATGATACATGAAAGCATATATGAAAAACTATGTGTTTGTGATTCTTGAATTGATAAATTGGCAATTTGGCCAAGAATATGAATCAAAGTATAAATGTGAGAAATTTACCTTGTAGAAGAAATATGCCAATGTGGTTATATGCTTACATGCTTTACATATCAAGTTTGTTTGTGTATTTACTTACTAAGCTTTTGGAAAGCTTACTCTCTGTATGTGTTTTCTTTGTTCTGTAGGTCGTCAAAGCTACTGATAGGCTCGGGACCGTCACGGATCGTCATTACACTACTAAAACTTATTTTAGTACACTTTGAAAATGTATATAGCTCAGTATGGCATGTATAGGCTAGTTTTGGTATAAGTTGTATAATGAACTTAGCCATGTGTTTTGGCTAATTATGTTTTGGTAATATGCCTTAATGAATGTGATATGTGAAGTCGTTTTGGCATGATTAGTTGATATATGAAATGGTTATGAGATGGAGCTTGGTATAATTTACATTTAGTCATGAAAATTGGTATGTTTGGAATTGGTTTGAATGGTTTGTAGTGTGATTACCTTAGTTGGCAAAGATACATGAATTGGTTGATTATTTTGGTATGTTTTGATGGTAAAATGTGCATGAGATATCTTGTTAAATATGGCTTGTAGGTTTGACCCTTATGGGTAGCATTTTGGCCTTGTAAATGGCCTATAATGTCACACGGTTGTGGCACACGGGCGAGCCTAACGACCGTGGGTGAATTGTAGGATGTAGTTTAACATCACACGGCATCGACACGGGCGTGTCATCTGGCCATGGTGTGCAAGTCAGTAGCTAGCATAAAAGTACACGGCCAAACACATGGGCGTGCTTGGTGGCCGTGGTGGGGAAGTTAGTATATGACCTAAAAGTACACGGCCATGTCACACGGGCGTGCCTCCCCTATAGTTTAGTAAAGTTTTAAATTTTCCGAGAATTCTCTATGTGTTTCGATTTAGTCCCGACTCAAATTGTAAGCATGCTTAAGGTCTTGATGACCCGTTTAAGGGACATTATGTCTGAGAATGTTGATTGAATGTATGATTTTGTCCGCCAACGTTTTCGATATGTCCGATAATGCTCCTAACCTTAATCCGGCGACGGACACGGGATAGGGGTGTTGCAATCATACATAGTACGTGGAACATGATGTTCGGCCATCTCTAGAGGTGGCGGATTATTCCCTGCCATCTCTTCTATGGTATTTATTTCGGCTTCTTGTTCTTCTTCTATGTAGTTTAAGCTTTGCCTTATCTCTCTGCGATTTCTACGAACGGTACCTTTAATATCAATGTCGTAAAGTAATGGTCCTGTCGAGTTCCTTCTAGTCATAAACTAGAGGTACCTGAAAGGAGTGAAAGAAAGAAATTAGCAAAAATAAAAATAGACTAAAAAAAATAAAAGTAAATTGCAAAAAATAAAAATGGCTAAAGTTGAGCGTTCTTAATATTTTAGTTCCCCGGCAACGGCGCCAAAAACTTGATCGTCGAAATCAGAGCTTTAAAATTTATAATGAGAATGATCGAACCTGGAAACTAACTCTGACAAAGATTTTAAGGCAAGCTCACCTATCAAACAGTAGTATAGTTTAGACAAGACCGGAACTAATACTAACTTTCTTTTTATTATTCAACCTAAGAATTAAGTGAATGGTTATCTAATCTAAATTTAACTATCAACTAAACTAAAGACGCAAAGATAAAAAGAGAATGAATTGGGGAAAAATAACTTGGAACAAAAACCAATTGATTAAGACGATACCCTTAGAAAGAATCCACCTAGACTTCACTTGTTATCTAACTCTGAACCAGACGATTTATTCATTTGACTTGATCCGTAAGATTCCCTAAGTTATATTAAACCCTCTCTCAAAGCGAATAACGTCTAACCCTAGGTTGATTAATTGAAATCTATTTCTAATTAAAACCCCTAGAATCGCATTAACTCGATCTATGGACTCCCATATTAGGTTTCACCCTAATCCGGCAAAATCTCGTCACCCTATCTCTAGGCATGCGATCAACTCTGCTTAATTATGCTAGGTCTACTCTTAAGCAAGGACTTTTGCTCCTCCACCTAAGCACGTCATACTTGAATCAATATCCCAGAAATATCAACACAAGAATTAAGAACACATAATTAAGAACAAGTCAAATATTTATCATATAGTTCAGCAAACGATAACAAGATCTATCTTAGGTTTCATCCCCCTCAGGTATCTGAAGGGTTTAGTTCATAATAATAAAAGAGAACATCTCAAAAGAAAAGATAAAACAAAACATAAAAAATCCCTAAAACTCCCTGAAGGAATTGAAGGAGAGATCCACCGTCTTGAGTAGAATTTTGGCTTCTTGAGATGAATCAACTGGCTATCCTCGAGTGATCCTCCACAAATCTGACCTTTTCGGCTTGGCTCCTTGGCCTAGCTAACCGCCCCCTTTCAGGTAACACTTAGGTGGTTTATATAGGCTTTCGAAATATGTTTCTTTGCCCCTAAGTATCCAAATCCGAATGAAATTGCTCTTTCCTGCAACAGGGACACGGCCATGGCACACGCCCGTGTGGATCGTGGCAGGCCGTGCTCAAACTTCTTTAATGAGGCACAGCTGTGTAAGTCAGGAGACGGTTGTGTTCTAGTAGGACGGGAGGCACGACCGTGTGGTCTTGGGCCCAGGCCATATGGATTTCGTGATATGGCCCATTTACTCCATTTTGGGCCCGTTTTCCGTTCTTTTCATCCTCGGGTGCTTTCCTAGGTATAAAACATGAAAACAAAGGATTAAGAGCACCTTTTTACATAAATTGAGGCTTAATTCATCCAAAAGCATACTAAATGTGGGCTTAAAATATGTTACTTTTACGGTTTATCAGCCGTCCTAACTTAGCAAAATAAATATCCCTTTTTGCTTGCGATAGGATTCGAACTCAGGCTCCTCTGTAACTTAATCCACGCCGCTAGCCACTAGGCCACAAGCTCCTCTTGTGTCTAAAATCATGCGCAACTAAATATAAGTCTATGGGCCAAAGTCTAAGTTCACTTAAAAATAAATCAAAATGGAATGCAAGCGCCAAGACTTGAACCTTGGACCCCTTGCCTCCTTGTGTGGCGTCATTCCCTTATCTCTCATGTGGAGCCATTTGCCACTAGACCACAACTCTTTTTGTGTCACTTTTCTCCACATTTTATTCTTAAAGCCTACTTACTAACTCCCAGGGTTTTATTCACCTAAAACCAAAATTTTCTTAAAGCCCAAGTTTGATCCCGGGACTTCATAGAAGCCCCATAACCTTCCAAAAGCACTCACCTAATAGGTCCAACTTGCATTAGTGCCGTTCTCTTGTTCTCAAAAATTTTAAACGCTCCCCTGGTCAAGGCCCAATAAGCCCAATTCTACTAGGCCCAAATTCGGGTCGTTACAAATCTACCCCTTTAAGGAAATTTTGTTCTCGAAATTTCCAACTATATAATAGCCGCACAACACAAGTTACCCCACTACGGTTCTGCTATGCACTCTCATCCCAATAACACTACAACACTTCTAACTTAATCATGAAACCTCTTACACACAATTAACCATCTAACCACAGAAACAAACAGATATTTATCACACATGCATACAATTTCTATATTCAAACATCACATCCAAACAAAACGCACACAAAATAAATACAAAATATACAGTCATATAACAATGTATAGTGTTAGGAAACTTACAGATTTGGTGCCGGAGACTCGGTGTGCCATACTTCCAATAACACTATCACTTTTTTTCTAAACCACAGTTTAAAGAGATTTAGAAAATTTTCAAACCCATTCCACAGTCGAGTTTTACAACCAGGCTCTAATACCATAAAATGTAACACCCCAAACCCGTCCTAGACGTTATGGACGGATCTAGCATGTCACATCAAAGGTTTATGTAAAAGCTTCGCGTTCGTTAAAAACTTTGTATCCTTTTTGAAACTCCGAATTTCGTTGCTTAACAAATAAAATTTGCTTAAAGTTATTTTTCCTTGCAAACATATTATTGTTTTCAAAACATTGTTTGTAGTAGAAGATTGACTTTAAAAGTTGCGGAAACGTGATATTTGAAAATGTTGCGGTTATCATTTTTAAAACCCATGTTAAATTGTTTAGCAGTTCATAACTAAAAGAATTACCAATGAAAATTAAAAGAAAATCCCAAAGGCCATATTACATAAATTAATAACCCAAAATAAAAAATAATAATATAAAATAAATTAAAACAGAATTTAGTAAGTTACGTAAGATGCAAATCCGACGTATGGCCACCTCCAAGTCCTCCGCAGCTCCAAATCCTCTAACGCTGGGGATTACCTGCATGGTTAAAAGAGAGGGGGTGAGTTACGCGAACTCAGTGTGTAATCCCCTATAAGGGTCACTATTTGGGCCTGAGACTTTACGGTATCGGTTTGGGCCTAAGCCCTATAATCATGATAATGCAAACAAAAATGTAGCCCAACCCAATCCAACCATCACACCACCCATACCAACCAATCGCACCATGTGGGGATCAAGTCAACCCACCCCACCAAACGCAGCAATATTGCAATCAAGCTACTAATCACAGTATATGTGGCTGAGCCATCAAAATGATATGTGGCATATCCACTAAAACGATATGTGGCAGACCCACCAAAACTGCATTTCCTCCAATCATCAACCCAACCCATGCAACATGATATGAATGCAATGTATTACAAGTGTAAATAGTATAAATAAAATCACATACACGATATTTAACCCCAATCGATGGTATAACGGTCATTTTATCACCTAAGGGTATAACGGTAATTTTTACCCCTTCGGGGATATTTCGGTAATTTACCTTCTAGGGGTATTTTGGTAATTTACCCACCAAGGGTATTTTGGTAATTTACCCACCAAGGGTATTTCAATAATTTACCCACTAAGGGTATTTCGGTAATTTACCCACCAAGGTTATTTTAGTAATTTACCCACCAAGGGTATTTTGGTAATTTCATAAACCAAGGTATTCTAAACAGAGATAACAATGCGAATGGGCCTAAGGCCCATTCTCAGCCCAAATAGACCTGCACGCTCGTGTGGCCTATTTAGCCCAAATCTATCCACAAATATGAGATTCACATAGACCAGTTCGCTATCTACTACACGATCATACAATTTATTCATTTGGGCCCACTTGGCCCAAGGCAGCCTAGACTCATGAGAGCACTCATGAGGGCCTCAACTATTGCGTCGAATCTCCCACACGTGCGCTCGCACGCTCGTGTGGCTACCATCATCGTGTGACCGGCTTTTCGACATTTACCACTCTACAGCTAGAGTAGGGCGAAATACACACTTGCTAGGAATCTGGAGTTGATCCGCGCTCTGAACACTCCTATGCCCAAACGCCAACCCAGGTATGCTTACTCTCCTCATAGATTGCTCTATTTAAAGCCAGCTTCTCACCTTCCCTCTTGCTAGCTTCCCAATGTGGGATCCCTCCTTCAGCAGAGTTTAATTCCAACACAAACTCTGGCCGTCCCAACATAGCAAAATAAATATCCTTTTTTGCTTGCGATGGGATTCGAACTCAGGCTCCCCTGTAACTTAATCCAAGCCACTACCACTAGGCCACAAGCTCCTCTTGTGTCTAAAATCATGCGCAACTAAATATAAGTCTATGGGCCAAAGTCTAAGTTCACTTAAAAATAAATCAAAATGAAATGCAAGCGCCAAGACTTGAACCTTGGACCCCTTGCCTCCTTGGGTGGCGTCATTCCCTTGTCTCCCATGTGGCGCCATTTGCCACTAGACCACAACTCTTTTTGTGTCACTTTTCACCATATTTTATTCTTAAAGCCTACTTACTAACTCTCAGGGTTTTATTCACCTAAAACCAAAATTTTCCTAAAGCCCAAGTTTGATACCGGGACTTCATAGAAGCCCTCTAACCTTCCAAAATCGCTCACCTAATAGGTCCAACTTTCATTAGTGTCGTTCTCTTGTTCTCAAAAATTTTAAACGCTTCCCTGGTCAAGGCCCAATAAGCCTAATTCTACTAGGCCCAAATTCGGGTCATTACATATTCATCATGGGTCAAAACCTTAGACTTCAACCATATCTCAAGATATTGGTAGAAATAGATAGATCTTGTTACGAGGATTTTAAAAACGTACAAATCATTAAAACGGGGCTAGAACAGACTTACAATCGAGCTTGGAAGCTTGAAAAACCCTGGCCATGGTTTCTCCATGCAATTTTCGGCCATGGGTTGAAGATGGACAAAAATTTGGCTTTTATTTTTGTTTTAATTCATTTTAATTACTAAATGACCAAAATGCCCCTAACTTAAAAATATTCTAATTCACCTATTTCATGTCTATTTTTTTCCAACAAATTAACCAATGGTCTAATTATCATTTAAGGGCCTAAAATTTAAAATTTCATAACAAGTGGACACCTCTAACATGTAGAACTTAACTTTTGCACGTTTTACAATTTAGTTCTTTTGACTAAATTGAGTGCCCAAACGTTGAAATTTTCAAACGAAATTTTCACGAAATCATTCTGTGAAATCGTAGACCATAAAAATGTAATATAAATAATTTTTTTCCTAGTCGAATTTGTGGTCCCGAAACAACTGTTCCGACTAGGCCAAAAATTGGGTTGTTATATTGTATGGCATACCTAAATCCTGAGTGGATGGCGGACTATGTATGTGTGACTCGTACACTTTGATGTAAGTAATAACCTGAGTTAAAATAGATAAGGAACAAAAAGTTGGTGTGTTGGGTGTATGACATCATTAGTATGTAGCATCATTCACAACAGTGGAATTCATAGCCCGAAACATGGGTAAATGATTCCTATCACTAGCATTACATGGTTGATGAAAAGTAAATGTGGCCATGGGTCATCCGTCTTTTTGATGGATGACTTGATCACTATTTGATAGTGATTGACTTTTCATGAAGGAAGATGTAGTAATGGTTACCATGAGATAAAATAGGATCATTTTTTAGAATGAATTTTATCCAAAAGAGATCAAGGATATCCTATAAGGGTAACACACTTATAACAAGGTCATTGGATGAGCACTGAGTAGTTTCTTTCGTAATGATATGTCATTGGGGAGAGCTCAATCACGATACTATAGTGGAATTACTTCATGACTAAATGAGTTTATAATTAATAGGTAAAGTTGAAACTTGATTATAAATCATTTGAGCCTCAACTACATATGTCCAATCAGTCCCTCCGCTAACTCGTTGAAACTAAAAATGAATTGCGTGTTTGAATAGAAATGAACGAAATGAATAGGAAAAGAGAAATGGGAAACATTTAGGAGTGATTATGGTTTTCTCCAAAATGGAGAAATGGAATCATTTGGAAATGAATGTAGGTTAACAAATATGGAAATGGAAATTTGCAATCCTATATGGATTACTTAAAAAATATCAGAAGAATGAGTTTATGTTTTTAGATTATTTTGAAGCCCGAAAATGAAAATAAACCATTTAGTCATAGTGAACATGTTGAGTTGTGAAATATTGAACATATTTTCTCAAAATTTTACTAAGGAAAAATTGTCAAATTTTTGCTGGGGTAGAATAGGGATGAGAAAATTGTTTTATATATAAATATTAAATTTTATTTTTGGAAATACAAAAACTGCATCAGGTTGGATCACATTTAGATTACTGGGTTAAAAAAGCCTAGGAGGTACTCGTAATTGGACTCGTTGTGAGAGAAGCCCAAAATCCCTTATGTAAGATGAAAGGGGCGACAACCCTAGTAGGAATACTAGGGTGTGCCATCCACTGATCTCCTACTTTAAGGAGGAAGTTATTTTTCTATTTGAAATAAACCACTACAACTCAACAAGGGTTCTATTTTCTTCTCCTATAAATAGATGACACTAGTAGAGCTATTTACACAACTTTGAGAGATTGTTATTCTGTTGAAAAATAAAGAGAATTTATTCTCAACTGTTACATATATTTTTTTCGGAATCACAATTCTACCGGCTTCTATTAAAGAAGAGAGAATTTTCGTTTTCTCCTTAAATGGAGAGAAGTTTTTCTAGTTCTGTGTCTCAATTCAATTGGTTTGAGCCCAGACTCGAAGCAATTTGGGGTACGAGAATAGCAGAAAAATTGTTTGGTTGAAAGCTGGAAAACATCAAGGATCCGCTTATCTGTAAACACAAGTATAATTTCGGTCTAAGGTTTATTACTATATATATCACAAACTAGGTCAGTTTTCAAATTTTAATTTTTTGCTGTGAAATAAAGTCGTTTTCAAATCGGATATTTTCCAACAGTACTAATATGAATGTTGAATAATTACAGGACTTGTAATGAAATATGTAAACTAGTACAAAGTTTCTTAATGATATGTATACGACAACGATGCTCATGTGAACATAGTAAAAGACTAGGATACATATGGCATGTCATTAGAGTTATACACGTAATTGATCAAGGATTTACATGTTGTTATGAGATCTTGCATTTGTTGCAGATTCTCAGGTTATATATATCATTGGTTTAGCCTAGATGGGTAACCTCGATATGACATCAGCTTGTGTGAGCAATTCCATTAAAATGTTAGCTTGTGTTAGCAACCCTGATATATGCCAACTTGTATGAGCAAAATATTCCCATGCATCCGAATCCATTTTACTATAGTTCCCTTGGGAGAAGTTTTTAATCTAATGGAAATGGAAACTTGAAATGTTTTAAAAATGTATTATATATGTATTTAATTTGATATGTGTTATATGAATTCTTGCCTAAGGTTCTTCTGATGCAAATTGACTAACCTATCTGGTTGTATATGATGACATGTATTAGTTGCATCAATGTTTGTCAAGGAAAGCCATATGATTAATAATTTAGCTTAATGAATAGATTAAGGTAAGTAATTTAAATTTCATATGAAATTACTAAGCATTTTATATGCTTACATAGTTGTTTTCCTTTTTCCTTATAGATCGTTACCTTGCTAAACACGTCAAGTTGGACCGTCTTCAATCTCACACTATCCTCATTTCGGTAGCTATTTAGTCATTTTGAGTTAAGAGTTGTGGCATGTATGTAGGTGACTTAATGTGTATCTTAATATGTGAATGTACTTACTTGTGACAAATTTGTTTAAACCATGTTGAATTGGTGTTTTAGTATTGCTTATGGTGTTGGACACATAGGTGCTTCTATGCAAAAGATGTGGTGTTCTATGGATATATGAGTGACATATTTTGAGACATTTGACATAGGTAACGATAGACAATTTGAATAATTTGGTTGGTATGCCCTAATGATATTAAACTGTTTAGGTTTAATTGATTTGTATGTAGAGAATGCCTTTTTAGGAATTTGAATTTGAGTGTTTAAATTTGAATTTGTATGTTTTAGGTACGTTTTGAATCAATTGAAGTTGGTATTTGATGCACAAAAGGATAGGTATGTTAGGAAAATTTGAGATAGGTACCAAACGATTCAATTTTTTACCAAAAATAGACCCCATGTCCTGACGACTAACCTCCCTCATTGCAATGTCGATCGACAATGAGCCACATTGTAACACCTCTTACCCGTGTTCAAATCTGGAACTGGATACATGGTATTACCTAACTTAGCTTGCTTAAACATAACACATCGGGCTATTAAATTTTGCTACAGCTTAGAAACCTTTCATTTAAACTCGTAACCCATTCATTCGGGGCTTACGAGGCCCTAAACATACTTCTGGAAGGTTTCAAGATTAAACCGAGAACTAATATGCGCTTATAAAATTTTTCATCAAAACAGGGGCCACACGCTCGTGTTGCTTAAGGGACACGCCCGTGTTCTTCACCCGTGGTCGACACTAACTTATTTCACACGGACAGACACATGCCTATGTCCCTGGCCCGTGTTCCTCACACTGCCTTGACACGCCCGTCTCCTAACCCGTGTGCCAAAACCTTGGCATTCTGTTTATGATGTCGTCATCTTACTATGGCCATGTGGACAAGGCACACGCCCATGTCCTTAGACCGTTTGTCGAATTAAATTCTTAATTTCAGGTATAGACTTCACATGGCCTGGGCACACGCCCATGTCCTAGGCCGTGCCTCCCATACGGCTGAGACACACAGTCGTGACTCTGCCCGTGTGTTTACTACTAAGTATACTGACTTGCAGTTCTACCATGCAAGGGTACACACGGCTGATCAATACGCCCATAAGGCTGATCGTGTGTCACACACGGCCTAGAGACATGCCCCGTGTGTCTACCCGTATGGACAATTAGATGGCTATCTACCAAGCCATTTGCCACCCTATCAAGTAATCACACTCATACCGAAACATTTCAATATATAAAATGGCCAAATGGTACCTATATGAACTCAAAAGAAACAATACATCCACAAGGGCATACACTTGATGAAATTCATCTTCATTAAACATAAGAATTAGCCAAGTATTGGCCCAACTTTAATGACCATTTACAAAATGAATTGGAACAACCTTAGTAGCCAACACATTTGGCTTACCAATATGACATAACAAAATACTCAAGTCCTATACATGCCATATTCAAAATAAATCTAATTTGGCTATACTAATTTGTGGTCGATAGTGTGATCTCCAATTCCGACGTCCGCGAGTTCTCGAGCTAACTTTGCAATACTACAAGGAAAAAGGGTATTGAAAAGGGGTAAGCATAAAGCTTAGTAAGTTTGCATGGAAATAAATGGAAACAATAAGCTCATAATATAATCCATCCATGGCATTAATTAACCATACACAAGTCATAGGCTTCTTGCCATATTATACATACTCATACTTGCCCTTATTTAGCACATACCATGCCACATATCGTAATTGCTTCTTCGTGAATTACTCACGAGTACCTGCTTTAACTCAATCACTTAACTTTAGTATAATCCTCTTCACTATTTCTAAGTTAACCAATTCATCTCGATAATTCACTAGGGATACTCAAGGATGTATATTCATAAACATTAGCATAACACGAAACCAATGCCACATCCCGGATGTGGTCATACATGGGGTCATTTTTGAGTGTCGATGCCATATCCCGAATATGGTCTTATACGAAATATCTCATTAAGCATCAATGCCATATACTGGATATGGCTTATGCGATTCTCATATTCAATACCGAAGCCATATCCCAGATATGGTCTTATACGGAATGTCAATTTGGTGCCGAGGCCATGTCCCGGACATGGTCTTACATGGGACCTTATTCATCTCATATCTTGATGATAGCATTTTCACACTTATTATAGTCCCACCGGGACTTCAACATCTCAACTTTTATCATCTTTATCATTTAACACTAATATTCAATTTCATAGAATGTCATTATAATATCGACCATTCTCAAACATGCTAGCATAAATATTGAATTATCACATACAAACTTACCTCGATTTCAAAATAAGCTAGATCGTCGATCTAGTCTGAGACTTTATTCTTTCCTCTATCGAGGTGGACTATTGGTTCCTCTTGCTCTATAATAGCAATTTAACTCACTTTAATCATCACATTAATAAAAGTATTTCAAAAAAATCATGCATTGGCAAAATTACCATCTTGCCCTTAGACTTTGGCAAATTGACCATTTTACCCCTAGGCTCGAAAATTAATTCTAATCAAATTTCTACCTTTAATGAGCCTAGGTGAACATTTATTTCTCTTATGGCTATCATCAAAACCCAACATTTCACACATTTACTACAAACTTTATAACCTTTACAACAAGGTCAAATTAGGTGTTTTCATGGCAACACCTTTCACAAAAGTTGTTCATCTAACAACCAAGACTCATTTTCTTTCGTAAAAATGCAGCAAATAACAATGAAAGCTCTCATGGAAAATCTCCAAACCCTTCACCATATTACAAATTAGTCCCCTCATTTGAAAGCTTAAGCTCTAGGGGTTCTAAAAGTACAACTATCTTCAAGACAAAGCATTAAAATCACTTACTTGAATGGAGAAGAGCTTGCTGGAATTTTGAGCTTTAAAAACCCCTATTTTTCTTGAAAATTTAAGTGGAGGAAGATGAAGAGAAAAGATGGATATAATCTTTTCTTTATTTTATTCTATTTATCAATTTAATCCACCTACTACATCAACTTCGACCAATTTTGCCTCCTATTGTCCCCTATGGCTGGCCAACCATATAAAAAAGGGCTAATTGCATTTTAAAGGCCCCCAATTAATATTCTATGGCTATTTGGAACCTTTAGCTTATAAAATAAAACTTTCGCACTTTATGCGATTTAGTCCTTTTTCGCGATTATGCCCAAAATCGCTAAAATTAAAACACCAAAATTTTCATGCATCTATATAACCACACTCTAATTCATGAAATAACATTAAAATAATCTTCTCTAACCTCGAATTAGTAATCCCAAGATCACTGTTCCGACTAGCCCCTAAATCGGGCTGTTACACACATCATGAAGTCGAGTGACCTCAAGTCTTGTCGTGACAAACTGTAACATCCTGATATTAGAGGCTTTGCACTTTATGTCTCTGTGGGTGTGTTGGCATGATTTGTTTATTATTTTGGTGTGCTTGGGGGTCTTAGGAAGGCCCGGGTTCGAGTTGGAGTCTTGGTTAAATTTTAGTTTTAGAGTGCTTTAGGGGGGAAGCTTGTGGGGGTAGGTCTTATATGTATTTGTGTGTGTTTCATGACACAAGAAAGAGTGTGGAAGAGTGGAAAGTGATGCATAGGAGGCAAGGGGGGAAGACGCCACAAGAGAGCAGTAAGGGTGGAGGTTCGAGTCGCGCAGCTTGCATTTTGGGAATTTCTTTTTGGCGCCAGCATGGAGGAGAGGTGGATTCAGCTAGGATTTGGGGTGTGGGAGTTGAATGAGTCAACACATTTGAAATGAAGGGAGGAGAGGAGTTGGAGGAGAAAGAATCGGTCAACAATTTTGAATGGGGAGTGGAGAGTGAAAGGTGGAGGAAGTTGTGGGATTTGGACAGAGGGAGAGAGGTTGGCCGAATTTGGGAAGATGTGTGTGGGTGTGCACGGTTTAGCTTGGTAGGGGGCCGAATCTCCTTTGGTTGCTTTTGGTTTTTTTTCTCTCTTGTGCATATTCGGTCATTTTGAGGGTAGTGCCAGAATGGTTTCCAAATAGGTGTTCGAGTTGGTTCATTTTCATTCCTTTTAATATCTTTTTCTTTCATTTCTTTTGCACTTTTCTTTCAAGTTTGATTCATCTTTCTCTTACCAAAACTGAAACCCCTTACTCCATTTGCTTCTTGTTTCTTCAAAGCCGAATCTCCCTAGCCATCTGCTTCTTGTTTCTTCATAACCGAATCTTCCTAGCTAGTTGCTTCTTATTTCTTAATAGTCAAATTTGTAAGTGTCTTAGCCGAAACTTATTTCCTTTCTTTTATCTTCGTTCTGCTCATCTTTATTTCATATTTCTATGGAAGCCGAAGCCCCTTTTTGCGTCAAGTGTAGGCACCCATTCTATCGATTTTGCTAGTAGCCGATTATAGACCCTCCACTCGTCAATCTCTTGGTTCGGTAAGGAGCCTTATTCTCATTATCTTCTCATTTTCTTTTTTTTCTCTTGGTTTGGTGAAACCGAAATCTTGACTCACTTTTTTGGGCACTGACCGATTGTAGAAGGGTGCAGCACCATCATTTCTTCTTTCTGTGGCCTGCTGTCGAGAGGATCTTGGTAAGTTAAATAGTGGCCGAATATTTTGAAGGGGGTCTTTATTGATCCGGTTGGCCGAAAGGCTACTTCCTTTATTCTGTTTCTAAGAATCGGTTTTAACATGGTGTTTATTTAGGGACTCAATCGGTTTCTTAAGCCAAGTCTGCTAGCATTCGACTTCTGTTGATCAAGGTAGGGGACTTCATCGATTTGAGTACCTATTATCGCTGTTTTCTTTCAATGCCTTAACCCTGTTTCCTGATCAAAATCTTTTCATGGATAAGAATGCCAGTCAAGTAAGGGGGTCGGACTCGTAGTCCTGCCTCTAAGTTCAAGCGGCGTGCAGTGTCAGCCGTTTGGGATTTTCCACCGGGTTGTGGACTAGATTCGAATCTGAATAGGTAGATTGCGGTTGTTCCTTCTTCTGAGAGTGTCGACAGTATTGAGAGTTTAGTTCTCCGTGTTTACAAGTGTGTAATTTCTCACACCCTTTCCTGTTAATTTGTGATAACTACATGCCTTATGTATAAGCCGAAATGACGGTGTTAATACCCTCGTGGGTAAGATTGAAGACACCAGGTAAGTTCCGCTATGTTCTGTCATTAACAAATGTATGCATGTGTGAAATGGTTGACTGTTATGCATTGGAAGCATGTTCATAGCCACATTAGTATGTTAACATGTGCATGGACTTGGGGGTATGGTGTTAAGAGAAGAAGCATGATTCTAAGACTGTCACAGTGGTTTGGTACCACAGTGGGTTGGCCCCACATAATATTATCCAGTGACCATGTCTTAGTGGTTTGGCACCACGAATATTATTGCAGTGACTCGTCCCAGTGGTTCGGTACCACAGTGGGTTGGCCCCACATATTTTCATCAGGGATTGTCACCAATGGTTTGGTACCACAAGTGGGTTGGCCCCACATATTATTATTTGTGACTTTGTCACCAGTGGTTTGGAACCACCAGTGGTTTGATACCACAGTGGTTGGGTGCCATAGATGTTGGGTAGATTCAGGAGGCGTGAAGGATGGGAAAAAAATAGATTGTTTGGGCTGCACTACATACATGATTATCTTGTTGTACAATGTGGGCTTAAGGCCCAGTTTGCGTTATATGGGGATTTACACACTGAGTCTCGGTGACTCACCCCTCTGCTAAATTTTGCAGGTAATCATTAGATCACGGATTCGAAGCCAAGGCGGACTCGAGGTGGCCATGCATAATGCCCTAAGTAGTTTTGTTTCCAATATTTTAAATTTCACTATTAAGTTTGGATTTTGTTGTTGTAGTAAGGCCACTTTAACGTTAATTTGGGTTTCATTATGAAATTGTTATAGCATGTCTAATAAACTATCAAATTGGGAGTTTTTCTAAAATTATAACTTTGAACAAACGATTTTAAAATGGCTAATGAAAGATGGGTATCAAATATCAAATTGATTAAAGTTTTCACTTAAAAACCGCAACATCATCTTCAACCGACAGCTTAAACGGAATTTTCTTAAATTTGATTTTCAACAAATGAACTCGGCTTTGCAAAGCGGTCTAAGCTAAACAAATACTTTGGATTTTCCCTAAAAGTTCAATAATAATACGTAAAGTTTGTTTTTAACTCGTGATTTTAATTAGTTTCCGAATCTTCTTTCCAGTGGCATGCCAGATTCGGTCGTAGCGTTTTGACTGGGTTTGGGGTGTTACACAAGCCATTTGAAAACTTCACGAGGTGGAAGAGGTGACATCACGACGTCAACCATGAACTTTTACAAATTTGCAATTTGGTCCTATTTCATGCTCAGGTTGATAAAAATACATTTCAAAAGCTCGATTTAGACTTGGATTTAATTTTTTTAACATGATTTGAATGTAAATGACATTAAATTGCTTGTGTGAATTATTATTTCTACGTATTTGATTGTAGTTGCTTCGACAACGAGTGCAACATCCTATAGCTCAGACCCGATGACCGGGTCAAGCGAGGGGTTTACACAAAGTGCATCATCAATCTCTTCAAGAGCTTTCACTTTCTTTGTTTTTATTTATGGACCATTATGTTATTTAATTCTTTTTTAAGTTTGAGCATCACTTTTTGTTTCATTAATTTCAAAGTCATTGTATCTATTTTCATTCGACAAAAATTTAGTCATAACCACATCGTTTACATTGGCTAAAGGAAAATGTGCCCAAATTGTAACACCCTATACCCGGCCCAGTCGCCGAGCCAAAATATCAGGATGCCACACCACCGTCTCATGTCATACACAACAACTAAAAGTTCATTCTCAAATGAACGTATTTCATTTTAGTATTTGTTTAGGTTTTAAGTCAATCTTACCCTTAAGCTATCATTGTTACATGCTAAACATACATCAGATAGTCTTATAACATTGGTTTAACATGCATAAGGTCCATTTAGCAAAATCTCAAAACTGATTACGTAGGTATCGATACTAAAATATGGCTATCGATATTTCTCTCAAATGGTATCAATACCGCTTGGAAAATGGTACCAAATCAGCATTCTGTTTCCCGTCTAAAATTCAAAGTCTCAAAAATTATCTATACTTTTTGAAAATTATTGATTATTTTACCCTGAGTATCGATACGAATGATAAGGTATAGAAACCAAATTTCGTTACTAACTTCCTGCACTTTCAAAAACATGGAGGTATTGATATAAAAACCTAAAAATATTGATACCTTTGCTTCAGACATAAAAAATACAATAATTACAAGCATATAATTTGTACCCACTAACGTCTAATCATCATGTATCATTCACTTCATCAAATGGTCACTAAAATGTTTGAAGTAATAGTCCAACACATCATAATCATGACTGAGCAAGAAACCAATAATTCAAACGGAAAGTCCATAAGTCTTGAGCAAAACAACCATGTAAACAACTTAAAAATCATAGCAAAAATCAACATATAGTCTACCACATTGCCTTATTCCTAAACATAACCAAAACAATAACACCTACAAAATAATTGAAATGGACTTGCTTGGAATCACCCCTCGGAACCACACCACTCATACTGAGACGCTACTAATCTGCAATGGTTTTAAAAAGAGTGGGTGAGCTTGATAAGCTCAGTGAATGCCTAGAACATTTCATAAAGAATTAGTAGAACACATACATGGCATAATTAGAATAATCACAACCTTCTCAACATATTACATTTACACATGTACGTTTAATAGTTTATTGGTTAAGTCATTGCATTCACTATCATTATAACATCCTAAAATAGGGCCTAAATGGAACAGTGGTTGCGAAACCATGAATCTGAGATAGAAAAATTTATTTTGATTAATTTTTATGATTTACCGATTGATTGGATGCATGTGTTAGAGTATATATAGAAAATTTTATGAATTTCATGTCTAATTTGCTTATTAGGGCTTAATTGTAAAAGTTGACAAATAAGAGTTCTAGATGCTAAAGGATTAAATTGAAGTGTATATCTAAAGTAGGGGTCCTTAAATGGTAATTAGGCCACTATATTTTCATGAACAAAAATGGACATGCACAGGTAGAAATAACTAAAATTTTAATGAAGGGTATTTTAGTAAAATGTCAAATAAAAGAAATTAAATGGGAAAAAGATGGAAAAAGGTTGTCATCTTCTTCCTTAGGCCGAAACTTCAAGGGAGGAACTCCATAGCTAGGTTTTAAAAGCTTCCAAGCTCCATAGTAAGTCAATCTAAGCCCCGTTTTTCATGTTCTTTACGTTTTTGGAATTCCGGTAACTTGATTTAGCTTTTTCTAGCAATAATTAAACCTAGGGTTCATATTTGGAAAAATACCCATAGGTGAAATGTGTTTATTTTGATGTTTTATGATAGAATATGAAGGCTGAAATTATGTTAAACAACTTTTGCTAAGCGATTTTATGTGAAAACTAGTAAAACAACATAATCGGTAAAAATACCTAATGTTCATAGGTACATGTTAGAGTGAGAAGTTGATGTTGCCATAGAAGGGAAAAATGATTAGCATGTCACAAAATATAAGAAAATAGGATGAAGTTTAATTTTCGAGCTTAGGGGCAAATTCATAATTTTGTGAAAGTTAGGGGGCAAAATGTAATTTTGTCATAATGTGATTTTTGGACTGAATTAAATAGTATAAATATTAAATAAGCTAAATGTGTTATTATAGTTCGAGAAGAACATGGAATCGACCTTGAACGAGGTAAAGGCAAGGTTAAGGACTAAATTGCAAATTTGGCCATATTTTGCACTGAGGTAAGTAGTATGTAAATAATTCATTACTTTTATTCACGTTTTTATAATTCAGCATATTTTATGCATTGTAACTGATTTTTGAATCAAAGTTGACTATTGAAGGAATGAAATAAATTATTAGAAAGCGAAGTACTTCCCGTTTGAACCTTCAAAAAACCAAGAGATACGGACAATATGTAGCTAGGTCACACGAGTGATAAGGGACCTTCACCGTGTGCACAAGAAACCTACGAGATGGCAAAATTTGATATGTAGCTAGGCCACATGGATGATAAGGGACTTTCACCATGTGTGCAAGAAAGCTACGAGTTATGAATAGCTAGGTCGCATGAGTGGTTCCTAGTGTTGGACGCCATGTAGACAAGAAAGCTACAAGATGGCTACGTCACATGAGTGGTACTAAGTGAAGGCCACTATGTGTACAAGACAGCCAAAATTATGTGTACAATCGATCTGGGTCACATGAGTGGTACTAAATGAAGGCCACTATGTGCACAAGAGAGCTTCAATTTCAAAGGTGGGTTGTGTGCGAAGCCACCGTGTATCCGTTATTATTCCGAAGCGTTCAACGGGAAAATCGATTAATTGAAATTATGTGTGAATTTGTAGTAATGAGTGTGGGTATATGCATGTGTAACATATGAGCAATATGCTCGATATGTAATCAGAAATTGGAAAGATTGGTATAGGCAAGTGATGAACACAACTAAAGTGAGAGAGAGCAAAAATTTACAATAGAACTACTTTGGACAGTAGTAGTGATGTGAATTTGAAAAGTCACCAAAAATAGCAGAAATTTAAATATAATTTGGGTGAGATATTTATTTAAAGCTTATTGAGTCTATTTTCATATAAAAGAAACATAGCAAACAAATTATTTGTATATTTTGAGATATTTGAATATTTGTGAGACTGGTTCAGAATGATTATGTGATCCCCTATTCTATTTTAGAAAAATCATTAAAAATTGTAAAAAACTAATTATGAGATATAATTTATATTCCTGAAATCCTGAATGCGTCTAGTTTCAAATGAACCAAACAAGGTCATCTGAATTCTGTACGAGGAGAAAATTGATTCGTAGTGAAGAGAGGTCAGAATAGTCAAATAGTGAAACAGGGGAAATTTTAATGAATAAACTGTACTTATTGGCTAAACTAAAAAACTCTGAAATTTTATGGTAAGAAATATAAATGAGTCTAGTTTCAGGTAAAATTAATGGACCTTAATTTGGGGTTTTGTAGATCTCGATAAAAATAATTTAGTGACTGTGACTCGAATATATAGCATCCTTCGAACTTGAATAAATAGTAAATTTGAATGTAGATATGATTGTGTTATTTTGTAAACATGTTAAATCCATTATTTATTATTTATATACTTACTTACTAAGCTATATGCTTACTCTCTTTTCTTTTCCTTGTCCTATAGTGTCACCAAGCTAGCTTGGGATTTGGTGATCGTCGGAGATCCATCCACACTATCAGCCTTCTTTTGGTATTTTGAAAATAATATTTTGGGAATTATGGCATGTATAGAAGGCTTAATTGTTTTGTTACTTGTAGTCACGAATTAGGCTAAAATACTGGCCTTTAAAAATTTGATGGTTTATTTTGTTTATGGGTATTGATAATGTTCAATATTAGTCAAGTTATATGTTTATGATAATGCTTCAATTGGTCGAATGAGAGTGTGATGACTATGTATGGAAAAGTTTTAATTTATACGGATTTTACATTTTAAATTTTGTGAAATTGCTTGGATCATGTTCGGTAATGCATCGTACCCTCTTCCGGCGACAGACCCGGGTGAGGGGCGTTACAATCATATATACATCGCCATACATACAAACAGATTTATAGACAATTCCCATTGTAGTCACATACCATATAAACACATATCACAATACACCCATATACATATTTTAAGATAATTGGTGATAATTTGACACTTGCGTTATGAAACGTAAAAGTGATTACTATCACTACTCATCAAATACACGAATCTCCGGCACACCACATAGACTCATAAAGTCAAACATGTCCCGTAAGTGAAGCATTAAGCTAACACTCTCCAACACACCAAACATGTCCCATTGAAAAGACCTTAGTTCACATTCCCTTATCTCTCCAAACATGTCCTAGGGCATCAATGCCCAAATCACATATACATATAGGTGAGTACTTACAATCATATGGTATGCCAACTATATCCAATGGTCTCAAATATCACAAGGCCAAAATATTTGTATTTAAACACACATATTACTTACCGATTTCATATTACTTTCACTGCACATTTGCATCATTTGCACAATATTATCACTATCATTTAGCATGTATAACATGCCTACACATATACTCTTTCACAATAGTAATCATGAACATATAACACATATAAAGCATCTCATTTCATTTCAAAATTTCACAATAACATAAGCATATATATCACAAGATAAACATAAGTACAAGAAAGCTTGCACTCGGAATTTAGAGTAGGGGTTTAGGCTACTAATAAATTTCCAATAACACATTGAATTGTGTCCATAAGCAGTTAATCTAAACACTCACTAGTACGCTTTAGTCAAAATGCCGAAAGCATAAACTAGCTTTTCCTAGCTTGTAGATGGTCCTAGCAAATCTGGAAATTCAACACAACAATGCACATAGTAATACATTCAAAAATCAGCTAAGAACTCACCACAAGCAAACAAAAACATAAGCCTAAGCTACGTTCCCATATAACTGAAACCTTTAACATAGCAATCTTTACATTCAAATTTCTCTGTCTATACTCAATTAACATAGCAATCTTTACATTCAAATATCTTTGTCTATACTCAATCTTTTCACCTAAAACCAATCTAATTCATTTTTTAATTCACCTACGACTAATTCTCAACCTTTAAACTACACTAAAGTACTCAATTCATAGTATCGACTTTTTCGACTTTTTATGGTAACTTTTCCAAAAATTCATTAAAACCCAAAAAATCCTTAACGATACTTCAAAATAGGTTTAGAATCCTCTTAATCATATCAAAACCTATTGAGTAACACTTTGAAATAACATTTTTACTTGAAAATGTAAAATTCACCATTAACGACTATTTTTTATTTTTAATCAAAACATGTGATTTAATGGCTAAAACTTCAGTTTCAAAGGCCTAATAACATTAAAAACTAATAGGTACATGATTGATTACCTTTGATGGAAGAAAAACAAACTCTTATCAAAAACATAGAATACCAACATGCGAAGAGGATGATGAAATCTATGAAATTTTAGAGTGTTTTCTTGGAGATTTATGAAGGTTTAATGCTTTGGGAATTATGGAAATCAAAGTAATGTAGTTTGAAAATCAAAAATCAATTGGGAGAGACTTCAGAGAGTGAGGAACGACAAATCAAGGGGTGGAGAATAGCTATCCTAAAACAAAACTGGGAATGATGGGTTTATTAGTGATTGGCTGTTTAACGTCACAGCAATAATGTGCAAGTGTACACTGTCGATGCAAGTATATTAGACAGATGTGAGTCTGTTGGATATCAATCCCACAGGGATGGTTGTCTTTTGTCTACTAATGCATGTGCAATAACTAGATAGAAACGAGATAAATTGTGAGGATATTTGTCGAAAAAATAACCTGAAAACAATAAAATAAAATATGATAATGATAAACTGGGATCCCAAACATGAATCTTTAGCAGAATACTAAGTGCTCACAAGGTATAAAAGGATAGGTGATTGTCAAGGCAATAAATTTCAATGTATATCTTACCAAGTGTCACTCCTCTATTTAATCAGAGATGTAAACATGCACATTAACCCCACCTTCCGATGATGGCAACATGGCACTATTAAGAACAAGTGGTCTAAATTCCTTTAATCCTCACTCAACTTCTTTGTAATGCTTGTTGGCTCTAACTGTCACTGCACTTTCCAATGTCAGTGACTGCAATAACACCTCCGTGTTAAGAAACATTCAAACCACAAGATTAAACAATAAAAGCAAGATTGAATAAGATAACTTTTAACCAAGAATTCATGTGTACTTCTATAAAAACAGAAAACAGAGAGTAATCACCAGCATTTAAAAAGAAATAAGAAAGAATCAATGTAACAGCCTGTTTTTAGTCAAATCAAAATAGTGGTTTCAAGACCACAAATCTGAAGTTGAAATATTTATTTTATTATTAAATTATGGTCTACAACATGATAATATGTTTGTTTGAAATTTTTGTTAAGAAATTTTATCGTTTAATTACTCAATTTGATTAAAAGGACTAAATCGCATAAAGTGTAAAACTTATGTTCTATTAGCTAAAGGTATTAAATAGCTATGAAATTAAATAGTGGAGATCCTTCTGTAGTTAACCTATTTTTTTTATGAGTGGACAAGTATGGCAATTAATTAGGTGAATTAATGGTTTATTATTAAGGTTAATTTGGTAATTGGTAAATATATGTTAATTAAATAAAACAAACAAAATTTTAATGCTTCCATCTTCTTCATTTGCCGAAATTGAAGAAAAAAGAACACCATTTTAGTGCTTGAAGCATTCGGTCACTTGCTAGCCCAATTGTAAGTTCGTTTTTGTCCCATCTTTAATTATTTTTATGTTTTTGAGATCGTTGCAGCTTAGTCCAGCTAGCCTAGGGACTATTGTGCAAAACTGTTAAAGATTTAGGATGTTTCCATTGATGAATAAGCATGTATTTTAATTATTGATGATAGATTATGAATGTTTAATGATAGTTATACAAGTTAAGTGCTTTTTAGTGAAAATGCAAATTAGGGATTAAATTGTAAAATGTGGAAATTTTGTGGTTAAAATGTGAAATAAATGAAAAATATGGGCTGCTAAGGACCTAATTGAAATTTGGATAGCATGGGTTTGGGTGGAATTGCATGAATTTGTAATTTTATGAAATAAGGACTAAATTATAAAATGTGAAACATTAGAGGAAAATGTGTAAAAGTTCCTTAATGTGAATTTTGGACTAAATTGAATAGAGAAATAATTAAATAAGTTGATTTTGATTACATATAGATCAAGAAAAGTGAAATCCGGATCTAGATTAGGGGAAAAACAAAGTACTTGACTAATCGACCTATTTCGTCGTTTTAGCGTCTGAGGTAAGTTTGTATGTAATAAGTTTCATTATAAATGTATTTTAAATGCTTTAATATTGCATAAAATTTGAATACGAAACTATGGACATGTTCGACAATGATTCGAAGACGATTCGGCATTGGAAATCCCAGTTGAACCTTAGGAATAGACTAGGATACGAATGACATGTCATTAGGGCTTATTATGATTATGTGATCCAGGTGCTGGTCCTATACGTCCTCTCAGTGGCTAAGTATACCGACATGTGTTGCAGTTACTTGACAGCTTGTGTGAGCAGGCCCGTTGATAGCTCGAGAGTGACCATATATGTGATATGAGGTTAAGATACCATTGGCTATGTATGTGGCAATTCGGTGCGAGTTTCCTGAGTATTCGATACTATTCCAAATGGTTCAACGGGTAAATGAAAGATGTGGTTGAGTATGAGATTGATACGAGATGGTACAAGTATGTACATGAACCGTATAAGCTTTAAATCGAAGAAATTGTGAAGTTTACATATAATCTTTTTATTAAATATGTGAATGGTTTGTTAGATAATATGAGCTACATATTGATATATTCAATTTGTTGAATTGTGTATTTATGATTACATTGATTTTATTTCATATGAGCTTACTAAGCTATAATGCTTACTTTGTTTATTTTACCGTGTTTTATATTGATTTGAAAGCTAGCTCGGATTCGGGGATCATCGGAGACTTCCTCACATTATCCTACTATCACTTTGGTACTTTTGAGCTTATGTTTTGGTTATATGGCATGTAAAGGGTTTTGGTTATTTTGGTTATGACTTGATAATGATTTTAGTCATTTGAAATGGCTTGTAAATGTTAAATGTTTTGGTTTGTATATAGCCACGAGAGTTGGCTTATTTTGGTTGATATGGTTATGTATATATTTATGTGCATATGGCTTGGTTATGTGATTATTTATGTTATGCTTGTTGATATTTGGCCATTAGGAGTACCAAATGGTTGAGAATTATGTTTGGTATGTTATGAGATTAAGTTAGATTATGCATATTTGGAAGCGTATAATTAGTTGAATTGTATATGTGATTTTGGTATAAATGGTATAGTCTATTTTGTGACATGTGTGTATTGAGAAAGTTGGTATAGAATATGCATGAATTAGGCTTGAATTGGTTGGTTTAAATGCAAAATTATGCTATGTTTTGGCGCCAATTGGGTTCATGTATATGTGCACAAGTTTGGGTGGCAAAATGGCTTGGTAAATAGCCTATTTTTGTCCACACGGGTAGAGACACGGATGTGTGTCTCAACCGTGTGTCACACACGGTTTTGTTACACAGTCGTGTGTCCCTTGGTGTTGAAATAGAAACCAAGTCAGTATAATCCACACGGCCTAGCACACGGGCATGTGATTTGTAACATCCTAAAATTGTGGGGCTATGCATTTAATGTGTGGTTATGTTTAATGTGAGTGTTAGGGGTCCAGAATGGGCTCAGGGTTAGGCAGAGGCCTTAATTGAATTTTCTGTTTGGACACTCTAGTGGAAAGCCTGGTAAGATAGGGCTTAAAAGATGTTATCTTGTTTTAAAATACAAATGGGCTTGTGGCCCAGTGGCAAAGTGGCGCCACTTAAAAGTAGGGAAGTGGCGTCAACTGACGAGGCCCAAATTCAAGTTGCATGAAGCCCAACTATTTTAATTAAAATTGGCATTAGGGTTTTATTCTCCCATTCTCTTCTTTATTTTCGGCATTTAGGGTTTTCATCTTCTCTCTTTTCCTCTTTTTTCTGAATAAGAGCCGAAAACTCCCTTAAGCATTCTTTCTTTTCACATTTGTTTGCCATAGCCGAATCTGCCCTAGCCTTGCCGAAATTCTTCTTTTTCCTATACCGTTCCTATCACTTCTTTACATTTGATGTTACTCTTTTCTCTCAATCATCTCCTTCTCAAAAGCCGAAACTTTATAGATATCTTGAGATCATCTTTTCTTTTTGACCTTCTCAAAAGCCGAAACTTCATAGATCTCTTGAGATCATCTTTTCTTTTTGACCTTCTCAAAAGCTGAAACTTTATCGATCTCTTGAGATCATCTTTTCTTTTTGATCTTCTCAAAAGTCGAAATCTTCTAGGAGTTGTCGAATTCTCTGTAAAGGTAGGTGCTGATTTCTTTTGATCTATTCTTTTTTCTCTTTCAGTTTTTAGAAGTCAAAGCCGAAAGGCTAATGGATTGTTGGTTTCTTGTGTTTATGTGTTGGGCGACATTCGGGAATTGAAGTAGATCGCTTAGATTTGAAAGCCGGAACCGCTAGTCTCTAAACCTCATATCTCTCTTTTCGGGATTTCAAGGTAAGGGGTTCTCTTTAGATTCTCGTTAGATTCGCTATCGTAATTATGATCTTAACCATATGATATGATGGTAGCAACTGATAAGGTCTTTTAATGGAATCAAATGTCGATCAGGCGAAGGAGGGGATTGGATCTGTAAACCCAATCCCTAAGTTTAAGAAACGAGCAGTGTCAGCAGTTCGGGATTGGCCACCGAGTTGTGGACCGGCTTCAGAACAAAACCTTAGACAGTTAGCAGTCGTATCGGCTTCTGATAGTGTCGACATAGAAAGTCTCGTCTTGTCTGTAATCAAGGGTGTAGATCTCTAACACACTAATTAATCTGTACTAAATATATGTTATGGGCTAAAAGCCGGAAAAAGGCTGTATAGTAATCTGTACTAAATATATGTTATAGGCTAAAAGTCAGAAAAAGGCTGTATAGATAGTCGGATTACCCAAAAAGGGTAGGCAAGGGATGCCAGGTACGTAATCATAGAAACTTCTCTATGTGTATCGATGTTCGTGATAGACTGTGAACTTTTAGGTAGTATATTGTTTTGGTTCTGCATGTATGTATGCATGGGATGGGGTTGATATGATGAAGGGGAAGAGCATGTTAATAGGTCACTTGGTGATCGGTGGTTAAACCACGAATTATAAAATTAGGTCACAATAGTGATCGATGGCTAAGCCACGTTAAATTCATTCCTGATTGCTAGGAATAGGCAGCATGACTGTCGATATGGTGTGTAGCGGTTGGTGGGTTGATTGTAGAAATCCCCGAGGTGTGATGGCTGGCACGGGCTGGTGTGTAGAGGATGGAGTATTAGGTTTGGGTTGGGCCATGTTGCATGTAAATATTTTGTTGCCATTGTGTATGGGCTAAGGCCCAAAATGTGTTTGTGGGCCTCAAGCCTTTGATGTGTTTTCGAGATTTGCACACTGAGTCTTGGTGACTCACCCTTTTATTTTTCCTGACTTTTCAGATGAGCAGTAGATCGTGGACATGGGAGCCGAGGCGGACTCGAGGGGCCATCAAGTGTTTTATTTTCATAAGTTATTTCTAGTTTTTTTCTTTAAGTTTAAATTTGGGATTATTTATGTAATAAAGCCTCTGTAGCTTAGGTTATCGATTTATATGTGTTTATGAGTATACTTTAAATTTTATTTACAAATACTTACTTATTATAAGTAATGAAATGGGAATTTCAAACACGCTTAACATAACGAAATGTTTTTGGAAAGAAAACCTAAGGTATTGAATAATTGATTAATCAAACCAAGATTTTCCAAACCAACAAAGTTAAGTTTTCAAATAACACGACATCGAAGAATTTTCAAAAGGGATACGTGCCCTCTTAAAAGCAAATACGGAACTATGTTCTTAACATTAAACCCGTAACATGCCAGATCTGGTCGTAGCGTTTGGGCCAGGTTTGGGGTGTTACATTTTGGTATCAGAGCCCAGTTCAAAACTCAGGCTGTGAAATGGGTATAGTAGTGTTTTGAAAGTTGATGTGAATTTGGGAAAAATGCTTTGCGGTTGAGATATGGCCTTCGAGTCTACCGGCACCCGATCCATGCAGGTAAGTATTCTAACTCTTGATGTGATATGCATGTTGGGATGATGGGCATGATGGACGTAGACTAGTATGTTAGACATTGATGGACTTTAGGCTTAGTTTAAACAACTCTTTAAATTCATAAAACTTAATCTATCTAAACAAACCCGTGAACAAATCGCTGGGTTAGGGTGTGGCAACAGGCATACGCATGTCTAGGATTGGATTCAGGAAGAGCTTGGTACGTAAGTGGTCCTAGTGACCCACCTCCTCTTCGCTGGAATCCTACCTGGTGCGTAGTGACTGTTCACCTTCGCCACGAGGACTTGTTTACGGGTCAAAATCTATAATTAAAACCCGAAAGGGACCAGCCACCCTATTTCGCAGAATTACCAAAATATCCCCAAGTTTTGTAAAATTTGCGAAATACCCTGGATTTGTGAAAATTTCCCAGAATACCCTGGATTTGTAAAATTACCAAAATTTGTGAAATTACTGAAACACCCCCGGTTGGCAAAATCACCAAAATACCTATGTTTTGCAAATTTACCCGAAAACCCCTAGATTTACGAAAGTAACCCGGTTTGCAAAATTAAATTTTCCAAAATACCCCTGCTTTACTAAAAAATAACCACATCAAAATATCTCTATTTCGAAGAAAAAAAACACCAAGATACCCTATTTTGAGGAAATTACAAAATACCCTGTAGGACAAAACTACGGAAATACCCCTGGGTAGAGAAATGATGAAAAAACCCTTATGCGATGAATGGGAGTGCATGGATGCTACTTGTATGTTGATGTATGATGGTTGATGTATGTGGTTCCTAGAAATATGAGATACAAACTTGAGACTGAAACTCGTAGATATAATGTAGAATTCGAAAGAACTAATCTTAAACTACTGTTCATAAGATTGTTCGTGGTTAATCAGTGAAAGAAATTAATAATTCATAAAATTTCTAATCAGATAAACGCGAATCGGTAGAATGAGTATAAGGGGTCGTGGACGTCCGTCGCATGGCCGCGGTAGGGGTAGGATGGCCGCGTCGGAACCAGTAGGATCTGGCCACGGGTCAAGAAACGAGATGCCAGCTGCGGAGGCTGAATTTTAGGATCAAACGACCAGAGATGATGCGGTATCTTAGGCGATGTTAAGGGTTTTAGAGAGGGTTGCTGGGGCAGGCATGGGCATAGGAGCCCGGAAATCTGTTTCAGAACGACTTAGAGCTAATGGGGCAGAAGTGTTTAGAGGAATTTCTAGTATAGCCCCGAGTACAGCTGAGTACTGGTTGGAGGCGGTTGAGCGTATAATGGACGATCTGGATTTCACGGAGGAGGAAAAACTGAAAGGGGTTGTATCACTCCTGCGGGACGAGGCTTACCAATGGTGGCTTACGGTTAAGGATGGTACGGTGGCTGACCATATCACCTGGGATTTCTTCAAAATGGCATTCCAGAGTAAATACATTGGGACTAGTTATGTGGATGCGCAGCGTAGAGCGTTTTTTAACCTAGTTCAGGGAAGTAGGTCGGTGGCTGCGTATGAAGCGGAATTCTTATGTCTTAGCCGTTATGCCCGAGGGATGGTGGCCATAAACCATGAACGTTGTGTTCGATTTGAGGATGGTCTGAGGGACAAACTGCGTGTATTGATAGCACCACAGCGGAAGAGGGAATTTGCTGTGCTTGTGGAAAAAGCTAAGATAGCTGAGGAGGTAAAGTGGACGGAGAAACTGAATCGGGATAGAGATAGGGGTGGAAGTAAGAGGAATTTTTAATCGTCAGGGGCAGTTGGGCAAACTCAGAAAAGACCTAGGTCAGGCGGGCCGAAACAGGATGAGAGACCTGCTGCTGCTAGTCAGACACAGAAGTGTGCTCGATGTGGTAAATTCCATGAAGGTGAGTGTTGGGCAGGCAGTGGGAAGTGCTTTAGGTGTGGATCTACGGTCCACCAAGTTAGAAACTGTCCATAGCAACAGGGCAGTGAAGGGCCTACAGGTCAAGAGAATGCACCGCCGGGAAAAGGAGGTCAACAACCACCAAGGGGCCGTGGTCAAGTCAATGGTGGCAATGGCACAGGACATGGTCGTGGAGGTGCAGGTTATGCTGAGGCGAGGCAGCCAGCTTTGGTCTATGCAGCACGTCGCCAAAGGGACGAGGACGCTCTAGATGCGAATATCGGTACGTACTCTACCATAGTATACTAAGTGTTTCTTTTGGCTTTAGAATTAGAGTGTGCAGCGAAAGCATAGTGGTGAGACTGGGGTAGTACGATTAATAGTTAGTTGGAAGTTTTGAGGATGAAATTTCTTTAAGGGGGTAGAACTGTAACATTCTGAAATTGTGGGGCTATGCATTTAATGTGTGGTTATGTTTAATGTGAGTGTTAGGGGTCCAGAATGGGATCAGGGTTGGGCAAAGGCCTTAATCGAATTTTCTGTTTGGACACTCTAGGGGAAAGCCTGGTAAGATAGGGCTTAAAAGATGTTATCTGTGTTTTAAAATACAAATGGGCTTGTGGCCCAGTGGCAAAGTGGTGCCACTTAAAAGCAGGGAAGTGGCGTCAACTGAGGAGGCCCAAATCAAGTTGCATGAAGCCCAACTATTTTAATTAAAATTGGCATTAGGGTTTTATTCTCCCATTCTCTTCTTTATTTTCAGCATTTAGGGTTTTCATCTTCTCTCTTTTCCTCCTTTTCTGAATAAGAGCCGAAAACTCCCTTAAGCATTCTTTCTTTTCACATTTGTCTGCCATAGCCGAATCTGCCCTAGCCTTGCCAACATTTTTCTTTTTCTATACCGTTCCTAACACTTCTTTACGTTTGATATTACTTTTTTCTCTCAATCATCTCCTTCTCAAAAGCCGAAACTTTATAGATCTCTTGAGATCATCTTTTCTTTTTGACCTTCTCAAAAGCCGAAACTTCATAGATCTCTTGAGATCATCTTTTCTTTTTGACCTTCTCAAAAGCCAAAACTTTATAGATCTCTTGAGATCATCTTTTCTTTTTGATCTTCTCAAAAGCCTAAATCTTCTAGGAGTTCCGAATTCTTTGTAAAGGTAGGTGTCGATTTCTTCTGATCTATTCTTTTTCTCTTTCGGTTTTTAGAAGACAAAGCCGAAAGGCTAATGGATTGCTGGTTTCTTGTGTTTACGTGTTGGGTGACATTTAGAATTGAAGTAGATCGCTTAGATCTAAAAGTCGGAACCGCTATTCTCTAAACCTCATATCTCTCTTTTCGGGATTTCAAGGTAAGGGGTTCTTTTTAGATTCTCGTTAGATTCGCTATCGTAATTGTGATCTTAACCATATGATATGATGGTAGCAACTGATAAGGTCTTTTAATAGAATCAAATGTCGATCAAACGAAGGAGGGGATTGGATCTGTAAACCCAATCCCTAAGTTTAAGAAACGAGCAGTGTCAATAGTTCGAGATTGGCCACCGGGTTGTGGACCGGCTTCAGAACAAAACCTTAGACAGTTAGCAGTCATATCGGCTTCTGATAGTGTCGACATAGAAAGTCTCGTCTTGTCTGTAATCAGGTGTGTAGATCTCTAACACACTAATTAATCTGTACTAAATATATGTTATGGGCTAAAAGCCAGAAAAAGGCTATATAGTAATATGTACTAAATATATGTTATGGGCTAAAAGCCGAAAAAAGGCTGTATAGACAGTCGAATTACCCAAAAAGGGTAGGCAAGGGATGCCAGGTACGTAATCATAGAAACTTCTCTATGTGTATCGATGTATGTGATAGACTGTGAACTTTTAGGTAGTATATTGTTTTGATTCTGCATGTATGTATGCATGGGATTGGGTTGATATGATGAAGGGGAAGAGCATGTTAATAGGTCACTTGGTGATCGGTGGTTAAACCACGAATTATAAAGTTAGGTCACAATAGTGATCGGTGGCTAAGCCACGTTAAATTCATTCCTGATTGCTAGGAATAGGCAGCATGACTGTCGATATGGTGTGTAGCGGTTGGTGGGTTGATTGTAGAAATCCCCGAGGTGTAATGGTCGGTACGGGCTGGTGTGTAGAGGATGGAGTATTAGGTTTGGGTTGGGCCATGTTGCATGTAAATATTTTGTTGCCATTGTGTATGGGCTAAGGCCCATAATGTGTTTGTGGGCCTCAAACCTTTGATGTGTTTTCGGGATTTGCACACTGAGTCTTGGTGACTCACCCTTTTATTTTTCCTGACTTTTCAGATGAGCAGTAGATCGTGGACATGGGAGCCGAGGCGGACTCGAGTGGCCATCAAGTCTTTTATTTTCATAAGTTATTTCCGGTTTTTTTCTTTAAGTTTAAATTTGGGATTATTTATGTAATAAGGCCTCTGTAGCTTAGGTTATCGATTTATATGTGTTTATGAGTATACTTTAAATTTTATTTTCAAATACTTACTTACTATAAGTAATGAAATGGGAATTTCAAACACGCTTAACATAACGAAATGTTTTTGGAAAGAAAACCTAAGGTATTGAATATTTGATTAATCAGACCAAGATTTTCCAAACCAACAAAGTTAAGTTTTCAAATAACACATCGAAGAATTTTCAAAAGGGATACGTGCCCTCTTAAAAGCAAATACGGAACTATGTTCTTAACATTAAACCTGTAACATGCCAGATCTGGTCGTAGCGTTTGGGCCGGGTTTGGGGTGTTACATTTTGGTATCAGAGCCCGGTTCAAAACTCGGGCTGTGAAATGGGTATAGTAGTGTTTTGTAAAGTTGATGTGAATTTGGGAAAAATACTTTGCGATTGAGATATGGCCTTCGAGTCTACCGGCACCCGATCCACGTAGGTAAGTATTCTAACTCCTGATGTGATATGCATGTTGGGATGATGGGCTTGATGGACGTAGACTAGTATGTTAGACATTGATGGACTTTAGGCTTAGTTTAAACAACTCTTTAAATTCATAAAACTTAATCTATCCAAACAAACCCGTGAACAAATCGCTGGGTTAGGGTGTGGCAACAGGCATACGCATGTCTAGGATTGGATTCAGGAAGAGCTTGGTACGTAAGTGGTCCTAGTGACCCACCTCATCTTCGCTGGAATCCTACCTGGTGCGTAGTGACTGTTCACCTTAGCCACGAGGACTTGTTGACGGGCCAAAATCTATAATTAAAACCTGAAAGGGACTAGCCACCCTATTTCACAGAATTACCAAAATACCCCCAAGTTTTGTAAAATTTCTGAAATACCCTGGATTTGTGAAAATTTCCCAGAATACCCTGGATCTGTAAAATTACCAAAATTTGTGAAATTACTGAAACACCCCCTGTTGGCAAAATCACCAAAATACCTATGTCTTGCAAATTTACCCGAAAACCCCTAGATTTACGAAAGTAACCCGGTTTGCAAAATTAAATTTTCCAAAATACCCCTGCTTTATAAAAAAATAACCACATCAAAATATCTCTATTTCGAAGAAAAAAAACACCAAGATACCCCATTTTGAGGAAATTACAAAATACCCTGTAGGACAGAACTACGAAAATACCCCTGGGTAGAGAAATGATGAAAAAACCCTTATGCAATGAATGGGAGTGCATGGATGCTACTTGTATGTTGATGTATGATGGTTGATGTATGTGGTTCCTAGAAGTAGGAGATACAAACTTGAGACTAAAACTCATAGATATAATGTAGAATTCGAAAGAACTACTCTTAAACTACTGTTCATAAGATTGTTCGTGGTTAATCAGTGAAAGAAATTAATAATTCATAAAATTTCTAATCAGATAAACGCGAATCGATGGAATGAGTACAAGGGGTCGTGGACGTCCGTCGTGTGGCCGCGATGGGGCTAGGATGGCCGTGTCAGAACTAGTAGGATCTGGCCACGGGTCAGGAAATGAGATGCCAGCTGCGGAGGCCGAATTTCAGGATCAAACAGCCAGAGATGATGCGGTATCTCGGGCGATGTTAAGGGTTTTAGAGAGGGTTGCTGGGGCAGACATGGGCACAGGAGCCCGAAAATCTGTGTCAGAACGACTTAGAGCTAATGGGGCTGAAGTGTTTAGAGGAATTTCTGGTATAGCCCCGAGTACAGCTGAGTATTGGTTGGAGGCGGTTGAGCGTATAATGGACAATCTGGATTTCACGGATGAGAAAAAACTGAAAGGGGTTGTATCACTCCTGCGGGACGAGGCTTACCAATGGTGGCTTACGGTTAAGGATGGTACGGTGGTTGACTGTATCACCTGGGATTTCTTCAAAACGGCATTCCAGAGTAAATACATTGGGACTAGTTATGTGGATGCGCAGCGTAGAGCGTTTTTTAACCTAGTTCAGGGAAGTAGGTCGGTGGCTGCGTATGAAGCGGAATTCTTACACCTTAGCCGTTATGCCCGAAGGATGGTGGCCACAGACCATGAACGTTGTTTTCAATTTAAGGATGGTCTGGGGGACGAACTGCATGTATTGATAGCACCACAGCGAGAGAGGGAATTTGTTGTGCTTGTGGAAAAAGCTAAGATAGCTGAGGAGGTAAAGCGGACGGAGAAACTGAATCGGGATAGAGATAGGGGTGGAAGTAAGAGGAATTTTGAATCGTCAAGGGCAGTTGGGCAAACTCAGAAAAGGCCTAGGTCAGACGGGCCGAAACGGGATGAGAGACCTGCTGCTAGTCAGACACAGAAGTGTGCTCGATGTGGTAAATTCCATGAAGGTGAGTGTCGGACGGCCAGTGGGAAGTGCTTTAGGTGTGGATCTACGGACCACCAAGTTAGAAACTATCCACAGCAGCAGGGCAGTGAAGGGCCCATAGGTCAAGAGAATGCACTGCCTGGAAGAGGAGGTCAACAACCACCAAGGGGTCGTGGTCAAGTCAATGGTGGAAATGGCACAGGACATGGTCGTGGAGGTGCAGGTTATGCTGAGGCGAGGCAGCCAGCTTTGGTCTATGCAGCACGTCGCCAAGGGGACGAGGACGCTCTAGATGCGAATACCGGTGCGTACTCTACCATAGTATACTAAGTGTTTCTTCTGGCTTTAGAATTAGAGTGCGCAACGAAAGCATAGTGGTGAGACTGGGGTAGTACGATTAATAGTTAGTTGGAAATTTCGAGGACGAAATTTCTTTATGGGGGTAGAACTGTAACATCCTGAAATTGTGGGGCTATACATTTAATGTGTGGTTATGTTTAATGCGAGTGTTAGGGGTCTAGAATGGGCTCAGGGTTGGGCAGAGGCCTTAATCGAATTTTCTGTTTGGACACTCTAGTGGAAAGTCTGGTAAGATAGGGCTTAAAAGATGTTATCTGTGTTTTAAAATACAAATGGGCTTGTGGCCCAGTGGCAAAGTGGTGCCACTTAAAAGCAGGGAAGTGGCTTCAATTGAGAAGGCCCAAATTCAAGTTGCATGAAGCCCAACTATTTTACTTAAAATTGGCATTAGGGTTTTATTCTCCCATGCTCTTCTTTATTTTCGGCATTTAGGGTTTTCATCTTCTCTCTTTTCCTCCTTTTCTGAATAAGAGCCGAAAACTCCCTTAAGCATTCTTTCTTTTCACATTTGTCTGCAATAGCCGAATCTGCCCTAGCCTTGCCGACATTCTTCTTTTTCCTATACCGTTCCTATCACTTCTTTATGTTTGATATTACTCTTTTCTCTCAATCATCTCCTTCTCAAAAGCCGAAACTTTATAGATCTCTTGAGATCATCTTTTCTTTTTGACCTTCTCAAAAGCCGAAACTTCATAGATCTCTTGAGATCATATTTTCTTTTTGACCTTCTCAAAAGCTAAAACTTTATAGATCTCTTGAGATCATCTTTTCTTTTTGATTTTCTCAAAAGCCGAAATCTTCTAGGAGTTGTCGAATTCTCTGTAAAGGTAGGTGCCGATTTCTTCTGATCTATTCTTTTTCTCTTTCGATTTTTTGAAGACAAAGCTGAAAGGCTAATGGATTGTTGGTTTCTTGTGTTTACGTGTTGGGCGACATTCGAGAATTGAAGTAGATCGCTTAGATCTAAAAGCTGGAACCGCTAGTCTCTAAACCTAATATCTCTCTTTTCGGGATTTCAAGGTAAGGGGTTCTCTTTAGATTCTCGTTAGATTCGCTATCGTAATTGTGATCTTAACCATATGATATGATGGTAGCAACTGATAAGGTCTTTTAATTGAATCAAATGTCGATCAGGCGAAGGAGGGGATTGGATCTGTAAACCCAATCCCTAAGTTTAAGAAACGAGCAGTGTCAGCAGTTCGGGATTGGCCACCGGGTTGTGGATCGGCTTCAGAACAAAACCTTAGACAGTTAGCAGTCGTATCGGCTTCTGATAGTGTCGACATAGAAAGTCTCGTCTTGTCTGTAATCAGGTGTATAGATCTCTAACACACTAATTAATCTGTACTAAATATATGTTATGGGCTAAAAGCCGGAAAAAGGCTGTATAGTAATCTGTACTAAATATATGTTATGGGCTAAAAGCTAGAAAAAGGTTGTATAGTAATCTGTACTAAATATATGTTATGGGCTAAAAGCTGGAAAAAGGCTGTATAGACAGTCGGATTACCCAAAAAGGGTAGGCAAGGGATGCCAGGTACGTAATCATAGAAACTTCTCTATGTGTATCGATGTATGTGATAGACTGTGAACTTTTAGGTAGTATATTGTTTTGATTCTGCATGTATGTATGCATGGGATTGGGTTGATATGATGAAGGGGAAGAGCATGTTAACAGGTCACTTGGTGATCGGTGGTTAAACCACGAATTATAAAGTTAGGTCACAATAGTGATCGGTGGCTAAGCCACGTTAAATTCATTCCTGATTGCTAGGAATAGGCAGCATGGCTGTCGATATGGTGTGTAGCGGTTGGTGGGTTGATTGTAGAAATCCCCGAGGTGTGATGGCTGGTACGGGCTGGTGTGTAGAGGATGGACTATTAGGTTTGGGTTGGGCCATGTTACATGTAAATATTTTGTTGCCATTGTGTATGGGCTAAGGCCCATAATGTGTTTGTGGGCCTCAAGCCTTTGATGCGTTTTCGGGATTTGCACACTGAGTCTTGGTGACTCACCCTTTTATTTTTCCTGACTTTTCAGATGAGCAGTAGATCGTGGACATGGGAGCCGAGGCGGACTCGAGTGGCCATCAAGTCTTTTATTTTCATAAGTTATTTTCGGTTTTTTTCCTTTAAGTTTAAATTTGGGATTATTTGTGTAATAAGGCCTATGTTGTAAGAGTATGCCCAAAGATCAATCATGAGATGGTTGTAATAACATACTTAATTTACCATGTTTATTAATATAAAGCGTTGTCATTATTATTTCAGTTTTTCTTTCTGTGTGTATAGATAAACTGTTTTATAATAATGTCCTGAGAATAATATGATTATTCTTAAAAGATCCTTAGTCGAGTATTATTGTTGACTAGGACAATAATAATGCATTAAGACTAACATGTAGTTGATTGATGATAAAGAGTTGTCATTGGTATGGAGTGTCAAAATCAATGCATGAATATGTGTGTTAGAGAACAACATATTGGATTGACCCGCTATGAGTATGTTTCTTGGATTATTATGTAATTGTCACAACATTACTCATAGTGATTAATATGTATATGATCCTCAGACTTGAGATCATTATTATCCCAGCATCGTGAGTTGTATATTTTGATACAGTCAAACGTACACCGTAACAGGTTGTTCTATAAAGGCTGATGTTGGATATACCACAATCTATGTAGAGGGATATGGTTGAACAATAAAGGATAAGTCCCTCCTACATAATAGGAGTAATATCTTAGGCCACTTGATTGAGTGAGACTAGAAATGCATGGCCATGCTCAAATAAGTTGATATGAGATGTCATACTAATTTGTATATCATAGTCTACTCAAGATATCATGAAACATGGGATGGACTATGCAAGTGTGACTATCCCATGACTTGTATCCGTTCCAGAGGTAAAGGACTTAAGGATTAATGCATGAAAGATTAATCACGAAAGGTTATGTCGAATCATGACTTCTTGTAACTTAGGTAGCAATGATGCATTGCTAGATGCCACTCATTGTCTGTGACAATAGAATCGTTCTAGTATTACTGCTAACGTTGCAAGAACCTACAGGGTCACACCCTATGGTTGAAATGAACGGAATAAAATATAGTTGGTATTGTGCTTGGTTGTCACAAAAATTAAATTAATTAAAGAATTAATTTAATTGGGCAATCAAATATTGAACATATTATATGTACAAGGATGTTGTACACATAATGATAACATAATTTTATTAATATATGAATTTGATTCATATATAAATTTAAATAAATATAGTTTACCGGAATCCTTACTATAATTAATGTAATTATAATTTTCGGTTAAAAACTTTATTGTATTTATTTAATCTTGTAATACATTCAAGAGATACCAATTATAAAAGGCCCAATTAAGAGGATACCCATTATAAAAGGTATTAAAAGGAGACAAAACTCAACAGAAAACCCTAAGTGATTGCTTGTTAGGTCTAGCAGCCGTCAAGCAAATAAGCCTCCAAAATAGTTTTGGAGATTTCTTCCGTTCATAGTCAAACCGGGTGGATTACGTAGAGGCTGACATCGAAAAGATTGAGGCTTGATTCGACAGTAGATCAAAACTCTTGTTGCCAAGGCGTCGCTGTCTACTCAGATTGAAGTTTTGGTAATTTCGAAACCTTTATTTCACCCCGATTCGTTCCTCACACATGGATCCATGATTTGGATCACCGGATCTAATTTTATTCTGCTGCGCCATGGGGTACCGGCGTTCCAACAGTGGTATCAGAGCCACTTGTGTGATACGAACTCGGGTTTAAATACTTGGGTGATGCAATTGTATGAGATACATGTTTTGATCTTATTATATTTTCGATTGTTTAAATCGTTTAAGCATAATCTGATAATTGTTCCTTTCGGTAATTGATTAAATGTTAATCATGGTGTTGTGGCCTATTCGATTTTATGTTATTACTGTTAACTATTAACAAATATGTAATAATGCGGCGGTGGTATTTATAGTTTCCAGTAAGTGTTAACTGGCTAGTGGAACAAGGGTTGTTCCGATATGAAACCTCAAGGATTAAAATCCTAAAAACACGATTCTGTTGATAAAAATTTATCAAATCGTGAGGCTTCATTTGACTGCTCCGACATCCTTAGACCCCCGCAAAAAAAAAAATTTGTTAATAAAAGAAATTTATAAACTTGATGGGCCACAAAAGGTTGAAAGGATATTTTATAGTTCACCTTAGCAAAAAAAAAAAAGCATTGAATTATGTATGCTATTTTTGACATGCACGGTGTTTGAAATGCATAGTTATAGCCCAATGACCCATTCGATAAAAGGTTGTATTTTTTTTTAAAAATACGGCCTGCGTGTCGTGCCTTACTACTATTCTCTTGTATTTCTCTTCTCATCTTATTCCCTCGTATGTAAAATGATTTTCTGCATATTATAATTTGCAAGAGTTGCTGTGGGCCAAACAAGAAGGAAGGTGGGACAATGATTGTGAACGATATCTTGTGAAAGGGCTTACGCCTTTAGGTTTCCTTTTGGTTTTCCCATTGGCTTGGGTTGAACCACTTTAGTTTATGGGCTATAACTATTGCATTTATTTATTGCTTTATTTATTCATGTATGAGATGCTATGGATGATAATAAACCTTGTTGATAATAAACCCTATTAATTGATGAGATCGATTAGAAGACTAAATGGGCTAAAGTAGACCATAATTGGTGAGATGCAACAACCTTGATAAAATCCCTCTATTAAAATATTAAGTCAACATGGTCTTCCAATTTTGCCCTCGTTAAGGCCTCGATCAATACTATGTAGGTTCTACCAAAGCGAAGTACTAGTATTTATCTTGGTTAAACGCGAAGAATAAACAAGTGATATTCGCTGGTTAAAAAAAAATGGTTAATGACTTAACTAGGTTACTCTAATAGGATTAGAAACCTAGAGGCAAGTAAATTGGATAAATCATAAGATGATTAGAACAAGAGTTGTTCACCAAATATTAGGAGTTACATTTGATGTAATTAGCAAATGTTGCTTACCTAAATAACCATAATCTTAAGAGTAAAGCCAAAGCTGACTTAAGAGGTGGTGAAATATGGATCCTTAACCTACTAGAAATACTTTTGAGAAAGTTTTTCCGAAATTAATATACGAGGGTTATTAATTTTGAAATAAAATAGTGGGAATATCATTTAATAAAGTCTTTTTAATGATTGATATAAAATTGGTAAATTTACTCACATGCATATTTAATTGTTGTAGATATATTATGGCTGCAAACACTAGCACACTCTCATTGCGATCGGTCCTTGAGAAGGACAAATTGAATGGTTTGAATTTTCTTGATTGGTTCCGTAACTTGAGGATTGTCCTTAAACAAGAACGAAAATTATATGTCATTGAACAACCACTTCCTAATGAACCACCCGCTAATGCCTCGAGGACTGATAGAGATGCTTACAAGAAGTATCTCGATGACATGATAGATGTTGGATGTCTTATGCTTGCCACTATGAATCATGAACTTCAGAAGCAACATGAGGACATGGTTGCTTATGATATGATCGAGCACCTGAAAGAACTTTATCAAGGACAAGCACGGCAAGAGAGGTTTGATATCTCTAAGGCCTTATTCCAATGTAAGTTGGCTGAAGGAAGCCCAGTAGGACCTCATGTCCTTAAGATGATTGGCTATATTGAAAGCCTGTCTAAGCTTGGGTTTCCATTGAGCCAAGAGTTGGCCACTGATGTTATTTTACAATCGTTGCCGGATAGCTACAGCCAGTTTGTCCTCAATTTCAATATGAATGAAATTGACAAGACTCTACCACAATTGCTCAGTATGTTACGAACTGCTGAAGGCAACTTGAAAAAGGTTGGACCCAAGCCCATACTGATGGCCCGTAATAACAAGGGCAAGGGAAAGGCCAAAGTTCAAACAAAGCCCAAGGGCAAAGGTAAGCCCAAATTTGGAAAAGGAAAGGCTGCACTGAAACCTAAAGGTGGGGTGTCTAAGGAAGGAAACTGTTTTCATTGTGGTGTGACTGGACATTGGAAACGGAACTGCCCTGCCTATCTTGAAGAAGTCAAGAAGGCTAAAGCAAGCGGAATGTCTGCTTCAGGTATTTATGTTATTGATATTAATTTATCAACTACTACTTCTTGGGTATTAGATACTGGTTGTGGTTCTCATATTTGTACTTCTGTACAGGGACTACAAAGGAGTAGGACTTTGGCTAGAGGAGATGTGGACCTACGAGTTGGAAATGGAGCAAAAGTTGCTGCATTAGCTGTGGGAACATATACTTTATCTTTGCCTAGTGGACTTGATTTATGTTTAGAGGATTGTTATTTTGTGCCCAGTTTGACTAAAAACATTATTTCAATTTCTTGTTTAGACAAAATTGGTTTTGAGATAATTATTAAGAATAATTGTTGTTCATTTTATCTCAATAATGTTTTCTATGGTTCGGCACAATTGATTAATGGCCTCTATATTTTAGATCAAATGAATCCCATTTACAACATAAATACTAAAAGATCTAAAATAAATGACTCAAATCAAACTTATCTTTGGCATTGTCGTTTGGGCCACATAAGTGAGAAACGCATATCCAAACTCCATAGAGATGGTCTCTTGAATTCATTTGTTTTTGAACAATTTGAAGTATGTGAATCTTGCTTATTGGGAAAAATGACTAAATCTCCTTTTTCTGGAAAAGGTGCACGAGCTAGTGATTTATTGGGCCTAATACATTCTGATGTATGTGGACCAATAAATACACAGGCCAGAGGTGGATTTCACTACTTCATTACTTTCACTGATGATTTCAGTAGATATGGGTATGTTTATCTCATGCGCCATAAGTCTGAGTCCCTTGAAAAGTTCAAGGAATTTAAAAATGAAGTACAAAATCAACTAGGCAAAACTATCAAGTCACTTCGATCTGATCGAGGTGGAGAGTATTTGAGCCTAGAGTTTGATGATCTTTTGAAAGAATGTGGGATTGTCTCACAACTTACTCCTCCTGGTACTCCTCAATGGAATGGAGTATCTGAGAGAAGAAATCAAACTTTGTTAGACATGGTTCGATCCATGATGAGTCATGCTGATCTACCGACTTCCTTTTGGGGACATGCACTTGAGACTGCTGCCTTCACACTAAATCGTGTTCCATCTAAATCGGTTCAAAAGACGCCATATGAGATGTGGACTGGGAAACGTCCTAGTATGTCCTTTATGAAAATTTGGGGTTGTGAAGCTTATGTTAAACGTCAGACGTCTACTAAGCTTGAACCCAAATCTGAAAGGTGTATTTTTGTGGGGTATCCAAAAGAAACCAAAGGATATTATTTTTTTAATCCCACTGAGAACAAAATTTTTGTTGCTCGGACTGGTGTCTTCCTAGAGAAAGAATTTACTTCTAGAAAAGGAAGTGGGAGAAAGATTGAACTTGAAGAAATTCAAGAATCACAAGATACCACTGAACCAGAGATTGAACAAAACCAAATTCCACAAGAAATTGAGGAACAAACAACTGCTATAGAAACACAACCACCGCGCAGATCTTTAAGAGAACGCCGTGCACCTGAGAGATATGGATTTCTCATTACAACGCATGGTGACATTCTTCTTATAGATCAAGATGAGCCTAGGACTTATCAAGAAGCGGTGACGAGCCCAGACTCTGAGAAATGGCTTGAGGCCATGAGATCTGAGATGGATTCCATGTATGAAAACCAAGTATGGACTTTGATTGACCCACCCGAAGTGGTTAAACCTATAGGGTGCAAATGGGTTTTCAAAAAGAAAATAGACATGGATGGTAATGTACAAACATACAAAGGGCGATTAGTCGCTAAAGGTTTTCGCCAAATTCATGGTGTTGACTATGATGAAACCTTTTCTCCTGTAGCTATGTTTAAATCCATCAGGATCTTGCTCGCCATAGCTGCATTTCATGATTATGAAATCTGGCAGATGGACGTCAAAACAGCTTTCCTTAACGGGAAACTTGAAGAGGATGTGTATATGACACAACCTGAAGGTTTTGTAAATCCAAAGGATGCTAGAAAGATATGTAAGCTACAAAGATCCATTTATGGATTAAAGCAAGCTTCTCGAAGTTGGAATATTCGTTTTAACGATGCAATCAAAGAGTTTGGTTTTATAAAAAATGAAGATGAACCATGTGTCTACAAGAAAGTTAGTGGGAGCACTATCACATTCTTGGTACTATATGTGGATGACATACTTATCATGGGAAATGACATACCTACCTTGCAGTCTATTAAGACTTGGCTAAGAAGTTGTTTTTCTATGAAGGACTTGGGCGAAGCCACTTATATCTTAGGAGTCAAGATTTATGGAGATAGATCAAGACGACTACTAGGTCTAAGCCAAAGTACATACATAGATAAAGTACTGAAAAGGTTTAGTATGGAAGAATCTAAAAGAGGATTCCTACCTATGAGACATGGTATTTCACTCTCGAAGGAAATGTGTCCTTCAACTCCACAAGAGAGAGAACGTATGAGTAAAATTCATATGCTTCCGCTATTGGATCTATCATGTATGCTATGTTATGTACCCGTCCAGATGTCTCGTATGCCTTAAGTATGACGAGCAGGTATCAAGTAGATCCCGGTGAAGGTCACTGGACCACAGTCAAGAGTATCCTTAAGTACTTAAGAAGAACTAAGGATACGTTCCTATTATATGGAGGTGAGGAAGAGTTAAGTGTAAAAGGTTACACTGATGCCAGCTTCCAAACTGACAAGGATGATTCTCGATCGCAATCAGGTTTTGTGTTTTGCCTTAATGGTGGTGTTGTGAGCTGGAAGAGTTCAAAGCAAAGTACAGTAGCCAATTCTACAACAGAGGCCGAGTATATTGCAGCCAGTGAGGCAGCAAAAGAAGCAGTTTGGATCAAGAAGTTCATTACTGGACTAGGGGTTGTGCCTAGCATATCAGATGCTATAGAACTCCGATGTGATAACAATGGAGCTATTGCACAAGCTAAAGAACCCAGATCTCACCAGCGATCCAAACATATACTTAGACGCTACCATCTTATTCGAGAGATTATCGATCGAGTGGATGTAGAGATATGCAGAGTACCTTCAGATGATAACATCGCTGATCCCCTGACCAAGCCTCTGACACAGCAGAAGCATGATCGTTACACTAAGTCACTTGGTATTAGATATATGAGTGATTGGTCTTAGTGCTAGTGGGAGATTGTAAGAGTATGCCCAAAGATCAATCATGAGATGGTTGTAATAACATACTTAATTTACCATGTTTATTAATATAAAGCGTTGTCATTATTATTTCAGTTTTTCTTTCTGTGTGTATAGATAAACTGTTTTATAATAATGTCCTGAGAATAATATGATTATTCTTAAAAGATCCTTAGTCGAGTATTATTGTTGACTAGGACAATAATAATGCATTAAGACTAACATGTAGTTGATTGATGATAAAGAGTTGTCATTGATATGGAGTGTCAAAATCAATGCATGAATATGTGTGTTAGAGAACAACATATTGGATTGACCCGCTATGAGTATGTTTCTTGGATTATTATGTAATTGTCACAACATTACTCATAGTGATTAATATGTATATGATCCTCAGACTTGAGATCATTATTATCCCAGCATCGTGAGTTGTATATTTTGATACAGTCAAACGTACACTGTAACAGGTTGTTCTATAAAGGCTGATGTTGGATATACCACAATCTATGTAGAGGGATATGGTTGATCAATAAAGGATAAGTCCCTCCTACATAATAGGAGTAAAATCTTAGGCCACTTGATTGAGTGAGACTAGAAATGCATGGCCATGCTCAAATAAGTTGATATGAGATGTCATACTAATTTGTATATCATAGTCTACTCAAGATATCAAGAAACATGGGATGGACTATGCAAGTGTGACTATCCCATGACTTGTATCCATTCCAGAGATAAAGGACTTAAGGATTAATGCATGAAAGGTTAATCACGAAAGGTTATGTCGAATCATGACTTCTTGTAACTTAGGTAGCAATGATGCATTGCTAGATGCCACTCATTGTCTGTGACAATAGAATCGTTCTAGTATTACTGTTAACGTTGCAAGAACCTACAGGGTCACACCCTATGGTTGAAATGAACGGAATAAAATATAGTTGGTATTGTGCTTGGTTGTCACAAAAATTAAATTAATTAAAGAATTAATTTAATTGGGCAATCAAATATTGAACATATTATATGTACAAGGATGTTGTACACATAATGATAACATAATTTTATTAATATATGAATTTGATTCATATATAAATTTAAATAAATATAGTTTACCAGAATCCTTACTATAATTAATGTAATTATAATTTTCGGTTAAAAACTTTATTGTATTTATTTAATCTTGTAATACATTCAAGAGATACCAATTATAAAAGGCCCAATTAAGAGGATACCTATTATAAAAGGCCCAATGAGAAAGGCACCCATTATAAAAGGTATTAAAAGGAGACAAAACTCAACAGAAAACCCTAAGTGATTGCTTGTTAGGTCTAGCAGCCGTCAAGCAAATAAGCCTCCAAAACAGTTTTGGAGATTTCTTCCATTCATAGTCAAACCGGGTGGATTACGTAGAGGCTGACATCGAAAAGATTGAGGCTTGATTCGACAGTAGATCAAAACTCTTGTTGCCAAGGCGTCGCTGTCTACTCAGATTGAAGTTTTGGTAATTTCGAAACCTTTATTTCACCCCGATTCGTTCCTCACACATGGATCCATGATTTGGATCGCCGGATCTAATTTTATTCTGCTGCGCCATGGGGTACCGGCGTTCCAACATATGTAGCTTAGGTTATCGATTTATATGTGTTTATGAGTATACTTTAAATTTTATTTTCAAAGACTTACTTACTATAAGTAATGAAATGGGAATTTCAAACACGCTTAACGTAACGAAATGTTTTTGGAAAAAAAACCTAAGGTATTGAATATTTGATTAATCAGACCAAGATTTTCCAAACAACAAATTTAAGTTTTCAAATAACACGTCATCGAAGAATTTTCAAAAGGGATACGTGCCCTCTTAAAAGCAAATAAGGAACTATGTTCTTAACATTAAACTCGTAACATGCCAGATCTGGTCGTAACGTTTGGGCTGGGTTTGGGATGTTACATGATTGGCCGTGTGGCCTAAGTCAGTATACCCTACAGGTTTGGCACGACCTAGCACATGGCCTGGTAGACGGGCATGTATGGCCATTTTTTAGGGCACACGGGCTAGTCACATGGGCGTGTGTGTTGGCCGTGTGACCCAAGTGAGAGAGTTACATGGGGTCGGACACGGGCTAGGGCACGGCCATGTGTTCCCATTTCGAATGTCCACACGGCCTGCGACACGAGCGTGTCTTTGGCTGTGTGAGACACACGGGAATGTGTCCCCTATTTTTGGAAAAATTTTCTCAGTGATATAAAAGTTTCCAAAGTTATCGGTTTATTCCCGAATCATCCCGAATGCACGTTTTGTGCCTCATAGGCTCATATTAGGGACAATATGATTGGTTGTGAATGTATTGTATTTGAATTGACTAATTGTATGAGAAATGTATGTTTAAATGTGTGATATGTTTGATAATGCTCCGTAACCCTATTTCGGCATTGAATATAGGTGAGGAGTGACGTAGCATGTGTGAGAGTCTAGCTATACATGCCATATATAACCTTTGATTGTGTGATGACTCCTAACAATTTAAACTATGTTTTTATTTAGTAATTGGATCCCAATTGAGTTGTAGCTAATGATGTTGAAAGTAATGCGCATCCTCCATTCACGGGGTAGCCAATCCGAGTCTAGATCCGTATTGGGTAGCCAGGGAGGAGAGGCTAAAGAAGCCTTCTTTCAGATGATGAACAAGTGGTTTACGGAGTTTGTTCGAACATATCCGACTGCTCAACAACCTCCACCCCCACCTAATCCTCAACCAGTTCCCATAGTCCTCAAAGTGTAGAGTTTTTAATTGAATAAACCACCAGTTGACAAGATTAGAAAACACGGAGCTGAAGAGTTTAGAGCTAATGTTGATGACGATCATGAGTGAGTTGAGTTTTGGCTCGAAAACACTACCAAAGTATTTGATGAACTTTCTTGCATGCCGACAAAGTGTTTAAAATATGCTGTATCACTTCTAGGGGACACTGCGTATCAATGGTCGAATACTTTGATGTCAGTGGTACCAAGAGAAAGAGTTACCTTGGAATTCTTTCAAGCTGAATTCAAAAAGAAATATATCAGTCAACGGTTCATTGATCAAAAACGTAAAGAGTTTTTAGAGTTAAAACAGGGTTGTATGTCCGTGAGAGAGTTTGTGAGACTCAGTAAATATGCTCGGGAATGTGTTTCAACTGAGGCTATAATGTGTAAAAGGTTTGAAGATGGATTAACCGAAGACATCAGACTGTTAGTCGGGATTCTTGAATTAAAAGAATTCGTTGTGTTGGTTGACAGAGCCTATAAAGCCGAAGAACTTGGCAAAGAAAAGAGAAAGACAGATTTCGAAGCTAGAGATTCGAGAAAAAGATCGATTAAAAAACCATATCAATCTTTATCAAAGAAATCATGAGATTTGTTTAGTCACTCAAATGCTTCAATGGGATATTCAAACAGAGATCGTATGAAACAATACTCAAGTCCTAAAGCTCAAGCTACATTAGTATCGAGTGTTGGCAGTGTAAGAAACAATAGACCTGAATGTCAACGATGCGGAAGACGACATCCTGGTGAATGTAGAATGAATGACTGGGCTTGTTTTAGATGTGGCTCACGAGATCATTTTATTCGAGATTGTCCCGAATTAGATGAGGAAGATAAATTCCAGAATGCAAGACCGAGCAACACAATTAATAGAAGGAGGCCACCTAGAAATACGGGGAATGTGGCTAGTAGTAGAGGAACGACTAAGGACCCTGCTATAAGATCTAAGGCCAGAGCACTTGCTAAAGCTTATGCTATTCGTGCTCGCGAAGATGCGTCGTCATCCGAAGTTATCATCGGTACATTTTCTCTTTATGACACTAATGTGATTGCTTTGATTGATCCTGGATTGATCATTCGTATATTTATATGAATTTGGTGTCTAATAAGATTTTTCCTGTCGAGTCTACTGAGTTTGTGATTAAAGTATCGAACCCTTTAGGCAAATATGTTTTAGTTGATAAAGTTTGTAAGAACTGTCCTTTGATGATTCAGGGTTACTATTTTCTGGCTGATTTGATGCTACTACCTTTTGATGAATTCGATGTAATTCTGGGTATGGATTGGTTGACGTTGCATGATGCTGTTGTGAATTGTAGACGAAAGACCATTAAGTTGAAATATCAGGATAGTGAAATTCTTCGAACCGAAACAAATGAGTTGAGTGGATTGCCTGTTGTGATTTTATCGATGTCAGATCAGAGATATGTGAGGAAAGGTTGTAAAGCTTACCTTGCTTATGTGCTAGATACAGAAGTGTTTGAATCTAAAATTGAATCAGTGCCAGTGGTCTGTGAGTTTTCGGATGTGTTTCCAAAAGATTTACCGGGGTTACCACCGATCAGAGAGGTTGAATTTGCTATAGAATTAGTGTCAGGAACATCATCAATATTGGTAGCTCCGTATAAAATGGCTTCGACAGAGTTGAAAGAGTTGAAAGCTTAGTTGCAAGAGTTAACAGATAGAGGTTTTACACGACCTAGTTTTTCACCCTGGAGTGTACCAGTGTTATTCGTAAAGAAGAAAGACAGGTCAATGAGAATGTGTATTGACTATCGTCAGCTCAATAAGGTTACGATAAAGAACAAGTATCCGTTGCCACGAATAGATGATTTGTTTGATCAGTTAAAAGGGCAACAGTGTTCTCGAAGATTGATTTGAGATTGAGGTATTATCAGTTGCGAGTTAAATATTTAGATGTGCCGAAAACTAAGTTCAGAACAAGGTATGGACATTATGAATTTGTTGTTATACCTTTCGGATTGACTAATGCTCCTGTAGTTTTTATGGATTTGATGAAATGGATTTTTAGACTGTATTTAGATAGATTCATTGTTGTATTCATTGACAACATTCTGATCTATTCTCGAGATGAGTCTGAGCATGCCGAGCATTTGAGGATGGTGCTACAAACCTTGAGAGATAAGCAATTGTTTTCTAAATTCAGTAAATGCGAGTTTCGGCTCCGAAAGGTTGGATTTTTGGGACACATTGTTTCAGCGAAAGGTATACAAGTTGATCCGAGCAAGATTTCAGCAGTTGTTGATTGGAAACCACCGAGAAATGTATCCAAAGTCAGAAGCTTTTTGGTATTAGCTAGTTATTATCGACATTTTGTTAAAGGATTCTCGATGATTGCTACACCGATGACTAGATTACTACAGAAAGATGTAAAATTCATGTGGTCAGAGAAATGTCAACAGAGTTTTGATTAGTTGAAAGCATTGTTAACTGAGGCACCAGTTTTGGTTCAACCTGAATCGGGTAAAGAGTTTGTGATTTACAATGACTCGTCATTGAACGGTTTGGGTTCTGTTTTGATGCAAGAAGGAAAAGTGATAGCTTATGCTTCCAGATAGTTGAAACCACATGAAAAGAATTATCTGGTGCACGATTTAGAATTAGCCGCTATTGTGTTTGCATTGAAAATTTGGCGACATCATTTATACGGTGAAAAGTGTCATATCTTTATTGATCATAAAAGCTTGAAGTATATAATGACCCAAAAGATCTGAATTTGCAACAACGAAGATGGCTCGAGTTGCTAAAAGACTATGAGTTAATGATTGATTATCATCCAGGGAAAGCGAATGTAGTCGCAAATGCTTTGAGTAAAAAATCATTATTTACTTTGAGAGCGACGAATTCTCAGTTAACCTTATCTGATGATGGTTCGATTCTAGCAGAGTTAAAAGCTAAACCGGTATTTCATAAGCAAATTTGTGAAGCTCAGAATTGTGATAATGATTTTCAAACCAAAAGAATATAATATGAGTCGATTAGTGATTCAGACTATCAGATCGAATTCGATGATTGTTTAATGTTCCGAGGTAGAATTTGCGTACCAAAGAATTCTGAACTCATTCAGAAAATTTAACATGAAGCATACAGTGGTTGTTTATCTGTTTACCCAAGGAGTACTAAAATGTACAATGATCTGAAACAGTTGTATTGGTGGTTGGGTATGAAACAATACATTTCAGAATTTGTGTCGAGATGTTTGGTTTGTCAGCAAGTTAAAGCTAAAAATCAAGTACCTTCGGGATTACTATGGCCTATGATGATACCAGAATGGAAATGGGATAGAGTTGCGATGGATTTCGTATCGGGATTACCCCTGTCTCCGAAGAAGAAAGATGTTATTTGGGTTGTCATTGATCGACTGACGAAATCTACACATTTCATTTGGGTACATACAAACTATTCGCTTGATAAATTGGATGAATTGTATATTTCTGAGATCGTTAGATTGCACGGGGTGGCAGTTTCGATTATTTCAGATAGAAATCCGAGGTTTATATTGCAATTTTGGAAGAAATTTCAAGAAGCTCTGGGTATCAGACTCCATTGTATAAAGACGACATTGTACGAAGCTTTATATGGTCGCAAATGCCGAACTCCATTGAATTGGACTGAGCTTAGTGAGAAAAAGATTCACGGGGTTGATTTGATTAGAGAGACTGAAGAGAAAGTAAAAGTAATTTACGACAGTTGAAAGCAGCTTCAGATCGAGAAAAATCTTTTGAGGATTTAAAACGGAAAGACATTGAATTTCAGATCGGTGATAGAGTATTCCTGAAAGTATCTCCGTGGAACAAAATACTTCGTTTTTATCGTAAAGGCAAATTGAGTCCGTGATTTATCGGTCCGTATGAGATTATTGAAAGAATAGGACCAGTAGCATATCAGTTAGCTTTACCGTCAGAGTTAGAAAAGATCCACAATACGTTTCATGTGTCAATGTTGCGTCGTTATAGATCAGATCCATCACACGTAATTTCTCCAACAGAGATTGAGATTCAACCTTATATGACATACAATGAAGAACCGATTAGAATTTTAGCTCGAGAGGTTAAACAGATGAGAAATAAAAGCATAGCTTTAGTGAAAGAACTTTGGCAAAGACACGGTGTTGAAGAAGCCAAGTGGGAGCTCGAGGAAGCTATGAGAAAACAGTACCCTAACCTAATCACTTGTAAGATTTTCGAGGACGAAAATCCCTAAGGGGGAGAGTTGTAATAGCCCGTTTTTAGTCAAATCAGAATAGTGGTTTTGGGACCACAAATCCAAATTTGAAATATTTATTTTATTATTAAATTAAGTTCTACAGCATGATAATATGTTTGTGTGAAAATTTCGTTAAGAAAATTTATAGTTTGATTGATCAATTTGATAAAAAGGACTAAATTGAGTAAAGTGTAAAACTTATTTTCTATTAGCTAAAGATATTAAATAGCTATGAAATTAAATAACGGAGATCCTTATGTAGTCATTAACCCATTGTTTATATGAGTGGACAAGTATGGCCATTAATTAGGTGAATTAATGGTTTATGATTAAGGTTAATTTGGTAATTGGTAAATATATGTTAATTAAATAAAACAAACAAAATTTTAATTCTTCCACCTTTTTTATTTGCCAAAATTAAAGAACATAGAACACCATTTTAGGGCTTGAAGCATCCGGACACTTGCTAGCTCAATTGTATGTTCGTTTTTGTCTCGTTTTTAATGATTTCTATGTTTTTGAGATTGTTGCGGTTAGTCTAGCTAGCCCAGGGACTATTTTGCAAAACTATTAAAGATTTAGGATGTTTCCATTAATGAATAAACATGTATTTTGATGATTGATGATAGATTATGAATGTTTAATGATAGTTATACAAGTTTTGTTAAGTGATTTTTAGTGAAAATGCAAATTAGGGATTAAATTGTAAAATATGGAACCTTTGTGGTTAAAATGTGAAATAAATGAAAAATATGGGCTGCTAAGGACCTAATTGAAATTCGGCTAGCATCGGTTTGGGTGGAATTGCATGAATTTGTAATTTTATAAAATAAAGACTAAATTGTAAAAATGTGAAACATTAGGGGCAAATGTGTAAAAGAGCCTTAATGTGAATCTTGGACTAAATTGACTAGAAAAATAATTAAATAAGTTGATTTTGATTACATAGAGATCAAGAAAAGTGAAATTAGGATCTAGATCGGGGGGAAACCAAAGTACTCGACTAATCGACCTATTTCATCGTTTTAACGTCCGAGGTAAGTTCGTATGTAATAATTTTCGTTACAAATGTATTTTAAATGCTTTAATATTGCATAAACTGTGAATACAAAACTACGAACATGTTCGACAATTATTCAAAGACAATTCAGCATTGAAAATCCCAATTGAACCTTAGGATTAGACTAGGATACGAATGACATGTCATTAGGGGTTATTGTGATTATGTGATCCAGATGCTAGTCCTGTATGTCCTACCGGTGGCTGAGTATATCGGCATGTGTTGCGGTTACTTGACAGCTTGTGTGAGCAGCACCATGTAGCTACGCCTTGACTGACAGCTTGTGTGAGCAGCCCCGTTGATAGCTCGAGAGTGACCATATATGTTATATGAGATTAAGAAACCATTGGCTATTTATGTGGCACTTCGATGAGAGTTTCTTGAGTATCCGATAGTATTCCAAATGGTTTAACGGATAAATGAAAGACGTGGTTGAGTATGAGATTGATACGAGATGGTACAAGTATGTACATGAATCGTATAAGCTTTAAATCGAAGAAATTGTGAAGTTTACATATAATCTTATGATTAAAGATGTGAAAAGTTTGTAAGATAATATGAGCTACATATTGATATATTCAATTTGTTGAATTGTGTATTTATGATTACATTGAGTTTATTTCATACGAGCTTACTAAGCTATAATGCTTACTTCGTTTATTTTATTGTGCTTTATAGTGATTTCAAAGCTAGCTCGGATTCAGGGATCGTCGGAGACTTCGTCACACTATCCTACTATTACTTTTCTACTTTTGAGCTTATGTTTTGGTTATATGGCTTGTATAGGATTATGGTTATTTTGGTTATGACTTGATAATGATTTTGGTCATTTGAAATGGCTGTAAATGTTAAATGTTTTGGCTTGTATATAGCCATGAGAGTTGGTTTATTTTGGTTGATGTGGTTATGTATATATCTATGTGCATATGGATTGGTTATGTGATTAAAGATGAATATGTCATCCTTGTAGATGTTTGGCCATTAGCGGTACCAAATGGTTGAGAATTAGATTTGGTATGCTATGAGATTAAGCTAGATGATGCATATTTGGAAGTGTATAATTAGTTGAATTGTATATGTGATTTTGGTATAAATGGTATAGTCTATTTTGTGACTTGTGTGTATTGAGAAAGTTTTTATAGAAATGCATGAATTAGTCTTGAATTGGTTGGTTTAAATGTCAAATTATCCTATGTTTTGCTGCCAATTGGGTTGATGTAGGTGTGCACAAGTTTGGGTGGCAAAATGGCTTGGTAAATAGCCTATTTTTGCCCACATGGGCAGAGACACGGGCGTGTGTCTCAACTGTGTGTGACACACGGTTATGTTACACGGCCGTGTGTCCCCTAGTGTTGAAATAGAAACCAAGTCAGTATGCTCCAAATGGCCTAGCACATAGACGTGTGATTGGCCGTGTGGCCTAAGTCAGTATACCCTATAGGTTTTGGCACGACCTATCACACGGCCTGGTAGACTGGCGTGTATGGCCATTTTTAGGGCACACGGGCTAGTCACACGAGTGTGTGTGTTGGCCGTGTGACCCAAGTCAGAGTTACATGGGATCGGACATGGGCTGGGACACGGCCATGTGCTCCCATTTCAAATGTCCACACGGCCTGCGACACGGGCGTGTCTCACATGGTCGGGACACACAGACGTGTGTATCTTATTTTTGGGAAAAATTTCTAAGTGATCTAAAAGTTTCTAAAGTTATCGGTTTAGTTTCGAATCACCCCGAATACACATTTTGGGCCTCGTAGGCTCGTATTAGGGACAATATGATTGGTTGTGAATGAATTGTATTTGAATTGACTAACTGTATGAGAAATGTATGTTTAAATGTGTGATATGTTCGGTAATGCTCCGTAGCCCTATTCCGGCGTTGAATATGGGTGAGGGGTGTTACAATCGAGTGGGGAATACTATTCCTAGACAAGTCGACTGAATCTCTCTATTCCCTCTTGTATCGCACTTAGGTCTCCTCGTCAGAAGCTAATCTGCATCAATAAGAAAGAAGATGTTGGTCAAGAAAAATCTCTCTCACCTTTTTTTTTCTCACGTCAACCTTTTTATGTCCTCCTCCAATAGTATAGGTGTCCTTTCCTCAGAATTATTTTGTCCTTGTATGTATAGGTTGGTTATACCAGACTGGACAACTCACGCATTTTTAGTTCTTATCCAGATAGCTATTAGGTGCGGCTACAATTCTTGACGCAATCTGGAATTAACTCATACAGTGACATTAATGCAAAAAAGATAGCAAAATTAAGGATAAAATAAGCTAGGATTCACTAAGTTATAAAATGCAATTTACTAAACTGAAAATGCTAAAATATATGCTAAGGATAACTAAATGGGAACAATTTATACTAAACTGAGTTATAAGCATGTTGGTTGTTAGTATTAGAAATGTTATGAATTAGCCTTGATTATGGCTAAATTAAATGTTCATTTATACTACGAATTGGTGCCATTTTGGTTGTGTAGGTGAGCATAAGTTTGGGTGGCAAATTGGCTTGGTAAATAGCCTATTTTTGTCCACACGGGTAGAGGCACGAGCGGGTGTCTCAGTCGTGTATGACACACGGTTATATTACACGGCCGTGTATCCCCTGGAGTGGTTTTAAAAATCAAGTCAGTATGCTCCACACGGTCTCACACATGGGCGTGTGATCGGCCGTGTGGCATAAGTCAGTATACCTGATAATCTAGACACAGATTAGCACATAGGTGTGTGACTTGGCCATGTTGCATAAGTCAGTATACCCTATAGGTTTGGCACGGCCTAGAACATAGCTTGGCACACAGGCTTGTGTGGCCACTTCGAATGGCACACGGGCTAGACACACAGGCACGTGGTTGGCCGTGTGACTTGGCCACTTCGAATGGCATGCGGGGTAGGACACGATCTGGGACATAGCCATGTGCTTCCATTTCGAATGTCCACACGGCCTGTGACACTAGCGTGTCTAGTGACCATGTGAGACACATGGCCTGGCCACACGGGCGTGTGTCCCCTATTTTGAGAAAAAAATTTCAAAGTTTGTGGAAGTTTCTTAAGTTATCGGTTTAGTCCAAAACCACTTCTAAAGCATATTTAGGGCCTCATAGGCTCGTAATAGGGATATATTGATTGAGATTGAATGATGAATGTTTATGCTAAAAGTTATCGGTTCAGAAAATGTATGCTAAAAGTATGTATAAATGTGTTGTAAGTTCGGTAATGCTCCGTAACCCTATTCCAGCATTGAATACGGGTGAGGGGTGTTACACACCAGGTAGGGTTCTAAAAAAGAGGAGGTCGGTCAATTTGATTGCTTAAGTACCAAGCTTTCTCTGGATCCAATCCTAGACATGTATATATCTACTGCCACACTTTGTACTTTGCAACGTGTTCATTTTTATTAATGAGTTCCACCTCTTGTTTTCTTAAGAAAAAAATAAAAATTCCTAATAAAACCTAATCCTATTAAATAACCTAAGAACGAAAATAAAATAAAGTCAAGATCCTCCCTTTTTATTTATTTGCAGATCCCTCCGAATGTGACTCATCTTTTGCTCCATCGTCATTGTTTTTGCATGAATCACTTCGCTCCCTCTTTGATAGTGGACTCCATGGTTCAAATACGAAATCTGGAAACTTAAGCACAAAAATAAACGAGTCATTGTATATTTTCGTAAGAGCGCTTCTCATTGAGTATCCCATATTTTTGAATATCTCCAATAAGTTTGTTGTTGACACTACATATGTTGCATGATGTCCATCAACTTTGACAGCTCATCTCGAATATTTGGGCGAGTGTAACGCGTAGGTTTGTGCAAGTGTACACAGTCGTTATCAAGTAATAAGTAAGTATCGAGTTATCATCTCCACAGGGATTGTATTTGTGTTAAATCACTTAATTTTAAAATTATACTAACAACTTGGTAAATATGATTGAGAAGTGATGATTAAAATTAAATATATTAAACTAAATGCAATGATCCCCAATGCAAATTATCCTAAATATGCAAACTATATGAATGAAATAGATTTTAACAAAATTAAACACAATTTGCAACAATTATAACATAAATAATTAAACTCAATTTATTATCAACATGCTTAATAACATTTGGAAAAACATTCCATGGCAACTCGATCTTCATGAGTTTGGAAAGCACATTAGGTCCTTTCGGAATCCTTTACTTAGTAAATATGCATTTTACTGATCCTTATTTACTAAGGGTTTCTTAGCATTCGTGTGAGGTAACATGGACATGTTAGGTTTGAAACAGTTTAATCACACATATCTAAAAACTATGCAGATAACAGAGCTTGGTTAGAGTTGTTATACAACCTGCAATTTAATCGGGTTAGGATCTAAATTGAGCATGCACATTTCAATTATGTGCCCACTAGCCGTCGTCTGGTTAGGATCGCTCAGCTAATTCAGGTACATTTCAATCACGTATGAACAAAATACAGACTTCATTTTAATTGAAAACATGATCGATTGAGGCACAAACATTATAGCATGAATCAAATAAATATTATTTAATCAAAGTAATCATCCTAGCTTAAATAAAATTAAGCTAGCATTGTTGTAAATAAGAACAAAGAACACATAGCAAACATTTTCAGATTAAATCAAAGAAAAGAAAGATTAAACCCAAATCAAAGTGTGTCACCCAAGACTCTAACAGACGACGCTCCTTTGCTCCTTCGCTTTGCTCCTTTGCTGATGGCTCTCCAAGGTGGCCGACCAAGGGCTCTTTAAGAGGCTTAATTGCTAAAATCTCTATGAAGAGATGATGCTAGGCGTGGGGAATGGAAAACGCTAATGGAATTGACAGAAAAGAGAGAATGATGAGGGATGAGGGATGATGGTAAAATGAAGACTTATTTATAGGTGAAGAGAGGAGAGTAGTTTGCCAAAAATAGAGAGGTTTTAGTCTCTTCAAGCTTCTTCAATGAGTGGTCGGCCATGATTAGTGGATTTTGAGTTGAATTTTGCTTGATTTTTAAGTAATTTAAATGCCATAACAACTCAGGACTGAGACTCAGTCTAATGTAAATCTTCGGGTAAATCTCTAACTTCTTCAACCTTGCAAGGACCTTGTGTAATTAAACCAAAAAGTGGTTTATGTAGACAGCCTTGTGTAGCCGAAATTGGGTTGACTTGGTCTTCAATTTGGACGGTTTTTTTGTAATCCAACAAAGCTATCAGACTTGTCCAAAATAAATTAATAAATTAAAGGACCAAAAAATAAAATAATTAATTAATTAAAACCCAAATTATTAATGAAATATTTTAAAATGAATTATTATATATAATTTTATATTTTATTATTTAATTTAATCATGCATGGCCCATTTTATGTCTTAAAAATATAATATGTTCAAAAAAATATAAAATAAGTCATTTTATGCATGAAAACTTTATAATAAAGTATAAAATCACATTTTAATAATTTTTATGTCCTAATTTCATATTTTCACATATTTCATTAATTTATTAAACAATTACTTAGTTTTAACAACGATTTTAAGTAAAAAGGTGATAAATTGCATAGGAGAAATCCTATATATTTTTCAGTTTATAGCGAGGCAATTGAGTCTTGAACATTGAAGTTGCGACGTCAGGTTCGGTTACTGGTTCCATTGGTTCTGCCTTATCAGGGATTTTAGCTTATTGCATCAGTTCGATCTCTGTGGGATCTTCTTCTTCTTCTTCTTCGGGATCCTTGCTTTCTTCAACTTGTTGCTATAGAACAAAGTCTCCGGCTATCCGGTAGAGGTCCCAATCTGTGATTGTGCCCTGGCTATAACCTGTTTTCTTTATGTTTGCAAGAATTTTAGCTTTCAAGCACAAAATTGTTATCGTAAAGGGAAAGTAAGCTAGGTCAGAACGTCTAGCGGCACAATTTCGTATTTCTCTCAGGATGATTTTTCCCACATCAATGGTCATTCCAGTTAAAATCTAGTATAATAGGACCATTCGCTCTAATGAAATTGTAGTCCCATGTGTATAAGGCTGAATCGGATGAAATAGAACCATACCTTCACTAGTGGTGTCAAATATTCTCTGCGACAAGTGTGATTTCCTTGCTTTGACACAGTCCACTTAGAACCTGGAACTGTAAGTTCCTCGAGAATTTCTTGCAGATTTTTAGACTCAATAGTGCTCATCAAGGAAGAATATTCGTCGTCTTCGAAATTAGGTAATTCAATGAATTCATTAATAGCGTTTGAGGTTATTGGTATCTTGATTCCGGGAACAAAAACTTCCGTCAATTCACTTGAGATCAAATTCGCATAAAATTCACGTACTAACTCCTCATCTGCACTAGGTCTTTTCTCACAAAATAATTCCCAATTGAGAGCTTCAGCAATTTGTCGCCTGGAAGGGACAAAAGAAACATCTTGTTCTTTCTTCAACAATTTCTGATCTCTAGTGGACCTCTCAGTAGGGTTCGAACCCAGATGAAGTTCTGACCATCTATCAGAGAAAAAAGAACGAATGGATCTTGTAGGATTCCCAAGAAATTCTTCGATTTCTTCCGGAAGCAGATGATTATTCATCCGCTTCTCACGTTCCGTGAATGGCCGGGACATTGAGGAATATCCAGAAAGGCACTTAGGGAATCGGTCTGATTCTATCTCCGTTCGTTCTGTTTGAAGAAAGGAAGGATCCCAAAGAATCGATTGTTTTCTTTCAGCGTAAAGCCTTTTCCCGAGTGCATCTATTGATTATTGAAAACGCTTTCGTATCTTACTTTGGCTTCTTCACAGTGGAATTTGTTTTGTGATTCGTCAATTTGAGCAGAGGCACGAGTTCTCTTGCAAGGCATTATTAACCTGAACATAAGATGGAAACAAATATTTTCTCAAAAATTTAATTAGTATAAAATGTAAATAATTCAATAAATTGAATAATTAAATAATTAATTAAAATTTAGGAGAAAAATTTGTCTTACCATTTTTTTAAAAAAAGTTAAGAACAAAAGAGGTTGGTTTAGGGATGGTTGTAGGGTGTCTGGATGGTGTGGTGCGAGTAGAAAGGCGGCTGCGGCACGCTAGGTAGTAGCAGGGCATGTGTGTGCCGCACAGATGTGGGAAAGTGGCCAACAAGCAGGTGCGTCGAGCAGATACGCAAATAGAAGGCGGCTCTATTGGGCAAACAACAGGGCTGGTGCGTTGGCGAGTGCGAGAGGGTGCATGAGAGCAGGTCTGGCGCGAGCGGCAGTAGCGGCGTGAGCTGCTGGTGCGTGCGTGGGCTGCTAGCCGAATGGGGTTGCTGCTAGGTGTGAGGGTGCCGTGTAGAGCTAGGCGATGCTACAGCTAGAGAGTTCAGCATTAGGTGATTCGGTACTTGGTGGGTTATGGTTGCTAGGTTCGATGGAGGGATGAGTGAAAAAAATGGAAAAGGTGGGTGAAATTTATAGTGAAGGGAGTAGGAATTTAATTAGAATTCTTAGAACAAATTAATAATTAAGATATTCTAAGTTCTAATTCTACATAGAGTTAACAATAATTAATAATTAATATAATGCATATTAAACTATTATTTGCTATATTAATTTATTAAAAAATAAATATTTATTAAATAAAATATGATCAAATTTAAACTAATCCTAATTCTATGCAAAGTTGATAATAATTAATATATATTATAATAGATATAATTATATATTAATGATTATCATCTTATTTATTAAATTAAAAACATTTATTCTAGATGCCTTTTGAAAATATTTACAAAAAGAGACATCTAATTTTTAATATTTACAAAAAGAGCAATCAAATTTTAAAAATAATTCAATTAAGTACCTAGACTTAAGAAAAATTTGAAATTGAGTTGCAATTAAGACTTGGATCAAAATTGACCCTTTTATTTGAAAAACTAAAAATATATTTTTCCATTTAAGGAATAATTTCTCGGAAGATTATGTTAAAATCAATTCTCAGGAAAGATTGGAGGGGTCACAAGCGGTCCCACTTAAGTTCCAATCTCCTAGACAAAATTTATTTAAACATACTAATCCCGAAAATATACCCCCAAAATCATTTATTTAAAAAGAAAATTTAAATATCTGATAAAATGAACGATATTTGATCCCGTTCAATTTTATCTCCCAAGTAATGTTTTAAGCGTTGAGCATTGACTCAGAAATTACGTCCCTTACTTTGAAGTTCGACAACTCCATATGGGTAAACTTGGTGAATTGTAAATGGACCGAACCAACATGATTTTAACTTACCTGGAAAGAACCTTAATTTGGAATTGAATAACAAAACTTGCTGACCTGCTTCAAATTTTTGAACCCGAATGTGCTTGTTATGCCATCTCTTAAGTCTTTCCTTGAGTAATTTGGCATTCTCATATAAGAACATTCAGAATTCTTCTAACTCATTAAGTTGAAGCATCCATTTCTCTTTAGCAAGCTTAAGATCCAATTGAGTTGTTGGAGAGCCCAATAAGCTTTGTGCTCTAACTCCAAGGGTAGATGACAAGCTTTTCCAAAGACCAACCTATAGGGAGACATCCCTAAAGGTGCCTTGTATGCTGTCCTGTAGGCCCATAAAGCATCATCCAGTCTTTTGGACCAATCTCATCGATTTGGGCAAACTACCTTCTTAAGTATGCCTTTGATCTCTTTGTTTGCTAGTTCAGCTTGCCCATTCGTCTGCTGATGGTAAGCTGTGGTAACCTTGTACTTCACGCTATGCTTTTCGAGTAACCATTTCAACCATTTGTTCACAAAATGGGACCCTTCATCACTGATGATGGCTCTTGGGGTTCCAAACCTTGTGAACACATGCTTCTTGCAAAAACTTCATCACAACCTTAGAGTTGTTCGTCGAATATGTCTCAGCCTCAACCGACTTAGACACGTAGTCTACTGCTACCAATATGTACTTGTGACCAAAAGACAGAGGGAAAGGACTGAGAAAGTCAATACCCCAAACATCGAATAATTCTACCTCAATGATGTTTGTTCGAGGCATCTCATTTCTGTTGGTAATGTTTCCAACCCTTTGACATCGATCATAGCTCCTTACGTAAGCATACGTGTCTTTAAATAGGGTTGGCCAAAAGAATCTGACTTGCAATACTTTGGCCGCAGCACGTGTACCTCCAAAGTGTCCCCCACTTGAAGCTAAGTGGCAATGATATAGAATCTTATGTACTTCATCTTCTATCACTCATCTCCTGATCATTTGATCTACATACTTTTTAAACAAGTATGGCTTTTCCCAAAAATAGTACTTCACATCGTGAAGAAACTTTTTCTTTTGATGATACGTCTTATCAATCAGCATCAAACCACAAGCTAAATAGTTAGCAATATCAGCAAACGAAGGGGTATTATGGACATGATTTACCTTCAGTATGTGTTCGTTTGGAAATGTCTCCTGAATGGGTATAAGTGGAGAATTACCTTCTTGCGGCTCCAATCTGGACAAGTGGTTTGCTACTTGGTTTTCTACTCCCTTTCGATCTTGAATTTCTAGATCGAACTCTTAAAGCAGAAGTACCCATCGGATCAATCTTGGCTTAACGTCTTTCTTGGAAAGTAAATACTTAATTACCGAATAGTCCGTATAGACAGTCACTTTGGTACCTACAAGATAGGATCGAAACTTGTCAAAAGCAAACACAATAGCAAGTAACTCTTTCTCTGTTACCGTATAATTTAGTTGAGCTCCTGTCAGAGCCCGACTTGCATAGTAGATGGGATGAAAAACTTTTTTCCTTCGTTGGCCCATAATAGCTCCTATCGTGAATTCACTTGCGTCGTACATCAATTCAAATGGAAAATCCCAGTCTGGTGTGATGATTATGGGTGTCGAAACTAACCGACTATTCAAATCTTTGAAAGCTCATAAACACTCTTCATCAAACTTGAACATCATATCCTTCTCTAATAATTTGCATAAGGGTTTAGCAATTTTGGAAAAGTCCTTGATAAATCTTCGATAGAAACCGACGTGGCCCAAAAAGCTCCTAACACTCTTTACAAATGTTGGAGGTGGGAGTTTCTCAATAACGTCTACATTTGCTTTATCTACCTCGATTCCATGTCTCGTTATCTGATGCCCTAGAACAATACCTTCTCGTACCATGAAATGGCACTTTTCCCAGTTCAGTACGAGGTTTGTTTCTTCGCATCACCTTAGTACCTTGGCTAGATTGGCTATACAATCATCATATGTATCTCCGAATACTGAAAAATCATCCATAAAGACTTCCAAGTATTTCTCAACCATATTAGTAAAAATAGACATCATACATCTTTGAAAAGCAGCAGGTGCATTACATAAACCAAATGCCAGCTGTCTAAATGTGAATGTACTGTACGGGCAGGTGAATGTTGTCTTGTGTTGATCTTTCGGTGCTATTGTAATCTGATTATACCCCAAGTATCCATCAAGAAAACAGTAATAGTCATGCCCCGCGAGTCTATCCAACATCTGGTCCAAAAATGACAAAGAAAAGTGATCTTTCCTAGTCGCCTTATTCAGCTTTCGGCAATCAATGCAAATTCTCCATCCCATAACTGTTCTAGTTGGTATCAACTCATTCTCAATTACCGTAATAACTGCTTTCTTTGGCACGCACTGGACCAGACTTACCCACGAACTGTATGAGATGGGGTAAATTATACCCACATCTAACCACTTGATGATTTCTTTCTTTACCACGTCCTTCATGATGAGGTTCAGTCTTCATTGTCCATCAATCGTCCCTTTTTCTCCATATTCTAGGATGATCTTGTGCATGTATACAGATGGACTGATGCCACAAATATCGGCTATGGTCCATCCGATAGCCTTATTGAATTGCTTCAATACTAGGATGAGTTTCTCTTCTTGTTCAACGGTTAATTCCGCTAAAACAATCACAGGCAAAGTAGAAGCGTTACCTAAATCAACATATTTTAAATGTGAGGGAAGTACCTTCAGTTCTAATTTAGGTGGCTCCTCGATTGATGCTTTTGGTTGGGCATAATCCCTATTCTCTAACTCTAAATGTTCAAAACGAGATTGCGAAATAAATCCCTTTTGATTAGCTTCTAGCAAAGCTAAGTATTCATTCTCCTCTTCATCATTTGGAGGGTCTAATGTCAAAATTTGTTCCAATGGGTCCTCAACATAGTTAAGTTCCCTTTTCATGATTAATTCCTCTAAATCAGAAATTACAGAACAATCATCAATTGTGCCAGGAAATCACATAGACTTAAAAACATTAAATGTTACCTGATCCTCCTGAACATGCATAGTCAGCTCGTCCTTCTGCACATCAATAAAGGTCCTTCTAGTTGCTAGGAAAGGCCTTCCTAGGATGATTAACACTTCTTTTTCTGCTTCAAAGTCTAGAATAACAAAGTCAGCAGGAAAAATAAATTTATCTACACATACCAATACGTCCTTGATTTTTCCTTCTAGATGTGCCAAGGATTAATCTGCTAATTAAAGTGTAACTGTAGTAGGTCTAACTTCACCTATCTTAAACTTCCTAAATATTGACATGGGCATCAAGTTGATACTCGCACCAAAATCACATAGTGCCTTACCACAATATATTGCTCCAATGTTGCAAGGTATGGTAAAACATCCAGGATACTTCAACTTTGGGGGTAGTTTGTCTTGAAAATATGCATTGCATTCCTTTGTTCGGGCTACCATCTTGAATTCTCCAAGTCTTCATTTTTTGTAGGATATCCTTCATGAATTTGACATAGTTCGGCATTTGTTCAAGTGCTTCAACCAACGAGATGTGGATATGGAGTTGCTTGAGTACGTCTAGGAACTTCTTGAATTGAAGTTCCTACTTCTACTTCTGAAGTCTTTGAGGGTAGGGTGATGGAGGTTTCTTTACTGGAACTAGCTAATTTGTCTTCTATGGCAATTCTGCATCTAACGAAGTTGTTAGTTTATTAGAATTAGCTGGTTCAAAAGTTACCTTATCAGATTTTACAGATTCAGGTTCTGGTGAAACTAAAATTTCAACACTCGGTTGAACTTCCTCTGAGTCTCAAGCATCAGCTGGCTCCTTTTCAACTTTGATTGTGTTAGGCTCTAATGTCTTTCCACTCCTCGATGTCAACGCTTTACAATGCTCCTTCCCTAGATTCCTCGGATTCTCCGTATCACTAAGTAAAGCACCTTGTGGTCGGTTTCTAAGTTCAATTGCAAGCTGGCCCATTTGGTTTTCCAGGTTTTTCAATGTAGCTAATTGGTTTTGGATTAAGGCATCATTCTTGGCTATATATGCCTTCAACAAGTTTTCTAAGCCATTGGATGGTTCAACTTGAGGTTGTTTCTGAACCTGTTGGGTAAAAATAGGTGGCTAGGTCGATCTAGGTTGGGCGTATGTGTTACTGGGTCCAACCCCTTGGTTACTTCAAGAGAAATTAGGGTGGTTTCGCCACGATGGGTTATAGGAATTGGATTGTAGTCCTTGCCTTCCTCGGTTTTAGTTCTGGTTACCCATGTAATACACGGATCCTGGGTTCGATGGACATTCTTCAAACAGATGTCCTTCCCCACAATAGACACAGGATACATTTTCAAATTGATTCGGTTGCTATGCTGCAAAACTATTAAACCCATTAGTGGTAAAATTTTTAAGCATGGAGGAAATTGAAGATACCTGAGATGCGAGTAAAGTAAGAGCGTCTACTTCATGTATTTCAGCGACTCATCTTCCTGAAGCTACTCAATTGGTTGGCCATTGATAATTGTTGTTGGCAATCCTCTCAATGATTTCATAAGCCTCATTATAAGACTTAGAAAGGAGAGCACCATTAGAAGAAGCATCCACTACCATCCTCGTATGGGCACTAAAATCATTATAAAACATCTCAAGTTGGATGCAATGTGGGATTGCATGATGAGAGAACTTTCGTAATAATTCTTTGTACCTTTCCCATGCCTCATACAAGGAGTCATCATCCATTTGTTGGAAAGCAGTGATCTCGTTCCTCAACTTAGCATTCTTGCTAGGCAGGAAATACTTCATGAGGAATCATTCTGCTAACTCTTACCATGTGGAAATTGAATTTGGTGGCAATGAGTTCAACCAGGCTCAAGCTCTGTCCCTTAGCGAATATAGGAACAACTTCAATCGTAGTGCATCTTCGGGTACTCTGGCTAACTTGAAAGAATCGCTCACCTCCATAAACAGTCTTAAATGAAGATGAGGATCTTCGGAAGGCATTCCACTGAATTGGCCCACTGTCTGAAGCATCTGAAACATGACTGGCTTTAGCTTGAACTATTGTGCCTCAGTTTCGGGTCTCCTAATACCTGAATTAAGATCATGAAACATTGGCATGGCATACTGTCTTAAAAATCTATCCCTATCGTCAGCGATAAGGATAGGATTTTAAGCAGGGTTTGCTCTGTTTCCTTAATTCAGATATTCGAAGTTCATCTCTTCGGTCCTTCTTTAACTTGCTTGTCTTCTCCTGTAACACTCCAAACCCAGCCTAGACGTTACGACCGGATCTGGCATGTCATATGGGAGAGTTGTTAAAGAAAATTACGTGTTCATTAATCGTCAAGTTTTGTTGTTTATGGAAATCCATCTTGTTTTGTGGTTCTCTTGAAAAAAACATCAGGGTTCTTGGTTTCAATGACTTAGTTTATAAATAATCAGGTTCGATGACTTTCAGAAAAAAAAATGTTGTTTCGAAAAGAGATTTAGAAAGTTGGAAAAACACTAAGAGATTGTTTAGAGAAGTTGTTCGTTGAAAATGTTACGTTTCTAAAACATTCTGTGTTTCGTTGTTTGTTACAAAATCCCGATTTACTCAATGTCCGTTTTAGAAAAGTTAGGGTTTATTGAAAACCGCCATTGTTATGGAAATCGAATTTGAATATTTGCAAAAATGTGATATTTTAAAAACAGTTCTTAATGTTTAGGAAAACCCCATATTGAACGTTTATTATAAAATAACAGTCGAGTAAATAAAAAAAAGTTAAAAACCAAATAAAATCCCAAAGGCCTTATTACAGAACATAATCCCAAATTAAAATGGAATTTAAAAGAAAGTAAAACTTAATTTACTGAAGTAATGACATATGGCCACCACATAGTCCACCTCGGCTCAAAATCCTCAAGCTAGGGATTACCTGCAAGATTTAAGCAGAGGGGTGAGTTACGGGAACTCAGTGTGTAATCCCCCAAATGAACATTAATTGGGCTCGAGCCCAATCAAACACAATCTGGGCCTTAGCCCTTACAAAATCAACCTGGGCCAAAGCCCATACCGAAACGAACTGGGCCTTAGCCCTTACGGAACAATCTGAGCCTGAGCCCTATTAGCATGGTATAGCAGATAATGAATGCAATGCAACCCAGCCCAACCTAGTAATCCATCCGCTACACACCACTCATTCCAACCAAAACACACTGGTGGCAATTTCTACAATCAACCCTCATCCGCTACACACCTAGATGGCAGTCACGCTGCTTATTGCCGAAATTGTGGCAGTGCCACCAAAATAATGTGATGGAGTCACCGAAATATGTGGCAAAGCCACTTAATTAATGTGACAAGGTCACAGAAATATGTGGCAGAGCCACCGAAATACACTTCTCTGATCAATCAATATCCCTTTCCCATGTAACATGTCATAACGTCATAATGTGATGGATGCAAACATATATCAAAGTATGTCAGATAATTAGAACACACATCCAATCATGCTAATTTACCCAAAATGGTATAGTCATAAGTTTACTTACCTGGTATATCTCCAACAATACCCACTAGGATATTTCAACTGCATTGCCGTTACAGGTATTTCGGCTTTTAACCGACACATAGTATAACACCAACCAAAACGAAATAAAGGTGTGAGATTACACACCTGATTATATGAAGAACTATACACTCCTGATCACTGTCACTCTCACTAGCGGGAACAACAACGATTTGTCTATCCCAAACAGATGTCGGCTCTCTACCAGAACCCGGCGAAAAATCTCGAACCGTTGACACCTTACGCCGTTTGAACTTGGGAGCAGGGTCCACGAGTCCACTCTCTATAGACTGACTATCACTTGCCTCCATGGAGAAATCTCAATCAATAAATGAAAAATGAAGGTTATCTAACAAGGAGTTTCGGCTCTTACCAACACTTCTCGAAATCCGAATGTTAATGAACAATGAAGAGAGTTGCCTACTCTTTAACCCAATTGGCCCAAGCAGGGATGAAGATTCGGTTATAGCAGAGAAAATGAACAGAGAAGAGATAAAAAGAATTAGAGAGAAACTCCCTACCTTGATCAATGAGGAACCGATCCAAAATAGGTTCGGCTTGCGATTACAGACAATTCGTAAGAGAAGGAGAGATTCGACCAAGCCTGCTAAAACCACAACAAAAGGAGAACACGAGAAGGAAGAATGAGAGGACCTGAAGTTTCGGTTTTAGTGATAGAAATAAACAAAAAACAAAAATAAAAGAAAGGAGAAGGTTAAACATTCGGCTATGGAAGGGAGAAAAATGGAAGGATGGAAAAGAAACATTACCTTGGTATTAAGAGAGAGCTTAATGGAATGGAAAACTTTTGGCACAAGCAGCAAGACCCAAAACTCTTGATTCGGCTATAAGTGCACAAAAAGAAGATGAGGAGGGTTCGGCTCTTAGCAAGAAATAGAAGAAAAGTCTTCAAACTTTAGAGAGGAGAAGGAGAGGATGGTTTCGGCTAGCAAACAAAGCAAAGAGAAGAATTGACTAAAAGAAGAACCCGAAAGCACAGATGCCGCAAATGTAAAGGGAACAAAAAAGAAACTAAGATGCACAAAAGAATTTTCGGTGCAACCAAAAGGAGAAAGTTGCACAACACTCAAATGGTTCGGTTTTTCTATCTCCCTTCCCAAATGCCAAAATTCCCTTGCCAAAACACCCTATAGTCGAAATTCACCTCCCACAACTCCCACATTCGGCCAACTCTCACCCACCCTCTCAAAATCCCTTGTTTTGCTCCACCAAGCCCTCTCCATCACCCTTTCAAATTGTTTTGACCAATTCAACTCCTCAATCTCCTCTCCACCATCCATTTTGAACTGGTTGACCAATTCAAATCCTCCTTGGTAGAGTCCCACGCCTACTCCAACACCTCTCCACCTTGCACACAAAATTAACACTCCAAAATGCGGCATGTGGGATCCGAACCCCACTTCCCTTGCTACACAAGTGACGCTAACTCCACTAGACCACCTTGCTTTCTTTTGTTAACACAACACAAACTATTAGACTTAAGTCCTGCCTCCACTAGCTCACCTTACCAAAGTGCCCAAAAACTAAAATTTCACCAGGGCCTAGGCTCGACCCCGAGCCTTCCCAGGACCCCCGAACATCCCAAAATAACAAGCTTAGCTATCCAAACACATAAAATAATGCAAAATGCAGGACCCCTAATTTTAGGATGTTACAGTTCTACCCCCTTAAAGAAATTTCGGCCTCGAAATTTACCTGGTCAAAAGAGATGAGGGTATTGTTGTCGCAATGCCTCTTCCGGCTCCCACATTGCTTCCTCTGAACCGTGATTACGCCATAATACTTTAACCAAAGGAACCGATTTCCTCCTCAATACCTTAATATCCCGGTCCAAGATCTGCACTAGTTCCTCTTCAAAAGACAGATTAGGTCTTACCTCAATTTCTTCCACCGGCACTACGTGAGATTGATCTGAACGATAGTGCCTTAGCATCGAAACATGGAATACATTATGTATCTAACTCAACTCTGGGGGTAACTCAAGCTGATAAGCCATTGGTCCCACACGTTTTAACACTCGATAAGGCCCGATGAATCTGGGGCTCAACTTGCCCTTCCGTCCAAATCTTAAAACCTTCTTCCAGGGTGAGACTTTCAAGAAGACGTGATCCCCCACTGAAAATTCTATCTCCCTACGCCTCAGATCCGCATACGATTTATGTCTATTGGAGGCTTCTTTTAACCGGTTTTGAATCAGCTTAACCTTTTCCTCTATTTCTGAAATCAATTCTGGACCCAACAACTGACGCTCACCTAACTCCGTCCAACAGGAAGGGCGCCATCTGAATGCTGGACTGATAGCTGTTATTGTACGCAAATTTAGCCAGCGGCAGGTAATCTTCCCAACTACCTCTGAAGTCAATCACACAGCCCCTTAACATGTCCTCCAGAATCTGAATTACCCTTTTCGACTGACCATCAGTCTGTGGGTGAAACGCTATGCTGAAATCTAGCCTTGTACCCAAAGCTTCATGCAATGCCTTCCAAAACCACGATGTAAACCTAGGGTCCCTGTCTGATATGATGGACACTGGTACCCTATGTAACCTCACAATCTCTGCTACATACAGCTTGTCTAACTTCTGTAACGAATAGTCGGTACGAAGTGGTATGAAGTGTGCGGACTTTGTCAACCGCTCAATGATTACCCACACTGAATCTGATACGAGCACACCCGGGACATGAACATTTTACAACTTAACAACTCGGATCAAAGCCAATGTGATTCGTATCCTTTGGTGCACGTCCCTAAATGAGCTTATTTTCAGCTCATTTGTGTTCGTTTTTAGCTTATTGAGTTTGATTTTTATTTCAAGCATTTTAATTGGCTGAATAAAATTTATTTGTTTAGTTAGTTAAATTTTGCTTAAAATAATTAATTAAATAAATTTGTTCATAGAATTGGACATTTTTTTTCAAGTATTAATGTGTGTTAATTATTGCATGTGTTTATTGTGTTTTAAGCTATTACATAATTTTAATGTGTTCTAGCCGAATTGAATGTAACTTGCTGCCAAATTTATGAACTAAATTTGTTGATTTAGTTGTGCAGGTGGAACTGAAATGAATTTTGTTGGCCGCTGAATTTAATGGCTTGACTTAGCAATATGGAGAATGGGATTTAAAAATTAAACAATATTTGTTTTGGTGCAAATTCATAGGAGTTCATGGGAGATAATATGTGGGGCGGCAAGGCTTTGTTCTTGAGAATAAATAATTGGAACTCAAGCCATAAGATTGAATAAAATACAAGCACCATGATGGAATACTTAGTGGAACACTTGGATTTTTTATGAATGAATATTTCATTTGGTGAGTTTAAATTCACTCTCCTAATTCTTCAAGGTTCGAATTGACTTATCTAGTTTCTAGTGGCGTCAATTTTAATTTTGTTACGAACTTACCATCCTTTCGGGTATGGCGTTCAATTTTATACCGTTGGTTCCTATCTTGCTAGATAGCGGGTCTCGGTATATTCAGCTTCCTTTCAGTCATTTGAGACTTCTAAGATCCGGGACTTTAATATTTATTAAAGGTTCCTTCTTGTTTCAAATTCCTATCCATCTCAACCACTTAATTATTTTTATCTCAAGCCTTTACCATTAAAATTATTTTTTTTGTTCAACTTAAACGAAAACTACCTAATTTACGATCGGGCAATATCTACGACTCATTTTCAAACTTGAGGCGATTCGTATCATCTAGTATCAGAGCTACAAACGAGGAGTTCCGACGATGACGATAGCCGGAAGTTAGTTCGTAAGTTTAAAAAAAAAAGTTCGCAAAAAAATTCAAAAAAAAAATATTCAAGTTGTAATTTTTTTATTGTATTTCATTATAGTATATCTGAAGTTCAAAAAAAAAACAAGAGATACAAAAAAAAGTTCAAAAAAAAATCGAGTCAAAAAAAAAAGAGAGAAGTTAAAAAAAAGTGTGAAGTTTGAAAGTTTTGCTTTACTTTCATATTTCTACCCCGATCTTCAAAAAAAATCTTCTTTTTGTTTCAGCCTACCTATACCTGTAAATCATTTAACCCTTGTAACTAACTTGAAGCCAATCCTCAAGCCGCAATAAGTCTTTTTAAAACGAAGTACGAAATTGTGAGAGCGAGAAAGAGTGGTAAAAGGCACGAGTGTACTCATTAGAGAAAAAGCCACAAAACAAGTGAAACACGAGTGTGAGTGATTTTTCTTTGTGAGTGACTTGCGAGTTTTGTGGTAAGGTATTTTTAACTTTTTATGTTTATTTTATTTTATTTTATTTTTTTTGATAACATATTTCTTTCAGCAACGATAACATGTCTTTATATTTTGAAAGAAGAAGTACTGTAGATGGCGATTGGTTCGATCCATCATACAAACAAAGCGAAAGGAGACACGATCAAAGAAACCGAGGCTTTAGAGATCAATGATGTTTTAATGACGTCAAGAAGAATAACAAGTCAAACATTCCACCGTTTCAAGGTAGAGCTGATCTGGATGCATACCTTGAATGGGAAATGCGAGTAGAAATGGTTTTTGGGCACCACGATTATTTGGAAAGCAAGAAAGTAAGGCTGGCAGAAAGTAGTTTCACCGATTATGCCATGACTTGGTGGGATCAATTCACCAAGAGTCGAAAACGAAATGGAGAGTACCCAATATTAACGTGGTCTGAAATGAAAGATGTTATTCGCAAGCGGTACCTCCCATCTTCTTGTCATCGAGGGCGAACTTCTTCAACACAAAGGACGGAGTTAAGATCAGCACGGCAATACCCGACCAAGGACTATTCTAGCAGAGATTATTACCAGGACTCTTACTCAACGCGGTCTTCGAGACGGAGAGAAGAAAGATATGAGTTCGAATCCTTTCGAGGCAACAAACGAGAAGAAACAAGTTATCCCTCTTTTGCTTCAACGGAGTCTCTATTGGAGAAACGTTTCCGAAGAACTTATCGAGATACCTATGAGAACGCTATCCCTTCTCTTGAACAAAATTTTACTCATTCTGATTCTTTTGTATCCTCTTCATGTAGTAATGTAAAGACGAGAGAAAAAGAACAAAAAAGAAAAGAAAGGCAAGAGAAGATCATGAGAGAAAATGAGCGAATATGGAAAGAACTCGAGAAAAAGGAAAATGAAAATAAGAGAAAAGAAAAAGAGATTGAAAAAGAACAAGAAAAAAAGAGAGAAAACGAAAAAGTGTGTGAAAAAGAAACGAGAAAACGAGATGAGCAAGTAGAAGTGAGTGTTGATTTAACTAACTCATTTGAAGTTTGTTCTTCTTCTGCTTCTTCATTTCAGGTTCCCAATGTATCGCACAAGAACCTACAACTTCAATACCTCCCGGAAGAGCGACGTTTTTCTTTAATTGAAAGAGGTAAAGTTGAAGGTGAAGTTGAACCTCCTGAGTGAAAAGGTAAGGAAGGTAAGTGTTTTGAAACAATTTCGACTCCACCAAATTTTTTCAATGAATGTGACAATGTGGATAATACCGTCATTTGCCATCCCTCGATTCTTTGTGATGTTCTAAATGATGGTAAGGCAGGTTTGTCTAATAACTTTCAATGTGATGTTTTAAATGATGTTAAGTCGAGTTTGTCTAATAAAAATCCTTGTGATGCAAAGTATAAAGGTGGAGTAATGTGTGTCCAGCTAATACAAGATTTGTTCAGGTACGACGATGATTTTTCTTTTAATCTCAATTTGTTTGATTGTGGATATTACGAGATTTGTTCATTGTCTAATATGAAATCTTTGAGCTTTTGTAAATCAGTTTTGAAACTCATTAAGAATTTTGATCATTCGATCTTGAACATACATAATTCTTTTTGGTTTAACATGCTTGATTTTTCGAAACCATTGATTCCTTTTGTTTTAATTAATCAAACGTGTAACACCCCAAACCCGGCCCACAAGCCTTGACCGGATCTGGTATGTCACGGAGTAAAACGTTTTGAAGGATTCGAATTAATAGTGGAAATCTGAAAATTTGCTGAAATTATAAAATGGTATTTGCTAAAACTCGGATGGGTTGATTTGATAAACACGATTGAGTTGAAACCATTTGAACATTTAAATTTTTAGAAACATCAGAGTTATCGTTAACTTAGAAAATTTTGTTACCCGATGGTAACATCTTTGAAAACGAGTACGAGTAAAATTTAAAAAAAAAATTACTTCTAACCGGTTTGCTTAACAGTTCATAAGTTCATCAGTCATAAAGTAAAAACAACTAATTAAACATCCAAAATAATAATAAGCGGCCATATTACAACCCAATCGAAATTTAGTAAATAATAAACTTAAAACGGGGCAAAATAAGATTTCAAGTCCACGGACAAGCATGGCCGCCTCAAGTCCTCCCCGGCTCCATCTCCGCGATCTACTCACCTGCAAGATGATATGGGAAGGGGTGAGTCACCAAGACTCAGTGTGTATAAATCCCCAACCCGAAAATACAACTCATACACAGATATTAGTAATACATGCAATTATGCATCCCAACCTAGCCATCCATGCTCCTTTTTCTACCCCGTGTGGTACCAAACCACTGGTGGTGCCAAACCACTGGTGACCGAAGTCACAAATATCAAATGATGGGGCCAACCCATCGTGTGGTACCAAACCACTGATGACCATAGGTCACAATATCACATGTGGTACCAAACCACTGGTGGTGCCAAACCACTGATGACCGAAGTCACAATATCAATATGTGGTGCCAAACCACTGGTGGTGCCAAACCACTAGGACTTAGTCACAAATATCAATATGTGGTACCAAACCACTGGTGACCGAAGTCACAAATATCAAATGATGGGGCCAACCCATCGTGTGGTACCAAACCACTGGTGACAGTCCATAGAGATCATCTCCCTCCTCTCATCAATCCCACCATCATCATGCTCACATAACAGTATCATGATCTCATATATCATGCATTCACATGTAGCATAGCATTTAATAGCATATGATGGCATACACACATATATCATAGATCGAGTAATAGGGGACTTACCCGAAAACCAAGCTTATGCCCACAAGGCAAAGTTACTACATGAGAGGTTGTAAATATCATCATAATAACAATTTATACTAATAAAGTGTGTAAGAGTTTACACACCTGATCAACCAAAGATCTAAGACAAATCCCGAATCTATGCGATATCACAAAAGTCCCGAAACGTATTCCGTATCGCTCCTACGTTCGGTCACTAAAGGTTAGTATTCCAAAAAGCCTTATTCGGCTAAACTAATGATCCCGAAGGATTAATCGTACTCACAACAGAATATGGTCCTAGGCCGAACCTCTATTAGCACTTACCAACGTGATTTGAAAACTCGAAAACCTCTGATTTCCCCCCTTGGCCGATTTGCCCCTAAAACCATAGTGCACATTCGATCATACATAGATACCAAAAATGGCCATTGGCCGAATGTCAATAACCTCATACCTTGTCTATCGAAGTTCTGAAATTTCCCTTGTGCCTTGAATAATCGAGATCCTACACGCCAAATGTCAGATTCGACTTTAATACGTAAATCCACATCTAAAACCCTTGGCCGAAATTACGAGTCACCATACCTTGAAGAAGCGAGACCCGAAAGACACCTTCAAAGCCCCTTAGCGTCGGCTACACACAAAAGATACACCATTAATATGGCCTATACCCATTCGGCCGATCCTTACAAAGGCCTTAACTCATGCTTTCGGCATGCATTAAGGGAGATGGGTTAAAACCGAAAGTTGAGAGAAAGTTCACTTACAATTAGATTCGACTAGGCCCTTCAATTTACGATGGAGGAGTCGGCCACAAGTGGAGAAGATGAACTCATCTATGGTGTTCCCTTAAAGTACTAAGCAAAGAAAAGAAGTATAGGAGATGTTCATGAAGATTCGGCCATGGCGATAGAGTGGTGGAGTTTCGGCCAAGCTTTGTCTAAAGAAAGGATTGAAAAGTTGGCTATTTCAACAGAAATCAAGGTGAGAAGGAAAAGGCAAATTTCGGCACACAAAAAATGGGCATATCCCCAAGCTGAAAACACCACCTTAGGAAGTACCATATTCGGCCATGCTTCCCTAAACTTAAGGCCGACCAAGCTCCCTTTTGCTACCTTCAAAACTGGCTATGGAAGTCTTTAGGAGAACCCTTCATTCGGCCAAGAACAATGGCAAGGAAAAGAAGGACAAAACAAAAAAAAAATCTGGCCATGTTTCAATCGGCCATGCAAAATTTGAAGGAATAGAAAAACAATTTGGAAAAAGTTTTGGCCATGCTCCTATTTCTTTTTTGTGATAATTTCTATCACAATTAAAAAAAATAAAACATTGTTTAATGAGTGCCCATCACTAACCCATGCTCCACAATAATTAAACTAAAAGTAAAATACTTTCCATACTTCTACAACATTGAAATCAAAAACATAATGACTTGTTTTCAGCCGTTTGGGTGCCCCCATGCACCCCCCACGCTTCCTGCCATTTTGCTAATGCGACTTTCATGACATAATCTGCCATAACTTTCTTTTAAACTATACTTTGCTGGCCCCTTATGCTTTAGCGCTAAAAGCAAAATAAAACGCCTTAAGCGCGACCCCCAGGACTCGAACACGAGTCCTCCTAGCCGCAGCCCTCAAGCAACGTCCTTAGCCACTCCACCCATGCGCTTCCTTGTGACATAAATCCACCCCGATTTATAATAAAGTCACCTTACCTTGCTCCCCTTCAGCGCCAAAAACAAAACTCCCCAAAGCGATTTATGCAGCTCGAACCCCTTCTCTCCTAGAGCACCCCAGCGCCCCAAACCACTTTTCCAGACGATCCCTTATGTCATGCTTCGCACCATCAATTATTTAAAGGCTCCTCACCTGGTTTTTTTTTCCTCTCAAGCACAAAAAGGGATTTCAGCCCTAAACTCGACCTAACCCGGGGTTATGACAAAGCCCTATAACAACCCTAACATAGGCATTTATTCAGGCAACACATGAGATTAAAATAATTTCAAACAACCCCTACTTCGGGATGTTACAAAACGCATGTCTTTAAACCGGGAATATGTTTTGTATCATCTGGTATATCTTGTTGGAAAACCAATCAATCCCAATTGTGCTTGAAAAATTTCAATCCTTTTGGAAATTGGTTCTTAGAAAGGGTAACGAACTTTGCCCACTTCTTGTTCAATTTCTATTCGTTCCTTAAACAAATCGTGTGGTTGTACTTGAAATCCACATTCCATTTGAAAAGTGCTGATTCGAACGCGAAGCATCAACTACATTACATGCCCGAGGAAAGAAGGTTCGTCTTGATCAAGCAAGGTAAATTCGATCTTCGATTTTTAGCTTGTGAAGACAAGCAAGGTAAGAATGACTTTTGTCATACCGCGCGTAAAAGTAAAGTCGATTTCTTTCTGTCAACTCCCAAAGGTAAGACACTTGAAACCTATGAACCCATTTTGTTTTCTTCGGGTGTTGACAAGAATCACGTTGCTGAATCCATTCTTGTAAAATCTTTAAAATGTGATGTTCTTCATTGTTCTATCTTGTTGGATAATGGACTATCTGTTTTGGTTCTTGACAAAAAGATAATTGTTTTCGATAAGTGTCATGAAGCATTTGTTGAAACATTTTTGTTCATTTCAGATGTTGAAAGAGCTCATAATGATGACTTCCATTTTGGAAAGCATTTAGATCATGAATTATTTGAATGTCCTATTTTGTTTATTGATGGTCTATTTGTTTTAAAAGAAGACAAAAAGAATTGTGTTTGATAATTTTTATTCATGTGCGAATACAAAGCTAGGTTTGAATGTTCAATTTCAAGTGCCATATGCGTTTTCTTCATTACTTGCTTTTGACGACTATATTTATCATTTGATATGTTATTCGCATGTTTATTTTGACTTGTGGAATCCAATTAGATCGTATGCATGCTTTGAAGCTTATCTGCTTTTGTTCCAAAATTTTGACAAGGCATTGATCCTTTTGTATGGTAAAGTGCTTATGCCTGTCCGCATGCGATTTATTTGTTTGATGTTGTTCTTATCTGGGTTGCAAGTATGTTTAAATCATTTCTTGCTAATTCTTGGATTTTCTTTTCAGGTATTGCGACTATCATCCATCCTGTTTGATCGAGGAAAGATGAGCAAGGAGTTTTGTTCGGATAACCAACGGGTCGATTCGAGGACGAATCGTCTTGAAGAGGAAGGGGATGATACGAGCACGCCCAGGACATGAACATTTTACAACTTAACAACTCGGATCAAAGCCAATGCGATTCGTATCCTTTAGTGCACGTCCCTCAATGAGCTTATTTTCAGCTCATTTGTGTTCGTTTTTAGCTTATTGAGTTTGATTTTTATTTCAAGCATTTTAATTGGCTGAATAAAATTTATTTGTTTAGTTAGTTAAATTCTGCTTAAAATAATTAATTAAATAAATGTGTTCATAGAATTGGACATTTTTTCAAGTATTAATGTGTGTTAATTATTGCATGTGTTTATTGTGTTTTAAGCTATTACATAATTTTAATGTGTTCTAGCCGAATTGAATGTAACTTGCTGCAAATTTATGAACTAAATTTGTTGATTTAATTGTGCAGGTGGAACTGAAATGAATTTTGTTGGCTACCGAATTTAATGGCTTGACTTAGCAATATGGAGAATGGGATTTGAAAATTAAACAATATTTGTTTTGGTGCAAATTCATAGGAGTTCATGGGAGATAATATGTGGGGCAGCAAGGCTTTGTTCTTGGGAATAAATAATTGGAACTCAAGCCATAAGATTGAATAAAATACAAGCACCGTGATGGAATACTTAGTGGAACACTTGGATTTTTTATGAATGAATATTTCATTTGGTGAGTTTAAATTCACTCTCCTAATTCTTCAAGGTTCGAATTGACTTATCTAGTTTCTAGTGGCGTCAATTTTAACTTTGTTACGAACTTATCATCCTTTCGGGTGTGGCATTCAATTTTATACCGTTGGTTCCTATCTTGCTAGATAACGGGTCTAGGTTTATTCAACTTCCTTTCAGTCATTTGAGACTTCTAAGATCCGGGTCTTTAATATTTATTAAAGGTTCCTTCTTGTTTCAAATTCCTATCCATCTCAACAACTTAATTATTTTTATCTCAAGCCTTTACCATTAAAATTATTTTTTTTGTTCAACTTAAATGAAAACTACCTAATTTACGATTGGGCAACATCTACGACTCGTTTTCAAACCCGAGGCGATTCGTATCAGAATCTTTCTTAGTAGGCGTTAGGGGTAGCCCACTAACAAAATCCATCGTTATCCTCTCCCACTTCCAAAGTGAAATCTTCACCGGTTGCAGCAATCCCGAAGGCAACTGATGTTCCACCTTCACTTGCTGGCATGTCAAACACTTACAAAGTTGGTAACTTCATGCTTCAACCCTGGCCACCAGTACGGTTCCCGTAGATCTCGGTACATCTTACTTCCACCGGGATGCATAGCATAAGGGCTACTACGCGCCTCCCGCAGAATCATCTGTCTTAACTCAGAGTCCTTCGGCATACAAATTCTTCCACGAAAACGTAATACCCCTTCACTGTTCAACCCAAAATCCACTGTCTCTCCACTTTCCACTTGCTACAGTCGAGAACCCAACGATTCATCCAACGATTGCTTCTCTTTAATTTGACTAACCCATGTCGGTTTCACCTGAAGTTCTGCTAACAGACTACCATCTTCATAAAGACTGAGATGAGCAAACATTGCTCTCAAATCCCATATCACTTTACGACTTAATGCATCTGCCACCACGTTAGCTTTACCCGGGTGATACTCGATCGAGAAATCATAGTCTTTAAGCAACTCAATCCACCTCCGTTGCCTTAAATTCAACTCCTTCTGGGTAAGGAGATATTTCAGACTCTTATGGTTGGTGTAGATAGTCAACTTTTCTCCGTACAGATAATGCCTCCATATCTTTAGGGTGAACACCACTGCGGCTAGCTCCAGGTCATGAGTGGGATAATTAATTTCATGCGGCCTTAATTGGCGAGATACATTCGCTACCACTTTCCCTTCTTGCATTAGCACACAACCTAAACCTGTGTGCGACGCATCACAATAAACAACGAACTCCTTCCCAGCCTCAGGCTAAATCAACACTGGTGCCTCTGTCAGAATCTTATTTAGCTTTTCAAAGCTTTCATGTTGTTTATCGGTCCACACAAACGGTACTCCTTTTCGCAATAACTTGGTTAGAGGTGCAGCAATCAACGAAAACCTCTCAATGAACCTTCTGTAGTACCCAGCCAAACCCAGAAAACTTTGAATTTCTGACACAGACTTTGGTGGTTCCCAACACAATACAGCTTCGATCTTTCGGGGATCAACCCTAATTCCCTCGGTAGAAACAACATGCCCCAAAAATGTCACTTCCTTCAGCCAAAATTCACACTTGCTGAATTTGGCATACAATTGCTTTTCTCTTAATATTTGTAGCACAACCCGAAGATGAGAATCATGTTCCTCCTCAGTTCTTGAGTACACCAAGATGTCATCTATGAATACCACCATGAACTGGTCTAGGTAGGGTTGGAAAACCCAGTTCATCATATCCATAAAAGCGACTGGTGCATTTATTAACCCGAACGGCATCACTAGAAACTCGTAATACCCATACCGAGTTTGGAACGCAGCCTTATGAATATCCGCCTCCTTGACCTTTAGCTGATGGTACCCAGATCTCAAATCTATCTTCGAGAAAACCGAAGCTCCTCGCAGTTGATCGGACAAATCGTCAATTCTTGGTAGTGGGTATTTGTTCTTAATAGTCAACTTGTTCAATTGCCTATAGCCAATGCACATTCACATCGACCCATCCTTTTTCTTGACGAACAATACCGGTGCTCCCCGCGGTGATACACTTGGTCGGATAAATCCACGGTCCAACAGCTCTTGGATCTGAGCTTTAAGTTCTACCAGCTCCTTCGGCACCATCCTATATGGGGCGATGGACACCGGAGCCGTTCCTGGCAATAGCTCAATGCCAAATTCGACCTCACGATCCAGAGGCAATCCCGGAAGTTCTTTAGGAAAGACGTTCGAGAACTCTTTCACCGTTCTGACATCCCCTACGGACAATTCTTTGTCATCCGATGCACTGACGAAAGCCAAAAACGCCTTGCACTGTTTTCACACCATCCTCTCGGCCTTTAATGTCAAAATCACATGGGACAGATAATCTCTCATTTCTCCTATCACCATTACTTCCTTATCCTCTGGAGTTCTTAACACCATACGCTTAGTAGCGCAATCCAGGTTTGCACGATGCTTAACTAACCAGCCCATGCCTAAGATCAGATCAAACTCGCCAAACGGCAATTCCACCAAATCTGCCGGGAAAGTAATCCCTTGCACTACTAAAGGCATATTCCTAAATAGTTTGTTCACTACCATCGATTGTCCTAGAGGGCTAATAACAGACATTTCTCTAGCAGCAATATCAGATTTAATGCTCAAAGTCCCAGATACAGTACAGGCAACATATGAATGTGTAGACCCAATATCTATCAAAGCTGTAAAGGGTGCATCAAATATAAGAAACATACCGGTTATGACATCCGATGCATCGCCATCCTCTCGTCGTCTAGCTGCATAGACTAACCCCGGTTGTCTTGCATCTGTATTACCAGCACCTCTGCCCGGTGCTCCATGACCTCGACCAAAACCATTTCCTCCTCTGGCAGAACCACGACCTCTCGGCAGCTGCTGACCACCTCTCCTTGACTGTGCAAAACCCTGACCTATCGTCCTCATCTTTTCCAACTCTTGTGGATAGTCCTATATCAGATGATCCCTAGATCCACATTTGAAACATCCTCTAGTTCTTCTCCAACACTCCCTTAGATGTGTTCTCCCACACTGTGCATAAGGTTGCAGCTGATCTACAGCAACTGGCATCACAGCTCAAACTGACCCATCTAACCTAGGCCTCTTTTGGAAACCCCTAGTAGATCCTGACGTCCCAAAACTTCTCTTATTCTTAACCCTATCTTTATCCCGATTCTGCCTCTCAGAACGTTTCACCTCTTCGGCAACTTTTGCCTTCTCAACCAGTATAGCAAAATCTCTTTCCCGCTGCGGAGCTATCAGTACTCGCAGCTCATCTCGCAGACCATCCTCGAACCGAACACAACATTCATAATCAGTTGCGATGATACCCCGAGCGTAACGACTTAGGCACAGGAATTCCGCCTCATATTCTGCCACGGATTTATTCCCTTGAACCAAATTCAGAAATACTTTCCTCTGGGCATTCGCATAGCTCACCTTAACATATTTTCCCTGGAACATTGTCTTAAAGAAGTCCCAGGTGATACAGTCTGCTTGAGTACCTTCCCTCACTGTGAGCCACCACTGGTATGCCTCATCTCGTAGGAGAGACACTGCTCCCTTCAATTTCTCCTCCACTGTGCTATCTAGATCATCCATGATTCGCTCAATGGCCGCCAACCAGTATTAAGCTACATTTGGGGCCATGCCAGAAATGCCCCTAAATATTCAGCCTCATTTGCCTGAAGTCGCTCAGGGATAGATTTCCGGGCTACCGATCCAGTGCTTGCTCCAGCAACCCATTCCAAGACTCGTAACATAGCTTGGGACAAGGCATCGTCCCCTCTAGTTCCGTCTTGAGACCCTGCTTCCGCTACTGGCGATGCTCGTACTTCGCCTTTTAGCACATGTCTAGATTCTGAGGATCCAGCCTCAGCACCACAACCTCTACCACGGCCGCGTATACCACGTCCACGTCCTCTTGTGCTCATGTTTGCTGAATCGAATTAATATGACTAGAGATTTTATGAATTAGTGTATAATTCCAATGTTTATTAACAATGTTTTATGCAAAGTAAGTATAGTAGTTGTTTTCGTAGATCGAACTTCCTAATGTCTCAGTCTCTGCAGTCTTAACTCTTATAGCCAGCAGCCATACAACACTAATTCTAATATTTTCTTTCTAACATCATTTCATAATATCAAACAAAGTCAGAAGACTTACGGATTTGGTGGCGGAGACTCCGGTGCCATAATTTCAGAAAGACATACATTTCTTAAACCAGATTTCAAACCAATTTTGGAAAAAATATTGTCGAACCCAATCCACAGTCGAGTTTTGCAACTTGGCTCTGATACCATAAAATGTAACACCCCAAACCCGGCCTAAACGTTACGATCGGATCTGGCATGTCACATGAGAGAGTTGTTAAAGAAACTTACGTGTTCGTTAATCCTCAAGTTTTGTTGTTTAGGGAAATCCATCTTGTTTTGTGGTTCTCTTGAAAAAAAAATTAGGGTTCCTGGTTTCAATGACTTAGTTTATAAATAATTAGGTTCGATGACTTTCAGAAAAAAAATGTTGTTTCGAAAAGAGATTTAGAAAGTTGGAAAAAACCTAAGAGATTGTTTAGAGAAGTTGTTTGTTGAAAATGTTACGTTTCTAAAACATTATGTGTTTCGTTGTTTGTTATAAAATCCCGATTTACTCAATGTCTATTTTAGAAAAGTTAGGATTTATTGAAAACTAACATTGTTATGGAAATCGAATTTGAATATTTGCAAAAATGTGATATTTTAAAAATAGTTATTAATGTTTAGGAAAACCCCGTATTGAACGTTTATTATAAGATAGCAGCCGAATAAATAAATAAAAAAGTTAAAAACCAAATAAAATCCCAGAGGCCTTATTACAAAACATAATCCCAAATTAAAATGAAATTTAAAAGAAAGTAAAACTTAATTTACTGAAGTAACGACATATGGCCACCACAGAGTCCACCTCAGGTCCAAATCCTCAAGCTAGGGATTACCTGCAAGATTTAAGCAGAGGGGTGAGTTACGGGAACTCAGTGTGTAATCCCCCAAACGAACATTAACTGGGCCCGAGCCCGATCAAACACAACCTGGGCCTTAGCCCTTACGAAATCAACCTAGGCCGAAGCCCATACCGAAACGAACTGGGCCTTAGCCCTTACGGAACAATCTGAGCCTGAGCCCTATTAGCATGGTATAGCAGATAATGAATGCAATGCAACCCAGCCCAACCTAGTAATCCATCCGCTACACACCACCCATTCCAACTAAAACACACCAGTGGCGATTTCTACAACCAACCCTCATCCGCTACACACCTCGATGGCAGTCACGCTGCTCATCGCCGAAATTGTGGTAGTGCCACCGGAATAATGTGACGGAGTCACCGAAATATGTGGCAGAGCGACCGAATTAATGTGACAGGGTCATCGAAATATGTGGCAGAGCCACCAAAATACACTTCTCCGATCAATCAATATCCTTTTCCCATGTAACATGTCATAACGTCATAATGTGATGGATGCAAACATATATCAAAGTATGTTAGATAATCAGAACACACATCCAATCATGCTAATTTACCCAAAATGGTATAGTCATAAGTTTACTTACCTGGTATATCTCCAACAATACCCACTAGGATATTTCAACTGCATTCCCGTTACGGGTATTTCGGCTTTTAGCCGACACATAGTATAACACCAACCAAAACGAAATAAAGGTGTGAGATTACACACCTGATTACGCGAGGAACTATACACTCCTGATCGCTGTCACTCTCACTAGCGGGAACAACAATGATTTGTCTATCCCAAACAGATGTCGGCTCTCTACCACAACCCGGCGGAAAATCTCGAACCGCTGACACCTTACGCCGTTTGCACTTGGGAGCAGGGTCCACGAGTCCACTCTCCTTAGACTGACTATCACTTGCCTCTATGGAGAAATCTCAATCAATAAATGAGAAATGAAGGTTATCTAACAAGGAGTTTCGGCTCTTATCAACACTTCCCGGAATCCGAATGTTAATGAACAATGAAGAGACTTGCCTACTCTTTAACACAATTGGCCTAAGCAGGGATGAAGATTCGGTTATAGCAGAGAAAACGAATAGAAAAGAGATAAAAAAGAATTAGAGAGAAGCTCCCTACCTTGATCAATGAGGAACCGATCCAAAACAGGTTCGGCTTGCGATTACAAACAATTCGTAAGAGAATGAGAGATTCGGCCAAGCCTGCTAAAACCACAACAAAAAGAGAACACGAGAAGGAAGAATGGGAGGACCTGAAGTTTCGATTTTAGTGATGGAAATAAACAAACAAACAAAAAGAAAATAAAAGGAGAAGGTTAAACATTACTATGGAAGGGAGAAAAATGGAAGGATGGAAAAGAACCATTACCTTGGTATTAAAAGAGAGCCGAATGGAATAGCAAACTTTCGGTACAAGCAGCAAGACCCAAAACTCTTGATTCGGCTATAGGTGCACAAAAAGAAGATGAGGAGGGTTCGGCTCTTAGTAAGAAATAGAAGAAAAGTCTTCAAACTTTGGAGAGGAGAAGGAGAGGATGGTTTCGGCTAGCAAACAAAGCAAAGAGAAGAATTGACTGAAAGAAGAACCTGAAAGCACAGATGTCGCAAATGTAAAAGGAACAGAAAAGAAACTAAGATGCACAAAAGAATTTTTGACGCAACCTAAAGGAAAAAGTTGCACAACACTCAAATGGTTCAGTTTTGCTATCTCCCTTCCCAAATGCCAAAATTCGCTTGCCAAAACACCCTATAGCCGAAATTCACCTCCCACAACTCCCACATTCAGCCAACTCTCACCCACCCTCTCAAAATCCCTTGTTTTGCTCAACCAAGCCCTCTCTATCACCCTTTCAAATTGTTTTGACCAATTCAACTCCTCAATCTCCTCTCCACCATCCGTTTTGAACTGGTTGACCAATTCAAATCCTCCTTGGTAGAGTCCCACGCCTACTCCAACACCTCTCCACCTTGCACACAAAATTAACACTCCAAAATGCGACATGTGGGATCCGAACCCCACTTCCCTTGCTACACAAGTGACGCCAACTCCACTAGACCACCTTGCTTTCTTTTGTTAACACAACACCAACTATTAGACTTAAGTCTTGCCTCCACTAGCTCACCTACCAAAGTGCCCAAAAACTAAAATTTCACCAGGGCCTAGGCTCGACCCCGAGCCTTCCTAGGACCCCGAACATCCCCAAATAACAAGCTTAGCTAGCCAAACACATAAAATAATGCAAAATGCAGGACCCCTAATTTTAGATTTTACATCTCCGCTGTCAAAAAGTTCTTTCTATCTCAGGGTCTACGAGGAGTAAATCAATAATTCGGTCAATACTCATAAATACATAAATAAACACAAAAAAATTAATTAAGTTAAAATTGATCAAAAAAATAAACCAAAATACAAAATTAACAAATTCACAAATAATGACTTTTTAAAATAGTCTCTAGCAACGGCGCCAAAAACTTGGAACAACGGAAATGTGCAAGTGTACACAATCGCAACAAGTAATAAAGTGACAAGTAAATGTCGAGCTATCGTACCCACAGGGACTGTGAAAAGAATTATTTATGAATGCAATTTAAAAACACTTTGGTGAAAAAAAAATATTTTGATTTGAGGAGGTGATTAAAAACTAGGACTTTAACTAAGTAAAATAAATAAAAATAAAATAAAAGTTCCAATGCACAATTTCAAAAGATGTTTTTAACCAAGATGACATAATTTTGTTAGATTAATTACATATCTTAAAATTATTAAACTCATGTTTATGTCGTTACGAATAAAGTCACGGAAACTCGGTAATTTGCTAACTTATGAACATACTTACTTACCAAAATCCATTTATCTCTTGACTATATCTCTATGTCAATTCAACTGATTAAACAAATTTTAATAAACAAATGTGTTAATGAACATACATACTTATGCCAATTCAAACAATTAATTCAATATCATAAGCACATAAAAGATTACGTGAGGTAACAATGTATTTCTACCTTGAAACAGTTTAATCAAAATAATCTTGCAAGTTATGCAAGGCTAATGTATCGTTAGATATCGTTGCTAATTTAACCCTCAGCTACCTTAGATGATTAAACATGCACTGATCAAGTATCGTATCAATTAATTACAATTTCAATCCGTTTAAATAATTAATTCATTAGTTACCTTATAATTAAAATGCAAGAATAACTTAGTCATGGTTTTACTTAATTAAACATCTTACCGAGGCCTATAACAACACAAACACGCTTTTAATGAATTAAGTAGACAAAATGCAATCAATCTAACACAAATTAAATTTAAGCATATTAATTAAATTAAACATATCAACATCACAAATATTCATAGACATGTTCATCATAACAACAACAAAATTAAAAGGATAGGGAATAAGAATCAAATTCGGTGTTTCTCTGAGGTTTGACTAGTTTGCTCCGCTCCTTCCTCTCTGCTTGTTCTTGTTGAACCGAGGCTTCCACGAACACTTGAATGCAGCTCCCAATGGTGGATGAATGACTCTTTTCAAGAAGTGAAATTGGCAAAGGAATAGGGGAAGAAAATGAAGAACAATGGAAGGGAATGAAGAGAGAAAAGTGAGAGAGAAGTGAAGAAATGAATGTGTTTGAGATGTGTTTGAAGTGAGCAGCCAATGGGGGTATTTATAGGTTGGGGTGGCTGCTAAAATTAGCAAAAATCAGCAGCCATAGAGTCCCCCCATGGCCGGCCACACATGTGGCAAGTTTGAAGGTTTCAAACTTGCTATTTTAAGGTAGGGGCAAGTCTATAAAGGTTGGAGGGGTTTGAATGCAATTTGAATGAGTCTTCAAGGGCCATTTTGCAAGTCAAATAATCAGCTAAGCAAGCTGATTGGGTCAGCATGTGGGAAGGTTTTGGGCTGCCCGATGCTCGGTTGGATCGGTTTTCTCGGTTCAGCTTAACTGGGCCCATTTTCATAATTAATTAATAATAATTTATTTAACCCTAATTAAATTGGATTAAAATTAAAATTAATTATATTATGAATTAATACACATAATTTGGACTGTCTTAGGTTGAAAAATTAATTCGCCTTGATACTTCAAAATTGCTTCTCGATTTTGCGCTTCTAGCAGTGTTTGTTGAACCGTTTTTCGCCCTTTGTGCAAATTTGTCGAAAATAATCAAAATTAATCAAAATTTGATATAAAATTAATTAAAATTCAACATGTTTATAATTTGGGTGCAATTTAATTATTTTATAATTAATATTTATTTTTCAACACGAATTTTACCGAAACTGCATGAATTTGAGTTAAAAAGGGCATGAAAAAGTGCGTATATTTTCGTGTTTCCAACACATCAAACATGTCCTACTAAATGGAGATTAGCTCACATTCCCTTATCTCTCCAAACATGTCTCACGGCCTCAAAGCCCAAATCACATATACATATAAGTGAGTACTCACAATCCTATGGCATGCCAATTATATCCAATGATCTCAAGTATCACAAGGCCAAAATATACGTATTTAAACACACATATTACTTGTCGATTTCCGATTACTTTCACTGCGCATTTGAATCATTTGCACAATATTATCATTGTCACTTAGTATGTATGACATGTCTACACATATACTCTTTCACAACAGTAATCATGACATATAACACATAATAGCATCTCATTTCAGTTCACAATTTCACAATAACACAAGCATATACCTCACAAGGTAAATTCCCAATAATGCATTGAATCGTGTCCAGAAACAGTTAACCTAAACACTCACCACTATGCTTTCACCAAAATGCCGAAAGCTCAAACTAGCCTTTCCTAGCTTGTAAATGATCCTAGAGAATCTGGAACTTCAACACAACTATTCACACAAAAATACATTCAAAAATCAGCTAAGAACTCACCACAAGCAATCAAAAACATATGCCTAAGCTATGTTCCCATATAATCGAAACCTTTAACCTAGCAATCTTTACATTCGAATATCTCGGTTTATACTCAATCTTTTCACCTAAAATCAATTTTGTTCATCTTTTAATTCACCTATGACTAATTCCCAACCTTTAAACTACACTAAAATATTCAGTTCATATTATCGCTTTTTTTGACATGTTTATGGCTATTTTTTTGAAAAAAATCATTAAAACCCAAGAAATCCTTAACGATACTTCAAAACAAGTTTAGAAATCTCTTAGTCATATCAAAACCTATTGATTAACACTTTGAAATCACATTTTTACTTGAAAATTTAAAATTCACCATTAATGAATCTATTTTCGACTTTTAATCAAAACATACGATTTAACGCTAAAAATTCAGTTTCAAAGGCCTAATAACATTAAAAACTAATGGGTAGATGATTGATTACCTTTGATGGAAGAAAAATAGACTTTTATCGAAAACCTGAAAAACCCACACACGAAGAGGATGATGAAATCTATGGAATTTTAGAGTGTTTTCTTGGAGACTTATGAAGGTTTAATGCTTTGGGAATTATGAGAATCAAAGTAATGTAGTTTGGAAATCAAAAATCAATTGGGACAGACTTGGGAGAGTGATGAACGACAAAGCAAGGGATAGAGAGTGGCTATTGTGAAACAAAACTGGGAATGGAGGTTTATTAGGTTCAATTTTAAAATTTGGTAAAAATAAAACATAAATGCTCACAATTCTGATCTTGTTACAAATCAGTCACTTTTTTTGAAATTAAAGGTCTTTAAAACTCATTTTCAAAAATTGACTTGATTTTCTAAAAATCATAGTCGAAAACATTACCGATAAACCATGTCACAAAATTCTGAACATTCTAAGGTTAAAATTCCTAAAATACCCCTAAAATTCATTGATTGTTACACAAATTAATTAAAGAAGCCCATGAATTATTATGGTCCAATGTTGGTGAACTAAGCTTCCTTCAATTTTCTTGATTGTTTCATGTTTCTCAACTTAATTTTACTATTTACATCCTCAATGTTCAATGATGGAATCTCAAGGTTTTGCAATCCAACATCAAAAGATTATCTTGAAAAAAAATATGTATATACCTTAAACCCTAAACCCTGTTTTTAAGATTAAGTTTATTAATGATTAACTAATCATCACAATTTTCTGATAATCAGATAAATTTTCATATTCTCTCTGTCTCCTCTACATTTTTACACAAAATTCTCCTATGGTTTGAATATCAAAATTAGTAACAAACTCATCTTCGTATTTCACACTTTAGTTGAGCGGTGATTGCCCCTCTCTCCTTTGTTAACTCGTTTTTCTTCTTAAGATTCTGCTTGTTACTCTCAAACAAAGTGCATTCTCGATCTCTTCAAGAGTTTTCACTTTCTTTGTTTTTACTTATGGACCATTATCCTCTTAATTTTATTTTTTTTAGTTTGACCATCTTCTATTAATTCCAAGGCTATTATATCTATTTTCATTCTCCAAAAATTTGGTTATAACCACATTAGTTACATCACCTCAAGGAATTTGTGCCCATATTAATTGAAGAAGCCCATGAATTACTATTGCCCAATTTTGGTGTAGTAAGCTTCCTTCATCTCCATTGATTGTTTCACTCAATATTGTTTCTTGATAATTGCTTCCATCTAAATACTCAACATCTACCTTTTGCCAATACATACATGATCATGTTTGATATTATGCTCCTTTTTTTCATTGTTATGTTCAACATAAAAAATTCCTAAAGCCAGTTCATTAAATGTTCACATCTTCTTTTTTACATAAATAAGTTTTTTTTTTCATATTTTTTCTTTGATTAGCAAAGTCACTTAATTCAACATCAGATGGCATTGGATATAAGGATTGTTAGAACAATTTTCCAAACAAAAATACTTAATGAATGTCAATACTTCTCTGAATTCAAAAAATTGATGACTGAATGCAATCATAATTGAGTATCAAAACCTTCTCAATGTCACTTAATCAATTAATTAAAAACTTTATAGTCATTTTATTATAATCATATCCTTATGTGAGTGATTCTTTCATTGATACTATTTTTCTCATAGATCAACAATGTTTTATATAGTTCAAAGGCGTTGATGGTTCCACCTCTTCAAATTAGCTTGATATCCTAATCAATCCCTTCTTAAGAAACATTTCTTTAATCCTGTCCACTTGAAACTCAAGAAGAAATTGCATATATGATATTATTCTTACAATGATACCTTCCAGTTTCTCCTTTATAAACATCTCTCTTAAGCTATTATTTTAATATTTATATTTTTTTGGGCTCAGGAAAAAAAAACAATTTATTCTTCTTTTTGTTTCTTAGTGTAGTTCGGTTCTACTGGTTCTGTGGTATTTCAATTCCTTGAATATAATTGTAAGTTCTACGAAATGTACGATGATTTTTTTTTTGAAAATATATTCATAGTGCAGAATTTAGATATTTAACAAATATAAATACATATTGTGTACTAAACAAATGTTGACGTGTTCCCAAAAAGGATATAATTTTTATTCGGAAGCTTTAAGTATAAATAATGAAAATAAATTATGAGTATATAAAAATGAAAATTGTAAAACAATGATCATACTTGTAGTGATTTGTATGCCTAAAATAAATTTGAGGAAGTAAATATAAATATGCAATCAAGCAGTGAATCACAGAATTAAAATTTCGAGAAGCATGTATAAGTCCTAGGAATTGGTAAATTAAGTAGAATTATAGGAAGACTTAAAAAGTAATTTTAGGATAGAAAGTCATTAATTTTATCTTCATTAATATTTAGGTTGACTAAAGTAAATTATGTCCAATTAATTTTTTGGATGGATAAGGATAAATTTAACTCTTAATGTTTACATATTTTATCAATTTGACTCTTTTTTTTAGTTAAATTTTACTATTAACCTTTCAAAAAGTAATTAAATCATTTTTTTAACGGATATGATGATTAAAACATTAATCTTTTCACGATGTCAGTATGGCAGTCTACGTGTGCTTCATGTTGACATGACAGTATTTGTCTTGTATGTCGCGTCAATAATAATTTAATAATTATAAAAATATTCAAAATAAAATAACTTAAAATTAAAAAAATTTCAAAAAAAAATATGAAGTATACATAGATTGCCATGCGAGCTACCATGTTTAAAATTTTAATATTTTAGTCAATATTTCTCTTTAAAAAAAACAGTTCACTCTTTTTGAAATACAAATTGTCAAATTTTTCTCTATTTAAAAGGTTGGAGGTCAAATTTAACTCGAAAAAAAAAAAGAATAAAAACAAGATTGATAAAAAATGTAAATGTTAAAGGTCAAATTTGTCATGTCTTTTTTCAATGCATAGACAAAAATGTACATTTGAAAATGTTAATTAAAAGAATTCTGCATTAATAAAAAATTTAATGAAATAATACCAAAATAAAATTATTTAATCTTTTAATTTAATAAAATAAAATTATTTACTATTTGAATATTTACTTTTAAATATTATTTTGATATAAAATTAAAATTATTAAGCCAAAAATTTTGAAGTAAAAAAATCTAATTAAATCATATATACGTTCAAAAGGGAAAGTAAAATAAAAAATATTAAATAGAAGAATAAAATACTAAATAAAAGAATTTTATATTAATAAGAATTTTAGTAAAATCAATAAAATTAATTGATATTTTAATTTAATAAAAAAAGAATTAGTTAAGGTTTGAATATTTAAAAATTATCAATAGCATAATTACTGTTTGAATACTTAATTGTAAAAAATATTCAGAGTAAATATGTCATTCACTATTTACAATTTTAGAGTTGGTACTTTTATATATATTAGGTAGATAGATTAGATAAATAGATAGATAGATTTACGACACTAGGATATCTCTGAAAGCCAGATATGCAGATGGGCACACTCTATTCCTATGATATTAAATGGTAGAAAAGAGTGAACAGGGGATCCAAAGAATTTTACGTACAAACACAAACGAACCAAATAAACAACTGTAACATCTACAAATATTTACCCATGGAAACTTCATCGAAACAATTCCTTGTGCAAGAATTACCTCCTCCACTCGGCTCTGACCACCTTATCTGAAATTGCCAAGCCAACAATGAAGGATGGTCATCATGTAGAAGCAGCATAGAGGGAGAGAACTAAACATATTCAAAAGTGATGAGCAAAGACGACATCTGTCTAGTTTAGATACCATGCTCAAAATGAAACTTGCATGCAAATTATTGCATAGAACTACCACATAAGAGCAGGTTTAACTACACATGTAGACATGAATTTATGTACAACAGAGGCTGCCAGTTTCCATATCTTACTTAAAGAATGGGGGAAAACTAAGCAGAATATCCATAGGTAATAATAATTTAGCATATAAAAAAAAAAAAAAAACACAAACAAAAGGGCATAAAACATTCAATGTGAAGTTGTGCTTACCATTAGCATCTTTAGAGGATGATTGAGATTTGTCACTGATGATAGCACCTTTGCCAGCTACTCGAACCTGTCTTTGAGTACGTAGGGATTGTGAACCTGTATTACTATTGGTTGAAGTTGGCAAAGAATACCGCCTGTTTAACCCATTTTTCTCAACAGCCTCGGGGATCAACCTTGGGGACCCTTGACCCCTAAGTCTAGCTTTCGCAGATTCAGTTGGTGCCATAAAATTGGGCACTTTTGGCATGTGATTTAACCCATTTGCCTGATTATCAATTTTTGCTGGGAAAGAAGCTCTTCTTTGGTTTGTGTTTGAGCTCTCATCACCGACCTGCTCATCCTTAGAGTTTAACTCCTCTGTTACTGGCATGTGCTCAATTTTACCATTGTTTTTGGCCGGTGGAAAATTAACTGCAGGACAGACAATAGGCTCACCAAGAGAAGCATGTTCTGAGGAAAATTTCAGATCCGCCTCAAGAATTGACAGTTCTGATAGTGTTGCAGTCACATCTCTTATCTTCTCGGCAGATTCCTGTTCTAAAACATCAGGGTCATTAGAACTAGAATATTTTTTCAGAGTCTTCTTTGTTTTCTCATTAACAAACACAGACTTATCAGTAACCTCCTTTGAAGAGTTGGAAAGCTTTCTTAAATTGCGCTTAACCCTCTCGAGCTCATTTTGTGGATGCTCCTGAACTGAATCTGCTGCTGAGTTGACAGAAACTCTCCTCAGACCTCGTTTATTTTTTTCATACTCCAAGGTAGAATGACTAGATCCATTAACAGCTTCTGCAAAGGATAGTTTCTGAACACTTAGCTTTGTCTTTCCACTCCTAATTGGTTTTGAGGGGTATTCCCAAAATTTTGATCTTGTCCATCGTTGAAGCCATTGCCAGGATGAGTTAGGCTCCTCTGGAACATACTGAAGTTGTAGAGGCAATACAGAAGGTGACGAGGCCAAAAGCTGAAATGATTGAAATGCATGGTCACACACAGATTGGAACAACAATGAAAAAAAACATCGCAGAACTGGCGTAGGTCAAGACACCATGATTCTTGGCATCAACAGGCCATCAGCTAGGAACAGGAAGCAGTGGCAGCAGTGGCACGCATCAAAAACATTCATCTCTAACAAATTTCATCCATATTAAAGGAAAAGGGGCCAGGAACAGGAATGTATCTTCACGCAAAATTTGGTTACTAGTCATGCTAGAGTTCTAAAGTCTGAGTACTTGGCATAACATTTCTTTCTTTCTTTCTTCTTCTTCTTTTTCTGTTTATCATTTCATGAGGTTCAGCAAGCTTAGGAAAGGAAGTGCCACACGTGGGGGCCCAAAATAATTGAAGACATTTTCTAAGATTTAAGTCCTCTGAGAAGAACATATTAAGAAGTAAGCATTATCAAAAATCAATAGTAGTAAAAAATGTAGATAAATAAACAAGCTTAAAAAGTAGGCCAGAGGTAGTTTTGATACAAAAAGAAGGGATCTATAAACAACTGATACATTTGCATTCGAGATTCTCAGAAGGCGAAATACAGGACTCAGGCATGGTGGCTCTCAAAATAATATGGGGCATACAGCTATTTAGAGTTTTAGACATCACTTGCAAGTTAAAATAGGAAAGATGCCTCTCTTGTACTGATATTATAAACATTAAGCACCACAGAGGAAAAAAAATACTAAAGATAACAAAGAGTAAGAATATCCGCAATAGAAAATTATAACTTTAAAGTAAACAGAACCATTCAAAGGATCAAGGTGCATAAGCACAAGTTGGAAGCACAAAAGAAACGGAAGCAATGATATGTTAAAAAATATGCATCAGACCACTACTGTGGTGACAAAAGCAAGAATTAGGAGCATGAAAATTGTCCTAAAGGCTAAACATCATGGACTTTCTATCAGCACGGAAGTTCTCATTTTAAACAGTAAGCAGAATAAAATAGTAGTATGAGGAACCAAATCATACCTTCTGAACAAACACATTACTTGATAAATTCTTCACCGTAGAAGATATGCTCACTCCTATAGAATTTGAGCTTTTCAAACCCTGCTTAAATAAAGAAAGAAAAAGTAGCTACCTTATCATATCATGTGCAATTAGCTACTCAAAATGCCACATAATGAAACAAAAGGGAGGTATACTTTTATTTTCAGATAAGAACCTGAAATAAAATAATTCTTTATTATTATTGAATGGTTATGATATCAGTGCCCATGTTAATATCAATATAATCACAAAAATACCTTTATTCTAATAGACTTTATACATAAACAACAAACTCAACTAGGGCATACAACTGGTGTCTACAGTTATTGTCAGGATAGCAAGAAACAACAAGCCATTATCCACTGATCGGTAAGAAAAATCACCTGAAGCAGTCTTAGATGTTTTTCCTGTATTTCCATGGCAATATCTGAACATCTGACCTTTTGACCACGAGCTAGTGCTTGCAACTTAACAATTCCCCATGTACAGCATAAAGTAGCAACAGCTTGTCTTCTAACCAAGTGACCACGAATAACTGCTTGCAGCCTTATAATGCCCTTGAGGATTCGAAATGCCCGGCGAGCCTTCCAACACATGATATTGTCATCAATAAAACTACATGATTTTAGGGAGGAAAATAATCATAATATAAGTGCATGTAAAAGTTGACAGCAGATTCAGTACCTCTATCAAACTTTATGCAAACCTATAATAACCAAATTTGCATTTAAATTTATACAAATACTATAAATCAGCAGGTTGTCGAATATTTACAGATTCAAATATCTCTAAACAAGACGAAACTGATACTTGTGTTAACCTGAGAAACTTAGTCAAATGAGTAGTAGACTACCCAAGTTACTGTAAACAGTAATCCAGGCCCCTAAGAATTACATTCACTTACATCCCCTACGCTCATAACAATATGAAAGTATGAAGTAAATATAAAACATAGAGCTAGCCAGTCAATTGTAGAGTCTGACATATATAAGCAGTTAAACCAATATCTGGTTCAATGTTCTACCTCCCAATAAAACGAAAGGTCTAGATCATACCACGAAAGAAGTATGAATCAATCACATGTCATCCAATCTTCACATATCCTTAACTATAAGTTAAAACAATCATCATTAACAACATAAGGCATGATGCAAAGTGCAAGGTTCCAATATTAGAAAAATAAGCAGAACAGTGACAGTGCATTCAAGTTACTGCGAATAACAGTCAACAGAGTTTTCACACAACTGAACGAAGACTATAGCAGTAAAATGCTTACAAGTTTCATTACCATGGATGACCTTTAAGTATAAAAGTAACTTTTAAAGGGAGAGTAGCTACCAGATAACCTCTGAAAGCAGCCTGTACCGTCACAGCAGCTGGGTCAAGCCTAATCCTATCAGGATTTTCTGGGTTACCAAAATTACCGGTTGTGGCATTATTTCCATCCACTTTTAGAGATGGAATATTTGCCCCATCAATCGGCAATTGGGCAGGTATACCCTTCTCAGAGTCCACCACATTCCTAGCACGGCTCAGTAGAATAGGTGCTGAAATCGATGGAGAATCCACTGATAGGTCAGACACAGTTACCTTGGAAGAAACCAAAACCTCACCTTTATTTGCAGAATTCTGCCGATGATAATCAACAAAAATTAGAAAATGCAACATTTTCAATCTTCAAGTGCTATTTAACATTTGAAGATAATTAATACTTCCTTACCAGCTTCTCTTTTCCTTTTGAGAAACTGGACTTTGAAGATTTCTTCCCAAGAAGCAAGGTCTTGATCCATTTCGCTGGAGATTTCCCCATCTCCGTTAAACCCAAAAATAATTAAAATCCCAAGTTTCTAAATCTGGAAATCTGCGAAGGTTATACCCAACCAAAGCCTCAATATTTAGCTAGTTAGCATTAAACTCTATTTTTTTTTTTAAAGTAGCATTTTATAAACAACCAAAAACGCACTCAATATCCTAATAGAGTTTGCAAGTAATGGCAGTCAAAACGGCACTACACTACATAATCATTAGCTTGTTAGTTAAGTTACTATAAATAAAAGACAAACTTAATTCAATCATAAAAAACAAAAAATGATATCGAATTGGATGGCGACTGAAAATGTAGAACCCAGACAAGCAAACTAAAACAAAGAAAGTTTGAAATTTTCCTTTCAGTTTTCAGATTTTCTTTACAATCTCAAGGGTAAAAAAAGAGAGTAAAAGATACATAGCCAAAATCCACATCTACTCAAGTAAATGAAAAATAATACAACTAAATCAAGAAAAAAAAAAGTAAAAGCAAGCGTGTCGGCAGAACTGGAAAAAGGTGAAAAAGAAGAGAGGATCAAAAGCTTTTGCCTGAAAAGAGTATCAAATATGAAGTCCTTGTTCGCTACTAAGCTGCCATTACCGGAACTGTGAGCATTCAGAGATCTGAAGAACGAATTTCGTGTTTATATTTTAGAACTTTTATTTTGCAAGCTTAATATTATTTATTTATTTATATATAAGAGAAATTAAAACTGTAATTGTAAGAACAAAAAAGAATTGTAGCATTGAATTTTGTACCGTGAAGGATTCCTCGAACAAGAGAATCTCGTGCAGGCTTTTTTTTAGTGAATTTAAAACTAAATAAAAACTAAGAAAAAGATGAAAACGGCCCGCACAAATAAATGTGTAAGGGCCAGTTCTACGGTGCTTTTTCTGGCTCCAAAAGTACTTTTAGAAGAAAAGCTGTGCAGAATAAGTTGCTTTTGGCTGGAAATTTTAGCTTTGCACTTCTGAAAAGGAGAAGCTAAAATTTTTAGCTTTTCCTCTCCCAAAAGCACTTTTAGTGCTTAATTACTTTTTTACCCCTCTAATAACATAGTACTTTCCTTTTTTTTGTAGTGCTTAATACAAATGTGTTAAAATCATTAATTAAAAATAAAAAAATAATTTTTAAAATATTAATTACAAATATTTAATGGTTATATTTAAATATTTAAAATGTAGTTTATATATTCTAATTAAATTTTATAAGTAATTAATATTTATTACTTAAAAATATTTAAAATTTATATTTCATATATTAAAATATTAACAAGTTATAGTAATTTTTTTATATTCTTACTAAAATATAATAATATTAACTAATTTAAATTTTATTTAAATGTATATTTGTTACTTGATAATAACATGTCTAAAATGGACATTTTATTTCTCAAAAGCACTTTTTGACAGCAATGCTAAACACTCAAATTTTAAAGCAAATTTTTCAAAAGCACTTCTAAAAAACACTTTTCCACAGCACTTTTCAATTGCCAAACTAGCCCTAAGACAAATGACAAGAGAAGTAGGTGTGTCAGTATAATTAGGGGCATCACCGGAGCGGGGAGAGATATCCTTATTTTTACTTTTTTATATATTCTAATGTAATTTGGTTAGTTTTGCACCGGTTTCGATTGTGCCAATCAATACGCACCGTTTCATTGTTAAATTAGAACAATTATCATTTTTCATTAGTGAAAATTTTGATTCGTGCGGATTTGATGCATGAATAATATTTAAAAAATATATAAAATTTTTAATTATTTATTATTATGCTACTTAATTGGAACGTGAAAGTTTTATAAAGGTTTTAGGAATATACTTTTACATTTAAAATATAAAAATTAAATACAATAAAAAAATCTACTAATTTGATTATCAAAGAAAAAATCTCCGCTCCCCTTTAATTTATTTTTATTGAAAAAGGTGAAAGATTTAAATCCTTAAAATTTCATATTAAATGATGAATTTTTTATTATTAATTTTAGATTTATTTGAATGATAAATTTTTAGTTGTTGAGTTTATTAATTAATATTTTATATAATTGATTAATATTTTATATTTGAAATTTATTTAGCATTATTCATTTTATATTTGTAAATATATTTATACATATATTAAATATTTTAAAAAAATCGATAAATCTAAAATGGTGTACCAAAACAGATCAATATCGATACATTCTAATTCTAGTAAAAAATAGTGCGTCCACCGATACAATACTAATTATCTTACTTTTGTTTTATATGGACTACATTGATTCATTTCATCCAAACTCGATCATTGCTATCAAAATATTGGTTACATAATAAACAAACCAAAGAGAAAAAAAAGGCAAAATCCCTAATGCCACATTTGGCTCACTATAAATAACTATTTTGTGGGAATAAAATAGGGTTGTAATGAAATAAAATATTAGTGATTTAGTTGGATGTAATGGAATATACAAGTAATAATCTATATTTTTATTTAATTTTTTGACTAAGTTTGTGTTATGAGTCAACTTGCACCAACTCGGTTAGATGAATTACGAAAATATCTTTTCATAATAAAAAAAAGTTACATTATTCGAGGATATTTTAGTTTTTTCATTTAAAAAGGCGAATAAAAAAAACTTAAATGAGATGAATTTTGAACGCATGTTATTTATATCAATAAAACATCAACATTGCCACTAAACTAAAACTGTAATATAATATTCACCTTTTAATTTTATTTTGCATAATTTATTACATCCATCAATTATATATATACTTATTATTATTTAAGCCCTTGACTAAGTTGGTGTCACGAATCAACCGATCACCAACTCAATTAGAGAAATTATGAGAATGTACTTCTGTAATTAAAATAGTTATATTATTCGAGAGTATTTTAGGATTTTTTACCTATATAATACAAAAATGAAAAATAAATACCTAAATGGTATGTTTGCAACAGTATCAAGGGGTAGAGGGCATGGAGGAGGCGGCACCAATATTTATTTTTGTATTTATTTATTTTACCATTTGAGTTTTTTTTTTTTTTTTGGAATAACAAAGCCAACAAATAAATACATAATAATTACAAATAAAAATTGAAAAGATCACATTCTTAGACATAATAATATAAAGACTAGTTAAGTACATAACAAAAAAAAAACTCTCAAAAATTTCAACACAATAGGACCATGTATTAAGTACATAAACAATAAAAAATTAATGTTAAACAAAAAAAAAAAATAGAAACATACCTACTCCCTTTCTTCAAAACACCCTCTTTACAAAATAAACTATCAACAAAAATTAAACTAATACCCTTTCTGTTACTTGCATTTAAATTAAAAAACAAAAAACAAATATTAAAAAAAACAAGAAACATACCTATCTTTCTTTCAAACACACCATTTCTACAAAATCAAAAACCCAATTACATCAATACAGTCATTTGTAAAATAAATAAATATAAAAATAACTATTGGTACCACCTCTCTCTCACCTCCCCCCAATTAAATCGTATTTCTACATCAAAAAATACTAGTATTGCCGCTCTCACACCCTCCACCCTTACAAATATATATATATATATATATATATATATATATATATATATTAAAAAATACATCATTTTGTAATGATGTTTGGATGAATGTGTTAGAAAAAAATTGGGTTTCACCTCCTCCATGCCCTCCACCCTTTAGTACTATTGCAAACATGCCATTTTGGTAAATAATGGTATTGGCATACTATTTAAGTGTTTATTTTTTATTTTTGTATTATGTAGGTAAAAAAGTCGTATTTTAATATTTTTATTTAAAAAATCAATAAAAAAACTTACAAGATTGAGATTTGAACTCATGTTATTTACATTCATAAAACATTAATATTGCTACTAAACTAAAGTATTATTTTAATATAATTTTCATCTTTTAATTTTTATTATACATATTTTATTACTTCCATCAGTTATATATATCAATGTTTTAAATTTGTAGCTTCTACGCACATATGCATTTGATAGGATTTTTAATATTATATTTTTTGGTTGGATAGAAGAATTGAAAAAGATTATGTAAGAAATTGAAAAGAATATCAATTTTACCCCTCAATTAAATAAAGAATTTCGAATTATAAATTTTAAATTTAATAAATTGTATATGATGTGATACTTTTATGATAAACTTTATGATGGTATTAAATAACATATTTAATAATATTAAAATAATACTTTTATTTTTAGAAATTAAATTTATTTTTAATAGAAAATATTTTAAAACATCATAAATATATAATATTTCAAAATATTATTTCAAAACCTTATAAAATATTATTGCAAAACTTTATAAAATATTATTTCAAATTATTATTAAAACATTTTTGTAAATATTATATTAATAATATTTTCAAAAGTATTTCTTAAAATATTTTTTTCCCAAATATGCTATGATGATACCACTCTCCATGCACTGGGTGATCGTACAAGGGGCTATGGCAACTTGAAAGAAAGTGATTCTCGAACAGGTTAATGATGATTTTTTTCAATGCTCCATTAAGCTCTTGGAGTACTGATAATATTGATAACAAACTTGGTGGTATCAAATATGCGGGAGTGCAATGGGCTTCGCGTTTTGAATGCTTATTTGGCAAATCTGGAAAAATAAGAACTTGTTCCAACTTGTTCATTACTGTTCTGACCTAGTGCTCAATCACAACAAAAGTTGGGCACAAAGTATGGAGCATGCAAAGAGAGGGAGGGACAAGGTGCCCAAGTCGAATATGGGAAGCAGTATATTGCCTTTACCGAAGTCGGGTTGGATAAAACTTAACGTAGATGGAGCAATGGACTCCTCTATGTAAGCCATAGGTGGGGTATCTCGAGCTGAATTGGGAAAATGGTGAACTGGTTTTGGAAGGAACATAGGAGTGGGTTCAATACTACAAGCGGAGTTGCAGGCTATGGCCGATGGTCTCCAAATTGTTTGGCAACAGGGTTATAGGCTTGTGGAGCTTGAGTGTGATAACTTCGGGGCGATCTAGTTGATACAGAATGATGCACCTGTGGAGAATTATTTGAAGCCACTTTGGAGACTGATATAGGAATTGTTGAGCTGGCAGTGGAGTGTGGAGATCATGTGCCACGGGAGGCAAACAAAGTTGTTGATTTTGTAGCAAAGCATTTCAAGCAGAGACCGTATGAACTGCAGATGCTGGAAGGCCCACTAGCTGGGAGCTGGAAGTTGCCGATGGAAGATTTGGAGCTGGCCGAATGTCTCACACAAGTTTTAGCTATGGCCTTTTTAGGCCTTCTCTTTATTAAAAAAATACAAACACACAACTTATACTGGTGTAAAATTTTGATGGTTTTACGTATTTTCTTAATTTTTTATATTATTAATATTTTAATAATTTAATTGTCATATTTCATTCTCCATTCATGTAGAGCATCCATGTTAAATTTGTCATGAATTAAAAATTTCTAACTATTCCTTTTATGTAAAAAAAAAAAAAAACCTTTCAGCCTTTAAATATATACTAATATAGAAAACATTTTGGGTAAATATCTCATATATACCAAAAAATTGAATTATTTACGGAAATGGGCCAGTTTGAAGAATATTTACGGAAAATGGTCGTTTCCCCCAAAAACGCGTCCACGTCAGCGCGTTTTTGGGGGAAACAACAGCAAAGCGCGCCCTCAGGGGCGCGCTTTAGCCCTGCAACGGTTAAAACCCAACGGTCAATTTTTTTGACCGTTGGGGGCCCAACGGTTAAAAAAAAGTATAAAAACCCCCCCAACTCTTTATTTTTTTCACACTTCAATCCTTTCTCAATTTTCTCTTAATTTTCTCTCAATTTTCTCTCAATTTTCTCTCAAAGTCCTTGAAATTTATGCTCAAATTTCAAAATAGTCCTTTACTATTTACGAAAAAGCCCTTTATAATTTTTTTAATATATTTTTTTTGGAAAATTTTAAAATTTTTTATCGGATTACAATGGCCGGGGAATTACTTCGCCTAGACAACAAGCACATCTCCGTCGAGCAAATGAAAATGGTAAGTTTTAATTTTAATTTTTCAATATTATTTAATTTTTTTTCAATTATGCAATTTTAATTAATTTTTAATTTTATAATTTTTTAAACAGTCTGTAGATCGGGTGTTGGAATGTTATATTCGCAACATGCATGGTCCCCCATCGCTGTTGATCGAGAACTACCTGCGGGAAGCGGGTTTTTGGCACGTCGCCTTTGATCAGCGCGTTGATAGAGAGGTGGAGACTCGAGACGCACACTTTCCATCTGCCATGCGGAGAGTGTACCATCATTCTAGAAGATGTGCAGTTGCAGTTGGGATTACCGGTGGACGGGTCGGTAGTCATCGGGTCCGCAACATCTACCGATTGGATGACCGTATGCTACGAGCTTCTGGGTGCCATTCCGGATAGAATTCAAGGAGCTCGGATCGATATGGCCTGGTTACGAGACACATTCCCGGAGCCGAACGAGGGTTCGACCGAAGTAGAAAGAATACGGTATGCTCGGGCATACATTCTTCAGATAATTGAAGGCTATCTGATGTCGGACCTCTCTAGAAACCTCGTCCACCTGAGATGGCTCCTGAAGCTTGTTGATTTCAGAGCAGCCGGTGAATTGAGTTGGGGGCCTGCCATGCTATCGAGGTTGTACCAGGAGATGTGCGGGGCGACGCGATCGAGTAAAGCAAAAATCGGAGGTTGCCTATCACTACTGCAGTCATGAGCATGGTTTCGATTTCCATTTTTACGTCCTCGACTCGACCAGCCATATCCATTCCCACTGATAACGAGGTAAATTTAATATTATATTTTACAATTATTTCGTAGATTTATAGTATAATTGCATGCTAAAAGTTTATTTAATTAGGTGGAACCATTCGGCGAGTCATGTTGGAATACCTAACTCGCTTGAGGATATACGGCTCCTATTGGACCAACGGTCGAAATCACAAGTAAGTTTCGAATTTCGTTATTATAATTTAGTATTTCGTATGTAGTGTCTAGTATTATGTATATAACTAATATTTTGATAATGTTAATATAGTTTCAATGGACACCGTACGAGGATCCGAAAATTCGGGCAGTAATTCCGGAAGAGTTCTTCAAAAATCCGAACAGTTGGCACGTTAAGGTCCCATTGATCACCTACGCGACCGTGGAGATGCACCAGTCAGATCGGGTTCTGCGGCAATTTGGATTCAGGCAACCGATTCCCGTGCCACTTGAGGTGCTCGATGATGAGCACAAAGTGGACTTACGGCAGCCGCACACGGATTGGCCAAGATTTTGGTCAGGTCATATCGAGACGTGGGAGAACCGGTATGACTTTTTACCTATCCAGGAACCGATCATCGTTCCTGAGTTAGCGTGCGTGCCGGAGTACATGCCATGGTTTAGGATCCATGGCAAGCCGTATATGTTGTCGGAAGAAAAGAGGCGACGGTAACTTCGCGAGCAAAGGGAACATCGGGCCCCTTTAAATCCAAGGAGAAGGGGTGATGAGACGGGGCCATCAACAGTGCCGACACAGTCACCGGGCCCAGCAACAGCGCCTACACAGTCACCGGGCCCATCAGTTCAGCCAACAACACCGACATTACAACGTCTATCGTTTATGCCAGGTGCGTACCCTACCCCTTATATGTATCCTCCTAACCCATATATGTTTCAGTTTCCCAGTCCCACCCTAGGTTGGAATGCATGGTTGGGTTCGAGTCCGTTCCCGATTACTCCCGCTGGCCAGCCGATCGTGAGGCCGACGTCGCATGTGGGATCAGAGGAGGCGCCGTCGGGGAGCACTTCTTTCTACCAGGCTCTTTCACTGTACGAGATGCAGTCACCCCCGCCGTGGTTTATGCAAACACCTCCGGGGTCATTATTTTATCAAGGTGGGTCATCATCGCAACACCCAGAACCAGACCCACTACCGGAGGAACCGATTCCCCGCCCGAGGTTCCACGAACCCCACCGGAAGCTAGAAGAAGGAGGAATCCAGCGTGTAATTGCCGACCGCCCCCATGTGGCACTAGTTCCCACCGGCATCAGCCCTAAACCCTAAACCGCCGAATTTTATTTTGTTATTGTAATTTAATTTTTATTTGTTATTGTAATTTAATTTTAATCTCTTTGATAAAATAGAAATGGTTTAATTTTTTTTTTTTGTAATTAGGTTTTAATATATTTAATAAAATTTGAGTTTAATTTTTTTTTTGTAATTTAATTTTAATATCTTTGATAAAATAGAAATGGTTTAATTTTTTTTGTAATTAAGTTTTAATATATTTAATAAAATTTGAGTTTAATTTTTATTTTTTTGTATTTAATTTTTTTTGTAATTTAATTTTAATATCTTTGATAAAATAGAAATGGTTTAATTTTTTTTTTGTAATTTTGTAATTTAATTTTAATAACTTGAATAAAATAAAAGTTCTTGTACAAAAGTTTACCGTTTTCCTCCAAAAAAATAGAAATTACATAGCCATCAGGAGACAAAAAAGCTAAGAACACGGTCAACTATTCCGATTTGGACATGAGCGAGATGTATGGCCCGGGTTCCTACACCATCCGCACAGCCGACTTTGGTTGCTCGTGTCTCGGATATCCATATTGTTGCGAATTCTACTCGAGAAAGGTTGACCTTTTGGTTTGCGCTTCAATTGTCTATCCGGCAACAGCTTATACGGTGCAAGCGATACCGACGCCACTTACGTTCATCTGGGACTGGTGGGAATACGTGTCTCCACACGTTGTACATGTTTTCTAATTTATACACTTCGTCGACATAGCTCATGGGATCAAGACGGAGATTCTGACAAGCCGCAAGTACATGAGCGCATGGGTAACGAAGTGCATCAAATATCCCATAGTCGCAGGTCCTATTTGTCAAGTGTACACGATAATGCCCGCCAACAATACCTTGGTTTGGTTTGTCAAACTCTGTGACACGAAATCATAGGCTGTCGCGGTCGTGACACACTGTGTGCATGGTGTTGGCCCGTGCCTTCCCACGGTTTATTTCTTGCAAGACCTTCGGGCTCCATACATGGCCTCTTTGCATCTACCCTCTATAACTCGCTGCTCTCTTCGGAAATAGTGCCGCTAAACGAAAATATGTCTCTCGTACAATCGATGTAATCGGAAGATGACGGGTTCCTTTTAGAACAGAATTTATGCATTCGGCCAGGTTTGTGGTCATATAACCATATCGTAGGCCGCCGTCGTATGCTTGTGTCCACTGTTTGAAAGGAATATTGCACATGTAGTTTGCGCCTTTGGCGTTATCTGAGCGCAAACTGGCCAACATCTCGTGAAAACAGTCTTTATTGATCTCGTACCCTGCCAATATATGTTGATAGCGAATATTACATACCACTCTTCAATTGAGAATAAATTGAATATTACAAACGAAATTATATTAATAGATATTTCATACCCATATCGGTCACCTGTTGTTTCTGTCTTTTAGATCGATGTTACCCATAGTAGTTGGATGAAACATGCCTCAGGCAATATCGATGGTGTGTACGATGCCACATGCTTCCCTGGCGTTTTATTGCCGCAAGTATTCCAGGGCCCCGATCCGATATAACGCATATGTCAGGTTGGGGGCAGACATGCCTCCTTAACCTAGATAGGAAGAAGTCCCAGTCATCAGTTGACTCCCCCGGTGTTATTGCGAACGTAATCGGAAGGAATCTCCCACAGCCGTCTTGTGCCATAGCTAGCAATAGCCGATGCGTATATCTACCATACATAAAGGTACTGTCAATTTGTACCAATGGCTAGAAGTATATAAAGGCATCTCGGCATTGCTTAAATGTCCAGAACAGACGCTTGAACACAGTGCATCCGCGGAGCAGACGATCTTTGTAGTACGCCGGTTCCGTTTCAAGGTCTGTTGTGCTGCCTGAGACATATCTCTCCAGCACCTGACACCACTGCCACACTTCATTATATGAAGCGTCCCATCGACCGTGCAACTTTTCTAAAGCCTTCTGCTTGGCTATCCAAGCCTTTCTGTAAGAGGGCGTGTACCCCAATTGGCTACGAATATTGCCAATTAAGGCCGGCACCGTAGTCTTGGGATCAGCCTTCATCGTCGGAATTATTAAGTCAGCCAACATGTCTGAATCCATCCTCGGATGATCTTGTGTTACACCTGTCAACGAAGTACGTTAAATAATGCAACATTACATAATATTAGTGTTATTCGAAATCATTGAACACATAGTGGTACTGTACCGGCAAGACATGTATGTGTTGTACTTTTTGATCTCCCACAACCCTTTCCTTTTCCTCAACGACGCCATGATTTTCCATGAACATGTGCCGTCTTGCACTGCACACTTCGCCTCGTACTTATCGAGCTTGGATTTAACCACATTGTAGTTAACCCCGTTCCAAATGCTGTATTATTTCAATGCAGCAAGAAAAGTATTCTTGTTGGAAAACTGGTTACCAACTTCTAATTGGTCCGAATCCAACGAAGAATTTGTACAGTCACACGTCCGGTGTGGTAGTTCAGGAAACTCTAATACATCATCTTGAGATAGATCGACATTATGCATGTGGGCTGGAGGCGAGTACACCCTGAATAGCGGATCTTCTTCTTCTTCGTCTGAACCGCTCTCAACGTCTTCAGGTACAATTGGAATGGGCTCCGGTTCAGAAAATAATCCAACTTCTGCACCGTCGGGCCCTGGCTCCCGAGGTGGATCCACATCAGATTCATCGTCTGACCCTCAATAACCTGCAACAAACGAGGGCCCCTCGCCGGTGGATGTCGTCGGGAGTACATCATCCCTCCTTAAACATCTTTCGTAAAGATCCCAATCATATGTGGATTGCCAACCACTAGAAGTTGATGACGTCCCCCAATACGTATTTCTATCATTGGACGTCGAAGGACGGATATGCATGTCCCATCCACCAACCGAGTGTCGTGCAGGGGTTATGTTTTCCATACTACCACCGCACACGGGCACTTCTGTGTTTTGCCTCCCACTTACAGAGTGTCGGCTTGGGGTCGTGCATTCCCCTCGAACGGCAGTAGATGTTGAGGTCACAGAAAGATCACTTGGAGATGAAAATTCTACATATACCTCGATATAGGGTGATCCACTGACAAGATGAGTCTCCACCATTACCTCAAAGCTCTGAGGACCTTTGATGTCGAATGAGTCATATCTCACCGGATCAACCGAAGCGCAAAATCTATACTTAATAGACTGAACTTTCATTGGCGTTGTTCCGAATATTTTACGCCTAATTCTTTTGTGAAGTTCTACCAAATCGACGTTCCGATTAAAACTCAGTCGCGCTGTGTTCTCCGATAAGAAAACAACACCATTTTCGGTGTCACGAACTTCACCATCGTAGTAAATAACAGCATTAATACGTTCACTCATTTTCATTTTTTTTTCTTTTGCCTCAATTTCCCTTATGCAACCTGAGAATGAAATTTGGCTGATTTATAGCCTAATTTTGCCGGAGACTACTGTAGCAAAAGAGCGTCCACATGGGAGCTCTTCTCAGTACTCCTGCTGACAGTGCACCCTGCTGGAAGCGTTTTTGGCCACTGTTTGTTCAGAAACGTCTCCTCAAATTAATTTTGTCAGAGACTACTATAGCAAAAGAGCGTCCACGTGGGAGCTCTTTTCAGTACTCCTGCTGACATCCTGCTGGAAGCGTTTTTGGCCACTGTTTGTTTAGAAACGTCTCCTCAAAATTATTTTGCTGGAGACTACTGTAGCAAAAGAGCGTCCACGTGGGAGCTCTTTTCAGTACTCCTGCTGACAGTGCACCCAGCTGGAAGCGTTTTTGGCCACTGTTTGTTCAGAAACGTCTTCTCAAAATTATTTTGCCGGAGACTACTGTCACAAAAATTCAATTAATTTTTTATGCTAATATATTTTGCCCAAAACCCTATATATATTTTTTCCCTAGCCCAAAAATTCAATTAATTTTTCATACTGTAAGTGGACGGGAAGGGAGGGCAAAAACGCGTCCACGTCAGCGCGTTTCCCTGGTTATTCAGCAGCAAAGCACGCCCCTGAGGACGCGCTTTGTGCCACCTCAGCAAAGCACGCCCAAGTAAGCGCTGAGGTGGCACAAAGCGCGTCCTCAGGGGCGCGCTTTGCTGTTATTTCCCCCAAAAACGCGCTAACGTGGACGCGTTTTTGGGGGAAACGGCCCTTTTCCGTAAATATTCTTCAAACTGGCCCATTTCCGTAAATAGTTCAATATTTTGGTATATATGGGATATTTACCCAAATATTTTAGATTGATACAAAAGACTAAAAATGATTAGATTAAAATATGAAAGTAAATCCACATCTCATGTATAGTACAAGGACTAGTAAAATTTGACCTAAACTGAAATATATCAATATAATACAAAAATAAAATGCATTATAACTTATTTTGCCTTCCAACCAAAAAAGAAAAATTATTTTAGCTCTCCTTCTAATTTTTCGCTTAAAATTTGAATTATTTGTTAAATCATTTTAAAATGGATAAAAAATTAATATTTGTTAACTTTATTGATGTGATATAAAGTAGATTGTCATGTCCACAATTAACTATTTTAAAAATTTTAAAAATTCAAAATTAAAATGATTAACATTATAAAAATTTTTAAAAAATATTTTAAATATTTTTTAAAATTAATCATTTACTAACGTGGCATACACGTTAATTATCATGACAACAAAGTTAACAGATCTTAATTTTCCACCCATGAAGTGACTTGACAAAAAATGCAAGTTTAAGGGTTAAAAGAGACGAAAAATTTAATGAAAGGCTAAAATAAATTTTATTATAAAGGTGGAGGACAAAATAATTTTAAGGGGTGGGGCCTCGACCTCCTTAAAATGGAAAAATTTTTATTTAGGTCTTTTAATTTTTTTAAAATTTTAAATTAGTAAATGTGAAATTATACTTTACCCTTGAAAATGATAAAAATTTGACTTAACACTTTAAAAATTATAAAAATATAAGCTATTCAAATTGTGAAATTGCATTTTTATTGTTGTAAAAATTAAATTTTAATTTAAGCCCTAAAAAAAATTATAAAAATTAATTTTTTTGGTGAAATATAAAATTTTTTTGGTAATACTATTATTGTCATTATTTAGCAAAAAGAATTATCTGGAAACAAACTCTTTAAAAAATGTATTAAAACAAGCAAGAAAATAATTGGCCATAAAGAAAATAAATATTAGAATGAAAATTATACTTGAAACCTTCAGATTTACGTTAATAGCCCAAGGGATTATTTAGTTTTTACCCCTCTCATTTATAGGTTTCTAACTGCTAATCGTTATAGGAGTCATTAGAGGAATAGGAATACTTATAATTTAGTGATTAAACAAATAATATTTACGTATTTCTACTCCATACTCTACACCGCCATTGTCTTTTCTTATAAATACTATTAGAATAGGAAACTTCAAAGTGGGTTCCTAGTATAAACGTTTCTTGCTTCTTAAGTTCCTAATGGATTCAATTCCAAACGAGTATGGTATCTTTCACCACAGTACTTTTCAAAATAAGATCATCCCACAAACTCGTAAAATTGCTCCCCGTTTTATGAATTTTTAATTAAGCATCGACTTCGTTTTGGTATCAGTCCACCATGATTGCCTAGCAGACATCTACACCACCACCGACGACCCTTTGTCTTTCCGACAAACCTTCCGTTTCAAGCTCAACATTGTTGAAAACGAGCACCTGCTTCACCAAATTCTATTTCCCTCGTTTACAAGACTACGAATCAACACAGCCTCTGTTGGTTATCACAGCTTCATTCATGAAATTCTCCAACGTGGACGAAGAATGTCACATTGGGTTCTTAGCAGAGGAATTAATTGTAAAGTGTTGCCTTTACGATCAGTGATACAGGCATCCATTGTGGAACATTACAATGATGGGATTTTGATGGGAAGAGCTTTGGTTGAATCAGAACCAGAGTTTGAAAACAGTAACTATGGCATGGTTCCGGCTAAAGAGTCCTTGGTTAAGGAGCTGCTAAAGACGGTCAGAATAGAAGCTGGAGATGAAGAAGACTGCATGATATGTTTGGAGGAGCTCGAGGTTGGGTTTGATGCTTCTCGGATGTCTTGTTCTCATACTTCTCATGGTGATTGCATCGAGAAGTGGCTGAGGCAGAGCCATTATTGCTCTATTTGCCGGTTTGAGATGCCAGCCAATTAGGCTTAGATATGAACTTTGTGTATTTAACATTCCAATTAGGCTTAGATATGAACTTTGTGTATTTAACATTCTTTCATTTGTTTCTTATTGAAGCCATTTTAGTTATCGGATAACTTTTGTGAATGGATTTAAAAGAGTTTGATTATTTTACCAACAGAAACTGATAGTAAATTTCATTATGAATGTTGGCATTGTTGGAGCAGTAGATGATAGTAATGCAAATATGAAAAACATAATAATAAGAACGAAACCAAATGATGCAAAAGGAAACCAGGCAGCATGTCTACAATGGAGAATGGATGAGGAAGTTTACATGGTACTGGGAAAGCTTGCCTAGACATGAAATAAGCCTCCAACAACATTTGCTGCTGACCAGTGTCAACTATCTCCCAGAGTTACCCCAAACACTTCAGTAGGACCAAATTCCCTGTTAAGGGTCTTAAAATAGCCTCAGTGAAGTGATCAGGGCAACTCCAGGGAATAGATCACTTTCCCTTTCTCATGCTACTCTTTCTTGGTACATTATGCAATTAGGGTTCACTGTATAAATAGGGAAGCTTCACTAAGCTTAGAGACTGACACATTTTGAAATGGCGATCCATGGTGGGAAAAATGATTGAGAGTGAGTGAAATTCATAGCTTTCATATTGTTGGAATTGAACCCGGCCAATATTTGAGGAGAAATAAAGGGCATAGCAATAGAAGAGAAGAGAAGAATGGTAACAAGTGGACAAAATGCTTTTTGGATTTCCCCAACTCTTACATGTTAAATATCTGTCCATTCCGACCTCTTCTTTTCACTTTTCAGAAGAACAAAAAAGGAACCCTTTTTCAAGTATAAAACACTATGCCTCATGCTTGACAACATTAACTAGGATTATTTACTTGGCTTTGAAAATTAAATCATTTAATAAAAATTTTAAATATTAGGAGTAAATGAGAAATTTTGTTTAGTCAAATCTCTTGTAGCATCTGCAATGCATTAAAAAAAAAAGAAGCAGTTTATTGATGAATTATGAAATTGATGGATAATTATCAATGTTTAGCATTTCAATCAGACCATAAGTTTCTATCTTTAACATGGTCAATCAGATTGGTGCAACAAAAAAACTTCATCTATTCCAGTTAAAGGAGTTATATGAAAATCAATCTTGTTTAGCCTTGGATCTTATCATGGTGCAATTAAACTGAATAAAAAGAAATGTCCATTCATTTTCCTTGGAGCAAGTAAGAAAGAGAATCTCTACTTTTGATTTGTTAACAAGCATAGCTGAAACGGTTTTATGACAATAGCCTAACCTTGCTAGAAAAGCCATCAACGATTTCTAATTAGCCACGAAGCATTCCGTAATGGTACAACCGATAAAAAACCATAATTCCCTACAGATTTAATCAAGAAAGATTATTAGTTATTATGCAAAGAAAAGAGAAATCCAGTTTTAGTAGGTAATCAATCAACTTCATCTGGTTATTTTTATCTTTATTAACAAGGCAACACCATGCTAGCTAGAATTGTTGCTCTTGCATATCAAATCCAGTAGCAATAAGCCATTTGAATCACCATTATAAAATAACTATAGAAAGCAGTATATTTTGTGTAGCTCCCTGATTATGTCAGGACTGTCTGCAAAAACAAGAAAACTTCAGTTTTGAGAGAGTAGCTTCAAAGTATCTTCTTTTTGTTTAACTTCCTTATGCTGGTTGCTTCATGTGGAAACTTGGGCTGATTAACCTCAATTATTCGGTAAAAGAGTTGCGATTATCTTCGATGTTGCTGGTTGTTTGTTTTGATTTATGTGAGTCTAAAGATGATGGGATAAATTCCCTTGTGAAAAATTAATCTAGACGCAATAACAGGCCAGATGAATCCTTTTGAAGGATTTTGAGGTCAAAAATTGCATAAAATTCTGGCTATATACTTTTATTCTCTATCCATCATTTTCTTCACCCCACCCGCATAGAATCTATGCAGCTAATAATTGAAATATAGCTTTCATAATGAACCTTTTTATTTAATGTCGTGTCAAAAAATATACATACAGACAACTCCTAATTAAAGATAGCATGGACTGTTAATAACAGACACCTCAAAGTTATTAAGGGCAATGCATACGGAACTTTTTGAACTATGACAGTAATACAAATATGGAAAAGATGAGGGAGAGCTCAAGATTATTCTCTATCCTTAAGTTTCAATAACTGGCCATGTGACGCCGGTCAGATCAGCTGAAGGGTCACAATTACTTGGCCACATGCACGTATAGAGCTTTTACTTATAAATAGGTAGGCTGACTTCCTATTGCCTAATCAACTAACCACAAAGAAGGCATAGAGAGTCAGATGTCCTCTAGAGTTCCCCTGTTCACTTCACTGGGGTTATGGGGTCTGCTTTTCTTGGACCCTTGATATAAGGGAGGTCACTGACCTACTGAAGTGTTTGGGGGAACTCTGGCTGCCACCTGATACTATTTAGAAAGATGAGCATAAGAAGTCATAACTATAAAGGCAAGGTTTGTGTATATATCTTCTTTCTTCAACTAACACATATTATCCTGTTCATTTTACATACCACGCACTTACACATATTATCATGTTCATTTTACATACCATGCATCAGGATTTATTGCATTAAGTATTTTGTTGTTCAACTAATACGCAGTTCCACAGGTGGACGAACTTCGGCTCTATGATGTGCAAAGAGCCTCAGCCTTCACATAGTAGTTCAACTGTCACACGTTTCTTTAACTTCCCATCTTTATTACACTTTGTAAGATCTAGTGCATGGATCAATCACCATCTTCTCAAGTACCATTGCATTGTTTAGTAGATAGATTGCAACCTCAATCTCATGAATCAATCTGTGCCAGCAATAAAAACTTGCCTTAGATGATAAATGAAGGCAGCTCGGAAGATAGGTTATTACTGCTTCTTAATCGATAACGGTCGTCCAGCTTCAGGGAAACTTAACAAAGTTAAAGCAGTCAAGGATAAGACAATCGTATTCATCACCAACAAGTGCTGCCTTTGGTTCAAGCTATGTTTTTTACTAGATCATTCATGCTGATGTGAGCTATCATTAGTTCTTTCCCAACTAATTTTTAGTTTTCTGGATATTCTTTTAATCACAACAACCATATACCTACGTAGAAGAATATCTGCTCTTCTTTTCATGGTAATTTATCTGGATTCGAAAGTTAATGTGAAAAATCTTTTTCTTCTTAGTTGTTGGGGTTTTGACAGCAACAAAGGAAAAATTGAAGCAAAGAACAATGTAAAATTGAATTTGAACAAGAAGATAACTGAAAAGGATCTCAAAAATTAGATTTTTCATTAACTTAAGAAGCATATATGTTACAATGAAATATGTCAGTTACCTAATATATAACTGCTCCCACTAATACATGACTAAAATTTAGCTTTAAGTTACACATAAAAGAAGCTAACATATCAGCCATTAAATCAAATTCAAATCAACAACTAATCCTACTAACTTTAAAGTCAAATTACAAAACAACTAGGGGAGTTACAAATGAAAAAAATAAACAAAATGCTGTTGCTCCACTGGTTCAGGTTCGATGCTGGTTTACTGCTGGTTTCCTGTTGCATTGAACGCCAAAGTTCAACACTCCTCCTTGGACTATATGCAACAAACACCAATCTTTCTTCTTAAGGCATCAAATCTTGTAGCACCGAGAGACTTGGTTAAGATATCAGCAAACTGATTTTCTGAGCTGCAATGAATCAGATTTACTTCCTTCAATTGTTCAGCCTCTCGAACAAAATGAAATTTAATTTTAAAATGTTTAGTTTTGCCATGAAAAACAAGATTTTTGGCTATGGAAACTGCTGACTGATTATCAACTCTGATTTCAGTAGCTTCAATCTGTTCTTCATTCAAATCACATAGCAACTTTCTAAGCCAAATGGCTTGATTAACAACTGCTGTAGCTGTAATGTACTCTGCTTCAGCTGTTGATTGAGCAACAATTTGTTGCTTATTTGAGCTCCAACAAAAGACACCTGAACCAAGAGTGAAAAAATATCTAGAGGTGCTCTTCATATCATCAATGGACTCTGCCCAATCACTATCAGAATACCCTGTCAGCTTGAGCTCTTTTTCCTTCTCAAACTTCACTCCAAAATTCAAAGTCCCCTTCAAATATCTGAGAACTCTCATAGCTGCTTTAAAATGGACAATATCACAGTAATGCATGAATCTGGACAATAAGCTAACAACATACATGATATCAGGCCTAGTAGCTGTTAAGTAAAGCAAACAACCAACCAAGCCTTGATATTCCTTCTCATCAACTCTTTCATGACAGCTATTACTTGTTAATTTCTCACCTTGAGCCACTGGTGTGCTGACAGTTTTACAAATGGACATACAAAACTTGTTTAAGATCTTTAGAGCAAAAGCCTATTGACTTATAAAGATGGCTTGGTTAGTTTGAATTACTTCTATGCCAAGAAAATATGTCATTTCTCCCAAGTCAGTCATCTCAAAAACATTCTGCATTTGCATTTTGAACTCATCAATCATCTTTCCTTTGCTTCTAGTCACCAACAGGTCATCTACATAGAGTGACACAATCAACAAAGTTTTATTCTCTGATTTCTTCACATAAAATATAGGTTCACTCACACTTTTCTCGAACCCGAGCCTAGACAGGTATGCATCAACCCTGTCATACCAGGCCCTTGGTGCCTGTTTCAGACCATACAAGGCCTTTTTTAGCCTATAGACTTTGTCCTCTGCACCAGGCACTTTGAACCTATCTGATTGTTCGATGAAAATTTCTTCTTTGAGGAAACCATTTAGAAAGGCTGACTTGACATCAAGCTGGTGTATTCTCCATTGCTTCTAAGTAGCTAAGGCAAACAGAAGCCTTATTGTGTCTAGCCTTGCAATTGGAGCAAATGTTTCCATCAATTCAATGCCATACTACTGGCTGTATCCCTTCACCACAAATCTTTCCTTGTGTTTGTTTAAAGAGCCATCAGCATTGTATTTAACCCTAAACACCCACTTTACACCAATAACCCTCTTATGATATGGTTTATCAACTAATTCCCAAGTGTCATTCTTGTGAATCATTTGCATTTCTGCTTCCATAGCCCTTTTCCAGCATTCTTCTCTAGCAGCTTCATGAAAATTTGAAGGTTCAAGTATTGCAACATCACATCTTTGATAGATGTCAGTGATGTTTCTTGTGCCTCTTATTGGTGCATCATCGAAATTATCAGCAAATGGCCTTTTTTCATCTGGTTCTAGATTTCTGTCTAGTTGATCTTCTTCACTCAAATTTGCATCTATCACATTCCAATTCCATACTCTTTCTTCATCAAATTTCACATCTCTGCTCACCAAGATCTTCTTTGTTGAAGGATCAAACACCCTATAACCTTTCTTGGTGCTGCTATAACCAACAAAGATCCCTAGCATAGATCTTCTTTCAAGTTTGGTTCTCTTCTCAACTGGTATGAGAGTGTAGCAAACACAACCAAACACTTTTAGGTGTGACACTGTTGGCTTGAGTTCATACCAAGCTTCAAAAGAGGTTTTATTTTTTACAGCAGCAGTAGGCAGCCTGTTGAGCAGAGACACTGAAGTGTTTACTACCTCAGCCCAAAATTTGCTGGGCAATTTGCTTTCAAACAGTAAGCATCTAGCCATGTCGAGTATTGTTCCATTTTTTCTTTCACAGACTCCATTTTGCTGAGGAGTATAGATGTTTTTCAATTGATGATGAATTCCAGCTTGCTCACACAGCTTCTGGAACTTCTAAGATAGATATTCAGTTCCATTGTCTTATCTTAAAGCTTTAATCTTGCAGCCTGATTGATTCTCAACTAGAGCTTTAAACTTACTGAATGCTTCAAACACTTCTAACTTTTGCTTCAAAAAATAGACCTAGTAGAACCTAGTTAGATCATCTATAAACAACACAAAATACTTACTGTCATTCAAAGATGAAGACTTCATTGGTCCACAAATGTTAGTGTGGACTAATTCAAGCTTGTCTCGACCTCTCCATGCCTTATTGACTGGAAAAGGCAATCTTGCTTGCTTCTCAAGCTATAAAATTTCAAAAACATTGTCACTGATTTCAACTTTGGACATATCTTCAACTAGGTTCAATTTGTGCAGCAAACCAAGTGATCTATAACTAATATGGCCTAACCTCTTGTGCCATAAACTAGCTGTATCAGTAGCACTAGTATAGGCCTTCATTTCCAATTGATTCATGTTCAACACAAAACATCTTTCAGTCATAGCCACTGCAACCAGTTCTTGACCAGATGAATCCTTAATAACACAAGAGTTATTCTTGAAAACAAGTGAATAACCCTTCTCAATTAGCTGGCCAACACTAAGAAGATTTCGATCTATATCAGGTACAGAAAGAATATCAGAGATTACTTTGTTACCTGAGTGAGTGCTGATCACTACATTTCCTCTGCCTCTAGACTCAATGAGGTTGCCATTTCCAATTCTGACTTTGGAGGCAAAACTGCTATCAAGATTCTTGAACAGCCCTTCATCTGAAGCCATATGATGAGAGCAGCCACTGTCAACTAACTAGTTCCTGCTGATTTTGCTTGAGGTTGTAAAGCAGGATGCAGAGAAAACATGCTCCTCCTAAGCTTGTACATCCTCAGCAGCTTGAACTTGTGCCCTTCCTTTGTTCTTGCAAACCTTCTCAACATGACCAAACTGTTTACAGCTCCTGCATTGGATATCTAGCTTGTACCAGCAGTACTTCTCCAACTGTGTGCTTCTTTTGCAGTGAATGCATGGTGGAAATTTCTTCTTTCCAGCATCCCTCTTTGGTTTCTCCTTTTTGTCAAGCCATGGTTTCTTTCCTTTGTAGCTCGAACTTGAGCTTTCTTTGGCTCTTGCTTGGAAAGCTCTTTCTGGATGTTCCTCCAGCTTGTTGGCCCTCTTTTTCTCGAGTGCATATAGGGAATTTACCAACTCAGACAAGGAGATGGTTGATAAGTCCCTTGAGTCCTCCAATGAGGAGATCTTTGACTCAAATTTTCCAGGGAGAGTTGTGATGACTTTTTCAACAACTCTGCTCTCACTGAAATCATTACCAAGGAGCCTAATGTTGTTGACTGTGGCCATTATCCTATCAGAGTACTGCTTGATGGTCTCTGACTCTCTCATCTTCAAGTTCTCAAAGTCTCTTCTGAGGTTGATCAGTTGTTGCTGCCTTGTCTTGTCTGAACCCATAAACTCTTCCTTTAGCTTCTCCCATGCCTGTTTTGGTGTGTCACAAGCCATTATCCGAGTGAAAATCACATCAGATACTCTATTCTACAAGTAAGCCATTGCTTTGTGCTTCTTGGCACATTCTTCACTATGTTGGCTAATCTATGCAATGGTGGGATTGGCCCTCAGTGGAGCTGGTTCAATGTCATTTTCAACCACATTCCATAGGTCATGTGCTTGCAGGTAAGTTTTCATCTTTACTACCCAAATGTGGTAGTTTTCACCAGCAAACACAGGAGGTGGTGGTGGTGGTGTGAAGCTCATCTTGCAACAACAAAAACAACAAATTCAGTTTTTTTAAGTTTTGTTCACAAAAAAGCTACCAACACAGAAGCCCTCAAAGATGACAGGCTCTAATTACCATTTGTTGGGGTTTTGACAATAGTAAAGGAAGAATTGAAGCAAAAAACAATGTAAAATTGAATTTGAACAATAAGATAACTGAAAATGATATCAAAAAATCAGATTTTTCATTAACTTGAGAAGCATATATTTTACAATGAAATATGGCAGTTACCTAATGTATAACTGCTTCTACTAATACATGATTAAAATTTAGCTTAAGTCACACACAAAAGAAGCTGACATATCAGCCATTACATCAAATTCAAATCAACAACTAATCCTACTGACTTTAAAGTCAAATTACAAAACAACTAGGGGACTTACAAATGAACAAAATAAACAAAATGCTGTTGCTCCACTGGTTCAGCTTCGATGCTGGTCTGCTGCTGGTTTCCTATTGCATTGCAGACCAAAGTTCAACATTAGTAAATAATTAGTTAGTATCATCAATGATAATGGAATTTGAGTGGTAAATTTCCACATTGTGGGATGTCAAAAACTCAAAATTAACGAGAAAAAGGCTGCAAAAAACAATAACATACGTGCATTTTGAACTTTTTCATCAATGAACGTGCCTGGAGAACATTTCTTATCCATGGAAGGCTAATGTGAGGCACCAGAAACTTTTAAAATTGCTATATATGCTTGAGACTAGAATGTGTTGGCATGCTCTCAAGGGCTGTCTCAACCTAAAATAACAAAAATAAATAATACTAATTAGAACTCACTAAAGTAAATACATCATCATGTACTCATTGACCTTCCTATAGAAAATGTAGCTTAACCACAATGTCTCAAGCTGTGGAATATCACAGGGAAACTTGTAGAAAGGCCAAAAGTGCATCGTATCTTGTCTTTGCATCAGTGAAACGAATAACTGCAGTCTTTAGAATTTTTTACTTGAGTGAATGAAACAATAACCCTTGAATTCCAATGTCTCAACATCACTACCATTTATTTGTAACTCTCTCAAATCATCTCAGATACTGCCACAAATATTTAAGTACTTCAGTTGACGACATAAAGGATAATAATTTGACAACTTGTTATGAAAATGGTCATCCGATTTCAAATTCACCCATTGAGGTCCGGGCTTGTGAGTGTCTTGAAACTAAGAAAATTAAAATGATGTTTCTTTGCCTAGTACTCCCATCACCAAGAAGAAGATATTAGGCAAATTCATAGAACTTACTCTTATCAATCACTGAAATAAGAAAAAGTGGTTTCATACATGTCATCATTGTAGTACACATCGGTACATATCTTTCCTGATAAAAAAAACGGTCTATCTTCTTAATCCCTTTTTCAAATAAAAAAGTTGATCCATTGATCAAGATGTTAACCATGCCAATGGCATAGTTTGAAGCACCCTTTGAGCTTTTTTTATCTGTTGTTCAAAGCTGAGACAGAGAAAAAATTGGTTGACATAGTTCAAGTCGGATTGGCTTCTTTTGTTTTAAGCACCAATAGTTGTATTCATGACCTAGAAAGCAGGTTTCACCCGGCATGTTTACATCAAAGTTGAGGTTTGAGTGATTAATTAGCCCATGAATACTGATGTATGTTCACGTGACTAACTAAAAATACAACGAAGGCAAGTGCATTTATCAATAAATAGTATAGCTACAGTGAGTAAAGATATCGTATCCACGAGGACTAAAAGTGTAACACCCCTTACCCATATTCAACGTCGAAATAGGGTTACGGAGCATTACCGGACTTACAACATATTTAAACATACATTTTGCATACATTTAGTCAATTCATATATAATTGATTCACAACCAAACATTTGGTCCCTAATACGAGCCTATGAGGCCCTAAATATGCTTTAGAAGTGGTTTGAGACTAAACCGATAACTTTAGAAACTATAAGAATCACAATTTTTTTAAAAATAGGGGACACACACCCGTGTGGCCCGCTCGTGTATCTCACACGGCCAGCAGACACGCCCTTGTCACAGGCCGTGTGAACATTCAAAATGGGAGCACATGGCCGTGTCCCAGCCCGTGTCTGACCCCGTGTAACTCTCTGACTTAGGTTACACGACCAACACACACGCCTATGTGGCTAGCCTGTGTGCCCTAAAAATGGCCATACACTCCCGTGTGCTAGGCCGTATACTAGGCCGTGCCAAACTTGTAGGGTATACTGACTTATGCCACACTGCTAAGTTAAATGCCCGTGTGTGAGGCCGTGTGGAGCATACTGACTTGATTTTAATTTCAACATCAGGTGACACATGGCCGTGTATGTGACCGTGTATCACACACGACTCAGACACACGCCCGTGTCTCTGCCCGTGTGGACAAAAATAGGCTATTTACCAAGCCATTTTGCCACCTAAACTTATGCTCACCTACATCAAACTCAAAAGCACCAATACATAGCATCAATAGACATATAACTGAACCTTAAAACAAGCATATTCTATACTATTTCATTTCTCATCAATACCAATCACAAATACCACAATATGCCATCTAATTTATACCTAATTTCACTTATTAAACATCAATATGGCCATTTCCTAAACATGCATTATTTAAACCAAACATTTTACTTTGGTTAAATTCACAAACATTGTAATGCCATGAATTTGGGCCTAGTAGGATTGGGCCTTGTGCGTGGGAGTCGCTAGGAGACTGCACATAAGTATTTAATTGTGCAAGAAAATGACACAATTGAATGTCTGCTCAAGTGGTTAAGGGTCTTGAGAGGAGTTGGAAACGTCCTGGGTTCAACCTGGGCTTTAGCAAAAATTTTGGTTTTAAGTGGATAAAACCCTGGATGCTTGGATGAAGGCCTTTTAAATTATTGTGTTAAAAAAATGACACAAGGAAGTATGTGGTCTAGTGGTTGTGGCGTCATTAAGGTTGCAAGGGAGCCTGGGTTCAAGTCTTGGCTCTTACAATTTGTTTTGGTTTTTCTTTTAAAGGAACCTGGACTTTGGCCTTTAGACTTTTTAATTTATTGAAGGTAAAATGTGACACAAAGAGAGTGGGTGATTTAGTGGCAAGGTGGCACTACATGCGTGGCAAGGAGTCTGAGGTTCGAGGCATGGCGTGTGCAATTGTATGTTATTTTGCTGCTTGAGTTGGGGAGGTGTTGGAACTGGACTGGAACTCTGTAGTTGAATTGGTCATAAGAATTTGAATTGAATTTGAATGGGGAGTTGGAGTAAATCAAGGAGAAAATTTGGTGGAGGGATTAAAGGAGTGGTTTATGGAGAAAAATAATGAGTTTGGAGTGTGCGGGAGTGTTATGCCGAATTGGTAAGGGGAAGCATAGGAAATTCGGCTAGGATAGTTTCTCTCATTTTCGATTTGGTTTCAGTCACTTTTGCCTTGGGAAAAACTAGTTTGTGTTGCCGAATTGTTCTTTTTCTTTCACCTCCTCTGTTTTACATTTTGTCTAGCCGAATATATTTCCCTTTTCCCCTCGGTTTCATTCTTTTCTTTTTCAAAATTCCCCTCTACTTTTGCTCTTTTGGCCGAATATTCTGCTTCTCTCCCTATTATTGGCCGACTGTTTCAGTGCTCTGCCATTGGTGTTGTTTCAGTCTTGCAAGGGTTTTGAGGAATCGATAGGTACTCATAAGTTCTCTCTGTTGTTTCTCTGTTATTGCAATATGTGTTCAAATTTGTTTCTTCTACTTTTTCTAAAAGCTGAATACTCCTCCATCTTATTCTTTGATTACCGAATGTTAGTTTCTTAAGTTGATCATTGGGTTTTTAGATTTCTACAAGAAGTGACGGGGTGCGAGCATTTCAGAAGCTATTGAAACTCTTTTGTTATTCAATCAAGAACTCTCGATGGGTAAAGAGGATTCTAGTAGTAGTGACTGCAAAGGTACTGGCTGAGTTTGAGCGCGTAGCCTCTTTTCCCAAGTTTAAGACGCGTGCGGTGTCGACTATTCGGGAGTGTCCACTAGGATGCGGAAGGGTGACTGCACCAAACTCTGGTTCGAGTCGGCTAATCACAGTCGACCGATCAAGTCAAGGCAAGTCGTAGTTGACTTCTCGGTTAAGTGGTTATTAAGAGTTTTTCTAATACTATTTGATAAGTGATTAACTGCAGGTGATCATGAATTTTTAGTACTCTACGTGATCAGGTGTGTAACAGTACCCTGTATTCGATAGTCGGCGGGAAAGCCGATAGAGTGTGTGTATTTGTATATAGTATTCCAGAATCGGCTGAAAAGCCGAAAGTATGACCGGCAAAATACCGAAAAGCTGAAAATATGGCGTATGACGCCACACGAGCGTGCAATCGTACGTGTGGTGAACCGAGCCCACGTACATGGGCGTTAGTCTGTAGAGGCCACCACGAGCGCTCTCGTGGTCTTGGGTTGTTTTGGGCCTCGATGGGTCAAAATGGGTCGTGTGGGCCTAGTGGGCTTGTGGGCCCACACGGATAAAATATATGTGATATGGTAAGTGTTGTTCGGACTGTGACGTTTGCATAACTGTGGCTGTTTCTAGGCTAAATGGGCTGCACGAGTGTGTGGGCCCACTTGGGCCGAGTAATGGGCCTTAGGCCCATTTACACCGTTGTGTTTGTTTAGGTTATTTAAGTCGCTTGAGGCGACAGTGGACCTTCTGTTGGGTCGTTTATCCCCGATTTATAAAATTACTAAAATACCCTCGAATTATGAAATTACCGAAATACCCCCGATTTGTGAAATTACCGAAATACCCCCGATTTGTGAAATTATCGAAACACCCCTGATTTGTGAAATTACAAAAATACACCCAATTTGTGAAATTACTGATGTCGAAACCATCCTTTTATAGAGTTTTGAAAAACGGGAATCGACTTTAAAAGCATGGAGTCGCCACCAATCCTTTTTGTTTAGGTGTGATCGGGTCACCTATAAAATAAATTTTGGTCTACGAATTTCAGGAAGAAAACGGGTTCGGGAGTTGGTTACGTGCGAGGAAGGGTTAGCACCCTCGTAACGCCCAAAATTGGTACCAAATTGATTAATTGATGTCCTAGTGTTGAAAAGTTTGAAATGATTTTGAAATTTTGTTCTTTTTCTATAATTTTAAATAACTTGATTGAATATTGAGATTCCCTTGTTCCGAAGGAATAGAGTATCACATCCAGCACGATTGGACACGATGATCTGAGTCCTCCAATTCAAGATCATCCCCAAAATTTTCCAAGCACATGTATTGAAATTTTAAAAGGGTATTTGATTATTTGGACAAACAAAAAACCACACCCAGCACGATTGGGCACGATTTCTTCGAATTTCCAAACACACAAATATTACCTCATTTTGAAAATATGGACAAAATTTGAAAGGGTATTCGTTTATTTGGTCAAACAAAAAACCACACCCAGTACGATGGGGCACGATTTCTTCGAATTTCCAAACGCACAAATATTACCATATTTCGAAAATATGGACAAAATTTAAAAGGATATTCGTTTATTTGGTCAAACAAAAAACCACACCCAGCATGATTGGGCACGATTTCTTCAAATTTCCAAATGCACGAATATTACCTTATTTTGAAACATTAAATAACTGATTTGAAAAAACGACTCAAAATGCTTTTATTGAATCATGAGAAACAGTAATATAATACGAAAGAATGATATGCGAATACAACATTTATACAAATGGATGACAAGAATAATAATATGAATATACAATTCAATATAAAATCAATAATCTCACAACTCTTATTTTGGAAATACCAACATTATTAATTAAGAAATAACGAAAGCTAAAAATATAGCTAAGTGAAAACGAATTAAACTTAAATATAGCATATTTAAAAATAATAAGCAAATAACACCTGCCAATTTAAGTAATATATGTAAATAAATAAAAGAAACTTAATATAAAGTAATGTACATATAAAAAATAATAATATATAAACATGTATAGAATAAGTAAATATAATTTTGAAAAAGTAAATTATACCCACAACAGATATATATATATATATATATATACAAAATATATATATAAAAATAATTTAATGTAAATAATATGTATATATAAAAAGTATATATATAGAATTAATGAAAATAACATGTAAATAAAATAAATAATAGCTAAAACAATTTAAAATATTTTATATTAAATATTAATTAAAAGAATAATTAAAGAAATCAATAAACAGATAATTAACTGAATAATCTAAGGATTATATTGAAAATCAGAACGAAATTAGAGGGCTAAAAGGCAATAAATCAAAAATGAAATTCGAAAAAGGACTAAAATACAATGCGCGTAAATTAAAGGGATTAAAATTGCAAATATTTCAGTTGGCCAAAACGCTGCGTTGAAACTGGACTAAATTGCAAAAAAAAGAAACCAGAGGGATTAATCGCATAAATAACCCACTATTAGAGAAAACACGCGGATCCCATGGATATCGGGTCGGATCGGGTCAGAGTGCTTTACATGACGCCGTTTTGAGGCCACTTAATCAGGCTTCAAAACGACGCCATTTCGCATCGCTTTAAAAGGCTAACAATGCCTGAAAAACAAACAGAAAATTGGCCCCCCTTTTTCCAAAGAAACCAAATCCTAGTTCTCCCTACCTTTACTCTCAGCCGCACCTAAAACCTCTCCGTCTGACCGCTAGAACGCCATTGTAAATGGCACATAGTGGTGCACGAAGGTCCGATGGGCTCCTACGCTCCGTCCTTAAAGCCTTGCCCTTCGATCTACGCCCATATCCAAACTCCGATAGTGACGGAGAAGACGTGGACGAGATCTCACAAAGGTAACTCTTTTTTATTTTAGTGCGTCGAAAAAGAAAGGAAAAAAAAATGCACAAAATAGATTCCAAAAGAACAATCAAAGAAATTTGCAATCGAAAAAAACAAACCTTTTTTGAATATCTCTTTTTGTTTTTTTTTGCTCTGTATTCTCTGTATGTGTTCGAAATCGTCCAGCCCATTACAAATTTTGCTTTGGTTTTATATATAACCGAAAAGAAAAATAAAAGGTAAAATACAATATTTTTTTTTGCTTTGTTTTCTCTGCTATTATTTGCTGTTGTTGCTTGTCCTTTGTTGCAGGTACGACTGTGGAGGAGGCGCACGTGGCGTTGTACGGAGCCGTACTGAGGGGCTGATGTGGCGTGGAGGCGGTGGTGGCTCACGCGTGGGTGTACGGCGGCTGAAAGCATGCGGCGCATGGTTGCGAGGCTAGGGTTCCATCTGCTGAAAGTTGGCTTAATTTTGGGCCTGGGTTTAGAGTTTTAGTGTTTGGGTTTTAGGTTTAAGATTAGGCCCGTTTAGGTTAATGGGTGTGCTGATTGGTGTTTTGGGCCAAATTTGGGTTATTTGTCTGGGCCTTGTGAACTTGTTAATGGACTTTGGATTTTATTAATTATTGGTTTTTATATTTAATCTTTTGGTTTATTTTATTTTTGGCTTTAAAATGGGCCGGGCGAAAATTGGGCCTTACAGCTGCCCCTCTTTGCTCATTGTCGTGTAATGAGAATAGAGCAAAGACTTCAAAAAGGACCATTTTTGCCCGGTCTTCAAATCTTGGACTTCTTTCAACGCTTTTCGTCTTCGAGTGGCTTCATTCCATCCCACTGCATCTTCAGAGGCCCGGGAACTAATGCTTCGATCCACTAAAGGAAATTAGACTTGTAGCTTCAATTTGCTCCACTGCAAACTCAGGGAAACAAGATTTGATGTTTTCTATCTGCTCCTCCCACTTCCGAATTGCCAGATCTGCTATCTTCGATCTGCTCCACTGTAAACTCAGGGAGACAAGATCTGCTGTCTTCGATCTGCTTCCTGCAACTTCAGGAATGCCAAATCTATTATCTTCGATCTGCTCCATTTCAAACTCAGGGAGTCAAGATCTGCTGTCTTTGATCTGCTTCCTGAAATGAAGCTTCTTGGAAATAAAGTTGGACCCTCAATAACCTCAGGGATAAGGGATTAGTAGCTTCAACCTATTCCACTTGGACTTTGAGGTGATAAGAATTCAGAGAGAAGAAAAATTTGTAACTTCAATTTTCTCGAAAACTTCAAAGAAATACGGACTGATCCTCGTTGTAAACTCAGGGAGGAGGGATTTGTAATTTCAACCTACTCCACTGGAATTTCGAGGAGATAGAAATTCAGAAAGAAGAGATTCATAATTTCAACTTCTCTGCTGAAACTTCAAAGAAATACGGACTGACTCTTATTGTAAACTCAGGGAGGAAGGATTTGTAATTTCAACCTACTCCACTGGAATTTCGAGGAGATAGAAATTTAGAGAGAAGAGATTCGTAGTTTCAATCTTCTATACTGAAACTTCAAAGAAATACGGACTAGTCCTCATTGTAAACTCAGGGAGGAGGGATTTATAGCATCAACCTACTCCACTGGAACTTCGAGGAGATAGAAATTCAGAGAGAAGAGATTCGTAGTTTCAATCTTCTCTACTGAAACTTCGAGGAAAAAAGACTTGTATGGCTTCGATCTTCTCCTGCAACTTTGGGACTGCTAGATCTGCTATCTTCAATCTGCTTCACTCAGGAAGGCAAGATATTCGAATTCACCGATGTTGCGACAACGTCTTCTAGGGGACCTGTCTTGTAAAATCAGTTTTGTGTTTATGCTTAAGCAAAATGGTTAGAATGCAATGATCAGAATGAATCTAATGCTCCTAACTAAATGTATTATGGACGACATTTGTATGAATGCAGAACGCCATGAGAATGGCCTTTTTACAAAGATTAGGATGCAATGATCAGAATAAATCAAATGCCCCTAAATAGATGTGTCTTATGGATGACATTTGTATGAATGCAGAATGTCATGAGAATGATTTCTTACAAAGATTAGGATGCAATGATCGGAATGAATCAAATGCTCCTAAACGTGTTTTGCATGAATGTAGAATTTCATGAGAATGATCCCTGCTTAAGGTGTCATCGTTCATTGTTCATTAGGGTAATATGCTACACTCTTGTTCAGCTGGTATTCTTGATAGAAAACTCGAGAAAACAAATATCTTGCTCAACAAACTTGCCCCACTGTAACTTCAAGGTTCATCTCATTGTGACTTAGGGGTATAGGATCCGAATCTCTTCCCATCTATCCGACTGCGACCTTGAAATGTAGGATTTGTTTCTTCTTCAACCCATCGCATTGCTATTCAAAGGTACAGGACTTATATCATTTTCATCCATGCCACCGCAACTCAAGGGTAGAGGAATGTAACTTCTTCAGTCAACTGATCGCTTTCCAGGTGACCTAACCATATGCATGCATGATATTTGTATGGACATAGAATATCATTTCTTCTTGCGAATGATTCCCCCTTTACACTTGGGTTAGCATTGCCCATTTTTCGTCAATATTGTGTTACTGACACAATATCTTGTTACTTTGTTCAACCACCATCTTTGACAAAAATTCAGAGAGAAAATCTTAGTTTAGACTCTTCCTTAAACTTGGTGAATTTTAAACAATAGTCCTGTTTCAGTTTCTTGTATTATTCAGAAGCTTCCAGAGTAATATGCGAAACTCATTTTATGAAAATATTATTAGTCCACTAATCGTTATTTCAATGCAGAATGCTTGAAAAAGATCATAACAATGGACAAGGAAGAAATTAATTAGGAGCATAGCTCGGAACAAATAAGCTAAGCAAAGATAGCAATCGCAATCAAGAAGGAAATTTATTGTGAACATATTTTGAAAAGAATAATATAATCACAAACAAAGAATTTAAAATGGATAAAGTGGAAACTAGGTGCCCCAGATATCGTAGCCCGAGCTTCTCTGTTCAAACTTCTTGAGGACCATTTTAAGCTCAATAAGTGTTTAGGGGATCTAGAGTACTTTGTCGATGCCCCAAGATGTAGCATACTTCCTCATTGTTAATTCAAGCATAGCAAGACTGTTGTATGCCCCACTTTCGATCAAAATTTGAGCCACCCTTTTCGGGTTTTCAACTCAAATCCCCTTTGGTCTCAAAGCGCCCTTTGCGGGTTTTCGCCTTGGCCTCTCCTTTTCTTTCTTCCTTTCTTCCTTTTTCTTTTTTGATTGAAAAAATTTATTTCTTTTCTTTTCTTTTTTCTTTTTGATTTGATTTTTTTTTTGAAAAAGGTCTCAAGGCGCCCTTTGCGGGTTTTCACCTTGGCCTCTCCTTTTAGATGAAATCTGGATTCACCAGCCTGAGCCTGTTCTTGCCATCCATCTTGGTCAAGGTTAATGATCTTCTAGAACAAGTCTTCTTCATCACATAAGGTTTTTTCAAATTTTGGCATTTTTCCTCTGAAATCCTTTTGTACGAGAAGAATCCTTCTTAATGTCAGGTACCCATTATGAAATTCTCTTGGGCGAACCTCTTTGTCATAAGCCCGTATCATTCGTTTTGAATACTTTCAATCAAGCTCACTGGAAACATTCAGCTTCATCCAACTCATTCAAAGCTTGGAGAAATGGAGTTTTAACCTCCCATCATTGCTTCCCTTTCATAAACCAATGGGAAAAATACTGCCCCTGTAAAGGTCCTGGCTGATATTCAAGAAACATAGAGGGTAAATGGTAACTTCTCTATGCCAACCCTTACAAGTCTCAGTTATTTTTCAAAAATTTTGAACGATTTTTTGGCTTCATTTGCTGCACTGATATGGTGTTTGATCTTTGAACAGACTGTAAATCTTTGACATTGTGCAATTATGTTAAACATGTTTCTTTTTGGCATTCTTTATTGCCACTTTTTTTTGTTTTTTCTTTAGATTTGAATTTGGATTTGGCTTTGAATTTGGATTTAGATTTGAATTTGATGACTGCTGACTTTGTAATTGTGGCATATGAAGCAACCTTTACCCTCTTAGTGAAGTAATTGATAACCACGAAGTTGAATTGGTACCGGCCAGATGCTTTTAACGAGATCTGTCCCATAACATCTATGCCCCACCTATAGAAAGAATGGAAAAGGCACATAAGTATTGTCTTCCCCAATTTGGCATTTACGTCATAACTGATGCAATTTCCTTTTCCTGGTAAACCAGTAACCTAATCCTCTTGATTAGCCTGACCATCGTAGCACCATTAACAGCATACCCATATTTCAAGCTTGTCGCGCTTCAACATGATTGTGCAAAAACATCTTGGAATTCTTGAAAATAGCTCAATGATGTCTCGTTTTATTTCCGTGGTGAGTTAGGCTTTTTCCTAAGCTCGCAGCGTCTCTTGACCCTTTGCAAAGTAGAGTCTATTTTCACTTGCTCTACCATCCTTAACAAGTCAAAAGATAGGCTACAGTCTCTGTCATCTTCAAAGTCCTTAGATCCCCTAGACTCATATCTCATACAAAAAGGGAGTCTATAACAACGTCGCTCATGTCGTTGATATCTGGGTACCTATTGTAGGTACGAAGGCAAGTTCCAAAGAATAAATGATTCTAAGGATGATTATTTATGTGGTATGGTTATGAATAAAGAATGAAAAAATATTCTAAAAGAATATGAAATGGAAAGAATGAAAAAGATGCATTTTATTGAAATAAAAATTCTAGACACAAGCCTATTCCACAAGAGGACCCTTATTGCCTCTAGGCTGAAAGCAATAAGTGTGTTTCAAATATTACTCTAGATTAGCCTTAAAAATACATGTCTCTTCCATAGCCCTATTGCTCAAAACACTCCCAGTTTCATATTTCTGCATTTGGCGTGTCATCTAATTTCACAATACCCATGCCGATGAATTTTTCCACCAATTTATGGAAAGCAAGGCAATTTTCTATCGAATGCCCTGTAACCCCGGCGTGGTACTCACACTGGGCATTTGGGTCGTACCATTTTGGATATGGAGGTTGCATCGGTTTCGGGTAGTGAGGAGACACCTCATGTGCATCAAATAGGCTTTGATACAACTCCCTGTATATCATCGGAATTGGTGTAAACTGGAGTTGCTTTGCACTGGATTCTCGTCTTGATGAGCCCTGATAACCAGTTTTCACAGCCCCCGGTTGACCTACAGTGACTAATTTGGGACGCTTGCTCAAGCTGTTCATTTCATTTTCCCTATTTCTCGGGGCTAATCTTTTGACACTTTCTCCAGCATCTATCTTTCCACTCTTTATGGCATTCTCAATCATTTCTCCAGTCATTATGATGTCTGATAAGCTCTTTGTAGTGCTCCCTAGCATGTGAGTAATAAACGGGGCCTTCAGTGTATTAATAAAGAGTATTGTGGTCTCTTTCTCCAAAAGTGGTGGCTGGACTTGGATGGCAACCTCTCTCCACCTCTGTGGATACTGTCTAAAACTTTCATTCGCCCTTTTCTCTATGTTTTGAAGAGTAATTCTGTCGGGAGTCATGTCTGTTACATGACTGTACTATTTCATGAATGCTTGGGCTAAATCTCTCCATGAACCAATTCTGGCACAACTCAACTGGTTATACCGTTTGGCTGTTGCTCCTACCAAGCTATCCTGGAAGCAATGAATCAATAGTGGGTCATTGTTAATGTATCCTGTAATCCTTCTACAAAACATAGTAATATGGGCCTCTGGGCAACTTGTCCTATTGTATTTCTCGAACTCAGGCATCTTAAATTTGTACGGGAGCACCAAGTCAAGGACCAGGCTTAAATCATTGGTATCGATTCCATAACAGTTGTCAGCATTTTCTATAGCCTTAAATTTCTCCTCCAACCATTTACATCTATCTTCTAGCTGCTTTGGTAATTCCACTTTTGCCCTTTCTCCTTCAGCTATCTCATCCAAATCAGGGACATTGGGATTGATTGGATTATGGCCAGGGTTAAAGCCTGTGCCATCCTGCAAATTCATCGGTATCGAGGCTGCGGCTGAAATCTGTTGCGATCTAATAGAGACAGATGGCCCTTGTGGGCTTATCTCTGGCGGTGCATGTACACGCGTTGGAGTAAAGCCAGGAGGATGTTGATTACTTTCAGCGATATTATCCATAAGGCTTTTCTCTTTGTCTGCCAGTAATTGAGTCAATTGAGACATCATGGTTCTTTGCGATTCCATCATCCGATCCACCATATCCTGTTGGATCTTAGCAAGCTGCTCCTATATTTGCAGCTGAAGTTTTTCCTGCATCTCCCTTTGGAGTTGTTCAAACTTCTCTATTCTTTGATCCATATTTTTTGTCTTGTTTCGGGTACCGTAGAGATGCTTGTCGGCGTCCAGGTTAATGCTGAAATAACTTCAACCAATCAGGGTCTTCTCATGAAATCTAATGCATATGATGTAATGCAATGCAAATGCATGGAATGAATGCAATGCAATGCAATCAAAACAAAAGAAAACATATTTGTGCAAGAGAAATAAACAATCATAGAACACCTGACCAGATGACCACTAGGGTTTGGCGTGGCTCTATCTAGGGTAGGCGCCTAGGGCTGCTATATGCGGCTTGGTTCTAAGGAATGGGTACCTGAACCAGCAGATTCCTCAATCCTCACCCATTATAGGCTCATATGAATCGAGTTCGGATCAGGGGAATACATTTCCCTATGGCCATGCGGAGATGAAAATCTCACGAAACACATAGGTACGGATGTATCCCGGAAGCAGTCCACTAGCCCATGCGGAGGTGAAAACCTCACAAAGGCATAGTTTCTCACTCTCACTTAAAGGCGTAACCATAATGGACGTGTAATGCAAATGCAAGTATTATGAGACTCGACATTATTGCAGTTATAGCACAAACAAATGCTTTACAAGAAACATGATTTTTCAAAACAATTTTCAAGTTTTCAATCAAAAGGACAAAAATCAATCAATTTATGGCCTGACTCTCAACCAGTCCCCAGTGGAGTCACCAAGCTATCGAAACCATCCTTTTATCAAGCTTTGAAAAACGAGAATCGACTTTAAAAGCATGGAGTCGCCACCAATCCTTTTTGTTTAGGTGTGATCGGGTCACCTATAAAATAAATTTTGGTTTATGAATTTCAGGAAGAAAACGGGTTCGGGAGTCGGTTACGTCCGTGGAAGGGTTAGCACCCTCGCAACGCCCAAAATTGGTACCAAATTGATTAATTGATGTCGTAGTGTTGAAAAGTTTGAAATGATTTTGAAATTTTGTTCTTTTTCTATAATTTTAAATAACTTGATTGAATATTGAGATTCCGTTGTTCCGAAGGAATATAGTATCACATCCAGCACGATTGGACACGATGATCTGAGTCCTCCAATTCAAGATCATCCCCAAAATTCTCCAAGCACATGTATTGAAATTTTAAAAGGGTATTTGATTATTTGGACAAACAAAAAACCACACCCAACATGATTGGGCACGATTTCTTTGAATTTCCAAACAAGCAAATGTTATCTCATTTTGAAAATATGGACAAAATTTGAAAGGGTATTCGTTTATTTGGTCAAACAAAAAACCACACCCAGCACGATGGGGCACGATTTCTTCGAATTTATAAACGCACAAATATTACCATATTTCTAAAATATGGACAAAATTTAAAAGGATATTCATTTATTTGGTCAAACAAAAAACCACACCCAGCACGATTGGGCACGATTTCTTCGAATTTCCAAATGCACAAATATTACCTTGTTTTGAAACATTAAATAAGTGATTTGAAAAAAAACGACTCAAAATGCTTTTATTGAATCATGAGAAACAATAATATAATACGAAAGAATGATATGTGAATACAACATTTATACAGATGGATGACAAGAATAATAATATGAATATACAATTCAATATAAAATCAATAATCTCACAACTCTTATTTTAGAAATACCAACATTATTAATTAAGAAATAACGAAAGCTAAAAATATAGCTACGTGAAAACGAATTAAACTTAAATATAGCATATTTAAAAATAATAAGCAAATAAAACGTGTCAATTTAAGTAATATATGTAAATAAATAAAAGAAACTTAATATAAGATAATGTACATATAAAAAAAAATATATAAACATGTATAGAATAAGTAATATAATTTTGAAAAAGTAAATTATACCCACAACAGATATATATATATATATATATATATATATAATAATACAAAAATATATAAAAATAATTTAATGTAAACAATATGTATATAAAAAGTATATATATATAGAATTAATGAAAATAACATGTAAATAAAATAATAATAGCTAAAACAATTTAAAATATTTTATATTAAATATTAATTAAAAGAATAATTAAAGAAATCAATAAACAGATAATTAACTGAATAATCTAAGGATTATATTGAAAATCAGAACGAAATTAGAGGGCTAAAAGGCAATAAATCAAAAATGAAATTCGAAAAAGGACTAAAATACAATGCGCGTAAATTAAAGGGATTAAAATAAAAAATATTTCAGTTGGCCAAAACGCTGCGTTGAAACTGGACTAAATTGCAAAAAAAAGAAACCAGAGGGATTAATCGCATAAATAACCCACTATTAGAGAAAACACACGGATCCCATGGATATCGGGTCAGATTGGGTCAGAGTGCTTTACACGACGCCGTTTTGAGGCCACTTAATCAGGCTTTAAAACGATGCCGTTTCGCATCGCTTTAAAAGGCTAACAATGCCTGAAAAACAAACAGAAAATTGGCCCCCCTTTTTCCAAAGAAACCAAACCCTAGTTCTCCCTACCTTTACTCTCAGCCGCACCTAAAACCTCTTCATCCGACCGCTAGAACGCCATTGTAAACGACGCGTAGTGGTGCACGAAGGTCCGATGGGCTCCTACACTCCGTCCTCAAGGCCTTGCCCTTCTATCTACGCCCATATCCAAACTCTGATGGCGACGGAGAAGACGTGGACGAGATCTCACAAAGGTAACTCTTTTTTATTTTAGTGCGTCGAAAAAGAAAGGAAAAAAAAATGCACAAAATAGATTCCAAAAGAACAATCAAAGAAATTTGCAATCGAAAAACAGAAACCTTTTTTGAATATCTCTTTTTGTTTTTTTTTTCGCTCTGTATTCTCTGTATGTCTTCGAAATCGTCCAGCCCATTACAAATTTTGCTTCGGTTTTATATATAACCGAAAAGAAAAATAAAAGGTAAAATACAATATTTTTTTGCTTTGTTTTCTCTGCTATTATTTGTTGTCGTTGCTTGTCCTTTGTTGCAGGTACGACTGTGGAGGAGGCGCACATGGCGTTGTACGGAGCCGTACTGAGGGGCTGATGTGGCGTGGAGGCGGTGGTGGCTCACGCGTGGGTGTACGGTGGCTGAAAGCATGCGGCGCATGGTTGCGAGGCTAGGGTTCCATCTGCTGAAAGTTGGCTTAATTTTGGGCCTGGGTATAGAGTTTTAGTGTTTGGGTTTTAGGTTTAAGATTAGGCCCGTTTAGGTTAATGGGTGTGCTGATTGGTGTTTTGGGCCAAATTTGGGTTATTTGTCTGGGCCTTGTGAACTTGTTAATGGACTTTGGATTTTATTAATTATTGGTTTTTATATTTAATCTTTTCGTTTATTTTATTTTTGTCTCTAAAATGGGCTAGGCGAAAATTGGGCCTTACAACTGAAATACTCCTGATTTATGAAATTACCAAAATACCCCCGATTTGTGAAATTACTGAAATACCCTTGATTTGTGAAATTACCAAAATACCTCCGATTTGTGAAATTATCCAAATACCCCCAATTTGTGAAATTATCGAAATACCCCCGATTTGTGAAATTACCGAAATACCCTCGATTTGTGGAATTACTGAAATACCCTCGATTTGTGAAATTATTGAAATACCTCCGATTTGTGAAATTACTAAAATACCTTCAGTTTGTGAAATTATCAAAATACCCCCGGTTTACAAAATTACCGAAATACCCCCGATTTGTAAAATTACTGAAATACCCCCATAGGTAAAATGATCGAAATACCCTTATAGGGTAAAATGACTATTTTGCCCTTGTGGGTAAGTGACTGACTTAGACTATGAATTTGTCTGATTTGACTGTAATCGTATGACTGTGTTTTAACTGAATTGACTGTGGTTGTGTGACTGATATGCTTTTAATATGTGTGTAAATGACTGTTACCGAGCATAGCCATTTTGCATACACGTGTAATGATTGAGCATGACATACACGACATATTGCATGGGGTTGGGACATTGATACGGAAGAAGTTCTGATCGGGTCGCATGGGTCGCATGAGACGACTGTGGATCCAGTATTGATATGTTAAGGTTGCACGGGTCGCATGAGACGATTGTGGACCGACGGACGGCTTAAAGCCGTGTAATCTGATTTTGGCTCTATGCCAACCTAAATATGGCTCTATGCCATCTTGATTATGGCTTTGTGCCAATCGTATTTACCCGTGGCTATGTGCCTAACATATATATTGATGACTCTATGTCAATCACAATTACCCGTGGCTGTATGTCGATTATATTACCGTCGATGATGGCTATATGCCAAACTTATTACAGTTACCGATAGCTTTGTGCCATCTTGATTATGGTTTATAACCATTTTGTTTATGGCTTTTAGCCGTTCTATTAACTGGCAGTGTTACTGCGATATTTATGGCTTTTAGTCTTTCTGTCCATGGCGCCGAGCCGTTCTGTTGACTTAGTGCCGCAATCGGTGCTAAGCTTGGTGTGTTGGCTGGGTGGGTCGATTTTATCCCCACATGGTGTGTTGGTTGGTAAGGGTGGTGTGTTGGCTGGATCGGGGTGGGAAGCATCCTTATACTGTTGCATGTCTGTTTATGAGATCTGTCATTGTATTGGTCTTAGGCCACTTGTTCTGTTATTGGTTTGGGCTAGGCTCAATTGATTCTGTTATGGGCTGTGACCCAAATGATATTGTAGTGGGCTTTGGCTCACGCATGCTCTGAACTGAACTGTACTATTACTGTTAAAGGGCTTTGGCCTAGACTGTTTCGGTTTCTGTTTCTGTATACTGACTGTTACTCTAGTAAGGGGATTACACACTGAGTTTTCGTAAACTCACCCCGTTTTTAACTGTGCAGGTAATCCCCAGCGTTAGGAGGATCAGTGCTACGAGGGACTCGGAGGTGACCACACTATTGCCGCTGTTATGCTTTGGACTTTATAAATGTTTTAAATTCCATTTTGGGTTTTAATTTTCGTAATAAAGCCTCTCTGGATTTCATTCTGAATTTGGGATTTTGTTACGTTTTATATTTGTTAGACGTAGATGAGTTTTCAACCCAACTACTGTTTTTAAGAAAACATACGTTTTAAACTTCCTTATCTTAAATTAGCTTCCACAACAAATAAGGTTTTAAAGGTAATAGCGTTTTAAAAAGGGAGCAACTTTTTAATGAACCACGTTTTGAAATTGAATGAACACAAACTGAGACTTTAGTTTTTAAATATTAAGGAGGGTTTTCAATGAAAACATGGCTTTCGAAAAACACTTCAATGTGACACGCCAGATTCGGGCCTAACTTTTGGGCCGGGTTTGGGGTGTTACAAACATACTATAACCATTTCCAACCATTAGTTACCTTAAATGCTAAACTACCACAAACCATTTGCAAGCAATTATGAACCACATCATGGACCATTTTCACATATATACAAATCAAAACATAAGCATTTACAAGCCAATTTATATGGCTAAAATCATTATCAACACATAATCAAAATGACCATAATCCTATACAGGCCATATGACCAAAACACAAGCTCAAAAGTACCAAATTGATAGTTGGATAGTGTGATGTAGTCTCCGACGATCCCCGAGTTCTAGCTAGCTTTAATGTCACTATAAAACATGGAAAATTAAACAAAGTAAGCTATATAACTTAGTAAGCTCGTATGATAATAAGAAATAAATATCACCATTCTTTTACATTTTCAAATAAGAAACATAAATTGCATCAAAGCATTAAACACCAAGTTAACATGAATTTAATCACATAATTGATCATAAGCTCACATCTTCCTTTGATTCATTGCTCAAATAGTTTACTGTACATACCTCTACCGATACGTATCTATTTCTCACCAATTCATATCTTCAATATACCCGTTGAACCATTCGAAATAGAAGTCGGATACTTAGGAGTCTCGCACACTAAGTGCCAATATCATGACCCGAAGCCAAATCAAAGTAACTCGCACTCGAAGTGCCGATATCATGGCCCGAAGCCAAATCAAAGTAACTCGCACCCGAAGTGCCGATATCATAGCCCGAAGCCAAATCAGTGTATCCCCTAATGACATGTCACTAGTATCCTAATCTATTCCTAAGGTTCAACTGGGATTTCGAATGCCGAATCGTCGTCGAATAATTGTCGAACATGTCCGTAGTCTCGTATTCACTGTATAAATGAAACTTATTACATACGAACTTACCTTGGGTGTAAAAACGATGACACGAATCAACTAATCCGAGATTTTTTTCTTTCCTCGATCTAAGTCTGTATTTCGCTTTTTTGGATCTATATAATATCAAATTCAGCTTATTTAATTACCTCGCTATTCAATTTAGTCCAAAATTCACTTTAAAACACATTTACACTTTTACCCCTAGAATTTCACACTTTTACAATTTAGTCCTTATTTCATAAAATCACAAATTCATGAAATTCAACCACAACCCATGCTAGATGAATTTCAATTAGGTCCCTAGCAGCCCATATTCCTCATTTATTTCATATTTTAACCACCAAGTTTCCACATTTCACAATTTAATCCTTATTTTGCATTTTCACTAAAAATCACTTAATAAAACTTATATAATTCACAACAAGCATTCATAATCTATCATCAAACATCAAAACACATACTTATTCATCAATGGCAACATTCAAAATCTTTAACAGTTTTGCAAAATAGTCCCTGGGCTAGCTAGACCTAGTTGCAACAATCTCAAAAACATAGAAATCATTAAAAATGGAACAAAAACGAACTTACATGTACAAAGAGAAGTGACCGAATGTTCAAATCCCTAAAAATGGTGTTTTGTTCTTGTATTTTCGGCAATGGGAAGATGATAGCCTTCAAATTTTGATTTTGATTTATTTATTTTACTTTAATAACCAAATTACAATATTAACCTTTAATATAAACCATTATAAACACCTAATGCATGTCCATAAATGTCCACTCATGATTCAAATGGTCTAATTACAACATAAGGACCTTAACTTTAAGATTCTATAGCTGTTTAATACCATTAGCTATTAGAACATCACTTTTGCACTTTACGCTATTTAGTCATTTTTATCAAATTGACTAATCAAACTATAAAATTTCTAAACGAAATTTTCACACAAACATATTATCATGCTATAGACATTAAAATAATAATAAATTAATAATTTTGACCTCAGATTTGTAGTCCCAAAACCACTGTTCTGATTTGACTAAAAACGGGCAGTTACAAAAAGTATTAGTAATTATCGTTTTCCTATTATTTAGTCGACAAAGTGGAGTGATTGTTTTAAACTAAGATATACTGAATTAATCTAACTAAAGAACTCAATAGGGAATGAATCAAGAAAATAATCGAGTAATAAGTAATGAGAGAAACAAACCCAGGAAAGAATCCACCTAGAGTTCATCTATTATCATGAATCTGAATTAAACAATTTATTCACTTGGTATCCTGATCCACAGAAATCCCTAAATTATGCTAATATCTTTTCTGAGAGTAAGAGCAATTGACTCTAGGTTAATTAATTTAAATTTCTTTCTAATTAAAACCCTTATTATCGCATTAACTCGATCTATGGATTCTCCTATTAGATTTGACTCTAATATGATAGATTTATGTCGTACTATTTCTAGGATTGCATGCAACTGCACTCAATTATACTAGATCTACTCTTAAATAGAGACTTTTGCTCCTCTAATTAAGCACGTTAAACATGAATTAATATCCCGGAAATATTAAAACAAGAGATAAGCACACATAACTGATAACAAGAATCAAGTATTTATCTTATAAAATAGAAATCAAATAATAGAATTCATCATAGGGTTCATCTTCCCCAAGTATCTCGGGAATAGTTCATAATTGTGAATAAAAACATCTCAAAGTCAGAATAACCACAAGAAATAAAGAAACTCATAAAAACTACAAGAGAAATTAAAAGGAGCTTTTCAATCTTGATGGAAATCCACTTCAGAGTTGACTCCAATGGTGTTCTTTGAGTTGTTTTCTTCGATATTATCTGATGGCTCATTTCTCTCTTCTTCTATTTGGTGTTTATAGACTTTAGAATGCTCAGAAAGCCTAAAAATTGTGTTTTTCCGTGCATTTAGGATGCAAGTTGCGAAATCAACACGGTCTAGCACATGGCCACGTGTCTAGCCCGTAGCTCACACGGACGTGTGTCCAGCCTGTGTGGGAAGGCCCAGGTCGTTTGGCTCCTGAAATCAGTTCTATTTTTTCTATTTTCACTCGTTTTTGCTCTTTTAGCTCCCAAATGCTTTCCTAAGTATGGAGACATGAATTTGAAGGATTAGGAGCATAAAATTCACCAATTTGCATAAATAATCATCCATAAACGCATTAAGAACGGGATTAAAATATGTAACTTTTATTACTTATCAAATACCTACACCTAGATGGGATAAGACTAGTTCTTACTGTGTCCTTATTGGAAGAGATGGCAAGATGGTGCCTACAATACCATCAGAAAGTTGGCTGATGTGATCATCACTGCTTCTGGTGTTTGATTGGCCTCCCTCAATGATCAGCTTATTGGTGAATGGTGAGGGTCAAAGGTTCTAGGACTTCTTAACAGACACCAAAAGAAGGGGGAATGCAAGAGCCTTATATTCAATGTGCCACAACATGCACTGATTTCTAGACGGTTCTCTAATGTACTGAGCTAATAATTGAGTTTGTGTTACAGAATACAGTAAAGCCTACAGAATCAACTTATTATAACAGAACATACAACAAGATCTCAAAGCGCCAACTTTGCAAACCCACACACTGTATTCGACATGATATTAAATGGTACAATAGGGTGAAAAGGGGATCCAAAGAATTATACATATGGACACAAAATAACCAAAATAAACCAATAATCAGCTGTAACATCTATAAATGTTTACCGATCTACACTCTTGTAAATGGTAAGGAGTTTTAAACATACACCAAGCAACAAAAGATTATGTAGAAACTAGGAGTACTTGCTTTGTAAACAAAAGTTGTGGCTAAAATAGTGCTTGGAACTATGGCCACAATTTCAACCATGAAACCAAAAGAGTGAAAATGTAAAGATGAACACCTAGATTGTCTACGCAATTCGACCTCAGTCTACATTTGCGGGGCATTGCTCAAAGTAATGATCTGCGGGGCCTTGCCCAAAGTAATAATCTGTGGGGCCTTACTCAGAGCAATGATTCACTATCTTTCTCACAGTACAACCAATGATTGAAGTCCTAACATCAATTAGCTCTTACCGATTTCGAGACCTTACCATTGTACAAAGACCACTATCCCACTAAGTTTCACTCTTGAAAGCTTAGTTTTGTAATAAAAGACTCTCTTGATTGCTTACAAGAACAATGCACATATAAAATGTTCCTAACTTGAACAAATTTGTACTCTCTTTACCTCTCGGTTACCACTTAACCTAGAAAATACTTGAAATTTATATACTAAGTTTTGCTTACATAAGGGTCATAGTCTAATCACTTTTTTATAAAATAAACCTAAAAAATCAGCATAGATAATGATTCCATAAAAGTCTCGATGTAATTCAAACTCTTCAACTATAGAAAATGATTTTACATGTTTCGGAAGTAACCAAACTTGAATTGCAAGAACCAATCTTTCAAGTCTTCAATTTTAACTCAAACAGTCTTTAACTCATTCAATATCTTCAAAAAAAGATAGTACAATGTTTTTATTCTAAAATTTGTAAACTCTGAAAATAGGCAAGTAAGGCAATAAAACAGTTCATCAAGTTGTGGTCATTGTTTTAGCCACAAAAACAACCTTAGAATTTACCTTCCCTTCAAATGTGTCAACAAATTAGAAAATTAATTCTCCTACTTTTACAACTAGACATCAAAAGTTTAAAACACACAAGGATACTTTTATTAAGTTGCATCTGTGCCTAAACTCTCTGAGAACATCGATGGAGCAATGCCTTTTGCAAAAGTAACCTCCTATATTCAGCTTTGATCACCTTATCTAAAATTACCAAGTCAACAATAATGAATAGTCATCATGCATTACCAGCATATAGCGAGAGAACCTTTCTTCAGTTGATTAACCTCAAAATAAATCATAGCTTTGAAAACATCAGTTGGAAGTAACCCATAGATTTGAAAAATTACCTTCAAAATATCTGCATCTTGTTTAGCTTTCTAATATTGATTACTTCATGTGGAAACTTTGGCTGATTAACCTCAACTATTCTGTAATGACTCGAAAGTCAGTGGTGTCGAAAAATATAACACCCCAAACTTGACCCGATCGTCGGATCTGGGTATGGAGCATCACAAGTTGACCTGATAGAAAACACACTATTCTTCTTTTAAAGCCATTGACCATTTTGGCAAATACCCCCTTTTACCAAAGTGGTAGTCTATTGGTTTAAGACTACATTTATTTGGAAGCAAAATTTTAAAATAATAGCTCACTGCATTTAAAGATTTAAAGAAACACAAATTAACATTTTGCGGTTGCTTAAATAATATCAATACAACACAAATAACAATATGCCAACAAGGCTTCTAATCAACGTTCAAAGTGTTCAAAATAACATTTCAGTATAGATTAAAATTTTCAAAATGGCAGTATCTAACAGTTGTTCGAGTACCCTCAGCAAATACATGTTAGCCTCGAAAATAAAAAGGCTCACAAATGGTCACAAATCTAGTTGTATCCTTTCGATCACCATGCTTAACTTAAGAACTTGAAAAGAAGATGAAATTGGGTAAGTTCGTAAGAAATTAGTGAGTTCCTTGGAAGAGCACCCACCATTGATTATAATAAGACACTAAGAGAAAGGACTCGAGCTATCAGATTAGTTCGCCACATTCGGCGAATATATTACTCTGGTATGTAGAACAGCTAGCAGGCACTATCACAACCAAACTCAGCTTATTCATGGATCACACTGGCTATCACGAATACGCCACTTGTATGGACTACCATATATGACTGGCATGCTTATTGTTTACGTTTTCATGCAACGTGCACTATCACATGCATATTTTTTTCATGTACTCTTGATAAACCATAAAAGTAACATGTTTTAATCCTATGCTTGGCATGTTTTTGGATGGTTTATTATGTGAATTAGTGAATTTGATGCTCATAATCCTTTAAATTTATGTTTCTATATTTAGGTGAGCATAGGGAAGTGAAAGGAGTGAAAAACGAGCCAAAATCAGACAAAAAGAGCTATCTTCAGAAATCACACAGCCTGGGCACTTCCATACGAGCTGGGCACACTGGCCACACGCCCATGTGCCAGCCCGTGTCAATTTCAAACCATGCTTCTCTTTTACGCGAAAAAAGTTAATTTTTAGGGTTTCAAAGCATTCTAAAGTTTATAAATACATATTAGAAGAGGACTAAAGGGGGCATACAGAGTAGAATGAAGAAATTACTCGAAGAACGCTAACAGATTGAACTCAGAAGTAGGATCTCCTTCAAGATTGAAGATCTCCCTTCAATTTCTCTAGAAGTTTTTGGGTTTATTTATGTCTTTTTGTTTTCCTAATTTTGAGATGTTTCCTTCCCAGATTATGAGCTAAATTCCCTAGATACCTAGGGAAGATGAAACCTATGACGGATCTTATTATTTGAATTACATGATAAATATTTGATCCTTTTTCTCAATTATGTGTACTTATTTCGTGTTTTAATGTTTTCAGGATATTAATTCATGATTGATGTGCTTATTCAGTGGAGGAAAAGTCCCTGTTTAAGAGTAGGTCTGGCATAATTGAGTGGAGTTGCATGCAATCTTAGAAATAGGACAACATAAATCTACCGGATTAGATTCAAATCTAATAGGGGAATCCATAGATCGAGTTAATGCGACAATAGGAGTTTTAATTAGAAAGATATTTCAATTAATCAACCTAGAGTTAGTTGTTCTTATTCTCGAAAGAGATATTAACATAATTTAGGGATTTCTACAGATCAAAGCACAAGTAAATAAATCGTTTAATTCAGATTCAGAATAATAAGTGAAGTCTAGGTGAATTTTTTCTTGGGTATTGTCTATCTCATTAGTTTTACTCGATAATTTTCTTAATTCACTCTCTGTTTTGTTCTTAGTAATTAGTTTAGTTAATTCTAGATTAAAAACAATTCCTTAATTTATCGGCTAGATAATAAAAAGATAGTAATTACTAGTACTTTTAGACCTCGTGGATTCAATATTCCCGACTCACCATGGCTATACTACTATTCGATACGTGCGCTTGCCTTTGCCGTGATTTTAGTTAGTTTAGTGAATCATCATCAACTCTCTTCCTTGTGCTAGTTTCTGATCCCGGTTCCTGAAGAACCAAATTTTTCCATATCTTCATATCCACTCATCAGAGTTATATCACAAACATCACCTCTGTATCCACCAAACTCCTATTCTTGTTTGAACACATAGGTGTTCCCTCGTAAGGTAAGGCTTTCACCAATCATAGTTTGTACCGAAGTGCCATACATGAGGAATAATTTTATCCTATGTCTTCTTTATCACTATACACAATATCCCTTCGATACCTCATTACACCGGTCTGGATACAGAGCTTGCGCATCAAGGAAGTATTACACAAACCTTATATATACTAGATTTTTTGGGTCAATGTAACCGTATATAGCCTTGCATGCACTAACTCTTTCACAGGCTTCCTTAGACATAAACATTAGTGACAAATGACAAAGTCACTTACTTGGTTGTGCAGATTTTAGAAGCAAGTGAATTAACTCATATACAAGACACAAGGGATAAAGGAACTCACCAAAATAATTTACTTAGAGATTTATCTACTCTACTGGTTCTAGTCCTTTAGTATTGGGACCTTCTCTCGTTTCTTTAGCTAAAATAATAAAATAACTTCTTTAATCATGAAAAATGACCAAAAAAATACGATACAACAAGAATCTATAGACATGCAGATCGTTTCTGGATAGAAGTTTCCTTTCTACCCAGTATTCAAAGAAATCCTACAAGTCCTTTCTTACCTTAGCTTTTATATATCTGGTAAAGCTTAAAGAAAGGTTCAAGAATTTACCAGTAGATAACTAGCACAAAAGTTCTCCTAAGCTTTTATAGTTAACACCCTTGTTAGCAAAGAAAAGCTCTTTTGGTTTCTTTGATGATAAAAAAGTCTGGTGGAAAACATGAATCAGAAATCTTCTCTTGACTATCACACTATCCCAATGACGATTATCTCTAATCATTACTCGTTCCCACACGCTTCCACTAATTAATCACATCCTACGAGGCCTTCCAAGTGTCCTAATTACTGGCACGTTGATTCCACTAGGATGCCAAATGACCTAAATGTATCCTACAAGCCATCGTACTTACCTAATTAACGACACTAAAAACACGAATGACGATCTTATTACCAGAAAAGTCCACCTAATAAGGTCCTCGCCTTAAATACAATCTCGCTATCACTTAGAATGGTATTCCGCAGTATTGGCGAAGTTATTTGTAATGCTCTGCCATGAAGTTAGAAATCTTATTTGATCTAAATTTTGCAACTTAGGCGGTCTTTGCCATTGTAGTCTCCCGAATCGATCCAGTTCACTAAACTAGGGTGTGACAACTCCCTCACCCTAAAAATAAATTTCATCTTCAAAGTTTCGTACCTATGAAGAGATGCGGATATTTATATCTTATGTGCTTTCTCTCTCCCATGTAGCTTTTTCTACCTTGTGGTTCCCCCACAACACATTAACTAGAGGAATCTCTTTGTTCCTAAGCATCATAATTTTGCTGTCGAAGATACATATAGGCTCTTCCTCATAGGACAAATTTGGTTCTACCTCCAACGTTTCCAATTGAACTACATGATCTGGATCATAGTGATATCTTGGCAACATTGACACATGGAATACATCGTGGATTTTGGATAGTTCTGGTGGAAGAGTTAAATGATGTGCTACTGGCCCTATACACTCCAGAATCTCCTAAGGTTCTATAAACCTTAGCCTAAGTTTCCTTTTAATCTAAAATGAATAATCTTTTTCTAGGGTGAAACTTTAAGGAACACTTTGTCGGCAACTTCATAAGATATATCTTTCCTCCTTCTGTCCGCGTATGCCTTTTGGCGATCCTGATCTTCAAGTGATTCTTGATGGTCATTACTTTTTCTTCTGTTTCACGGACTAGGTCTAGGCCAACTAGCTTTCGCTTACTAAGCTCCATCCAACATATTGATGATAGACACTTTCTCTCATATAGCACCTCAAAACGTGACATGCCCAAGCTGGCGTGATAACTATTGTTATAGGCGGACTCCCCTAAAGGTAGATATTTCTCCCAATTCATCCCAAAATTGATCACACAACTTCTGAGTATATTTTTTAGCACTTGGATCACTTTCTCTAATTATCCATCAATTTGTGGATAAAAAGTGGTACTGAACCGAAGCTTGGTTCCAAGAGATGTCTGTATCTGTTTCTAGAACCTCGACATGAATCTAGGATCTCGGTTAGACACAATTGAAGAAGGTATACCATGCAAGAGAACTATTTATGAAATGTATAGCACTACTAGCTTCTCCAATGAGTAGTTCGTTTGCACCACCACGAAATGAGCTGACTTTGTTAATCGATCCACAATTACCCAAACAACATTCTTCTTGTATGCACTAATAGGCAACCTCAAGAAAAATCCATCGTGATCATGTCCTACATCCATTCTGGAATTTCTAGTGAGTACAATTTACCAAAAGGAACCTGATGTTCTGCCTTGACCCTCTGGCAGGTTAAGCACTTCATTATAAATTTCGATATCTCATTTTTCATTCTTGGCCACCAAAATAAATTCCTTAGATCTCGATTCATCATTAAACTTCCAAAATGAAGGGAATAGTGTAACACCCCAAACCCGGCCCAAACACCACGACCGGATCTGGTATGTCACTAAGAAAATTTTGGAAAACATGTCGTATTTTCAGAAAACATTTTTCTGAAGTTTATCCTTTTATTCGGGAAAAATAAATAGTTGGAAAAATAAATAGTTGATAGTTTAAATAAAATATGCCTTAGTTCAAATAAAATAAAAATTTAAATAACTAAAAGTAATAAAAGCCCATAATAAAACAAAATATAAACTAGTGGCCCATGGCCTTATTACAACGAGATTTAAAACCCATTAAAAAATATAAAATAATAAACTAGAGTCTTTTTGCTGAATCCAAATGTTCTTTTGCATGGCCACCTTTCGCTCCTCTCCAGCCCGATCCGATGCACTAAGTGCTACCTGAAATATTAATTAATTGGTTGAGTCGCGAGACTCAGTGTGCAACCCTCATGCACCATTAGATGTGGGCCTTAGCCCCATAAAACAAAATAAACAGTTTAATATACATAATAAAAATTAATATGCAAGCCCAACCCAAATCCTAGGTTTCCATCCGCTACACGCCCCCGTACCAGCCATTCACACCATTGGGGATTTCTACAATCGACCCACACCGCTACACGCCAAGATGGCAGTCATGCTGCTCATCAACATATTATGGCCGAAGCCCTTATAACAGATCACGACATTAGCCGCTACAACATATAACAGATCACGGTATAAACCGCTACACATATAACATATAACTTCCTCCTTTCATCAAACCCAACCCATGCAATCACATAAAATCAATATACTTATAACATTTAATCAAAGCATTCACTAACCTGGTGATTTGCCTTGACCCTCTTTTTGGGTTTCCGTCTTTATGCCGGGTTTTCGGCATTTATCAATACATATAAAACTTATAATCATATATTATTCAAACAGATCTAGATGGTGTGCAGAATTACACACCTGATTAATGTAGATACCCTTGCTAAACCGATCTACGCTTTGCTTCAAAAAGCCGGAAAGATGTGAAAATAGGCCTCTCCTATATTCGGCCATAGTTAGTATTCTACCCGATTTTATATATATGAATAAACAAATCCTCTTACCTTGAAATCCCGAATGTAACACGATTCTATAACTTAGAGATCTATGAGTTTCAGCTTCTAGGAAAAATCCTGGAAAGATTATCTATCGCGCTTTCGGCTTTTGAAAGAACTAAAAATTGAAAAGATGGCTAAGGGAGATTCGGCCAATGAATATTAAGGAGAAGAATAGGTGTAGTTTCGGCTTTTGAATCAAAGTGAAGATGAGGGAATAGGCTTAGAGATTTCGGCTTTTGCAGAGAATGAAGAAGAAGATGGAACTTTAGGAGTTTTTGGCTTTTACTCAGAGAAGAAGAGAAAAGAATGAGAGAAAAACCCCAAATGCCAAAATTGAAGAGATATTCCCCCTATTTATAAAAATTTCAGCACTTACCTAACCTTGCAGATAAATCCTATCTTTTCTCCTTTATCTTAATCTACTAGCTCATCTAAAAGAGACTTAATTATCTCTAACTCCTCCCTCCTTTATCAGCATATTATCCACATATTTTAAACATTAAAATCCCTAAATTTTAGCCTTTATCTGCTTATTATCCTCATAAAATAAATTCCTAAATAATAGCCTTTATCTGCTTATTATCCACATATTTTAAACATAAAAATCCCTAAATTTTAGCCTTGTTGCCATCCACTCCACCTAATCCTAATGCCCATAATTTAGCTAACTTAAATTAAAAGAATTGGGCTCCATGAAATTTAAATTTGGGCCCCTTACTCCCTTGTGTGGCGTCACCTCCTAAGATTGGGCCACAAGCCCACTTTGGTATTTTAAACATAAATACTACCTTTTAAACCCCTATAATGCCCAAACAGAAATTTTTAATCAAGGCCTCTACCTAAGCCTGAGCCCAATTTGGACCCCTAACACTTAAATTAACACATTAAACATATCCTACCTATTAAACGCATAGGCCCAAAAATTCAGGATGTTACAAATAGGGTCTTTGGTCAGCTTCTTTCATAATTTCTTACCTCAGATTACCATTATTAGGAACATACAGCCTTCCGATGAAGAGTAATTCTCTTTCTTTACTGAGATTGAAATTATTAGCATCCTCAGACTTAATACGCCCCTTTATTTCTTTACATCGTGTGTCCTTCAATTGAAACACCAAAATTTGATATAGGAATAAGGGTTATGCCCTTCATTTAGTGAGAATCAACCCATCATTCTTCAGACATAATCTTTGTAACACCCTTAACACGTATCCGTCGTCGGAACAGGGTTTTTGGAGTATTACCAGAACATCAGAACATTTTACAAATAATTTACGTAGATCACTATTCATTTACCAAGATCATTCGAAACGTTTCTTAATTGGACCTCAAAGTCTAATACGAGCATTAGAATCAAGTCGGGACTTAATCAAAAACTCATAAAATTTTTTGTGATATTTCAAAAACTTTCCAAGGTTGCAGGGCCCACACGCCCGTGTGGTCTAGGGACACGCCCATGTGATCAGGCTGTGTGGTCACCCACGCCCGTGTCCCTAACCCTTGTACTCTCTGACTTGCAAGCATGAAGAAATTGAAGTCACATGGCCAAGTCACACGCTCATGTGCTAGGCCGTGTGGCGAATTTAATTTTCGAAATTTAGGTGCAGTTTTGACATGGCCGTGTAACACGCCCGTGTTCATGGTCGTGTCAACCACACGACTAAGACACATGCCCGTGTCTCTGCTCGTGTGCCCAATTCTGAGCATTCTGTTTCTAAATTTTTAGGTCTAGGGGACATACGCTCGTGTGTCTACCCGTGTAGACAAAATAAACCATTTCTAGCCTCATTTGTCACCCAAAACTTACCATTTTCCTGCACCAAAACTCACAAGCATATGTCCACCAATCCAACATCATATTCACATAATATTAGACATCAATCATGTGGTATTATCTCATGCATCACATGATATAAACTTACTCTTATCATAAACTTATATGCTAACATATTTCCAACAAACTAACACATAATAAGCACTTATGTGATTACCAAAATATTGCTTCAAAATGGCCAAACTTAGACCATCACTAGCCACTCCAATGGCTAGATTACAAAACAACAATTACAAGCCATCATTGGCCAAATAAGCTTATACATGCCATTATACCAAAATGGGATTTCTATTTATACCAAAATGAGATAGTGGATAGTGTGATGACTGCTCCGGCCGACTTCCAACCTTTGCAAGCTTTTGAGCACTATAAAATAGGAAAATTAAACGGGGTAAGCATTTTATGCTTAGTAAGTCCATATAACGGGAAATAAACTTATAGGTTATATTTATTAATACAAGCATACACAATACACAATCCATCAATTTTGGGTAATTTACCTAAGTACATACACTTATTCAAACAAGTTAGTCACATAATCTCATATGTATATCAAATAAACATATATGAGCTTATCATAATATAAACTTTCATTCACCTTCACCTTTCCATACTTCAAGAGTCCTTTCTGTCGAATTATTGAAATTTCGATGGATGTTTGGGTAATATACTCATGTGCATAAGTACCCATTAGGGTACAAAATAAAAAGGCACACTTTTGAGCCATACATTTTTCAACAAGATTACCAGTCTAGGCTAAATCCTATCCGTTGCATATGCTCTAGAGAGCTTAATTTGGAATACCTGTCCGGGCTAAATCTAATCTATATCAAAAGCACAAGAGGGCTTACATTAGAATTACCCGTCCGGGCTAAATTCTATCTGCAACATATGCAATATTATTCTTATTCAAGAAATCACCTTAATCTATAGAATTTCAGCATTCAATTGGAACATGACAATTTGTCTATATTTCACAACTTAGGACTATTTCATTATGTATATATCATCTCACACAATCATACAATTCATTTCAAGCATATTAATATATATATTTAAGTTACACGAACTTACCTTGAAAATGGTTCGTATTTGAATGTCAACTAATCCGAAACCTTTTGCTTGCCTCGATCTAGTTCCATAGTTGGTCTTTCCGGATCTATATGTGTAACACCCCAAACCAGGTCTATGCGTTAAGACGAGATTTGGTTTGTCACACAGATCGAACATTCGTTAAATCTTTATTTTATTTAAGTAAAACAGTACTACAAGACCTTTTGGAAAATAAGTTTAATAAAATTTAAGATTTATGATTTGAAATCGATGGATTAAGAAAACACTTGTTAGAAATCCTATCATTTAATATATATATTTGTCAAAACCTTAGGATAGTTTAAAAAAAAATTTGAAAGTAATTTAAAGAAAATAATTAAGGTGTCCAAATTGCTATAAAACTCAATATTTTTAAGAAAACTTTATAGATTTAAGAAAAACCCAAAGTAATAGTCTAAAAGCAAAATTTAAATCCATCCACACATAAAGATCCATAAAAATATAATTAGAGGCCTTATTACATCAAACCCAAAATAGTAATTAATAATAAGTAATTTAAATAAAGTTCATAGTTTATAAACCCATGCTCGTAGTATGGCCTCCACCAAGTCATCACCGGCCCAAGTCCACATCAACTGCCATTACCTGAAAATGGTTGATAAAATAGGGTGAGTTACTAAGAACTCAGTGTGCAACTCACTTACCACCATTATTGGGCCAGATCATCGAGGCATTAACTTGGGCTTGAGCCCAATTTCATTTTTAATAATATAAAGTAAAATAAATAGAAATGCATGATAATGAATTTCCCAACCAAGCCTAATATCCATCCGATACACACCCCCGTACCAACCAACACACCTGTGGGGATCAAGTCAACCCACCCCGCCAAACACACCATTCGTAGGCATTAAGCCTTTAAATAATTTTGTAGTGCACTACCGAACTAGATTGTGACATCGTCACCGTACTAGAGGCATTAAGCCAAAATAATTTGTGGCAGAGCCACCGAACTAGAGGCATTAAGCCAAAATAATTTGTGGCAGAGCCACCGAACTAGATTTTTGGCAACAGGCCATTCTTCTCTTCATCAAATACCCCGCCCCATGCAATCATGTATGCATAACAAAATATAGCCATTTAATAATTTAATATAAAAATGGGCCTATAATTAAGCATTTCATTTGGGCCCATAAAACAAATTAGTACTTAGCCCATTTATAAAATTTAGCGAACTTTGGCCCATATATCAAACTAGAATATTTTTAGCCCATATATCGAACTAGAGGGTTTTTGGCCCATAAATCGAACTAGAGGGTTTTTGGCCCATAAATCGAACTAAAGGGTTTTTGGCCCATAAATCGAACTAGAGGGTTTTTGGCCCAATTAGCGATCTAGTAGTCATTTCGGCCCAATTTGTCAATCTAGCAATCTAACAGTTTTTCGGCCCAAATTATCGATCTAGCAATATTTATCGCAATTTTCCCAACTTTAACCGTTTTCATGCATTTACTCAAAAGTATGAATTACTACGTATTTTCCCGTTTTTGCTATTTTTACAATTTTATCACAATACTCACGGAGTGATATCTAACCCGAGAATGAGTGTGAAGTTACACACCTGGTTATTGTGAGAACTAGACTTTCCCGCTCGTCGATACCTAAACATATCACGATAATTAAAACACTATATTTATTAACAAGATCGATCTTAGAAATAATGGTATAAATTTTTACCCTCCGAATTTCGAACTACTTCTACTTGCGGTTTCTCCTCGATCGATGGTTCGCTAACCGATGAAAATCCACGAACAAACAGGGGTTCGGGAGTACGAACAACTTCAAACAATTGATTCTCCCCGGATGAACGTCCGCAACCCGGTGGAAAATCCCGGATTCCTGAAATAGCCCTTTGCTTATACTTAGGGGGATTAACGGAACCTCCCTTCTTCCGAAAACTAAACACCGCTCTCTTCTTCCCTATTTTGAATGTCTTAAAAGACAAAAGATTATTAATCCATCCTAATAATATATCGAAAATAATACTAAAGGTTTTAAGGATGTGATTTCCTTACCACAATATCCTCGTTCCACAATATGAAAGTCGACCAAAACGTTCCTTATCACCTTAAATCGATTCCAACGTTTCTACGATACTCACGAACTCTTGAGTCCCGGTCTCCCACTATCGCCTTAAAATATAACCATTGGAAACGTTTAATAGAAGGAATGAAAAATTTCGATCCAAGAAATCCTTTTGACCACCATCAAAAATTCGGCCAAACCACTATTAACTAATATAAACCAAAAAGAATCCTTACCTATTGTCCACGATTGAAAAGAAACGATTGAGAATGTTGCTTATGAATAGAGAAAGATTCGGCTATGGGCATACTAGCATTCGGCCATGATGAAATTAAAGGAGAAAGTATTGATTGAAAAGAAAAAATAAGAGAAAAAGGATGATGATAATTCGGTTTTGAAAGAGAAGAAAAGAGAAAGGAAAAGATGTGTTTTGGAGCAAGGTACATTCAGCAATGGGGAGAAGAAAAAAAAAGAATGGCTTTTGGTATTGGTAATTTCGGCACTATGAGAAAAGGCACAAAAAGAATACCAAAGTGATGAGCAAAAAAATGACCAAATGGTCAAAAGATTTAGGCTTACCAATTGATCAGATTCGGCCAAAGGAAAAGAGATTGAAAAGAGAATTGCAAACTTTGCACAAAAACTAGGAATGACCAAAACTAACCCCTAAACCATGCCAAGCTACTAGCATAATCGGCCAACCTCCCCCTTAGCCATATTGCCGTCCAAATTCATTGGTCAAATGACCATGAATTTGTTTCCAAAACATTCTCCTTGATACTTGCCCTATGTCCCCATATCTTTCCATAAATTTTTGATTCCATACCATATGTTAACACTTACCTTATTCCTTTGATATACTAACCAAAAATAACAAGGTCAACACTTACCATATTTATGCTTGGCCGACACTTACTATACATGTGCAGAAAAATAAAAATAAAAATTTATCTAGATGCTAAACAAGGGATTCGAACCTCCCCCCTCATGTTACAACTCATGCGCCAACACCACCTTACCATATACTCATCTTATGCTACACTTTGACACTTTAATTAACTTATGTGTCAATGCCACTTGCTCCACTTCATTAAATTCTCAAAACTAAAAATTATTCCTTACCCAAATTATGCTATACTCTTCTTCAAAACTATACTAAACACGAATAAGAAGTAAGAAAATTTTTCCTTCATAATCTAAACACCAAATCATGCAATATATCAATACTCGGATTTTAGGGTGTTACAATATGGATAAATTTAACTATTAATCTATCATATTTCATTTACATTTGCATTCTATTACATCCCAGGCAAAATTATCGTTTTCCCCTATCCTTTTCAAAAATTTCGATTTTGTCCCTAGGCTCCGAAAATTAATTTCATGAAGTTTAACCCTGTTTCCAAGCCTAGCTGAAATTTATATACTACATTTACAGCACATACATTTTACAAATTTCATAATTTTCCATGGGTTTTACCACTTTTTTCATTTTTGTCCCTAAATCAAGTTTTCATTAAAAATTGCTTTGTAAAAGTTGTTTATCTATGAACAACCTTTCATTTTCTACCATAAATTTCTAATTTTCAGCATGTTCATCCATGACCCAAATTTCATGTCTTGATAACTTTTCAAATAAATCCCCTAAATAGAAAGATTAGACTATCCAGATTCCAAAATATAGAAATTACTAAAAACGGGACTTGATTTCATACCTTATTAAGCTTGAAAAGTTTTCTTCCTCTCTCTTAGGGTTTCCATAGAAAAATTTTGGAAGATGATGTGAAAATAGATGATTTATTTCTTTTTAATTAATTATTATCTATTAATTTTATTGATTTCCAATTTAGTCCCCACCATTTTCTAATTTTTCCATGGACGAGTCATTGAAATATCTACTAATTACTCTTCAATAGTCTAATTACCATATAAGGATCTTAAGGTTGAATTCCATAGCAATTTGATACCTATAGCTACTAGAACCCAACTTTTGCATTTTATGCAATTTAGTCCTTTCCCTAATTAAACACACAATCGGTAAAATTTTCGTATCAAAATTTTTATGTGACCTTTCTATCATGATACAACCATAAAATAAAATAAAATAAAATATTTATTTTTTGCTCGGATTTGTGGTCTTGAGACCACTGTTCCGATTTCACCAAAAATTGTCTGTTACAACTCTCCCCCCTTAAAATTTTTCGTCCTAAAAAATTCTTACGAGAAATGAGATTAAGGTATTGCTTCCTCATAGTATCCTCCGACTCCCAGGTAGCTTCCTCTAACCCATATCGTTGCCAGAGTACTTTTACCAATGCCACCTTTTTATATTTTAGCTCTTTCGTTTCATATGCCAGTATTTTAATTGGTTCTTCATTGTAGGTCATATCAGGCTGAATCTCAACTTCTATTGGAGTAATAACGTGTGAAGGATCCGATTGGTATCGTCGTAGCATGGACACTTGAAACAAATTATGAATTTTATCAAGCTCCGGTGGTAATGCTAACCGATATGCAACAGGCCCAATTCTTTTAATGATCTCATATGGCCCGATGAATTGTGGCCTTAGTTTTCCTTAACGACCAAATCAGAGAACCTTTTTCCAATGTGACACTTTCAAGAATACTTTATCACCAACTTGAAATTCTATCTCTTTCCACTTTAAATCAGCATAAGACTTTTGACGGTCTGAGGTTGCTTTCAAACTGTCTCTAATTATGTTCACCTTTTCTTCAGTCTCCCGGATCAAGTCAACTCCATGTATCTTTTTCTCACTAAACTCTATCCAAAATAATGGAGTTCTACATTTGCGACCATATAGAGCTCCATACGGCACAATTTTAATACTAGACTGATAACTGTTCTTGCAAGCAAATTCAATCAAAGGCAAGTATTTTTCCCAGTTAGCTCCAAATTCAAGTACACAACACCGAAGCATGTCTTCTAAAATCTATATCACACGTTTAGATTGTCCATCTGTTTGAGGATGGAATGCAGTACTAAAGTGTAAACGAGTGCCCATAACTTCTTGCAACTTACTCTAAAATCGGGACGTAAACCGTGGATCTCTATCTGAAATAATAGAGATTGGCACTCCGTGTAGCCTCACAATCTCAGAGACATATAATTCAGCCAATCTATCCAATGAAAAATCCATACGTACCAGAATAATATGTGCCAACTTTGTTAAGCAGTCAACAATTACCCAAATAGCATCTTTCCTTTTTGGTGACAAGGGTAATCCCAATACAAAATCCGTGGTAATTCTTTCCCATTTCCATTCTGGTATGATAATTGGCTGCAATAATCTCGAAGGTACTTGATGTTCAGCTTTTACTTGCTGACAGATCAAACATCTAGATACCAATTCAGAAATATCTCTTTTCATACCCAGCCACTAATACCTTTTCTTCAAGTCATTATACATTTTGTTACTATCGGGATGTGCATACATTATACCATTGTGTGCTTCATGTAAAATCTTCTGTACCAATTCTGAGTTCTTCGGTACACATATTCTATCTTTGAATAACAAACAACCGTTCGAATCAATCTAAAACTCTGAGTTAGGATCTGACTCACTTTGTACTCATTTGCGTGTAACTTATTATCATTCTTCTGAGCTTCACAGATTTGTTGCTGAAATGTTTGTCTAGCTTTTAACTCAGATATGATTGAATCATCATCAGACAATGATAACCGGGTGCTCAATGCCCTTAAGGTAAATAAAGATTTTTGGCTCAAGGCATCCGCCACTACATTAGCTTTCCTCAAATGGTAGTCAATAACGAGGTCATAATCCTTCAATAACTCCATCCATCTTCGTTGTCTCAAATTCAATTCTTTTTGTGTCATTAAATACTTCAAACTTTTGTGATCCGTAAAGATGTGACACTTTTCGCCAAAGAGATAATGCCACCATATTTTTAGTGCAAAAACGATGGCTGCCAATTCAAGATCATGTATCGGGCAATTTCTCTCATGCGTTTTTAGCTGCCTAGATGCATAAGCCACTACTTTACCATATTGCATCAACACGCAACTCGAACCATTTAATGAGGCATCACTGTAAACTACAAATTCTTTACTCGATTTAGGTTGGAGTAATACAAGTGCTTCCGTCAGTAAGGCTTTCAATCTAACATTTTTCAGTCCACTCGAATTTCACATATTTTTGGAGCAACCAAGTCATCGGAGAAGCTATCAATGAAAACCCTTTAATGAATCTCCGATAATATCCAGCTAGTCCCAGAAAACTTTTTACTTCTGAAACATTCCTCGGTGGCTTCGAACTTACAATAGTTGAAATTTTATTTGGGTCCACTCGTATACCTTCTGCAGATGCAACATGTCCAAGGAAACTAACTTCCTTTAACCAGAATTCACATTTACTGAACTTTGCATACAATTGCTTCTCACGCAGAGTTTGTAATACAATTCTCAAATGTTCAGCAAGCTCATTTTCATCCTGGGAATAAACAAAAAGTTTTCTTCCTCTCTCTTAGGGTTTCCATAGAAAAATTAGGGAAGATGATATGAAAATAGATGATTTATTTCTTTTTAATTAATTATCATCTATTAATTTTATTGATTTCCAATTTAGTCCCTACCATTTTCTAATTTTTCCATGGATGAGTCATTGAAATATCTACTAACTACTCTTCAGTGGTCAATTACCATATAAGGACCTTAAATTTTGAATTCCATAGCTATTTGATACCTATAGCTACTAGAACCCAACTTTTGCATTTTTTGCAAATTAGTGCTTTCCCTAATTAAGCACACAATCGATAAATTTTTCGTATCAAAATTTTCATGTGACCTTCCTATCACGATACCAACCATGAAATAAAATAAAATAAAATTTTAGTTTTCGCTCGGATTTGTGGTCCCGAGACCACTATTCAGATCGCATTGAAAATGGGCTATTACACTCTTGCGCTCAAAGAAGCCTGAGTTAGTACAGTTTTCCTGCTCAAAGCATCAGCAACCACATTAGCTTTGCCTGGATGGTATTCGATGGTCAAGTCATAATATTTTAACAGCTCGATCCATCATCATTGGCGTAGATTCAATATTTTTAAGAGAGCAAATTCTTGTGTTTAGAGAATATACAACATTTCTCCCCATAGAGGTAATGGCTCTAAGTCTTTAGGGCTAACACCACAGCTACTAGTTCTAGATCACGGGTTCGGTAGTTCCTTTCATGAGGCTTGATTTTTCCTGATGCGTAAGCACTCACCTTTCCTTTCTACATGAGTACACACCCTAACCCATTCAAGGATGCGTTCGTAAAGACAACATATTCTACTTCGTCCCCTACTTAAAACTTAAAACTATTCAAAAGTGTTCCTCGTGCTCTGCTTCACTCTTCGAGTAAATCAGAATGTCGTCAATAAAGAAAATGACACAACCATTGAAGTAAGGCTGAAATACTCTATTCATCAGGTCCATGAATACTGCTGGCGCATTGGTCAAACCAAAGGGCATCACTAAAAATTCATAGTGGCCATAGCGCACATTTTTGGTATATCATCCTTTTTAATATTACTTGATAATATCTAGACCTCAGATAAATCTTTGAAAACACCTTGGCTTTGTTGAGCTGATCGAACAAGTCCTCAATTCTAGGCAATAGATACTTGTTCTTTATGGTTACCTTGTTTATTTTCCTGTAATTAGTACACTACTGAAATGTCCTATCCTTCTTCTTAATGAACAGTATTGGCGCATCCCAAGGTGAAACATTTGGTCTAATGAACCCCTTATCCAACAGTTTTTGTAGTTGAGTTTTCAACTCTACTGGGGCCATTTTATAAGGCACACTTGAGATAGTAGCAGTTCCTGGCGTTCTTTATGGTTACCTTGTTTAACTTCTTGTAATCAATACATAACCAAAGAGTCCCATCATTCTTTTTAAAGAACAGTATTGGCGCACCCCAAAATGAAACAGTTGGTTTGATGAACCTTTTATCCAACAGTCTTGCAGTTGAGTTTTCAACTACTTCAACTCTACTTGGGCTACTCTATAAGGGGCACTTGAGATAGGAGCAATTCTTGACGTCACAATAGTAAAGAATTCCACATCTCTGTTTGGCAGAATCCCCGATAATTCTTCTGGAAAGATATCGGGAAATTCATTCACAATTGATACCTATCCAAAGTCTTCCCTCATCAACTTAGAATCAAGGGTATATTCTAAATAGGCATCTCCACCCTTAACCATCAATTTCTGGCCTAAAATCACTGAAATTAAATTATTCTTACTCTCTCGCTTTATTCCCAAGACAAGCACCCTATTGCCATTGGTAGATACTAACCATACCCCTCGAGATTTGCACTCAACTACAGCGTCATGCCTCATTAGCCAATCTAGTCCCAATATGGAGTCGAACTCACGAAAATTCAAAAGCATCAAATCAACCAAAAATACATGTCTGGCAAAACTCAGTGAACATTCCTTTACCACTTTGTTTACCATAATACTCTGGCCTAGAGGATTTGTGACTATCATACTAACCTCTGTGAGGAAACCTCTAAGACTCCACCTAGTCACAAACTTATCACAAATATAAGAATGGGTAGACACAAGGTCTATCAATGCATATATACAGGTGTCAAATAAAAAGAAGTTACCCATAATAATGTCATGAGCTTCAACATCTTCCTTTGCTTGCATGACATACACCCTGGCTGAGGCTTTCGGCCTGGGTCTAACTATATTCCTTTGTGGAATTCCCTAGACCAGCCTTGATTTAACCACCGTCCCCAATTTCACTTCCAGACCCACTTGGATAGATTACTCAGTATTTTCTTCTACTCTTACTGGGTAATCTCTCTTGTATTTGTCTTAGGCTCCATAATTAAAACATCTCTAGTGGCCCTCCAGCATACACCAGTATGGTTGACTGCCTCCGGACGTACCAATGTCCAGAGTAGAAATCCTACACAAAATATATGAAAAGGCGATATCCGCAAGTATACGGGTCAGGTTGTAATATAGTTACAATGGAGTAGATGAGTACTCTGAGGATCGTACCCAAGGGAGGCGAGAACTAAATTAATTCTAAACTAAGCATAATTAGATCTAATTAGTACTTTAGATGAATTATATTAAGATGAAATAGAAATAAAGATTTTTATGATCTTTACTAATAATAATAAGAGAAAGAAAAGAAATAAATAAATCACGAGAAATCAAATAATAGAAAGTGTCAAATCTGAATATGGGTGATTAACTTGCTTTAGTAATCATAACCAACTGTTGCTTCAGGTTTTCTGTCCAATCAACTAGTCGATATCCCAACAGGATCTTCTGATCTTCCACTAAATAATGAGTCGGCAAGAACTACTTATCTCTCGGCCTCACAGTCCAGACCAGTTCAAGGTTAAGATGTTCACAGATAGACCATATCAATTTTGGGTTAATTCCTACCTTATTGACTTCATAGGGTTGTCAGGCATAAGGTTTAGGTTCTTCCTTTCCTAAACAACTGATCTGCTAAGAAAATCCTACAAAACAGCTAATTAATCATACATCCACTCGCTAATCCCCCATAAGAGGATTAGTTCTTCATGGATCTTATAAACAATATAAAATTGATAGAAAGAATAGACATGAATAATAATTCAAGTGTATAAAGTTTAGAAGAAGCCTATTTTGTATTGAATGTAATGCATAATCCTCACAGAGTTTGATCAAATGCACAAATATGATTTCTCCTGCAAAAGCAAATAACAAAAAAGTGAAATAAAACCTAACACCTAAGAAGAGAAAAAGACTAAAGACTAAATCTAAGAGGAAAATTATACAATCTGAAAGTTGTCCATAAAATGTGTTAATTGAGCCTATTTATAGACTTTAGAGAGGTCATCGTCTTTAACCCTAGGTCAGTTACCATCCTTATGCTTCATGTTTGATTGTACAGACCAAAATACCCATTGCTCGTGATTATTTCACGTACAGAGGTGATGTCTTGACACACCAAGTCCCGTGTCACTACATCGAGGGAAGTATGCTTTATCTTCAGGCTATCTTCAGGGGTGTGTCGTGACATCCTCAGATTATGTCATGACACTGAAGGCAGTCTTGGAATTCTTCTATTCTACTCCCTATGTTGTGACATCCAGCTCTCCATGTTGCAACATAGTGACCAATATTGAGTTAGCACACCTTCTAATGGTCTCCTGCACACTCACAAAGTATATTAGCTCACCCTTAGGCCTTATTCGACCTCTAAGGTCAATAAAAGACTAAAATTTCACATTTTATTGAATTTAGATAATATTACAAAAGCTTTAACTAAAATTTAACAAAAGTGCTTGTATTCAAGCTTCTAAAGTGCAAAAACTAGTTTAATCTGCTACATCGAATTACGACAGATTAATGGTTCTTCTCGCAACTGTTACAGATGGGAAGTTTAATTCTCTTGGACCCTTCCATGCTGGACATAGACGTCGCTTGGCATACACTTCTTTCTCCTTGGAAGCCCATAGTTTGTGACTCCTTGGTTGGGGTAGTAGGATACCCAGCATTAGACATTGTACAGGAAGCTGTGCGCTTGCTCCTTTCCCTACCCTTGACCTTATTTCTTTCTTGAATGGCTACCTCCATTCTTTGGGCCTTAGCTAATAAGGCTGCAAAGTCTCTAATCTCGAGGACAAACAGTAGTACCCTCAACTCCTCATTCAAACCTCCTTAAAACTGATGCACAAACCTTCCTCGTTTTGCAACAAATCCTTAGCATACTTGCTGAACCTAATAAACTCCTTATCATACTCAAACACTTCCATTTTTCCTATTTAAGTTCGAAAAAGTCCTTCATCTGTTCAAAAAAGAGCCTGTTGATGAACTTCTCATTTAACTTTTTTAGACTAGCGATTAGTTTGCAATCAAATTAGTTTTCCATATTCGGCGGAAACATTACTCTGGTCTGTAGACCAACTAGCGGACACTACTACATCAAACTCAGCCTATTGACAGATCACACTGGTTTCTAAACTCGTATGTGACAGTTACGGGCGCATCTACTCCTTGAATACGCTACTTATGTGGATTAACATTTATCACTGATAGGTTTACTGTTTATGTTCTAATACAACGTGTACTACCACATGCACTTTTTTTCAAGTACTCCCTTCCTTGTGCTAGCTTCTGATCCTAGTTCCCGAAGAATAAATTTTTCTTGTATCTTCATCCGTTCATCAAAGCTATATAACAAGCATCACCTTTTTATCCTCCTAACTCCCCTCTTTTTTTGAACACATAGGTGTTCCCTCACAAGACCGGGTTTACACCAATCACATTTTGCGTCGAAGTGCCATACCAGAGGCAAAACATTTTATTCTTTGTATTCTCTGTCATTATACATAATATACCTCCGATACCTCCTTACACTAATCTGGATACAAAGCTTGTGCACCAAGAAAGGCGTACTCTAATCGTGTATATATATATATATATCAGATTTTCTGGGTCTATTTAACTGTATATAGCCTTGCATGCACTGATTCTTTGACAAGCTTCCTGAGACATGAACAATAGAGACAAATGACAAGGCCAGTTACCTAGCTGTCCAGAGTTTAGAAGTAAAAAAAATTAACTCAGATACTAGATACAAGGTATAGAGGAACTTCCCAGAATATTTTATTCAGGGATTTATCTAATCTATTAGTTCTTTCCCTTTAGTACTGGGACCTTCTTCCGTTTCTTTAGCTAAAAGAATAAAACAAATTCTTTAGTCATAAAAAATGACCAAAAACATACGATATAACAAGAAACTATAGACATGCAAATAATTTCTGGATAAAAGTTTCCTTCCTACTTAGTATTCAAAGAAATCCTATGAATCCTTTCTTACGTTAGCTTCTATCTATCTAGTAAAGTTTCAAGGAAGGTCTAAGAATTTATCAGCTGACGACTAGCACAAAAGCTCTCCTAAGCTTTTACAGCCCTTGTTAACAAAGAAGAACTATCTTGGTTTTTTCAATGATAACAAAGTTTGGTGGAGAAGATAAATCAGAAATTTTCTCTCCACCATCACGGTATCCAATTTATAGGTAATTCACGTCCAAATCCTAATCAGGATTATCTATAATCATTCCTCGTTCTCGCACGCTTCTAGTAATTAATCACATCTTACGATGCCTTTCAAGTTTCTTAATTACTGACACATTGCCTCCACTAAGATGCCAAGTGACCTAAACGTATCCTACAAGCCATCATACTTACCTAAGTAATGACAGTAAAAACACGAATGGCGATCTTGTTAGTAGGAAAGTTCGCCTAATAAGGTCCACGCCCTAACTACAATCTCGCTATCACTCAGAATGGTACTCCACAGTATTGGCGTAGTTCTTCGTAGTGCTTCACCACAAAGTTACCAATCTTATCCAGTTTAAGTTTTACAACTTAGGCAGTCTTTGCCTACATAGTCTCTCGAACCGATCCTGTTCGCCAAATTAGGGTATTAAAAAAATATGATTTCGGAACCCCATTTCTATTATTTGAGTATACAAATATTAAATAATGATATTTACGAGGTTAATATATACATATATTAAAGTTTGGTGGGGACGAGGAATAAAAAATCTTCCCTCCATTATCACGCAATCCTATTTATAGGTAATTTACGTCCAAATCCCAATTAGGATTATCTCTTATCATTACTTGTTCTCGCACGCTTCCACTAATTAATCACATCTTACGAGGCCTTCCAAGCATCCTAATTACTGACACGTTGCTTCTACTAGGATGCCAAGTGACCTAAACTTATCCTACAAAGCCATCGTACTTACTTAAGTACTGACACTAAAAACAGGGGTGGCAATCTTATTAGAGGGAAAGTCAGTCTAATAAAGTCCTCGCCTTTACTACAATCTCGCTATCACTCGAAATGGTACTCCGCATTATTGGCGAAGTTCTTCGTAATGCTCTACCATGAAGTTACCAACCTTATTCGGTTTAAGTCTCACAACTTAGGCGGTCTTCACCAGTGTAGTCTTCTGGATCGATCCGGTTCGTCAAACTAGGGTGTGACAGAAAATGCGATTTCAAAACCCCATTTATGTAGTTCAAATCTGTAAATAATAATATTTATGAGGTTAATATAGAAGTATATTGAAGTTTTCTCTAGTAATTTTGTTGAATTGATAGTTAATTAAGGTGCAGTGACTAAATTGTAAAAGTCTTATCACTATAGTGCTTTAGGGTTTTGTTCATAAGAATTAGATTGTAAAGTTTTATTGTTAGTTTTTTTCATAAGGACCAAATTTAATAAAGCATGAAATTGACTGTAGGAATAAAAAATAGGAGGTCCCTAATGGGTAATAGTGAAACCAGATTTCAATTTGGAGCTTTAAATCGGAAGTTATGCGTGTCCTGATTTTAAGGACTAAATTGAATACATTGAAAAATATGTATGACTTTGAAATTGAATGTATTTTGATACGGAATTTGATTGTAACATCCCCAAACCCTGCCCACAAGTCCTGACCGGATCCGGTATGTCACTGCAGAAAAACGTTTAAAAATATTCTTACTTGTGGTGGAACTTGAAAATTTTGCACTTATTCAAAAACCATGTCCGTATAAAAATTATTGAATAATATAGGCTTGATATAAAATATCCGAATTAAAACACTAATTTATGTTTTAAGTTTTAGTTCGTCGAAAATAAACTAATTTCAAAATAATAATTTAATCGTCATTCTGCTTTAACATAATATAAATACTCAAATAATTTAATTGGGCCTTATTACAATAAAAACTTATTCAAATACCTAAAATACTGAAAATGATAAATTCCATTAAATAAAGAAAAACAACTTCTGCATGAAAATCTTCTTCTGCATGGCCACCTTTGTATCCCCTCCAACCCGGTCCAAAATCACGAATCACCTGCGATGTTTAAGAAGTTGGGTGAGTCACACAGACTCAGTGTGTAATTAACCACTGAATTCCACCCACATGCTAACCACATAATAACCCATGCATCAGATATCATATATCATATTCAGATCATAACACATTCTGGGCTTGGCCCTTACTCATAACATTTATCAAGTAACCGGGTAATTAGCCACATACCCTCCACATACTGGGCTTAGCCCATTTCTTATTCAAGTCCACAATCACATGTATTCACATACCACAATTATGCAATAATGAATCCCGACCCAAGCCTAAGGTCCATCCTCTACACACCCCCTTATCCAGCCTACCACACACCAGGGGATTATTAAATCACCCTCTCCTTTTAACTCCACAAAGGCATCCAATGCCATCCACGTGTAATTAAGCACAAAATCCACAACGCGACCTCAGTTAGCGCCAATCCACGATGTAGCCGTAGCTAACACCAAAACCACGATGGGACACATAGTCACTCATCAATCCACGATATGGCACATAGCCGATATCAATCACGATGAGGCACATAGCTACTCATCAACCACGTACTCGAAGTACACCCGTACCTTCTTTCATAGCCCACCCATGCACATGCAATATAAAATACAGTCATGATAATGCATGCACATGCTATTCACAATCATAGGCATAATCACATATACAAATCAATAATCATATTTTAACAGCTTTGATACTCACCTGATCATCGTTATACCCTTGAAGGGTATCAAAATCACACTTATCACTGCATTTGTTAGTAAACACATTACACATGCAAATATAAATCCCGGAAACAGTAGGCTAGCTACACACCTTATAACCTGAAGCTCTAGACCCTCGATCCCGACGCTATCGCTAAGCGAGACTACAGCTATCTGCCTATAGTTTTCTCCCGCTGCTGGCCCACACCCCGGTGGCCAATCTCGAACCGCTGAGACAGCCCTTTTCTTGAACTTCGGGATAGGGATTTTCTCTTGTCCTCCTTGACTGGTATTTGCCTCCATCAACACACTTAATCAGATAAACTGGTTAAACCCCAAGTTATAAGTCTAAACACCAACTAATTTAAATATTTCTTACCAAAATATCTTGAATCCCGGAGAATCGATCTATGACCCTAGATATCCTTGCTCCTACATCGGCCAATCATTAAGATTAGCAAAATAGGCCATTCGGCCAAACCAAGTGAATCTCAAAAGGGTTAACACATAACTCCTACCTCAAAGCTGCTTTGATTTCCAATCAAATCTCAAAACTACGAAATGGTCCTTTTTTTGCAATCGGCCACACCCTAAAATGCATAAATGATTAGCCTTAATAACCTTCGGCTTTCGAATAATAAAAGAATAATTACTAACATGGATCCCTACCACCACTTACCGCATCTGACTACCAACGATTTTAAGAGAAAATCCGAAGAGATCCACACCACACCTAGTATTCGGCCAAGGTGCAAACTAATAGGAGAGGAGAAGTTTCGGCTACCAAAGGGATTAAAAGAAAAATAATAAAAAGCAACAACTGACTAAATGGCCAAAGAAGAAATCGGCAAGGGTATATGCTGCTTGGGGGTTTTCGGTTTCAAGAAAGAAAAGAGGTAAACTTACTTAAAAATTCGGCTAGGAGCAAAAACACAAAAAGAAATTCAGCTTTACTAGAAAAAGGAGAACAAAAGAACTTTCTTGGCTTTAAAATTTCGGCAATGGAGAGATCAAGGAAAGAACAAAAAAATAAAATAAAAAAAATATGAACTCCCTCCTATTAAAATTCGGCACACATGGAAGAAAGAAAACCAAATTTTCGGCAGCTCTCTCCTTAAAAGCTTCAAGGCCGAATAGCACACCTCAAGAGTCCTACAATCTGCCACCATCTAATCCCTATTAAAACTCTTATTTTATCTCATATTCTATCCCCTTATCAAACTCAAAATAAACCAATAACAACCATTATCTCCTATTTACTAATTTTAAACTAAATAAAATAACCCTTCAATTATCTAGAATAAATAAAATAACATAACCCTATCACTTACCTCCCAGCCGAATTCAAAAAGGATTAAACAAAATCAGCTTAATCTTATCCATTGAAGCTCCCATGTGCCGTCCAACACCTTCAAATCTGCTGCCAAAAAGAATAAAAATTAAACTCCAAACACAACTCTCTTGGTTCGAACCTGGAACCTCACTGCTGCACACCTCTCCTCCAACGCCCCAGGCCACTCGGCCACATTGAATTTCATGACATACAGCCCCCAACATTTAACTTTAAAGCCTTCCTACTTAAGCCCATCACCGCATATAAAAAAATAAAACACGCAAAATGCTGCTCCAACCACTCGAACCTGCGCCCATCTTCACCTCCAGCTCCTAAGTGGCGCAAGGAACCACTTTGCCAAGGTGCCGCTTGTGTCATAGACTCGCCCCAACTTCTTTTAAGGCCTTCTTCCATTTACCGCCAAAACCCAAAAATTAAAACCACTTTGCTGCCTCCTTAGGACTAAATTGCAAAAGTTGCAAAATATGAGTTTCTAGAAGCTTTTTGTATGAAATAGCCTTAAAACAGTAATTAGAAGTCCTTAAATAGCAATTTTCCCAAATTATAATTTTTGGACAAAATTGGACATGAGTTAGTAATTTGTAAAAATTTTAAGAGAAGGGCATTCTGGTCATTTACCAATTAAATGATTAAAATAGGAAAAAGATGATAAAAATCTCATTCATCTTCTTCCTTGGTGCCGAAAATTTGAAGAACCCCATAGGTAGGGTTTGTTCATCTTTCAAGCTTGCTAGTAAGTTCATCTTAGCCCCGTTTTTAATATTCTTCGTATTTTTGAAGTTCTCGAATTATGAATTAGCTATTTTTAGCTATAAAATGAGCTAAGATGCATGTTCAAAAATCTACCCATGAATGACATGCTTGTAAAATGATATTTCATGGAAGATTATGAGAGTTTGATGTTAGATAAACATCCTTTCCTTACTGAATTTCATGAAAAATGATAGTATGGACTAATTTGCAGTGATTATGAAATTGGTCATACATATTAGAAATAGTGAGAATTGATGATTGTTATAGTAGAGAAAATGAATCAGCTAAGCATGATTTTTAAGAAAGTTGAATGAGAATCATTTTACGAGCCTAGAGGCAAAAGTGCAAATATGAGAAAGTTTAAGGGCAAAATAGTAATTTTGCCAAAGTATGAGTTAAGAGTCAATTTATCTGTGAGTATTAAACGATCTAATTATTATTATAGATCAAGAAAAAAAATAAAGCCCGGATCGAAACCGAGGCAAGAACAAAGTCGAGGACTAAATTGCATATCTACATACATTTTGTATATTGAGGTAAGTTTGTATGATTTCTAAGTTTTATGATTTTTATCATTGAATTGCTTAGCACAATGTACAATATTATCATGAAAATGTTTAATGTTATGTTAAACAAAGAAATTAATGAGATTAAGCATTAGAAAGTCCCGATTGAAGTTGAATTACCTAGGATACTCGATCTATCACATGAAATGAGAAAGTCCGTATAAGACCAAGCAGAGGCATGACATCGGCAATCAAGCAAAGTTATCATGTAAGACCAAGACAAGTCTTGGCATTGAAGAGTTATTATGAGATGAAGACCCATATAAGCCCAAACCAAGGTATGACATTGGTAAGTCTCCAAGCAAAGATATCATTTAAGTCCAAGACAAGTCTTGGCATTGAAAAGCTATCAAGAGATAGAGATCCCATGTAAGTCCAAACCAAGGCATGGCATTGGTGAGTAACAAGGAAGATTCCATGTAAGTCCAAGCCAAGGCTCGGCACTGACCAGTTCATGAGTAAAGATACCATGTAAGACCATGTCAAGACATAGCAATGGTAAGTTCCCAAGGGAACTCCTGAGAAAGACTTCGTATAAGTCCATGTCAAGACATGGCCTCGAAACCAAGATGAGAGATTCCATGTAAGACCGTATTTAGGATATGGCCTTGGCATTGAGTTATGTGAGATGAGATTTAGTATCCTCTGTTATTCATAGTAATTCATCGGGCAAAAGAGTAAAGATTAAATGAGAAAGTCAGAAAGTTTAGTAAGTAAAGCTATTATCAAGTTATGTTAGTTAAAGTTAACTAAGAGTGTTATTCTTGTTATGAATGATAAAGTTGAGATTATGCTTATCATAGCAAAGTAGGCTGATCTACGTGAACAAGTGATACAGGTACCTTGTTTATCGTACAAGCATGAGAATAGTAAGTACCATGAGATATGTAAAAATCAGTAAGAGTAAGTAAGTTTATATACTTGAGATTTATAATGCCATTGTTTATGATGAATGGTTAATGTTAAGCAAATATATTGCTATGAGTATTACATGCAAACTTACAAAGCTAAATGCTTACGTCTTTAATTCTTTCTTTCCATGTAGCCCCGCCAAGCTAATCTCGTGGATTATCATCATCGGAGCTCGGAGCACACTATCAATCGATATTTTGGTATAGCATGTATAGGAAACATTTCATTTTGAGCTATGTTTTAAAATTAGCCAAAGTGTTGGCTATCAAGCTTAGTATTCTTTTTGTATATGGCCAAAGAGATTGGTCATGAATTATTAAGTATGTATGATTTTATTTATCAATGAAGTATGCATCCTTGCTCATGTTAGATTTATTAAATAGAGTTGTTCAATTGAGCATGAGTTTGGTCTTGATTTCAGGGTGGCAATTGGCTTGGTAAATAGCCTCTAAGTGCCCACACGGATGGACACACGATCGTGTGTCTAGGCCGTGTACACCCTGCACCTTAGTACCTTAAGTTAGGATAGACCACGGGCTAATCCCACGGCCGTTTGTTTAGGTCGTGTGTGATACACGGTTAGAACATGGGCGTGTGCCCAGGCCGTGTGAATAAGTCAGTATATCAAGGTATAGCACACGGTTTAAGTCCACGGGCGTGTCAAGACCGTGTGAAACTAGTCAGTGTCGACCACGGTTGGGAGACATGGGCGTGGCTTAGGAGTACACGGGCGTGCCCCAAGCCACATGATCGTGTGAACCCTGTTTCAAGGAAAAGTTCCCAATTGAATTCTGAAAGTTCCCAGCTATGTGTTTAAGGGTGTAGGTTGGTGCATGGAAGGGTGACAAAAAAGGCTTGGTAAACAACCTTATATTTGTCTACATCGGTAGACACATGGGCGTGTGTCTAGGCCGTGTGCGACACACAGTATGCTCCACAGGCATGTGTTTCGGCCATGTGTCCCCTGCACCTTAATTGTTGCAAAACAAAATGCTCAGTAATTAGCACACGGGCATAGACACGAGCGTGTGTCTCAGCAGTGTGGACAGCACGACCTTGATGAAATGTGCACCAATTTTATGAAAAATTATGAAAATATAATCGATCACACGACCTAAGCACATGGGCCTGTGACTTGGCCGTGTGACCTCAATTTGATGATGACGTCATAAATAGAAAGCTCCCTAATTTGAACACGGCCTGAAGTCCGGGCATGTAACCCCTTTTTCATGAAAATTTTTTCTAAGTTTCCCAAAAGTTTCCAAAGTTCTCGGTTTAGTCCCAAACTACTTCTGATGCATGTTTTGGGCCTCGTAGGCTCATTTTAGGGATGATATGAATGTTTTTGAAAAGTTTAAAATTTAAGTGGAAATTCCTGTCTCGATTTTGAATGTTTGCTTTTAAATAAGCCCGATAATGCCTCGTACTCTATCCCAGTGTTGAATACGAGTAAGGAAGTGTTACATTTAGTGGTATCAGAGTTACGATTTAGTCGATTCTCGGACTAACATAGCGTGTGTAAGAGTCTAGCTATTCATGCCATAAATGAACTGTGATAGTGTGATGACTCTTGACAATTGTAAATTGTGTTTTTATATTGTAATGAATCCCCATCGAGCCGAGGCTGATGAAGTTGAAAGTAATGCACTGGCTCCCTCTCAAGGGGTAGTGCTGTTTGATAGTAGACTTCCTACGGTTAGTCAAGGAGAAGGAGGCAGGGAAACCTCCACCCCCACCCATTCCTCGACCGGTTCCCGTAGCCCCACAAGGTATGAACTTTGTAAGAATGAATAAGCCCCCAGTTGATAAGATCCGAAAGCATGGGGCTGAAGATTTTAGAGCTAATATGGATGATGATCCCGAGAAAGATGAGTTTTGGCTCAAAAACTCCATCAGGGTATTTGATGAGTTGTCCTGCACACCAGATGAGTGTTTAAAGTGTGCTATCTCGCTTCTGAGAGATTCTGCATACCATTGGTGGAATACACTTGTATCTATAGTTCCGAGAGAAAGGGTCACATGAGACTTCTTTCAAGAGGAGTTTCGAAAGAAGTAGATTAGCCAACGGTTCATTGACTAGAAATGTAAAGAATTTTTTGAGGTGAAATAGGGTCATATGTCAGTGACCGAATATGAGAGAGAATTTTTCAGACTGAGCAAATACGCTCGAGAGCGTATTTCTACGGAGGCTATTATGTGCGAAAGATTTGAGGATAGATTGAATGAAGATATCCATGTGTTAGTCGGGATTTCAGAGCTGAAAAAGTTTGTGGTTTTGGTTGAACGGGCTTGTAAGGTCTAAGAATTGAACAAAGAGAAGAGGAAAGATGATCTTGAAGCTAGAGACTCGAGGAAAAGACTGATGAGTAAGTCATTTCCATCTCAGTCTAAGAAATCGAAAGAGATGAATTCCTGTTCGAATTTTTCAGCGGGGTATTTACGCAGAGATCGTGAGAAACAACATTCAACTTTTAAATCTCAAGCTACTTTGATGGCAAGTGTGGGTAATGTAAAGTCTAACAGACTCGAATGTCAACAATGTGGAAGAAGACATCCCGATGAGTGTAGGATAAATGACCGGGCTTGTTTCAAGTGTGGCTCTAAAGAGCATTTTATCCGAGATTGTCCTGAAATGGCTGAGAAGGAAAAATTTCACAGTGTGAGGCTGAGTTATACTGCTAATTGAGGTAGGCCGCCGAGAAATACCGAAAATAGAGCTAGTAGTAAAGATGTAACGAATGATACAGTTGTGAGATTCGAAGCTCGAGCACCTGCTAGAGCTTATGCCATCTGTGCTCACGAAGAAGCGACATCTCCAGATGTTATCACTGGTACTTTTTCTCTCTATAATACTAATATAGTTGTATTGATCGATCCTGGATCGACGCATTCTTATGTATGTGTGAAATTGGTAGCTAGTAAGAGCTTACCTGTTGAGTTTACTAAATTTGTGATCAGAGTGTCAGACCCCTTAGGAAAACATGTTTTAGTTGATAGATTTTGCAAGAATTGTCCCTTGATGATTCGAGGTCACTATTTTCTGGCTAATTTAATGTTGTTGCCATTTGATGAATTCGATGTTATTTTGGGTATGGATTGGTTAACATTGCATGATACCGTAGTGAACTGTAAAAGAAATATTATTGAATTGAAATGTGAAAATGGTGAAATTCTTCGGATTGATTCAGATGAGTCAGGTGAGTTACCTATTATGATTTCTTCAATGACTGACCAAAGATATGTAAGAAAAGGCTGCGAAGCTTACCTTGCTTATGTGTTGAATACAAAAGAATTCAAAAGAATCTGAATTGAAAGTCGAATCGGTGCTGATAGTTTGTGAATATCCGGAGGTGTTCTCGAAAGAGTTACCTGGGTTACCTCCAGTTAGAGAAACTGAGTTTGGCATTGACTTAGTACCAGGGACCTCGCCGATATCTATTGCTCCGTATAGAATGGCTCCAACCGAATTGAAAGAGTTAAAGACTCATTTGCAAGAGTTGACAGCTAAGGGCTTTGCGAGACCAAGTTATTCTCCCTAGGGTGTTCCAGTGTTGTTCGTAATGAAGAAAGACGGGACTATGAGACTTTGTATAGATTACCGATAGCTCAATAAGGTAACCATTAAGAAAAAGTATCCTTTGCCGAGGATTGATGATTTATTTGACCAACTGAAAGGAGCGACAGTGTTCTCGAAGATAGATTTGAGATCTGGTTACTATCAATTGAGAGTAAAAGAGTCGGATGTAGAAAACTACTTTCAGAACAAGGTACGGACACTATGAATTTCTTGTCATGCCTTTTGGACTAACGAATGCTCCTGCCATTTTTATGGACATAATGAATTGAATCTTTAGACCGTATTTGGACAAGTTTGTAGTTATTTTTATTGATGACATACTGATTTATTCTCATAATGAGTCCGAACATGCTGAACACTTGAGAACTGTTTTGCAGACTTTGAGAGATAAAAAGTTGTATGCTAAGTTTAGTAAAAGTGAGTTTTGGCTCAGAGAAGTCAAATTTATAGGACATATTGTCTCAGGTGATGGTATTCAAGTTGATCCAAGTAAGATTTTAGCAATTGTTGATTGAAAACCGCCAAGGAATGTATATGAAGTTAGAAGCTTTTTGGGCTTAGCCGGTTCGGTTTGTTAAAGGGTTTTCGATGATTGTTACCCCTATGACCAAGCTGTTGCAAAAAGATGTCAAATTTGTATGGTTTGAAAAATGTCAGCAAAGTTTTGAGAAGTTGAAAGCTTTATTGACTGAGGCACCAGTTTTAGTGCAACCTGAATGGGGAAAGGAGTTTGTGATTTATAGCGACACGTCACTGAATGGATTGGGATGTGCGTTGATGCAAGAAGGTAAGGTGATAGCCTATGCCTCGAGACAATTGAAACCATATAAGAAGAATTACCCGACGCATGATTTGGATTAGCCGCTATTGTGTTTGCTCTAAAAATTAGGAGACATCATTTGTACAGTGAGAAATGCCATGTTTTTACTAATTGCAAGAGTTTGAAGTATTTGATGACTCAAAAAGATTTAAATTTGCGGCAATGAAGATGTCTTGAGTTACTGAAAGACCATGAGTTGGTGATTGATTATCACTAGGGTAAGGCAAATGTAGTTGCAAATGCCCTGAGTAGGGAATCTTTGTTTGCCTTGAGAGCAATGAACACGAGGTTAACATTGTCCGATAATAATTCGATTATAGCTGAGTTGAAAGCTAGACCGTTATTTTTTCAGCAAATTTGTGAAGCTCAGAAATGTGACTGTGATTTGCAAGCCAAGAGAGCTCATGTGAATAAGTTATTGATTTAGATTTTCATGTTGGATTTGATGATTGTTTGATGTTCCAAGGTAGAGTTTGTGTACCAAAAAATGATGAACTTATTCAGAAAATTCTTCATGAGGCGCATAATGGTTGTTTATCTGTGCATCCGAGTAGTACAAAAATGTATAATGATTTGAAGAAATTGTATTGGTGGTCTGGTATGAAAAGAGATTTCTCTGAGTTTGTTTTGAAATGTTTGATTTTTCAACAAGTAAAAGTCGAACACCAAGTACCTTCAGGTTTACTTCAGCTAGTGACGGTACCCGAATGGAAATGGGACAGAATTACGATGGATTTCGTAACTGGATTACCTCTGACTCCAAAAAAGAAAGATGTTGTTTGGGTCGTTGTTGATAGATTGACGAAATCAACTCATTTTATTCCGGTACATACCGATTATTTGCTTGATAAGCTAGCTAAGTTGTACATTTCTGAGATTGTAAGATTGAACGGGGTGCCTACTTCGATTATTTCAGATAAAGATCCAAGGTTCACTTCGAGATTTTGGAAGAAGCTACAAGAGGCTTTGAGTACGAAATTGAATTTCAGTAGTGCATTTCATCCACAGACCGACGATCAATCCAAAAGGGTAATTCAGACACTTGAAGATATGTTTCGATGATATGTTCTAGAATTTGAGGGTAGTTGGGAAAAATATCTACCATTGGTCGAATTTGCCTATAACAACAACCATCAGTCGAGTATAAAAATGGCACCTTATGAGGTATTGTATGGCCGCAAGTGCCGAACACTTTTGTATTGGACCGAGCTTAACCAGAAACAGATTCGCAGGGTTGACTTGGTTAAGGAAATCAAAGAAAAAGTAAAGGTAATCCGATATTGCTTAAAGCCGCTTCAGATCAAAAAAAAGTCGTATGTAGACTTGAAATGAAAAGAGATCAAATTTCAGGTCGGTGAAAAAGTCTTTCTGAAAGTATCTCCGTGGAAGAAGATTCTAAGATTTGGCCGTAAAGGCAAGTTGAGTCCATGTTTCATTGGGTCGTATGAAGTTATTGAAAGCCAGTGGCATATCGGTTAGCTTTACTGAAAGAGTTGGAAAGAATCCATAATATTTTTCATGTGTTTATGCTGCGATGTTATCGATTAGGACCTTCACATGTGATTTCTCCGACAAAGGTTGAGATTCGACCTGATATGACCTATGGTGAAGAATCGATCAAGATTTTGGCTCGGGAAGTTAAACAGTTAAGAAATAAGAGCATAACCCTAGTGAAAGTTTTATGGCAACAACACGGAGTCGAAGAGACTACGTGGGAACCTGAGGAAACTATGTGAAAATAGTACCCAAACCTATTCTCTGGTAAGATTTTCGGGGACGAAAATCCCTAAGGGGGTGAGTTGTAACAGATCGATTTTGGGCCTAGTCAGAATAATGGTTTCGGAACCACAAATTTGACACAGCAAATTTCATTTTTATTATAGTTTTATGGTCTACAGTTTCACAGAATGGTTCCGTGAAAATCTCGTTCGAAAATTTTGACGTTTGGGCACTCAATTTAGTCAAAAGGACTAAATTGTAAAAAGTGAAAAAGTTGAGTTCTACATGTTAGAGGTGTCTAATTGCTATTCGATTTAAAATTAGAGGTCCTTATATGATAATTAGACCATTTGTTAAGATAATGGACAAAAATGGACATGGTGAAATAAAATTTCAAAGTTTTAAGTGAATGGCATTTTGGTCATTTGGTAAATGAAAGAATAAAAAGGGAAAATCAAGCTAAAATCTTGTCCATCTTCTCCCCCAGGTGCCAAAATTTAGAAGGGCTCTATAGCTAGGTTTTTGCCACTTTTCAAGCTTGATAGTAAGTGCATCCTAGCCCCGTTTTTAATGATCTTTACATTTTTGAAGTCCTCGTAATACGGTTTACCTATTTCTATCATTATTTTGAAGTAGGGTTCATGTTTAAAAATTTACCCATGTGTGACATGCATGTATTTTGATGTTTGATGGAAGATATTGATTGTTTAAGGTGTGATAAACAACTTTTACTAAGTGATTTTTAGTGAAAATGTATAAAAAGGACTTATTTGTAAAAAGATTATAAAATGTGTGTAAAAGTGTGATTAAATGAAAAATATGGACCGTTATAAGTATAAAAGAGGATATGCTAGGCTTGGGAATCGAAGAAATTAAATAGATTTCATTTTTCGAGCTTAGGGGCAAAAATGTAAATATGTCAAAGTTTAGGGGCAAAAGTGTAATTTTTGTCATAATAGGATTTTGGACTGAATTGAGTAATGTGGATAATAAATAAGTTAAATTTGCTATTATAGATCAAGAAAGACAAGGTTCGGACCTTGATCGGGGAACAAACAAGGGTATTAATGATTAGGTCCATTTCTGCTATTTTTGTACCGAAGTAAGTTCGTATGTAAATAATGCATTATTATCTATGCTTTAATTGTGTTATTATTGCATGAATTGTGATTTACTCTTTGAATGAATTCCACAAAGTTCGACAAGCGAGAAAGAAATCCTGGTTGAACCTTAGGAATAGGTAGGTTACAAATGCCATGACATTAGGCTTAATTAGGATTAATGTAAGGCCATATCTGGGATATGGCATCAATATGAGATTTCATGTAAGACCATTGCTGGGCTATTGGCTTCGATATGACATCCTATGTAAGACCATATCTAGGATATGGCATTGGTATGATACTAAGTGTAATAGATTTCCCGAGTATCCTTTAGTATTTTTAAGTTGCAATTGGTAAGTTGCAATTGGTACAAGTATGTACATAAAACTCATGCTTAATAAACTTGATATGTGATGAAACCTCGGATTGGTTCGATTGAGTAAGTTATGATGTTAAGATTTTAATAACATCTATGCTAAGCTTGATTATGAATTCACAATGGCATTTATGTTAATTTATTTTTTGTTAAATATATGTTAAAGTGTGTATGATGCTTATTATTTACATAGGAACTTACTAAGCTTTAATGTTTACTCCCTTTCTCTTTCTCTTGTCTTATAGTGTCACCAAGCCAGCTTGAGGATCGAAGACGGTCGGAGATTCATTCACATTATCAAATTATTATTTTGGGTACTTATGATTTCAATATATTGAGTTATGGCATGTATAGGGACTTGGTCTTTTGTTATGTGTCATAATTGATTTGGCCATAAGTGATGGCTTCAATAGTTGATAATTCATTTTGTAAATGGTCATTTAATATTGGCTGATATTTGTTAAGTATATATACATATGATGATGTTTTCATGAATGTGGGAAATTGCATGGTTTGAGATGCTAAGTATGTGATAAATGATAGCATGTAAGTGATATGTGGATGCCTTGTGTATGGCTGATTGGGTTGAAAGTATATGCTTGGATTAGTGCTATGTCTTGTTGTATAGGTTGGTGCAGGAAAGGGTGGCAAGAAGGCTTGGTAAATAGCCTTATATTTGTCCACACGGGTAGACACACGGGCGTGTGTCTAGGCCGTGTGCGACACACGATCTGCTCCACGGGCATGTGTTTCGGCCGTGTGTCCCCTGCACCTTAATTGTTGCAAAATAGAATGGTCAGTAATGAGTACACAGGCAGAGACACGGGCATGTGTTTCAGCCGTGGGGACGGCACGGCCTCGAACACGGGAGTGTGCCCTGGCAGTGTGAAGTGTGCACCAATTTTATGAAAAATTATGAAAATATAATCGATCAAATGGCCTAAGCACACATGCGTGTGAATTGGCCGTGTGACCTCAATTTGATGATGACATCATAAATAGAAAGCTCCCTAATTTGAACATGGCATGAAGCAAGAGCGTGTCCCGAACCCACACGGGGTCTGACCCCTTTTATATGAAAATTTTTTCTAAGTTTCCTAAGAGTCTCCAAAGTTCTCTGTTTAGTCTCAAACCAATTTCGATGCATGTTTTAGGCCTCGTAGACTTGTTTTAGGGACAATATGAATGTTTTTGGAAATTTTAAAGTGTGAGTGGAAATTCCTGTCTTGATTTTGAATGTTTGTTTGTGAATAAGTCCGGTAATGCCTCGTACCCTATCCCAGTGTCGGATGCGGGTAAAGGGTGTTACACCTAATCCCTCCTAACACCAGCATTCTCTACTCTCGCTGCACCATTGCTGTCGTCTCTGTGTTGCTCGCCCCAATTGACAATCGCCTTGTCACACAAGAACACAATGATGTGTTATAATCTTTTTTTATTCCATTGTTTAAGTTGTGTTAGAAAGGCACGCGATTCCATTGCCAAGAAGTCGAAAAATATTTTTTAAACCTTCAAGGCAAGACCTTTATTCAAGAACAGGGGTTTGACCCCTCTTTGAACTTTGCTATGATATTTGGGATATTATTCATGCAACCAGTGCATGGACTTCTACCTCACATCAAAAAAGTCAGTGATCGACTCGGTGGTATATGAATTTTATGCATCCCTAAAGTATCAGGAAAATAATAAATTGCCAAATGTCAATTATACACATTTTCCAGTACAAAGAAAAGAAGTAATGGTTACCCCTAGGGATATCTTTCAATTTTACAATGCACCATATTATCACAAGGATGCACTAGAAGAGCTAGATATTCATTATTTTCGTGAGATCAATATGGATAACATTGTAGAACATTTAACAGAGTGGCGAGGCATGTGGAAATGCCAACCCTGCACGAATATCCTGTTGAATTTTTATCAAGCCATAATGTTTTGGCTGCAAAAATGTGGTTGCAGTTTTTCTATATGCGTATCTCACTAGCCCTTAACGTTTCTACCTGTTAACGCTTTTCAAGCTATGTTGCTTTATTGTATTTTTTAGCATTGACAAGTTTGTAGTGGCACATGGATTTATAAGTTGATGCTTAATTAAATTAGTGCTAAGAAGGTAGGGATATTTTTCCCACACCTCATAACCGACCTGTGCAAGAAAGAAAAGGTGCCGATGTCGATGACTAAACAGTTCGTCAAGTCAACCAAAAGCTTGTTCAGGAACTCCATCTATACCTAGTATGTTGAGCTCCATCGAAAGCATATCCATGATTGGAATGTTTGACGTAAACAAAATATGGATGTTCCGCCATCACTAAAGTAGAAGAGCAAGGGAAAGAGCCAAATAAGCCAAGGGTCGAGTATGATGACTGACATGGAGTGGGTTATCTGGTGGATGCAATTGATGAAACTGTTAGGAATTTCCTACGCTAAAAGCTTCGGTATCTCGATGCCAGACTCGCCACCAAACGGATACCTGCCAATGCAATTTTTCGAGTAAGCTGACGACGAATTGAAGAAGGAGGAAGAAGGTGATGACAAGGACCACGAAGAAGAGTTAGCCCACAATGAGGACTTCAATGATGTATCCCGATCGGAACAACTGGCTATTGGAGGAGCCAAGATTCAGAATCCAAGTCGTACCATCTCTACTAGTTCTGCAGGTGCGAAGGCCGCCACACCAGTCATGGGTCAAGGGAAGGGGCTTATGATTGAGGAGAACCGGCCAGATCTCGATTCTGATTAAAACTTGAACTTAATTTTTATTTTAAATTATGGACTTGTAATTTTAGTTTTGGATGATTTTATTTTTTCTTTTAGACTTTAGTTATTTTTTGTATTACTTTTTGTGTTAGCTAATTTTTATGTAGGAACCCCGTACGATATGAGGCACTACAATTCGGAGCAAAACTGACATAAGAAGGACCAGTTGACCACATTCGAGGAACTTCAATGCTTAAATCAAGTAGTCTCTTCTCTTATCTATTGGGCGCATATTAAGGACAATGTGCCAAATAAAGTGTTGGGGGTAACATAGAAATTTTTCATATTTTTTCAAGTTTTTATGTTATTTTCATTAATTTTTGTTTTTGTGTGTTTGTTTGTGCATGAGCTTGTAGCAATACAAGTGATTGATTAGGAGCATGTAAATAGGATTCTGTGTTTAAATTGTAAATTTAGCTCGATAGCAATTGAGTTTAGGTTGTTTAATATTACATTAATTAGTTCATTCTGTTACACTGTGAATAGGTGATAGTGTGTTAGGTATACCACATGAAAAATAGGTACATAAAAAGCATATGTGTTTGTTTGAATAATATTTGTTAGAGTGTTAATATTTAGTTACTCGTAATCCATGAATCAAGACACTTAGGGATGAACTAAGGCATTGTTTGGTAAACAAATTTGAGCCAAAAAGCCGATCTTAATTTAAAATCCCTAGTGCCCTAATTTTTTAGCATAATTCCCTATTTCTTAATGAACCGCAATGGAAGCCCTAAGCCTTAAAATATAATCTCTTGATCCAATTTTCTTGGTCCCTGCACGAACTTAGATGTCAAGGTATTGATATTGAGGGTTAGGTAGATACGATATGGTGGTTTCCAAAATAAAAGTAAAATAATAGTGAACTTAGGGGATAGTATAGTATGGTGAGTATAAGATTCTTGAAAACTTGTGCTTAAGTGGAAAAATCGAAAGATTTATATAAAGAAAAGGTTTGAAAAGGCTAAAATAGCCAAGCAAGAAGTTCTTTAGAAAATAGAAAAGCAAAGAGAGTGAAAAAGAAAGAAAAGAAAAATTCCTCATTTTTGCACAAATGTCTTGCTAAGACAATTATATTCAATAATAATGTAATATACCTTAGGAATCAGAGAGAAAAGATAGGTGAGAAAAGGGGATACAAGGTGGTGAGCTAAAAGCTTCTAATCGAGAAAGTATTGGGGTCAAAATAATGTGCCAAATTATTTTCGTGCTTAAATCGTTTTGTTGTGTATGTTCTTTAATTTGTTTATTTTGTACTTGTTTCGATGGATCAATGTACTTATTCTTGAATTTGTTTACTTTGTAATTTTCTAAACTAATGTGTGTGATATTCAAGGTCGAGAGTCAATTGTATATCGTGTTAGAGTTATGTATTTATTCACATTATTCTATTTACATAGCTTTGAACTAATCTTTGAATGTGGCATGTCCAAGCACTGTTTTGTTTTATTTTCTTGTTTATGTGTGTCACACACCAAATCTGGATAACCTGAATTCAAGGTACATAGGCAAGAAGATGTTTGTTCTACCACATTCTAGAAGTTAGTGTGCAAGATTATAGCTTCTGGCGAACTATTGTTTAGGCGAATTGCGTATCCACCCATGGAAGTATATCAGGATTTAATCTTCAGCATTTTCTTCAATAAAAGAAAGAATGTGATAAAAGGGGGAAAGAGTAAGTTTTGTTTAAGTTACTGCCGAAGGTATATTATGCCTAGTTTGTTCAAGTACTGTGACGGGCAAGTCTTAGTAATTAGATCTGGTTATAAACCAACTAAACTAATTGGACAAGTGGCATTTAGAAAAGACTTTCATTTATGTTTCCTTCTGATTTTGTAGGCCATTATTGATAAACCGTAATAGTAACATATTTTAATCCCACATTTAGAACGCTTTTGGATGATTTAAGCTTTGAATTGTGTAATTTGGTGCTCTTAATCCTTTATTTTCATGTTTTATACTCAGAAGAGCACCGGATGATGAAAAGAACGAGAAACGGGCCCAAAACAGAGTAAATGGGCCATATCACGAAATCAACACGGCCTGGGCCCAAGACCACACGGCCGTGCCTCATTCAACAATCTCGAACACGGCTTGGCCACGATTCACACGGGCGTATGCCATGGGCGTGTCCTTGACGTGAGAAAGAAGAGTTTCAGTCGGATTAGGGTACTTAGAGGCAAAGAAAACCATTCCAAAAGCCTATATAAATACCCTAGAGGCCAACCTTCAGGGGGAGTCCAGCTAGGCGGGCAGCTAGGCCAAGGAGCCGAGCCAGAGAGATCAGAATTGTGGGATTTACTCAAAGATAGCCAGTTGATTCATCTCAAGAAGCCGAAATCATACTCAAGATGGAGGACCTCTCCTTCAATTCCTTCAGGGGGTTTTAGGGAATTCTTATGTTTTGCTTTATCTTTTCTGTTGAGATGTATTCTTTTATGATTATGAACTAAACCCTCAGATACCTAAGGGGGATGAAACCTAAGATGAATCTTGTTATCGTTTGCTGAACTATATGATAAATATTTGACTTGTCCTTAATTATATGTTCTTAATTCTTTTGTTGATATTTCCAGGATATTAATTCAAGTATGATGTGCTTAGGTGGAGGAGCAAAAGTCTCTACCTAAGAGTAGATCTAGCATAATTAAGTGGAGCTGCTCGCGCGCCTAGAGATAGGGCGACGAAAATCTACCAGATTAGGGTCAAACCTAATATGGGAGTCCAGAGATCGAGTTAATGCAATTCTAGGGGTTTTAATTAGAAAGAGATTTCAATTAATCAACCTAGGGTTAGACGTTAGTCGCCTCGAGAGAGGGATTAATATACGTTAAGGAATCCTACGGATCAAGTCAAGTGAATTAATCGTCTGGTTTAGAGTTAGATAACAAGTGAAGTCTAGGTGGATTCTTCCTCGGGTATTGTCTTAATTAATTGGTTTTTTGCCCCAAAGCTATTTTCCCCATTTCATTCTCTTTGTGTTTGCATCTTTAGCTTAGTTGTTAGTTAATTTTAGATTAGATAAAAATTCCTTTAATTCTTAGGCTAAATAATAAAAAGAAAGCTCGTATTAGTACTTTTGGTTCCTTTGGGTTCGACAATCCGATCTTGTCGCTAAGCTATACTACTGTTCGATAGGTGCACTTGCCTCAAGTCGTTGTCACAGTTAGTTTCTAGGCTCGATCATTCTTTTTATAAATTTTTAAAACTCTGACACACGATCAAGTTTTTGGCGCCGTTGCCGGGGAACTGAAATATTAAGAAAGCTTAATTTTTATTACTTTAGCAATTTTTATTTACTTTTATTTTTAACTTTGCTAATTTTCTTTCTTTTGTTCATTTCAGGTACCTATAGTTTATTACTAGAAGGAACCCGACAGGACCTCTACTTTACGACAGTGATATTGAAGGTACAATCCGCAGAAATTGTAGAGAGATAAGGCGAAGCTTAAACTACATACAAGAAGAGCAAGAAGACGAAGTTAATACCACCAAAGAGATGGCTAAGAATAATTCGCTACCTCTAGAGGCAACCGAACATCATGCTCCTCGAACTATGTATGATTATGCTAAACCTAATTTAATAGGAACTGAGTTAAGTACCATTAGGCCTACTATTGCTGCAAATAATTTTGAACTGAAACCTAAAACTATACAGATGATACAACAGTTTGTTCAGCTTGATGGTTTGCAGGATGAGGATCCTAACACACACTTAGCGAATTTTCTAGAATTCTGTGATACCTTCAAGATAAATGGCATTACTGATGATGCCATCCGTCTTCGATTGTTTCCCTTTTCTTTGAGAAATAACATTGGTTGCATTCTCTTCCAGGAGGGCCAATCACTACATGGGATCAAATGACCGAGAAATTTTTATTAAAATATTTTCTGCCGGCCAAAACGGCCAAGTTAAGGAATGATATCTCTTCTTTTTTGCAGATGGATTTAGAGACACTTTATGATGCATGGGAGAGATACAAAGATTTGTTGAGGAGGTGCCCACACCACGGATTACCTTTGTGGCTACAGGTCCAAACTTTCTACAACGGTGTGAACCCTTCAACAAGGCAATTAATCGACTCAGCAACCAGCGGAACTTTGAATAACAAAACTCCTGAAGCAGCCTACGAGTTTATAGAGGAGATGTCACTGAATAACTATCAGTGGCAAGTTACAAGGACTAGGCCAGCAAAAGCAGCCAGAGTTTTCAACCTCGACGCAGTAACCTTACTATCAAATTAGGTAGACATGCTAAATAAAAAGATTGATAGTTTGTGTTCCTCGTAGGTACATCTAGTTATGCAATGTGAGACAAGTGGAGGCGTGGCGAATCTTGAGTACCCACCTTACGGACTGGGCATGGAGAGCGAACAAATGAACTATATGGGTAACAATTTTCGATCTAACAATAACCCTTATAGTAATACTTATAATCCAGGTTGGAAGAACCACCCCACTTTCTCATGGGGTGGTCAAGGAAATCAAAGGCAACAACCATCCCAAAACTTCCAACAACAGTCCTACCCACAGGCAAAGAAGCCAAACCTTGAGGATATGCTGACAAAATTCATAGCAGTCAGAGAAACACGTTTCCAAAATATAGAAACAAAACTTGAAAAACAACAAGCATCGACACAGGAGCTCAAGGATCAAATTGGGCAACTTACTAAGTTAGTTTCTAAAATACGATCAGAAAGCTTACCTAGAGAAAAAGAGCAGGTAAAGGCAATGACGCTAAGAAGTGGAAGGGAGTTAGTCAAAACAGAGAAAACGATACAACATGAAACCGATAAGGCAAAGGCAACCCCGACCCGAGAGGAAATTAGACCAACAATCCCATATTCAGCAAAGTTGAAGAAACATCGCTTAGACACACAATATGGTAAATTTCTTAAACTTTTAAAGAAATTACATATTAACTTACCGTTTATTGAAGCTCTTTTGCAGATGCTAGATTCTAGGAAATTTTTAAAGAAGCTATTGACAAAGAAGATAGACGAGGAATCACATGTGGAACTGAACGCAGTGTGCTCAACAATGTTGCAAAATAGACTACCACGGAATCTAAAAGATCTAGGGAGTTTTACGATTCCATGCTTAATTGGTAGTTTATCTATTGATAATGTGTTAGCTGATTTAGGGGCAAGCATAAATGTCATGCCTTATAAAATGTTTAAACAACTAGGTCTAGGGAAGCCCAAACAAACTAGGATGAGCATTCAATTAGCTGATAAAACTGTTAGAATTACTAGGGGTATAGTTGAAGATGTTCTTGCAAAAATTGATAAATTCGTATTCCTAGTAGACTTTGTTGTTTTAGACATGGATGAGGACAATAGTATCCCCTTAATTTTAGGAAGGCCCTTTTTAGCAACTGCCAGGACTAAAATTGATGTCGATGCAGGTGACCTCATACTCTGTGTAGGTGACGAGACAGTCACTCTTCAAGCTCTCGATTCGGCTAGGACATCGAATAATCAAGGTGAGAACATAAATTCTATTCATAACCAGTCGGTTAAAACTTCTTTTCAGGGAGTACCACAAAAGAACACAACTGAACCCGATCCTAGACCCCGTGCCAACAAAGAAATAACTCAGGAGGAACGAAGGTCTCAGATCGATGAACTAGACAAATGGAAGACACATTTCAAGAAAAAACCAGGGATACACGAAGTAGAATCAAGGCCACTTTATGGGACAGAAAAATTCAAAGTCGGAGATCAGGTATTGTTAGATAAACCAGACCCACGAATATCTCCTCCTGATCCTAATACAAACAAAGAAATCCCTTTTAAGGTAATCAATGTTTTCCCATACGGAACAGTCGAGGTAAGTAATCCTATATTCAGCACTTTCAAAATAAATGCTACTCGGCTTGAACTATATACTGTTAGTAAGACAGATAGCATGAGAGAGGATGTTCAACTCTTCAAAACACCATGAAAATGCGAATGAGAGGCAAGTCTAGCTTAAGACTATAAGCGAGCGCTTCTCGGGAGGTAACCCGAGCACTAACTCTATTAACTTTTACATTCCTTTATTTTTATTTTTATTTCTACTGCAGCATCTAATTATAAGCTAACCAAAAGTGCAGATTTTCATGCCACACGGCCTTGCACACGGTTGTGGCTGTGGCTGTGTGGACACTACGAATCTCCGTACTGATAGGGCAGAGATGGTACGCGTCAAAACGAATCATATCTTCATGTCACGGACTCCAACTACCACGCCACGACTGTGCGATATGGCCGTGGCCGACACTGTTAGATCATACACGGGCGCGGCGACCTACACACAGGCGTGGGAAAAACGAACACAGCACAACACGACCGTGCGATATGGCCGTGTGACTCGACAGGCCCACAGTACACGGGTGTGGGGATGTACCATACCTCAAAACTCTATTTAAACCACCCCACCCTTCCCTCTTCTCACCTACTCCCCATCTCTTTTCTTCCATACCATTTTCTTTCCCTTCTCTTTTTCAGATCTTTCCCTTCCATATTATTCTTCTAACCCTTCATCTCCACAATACCTATGTTTTAGAAGCGGAAGGATTCAAGCACAGTCTCCCTGTAGGAACCGATCTACATAAGTTCATGCCGACCGCTTCATCCACTCGACAAGCCAAGGGTCTTTGAGGCCATTTAATTCTTCTTCTTCTATACTCTTCTCCTTTATTTTCCTTCTCTTTGACTCTCTTATACTTAAATTAGTTTATTTTATTTTAGTTTCTTGGTTTTAGGTTCTAAAGGCTGCTAGGGAATCACACCTCGACCACGACCACCACCCCACAACAGCCTTAGAAATCACACCCACCTCGTGAACCATCCAACATTAAGGACTTGTCAGTCCATTCATCTTTTCTTTTAGTTTTATTTCATTTTTACACTATTTCTCTTTATCTTTCTTGTCTTTAAATACATAATTAGTTTATTTTAAATGTGTCTTAATATTTCCTAGCTAATTGTCTACGAGCTTTCCAATTTCTTCATCTAGCGTAGAGCTCGGTAGCAACCACCACACCTCGGGACTCCCAACTCAAGGAAACCATCCAAATTCAGGAAGTTTCACCTCTCTCTTTCTCTTAAATTTCATATATATCTTTGTACATTGAGGAAAATGTACATCTTAAGTGTGGGGGGTGAATATTTATTTCGAGAAAGTGCCCAACTTTCTGCATTATTCTCAAATCCCTGGATGATATCTTGTCTTTAAGTAATTTTCTCACATTATTATGAGAATGAAACTTCCTGTGATTCATGATTTTTATTGAAATATTTTGGATTAAGTCATTGATAATTGTTCAATGATGATTAAACTTTAAGATACTAGAGAATCAAGCATGATAAGTCTATATTTCAGAATTAAAAAAAAAATTTAGGTTGTCTACCTGAATCTAATTATTACCTTGAAGTTTGAAATTTGCAAGGTTGACATCAAATACCCATAATTTTTGTGAGATTTTGAGACTTATAGAGCATATATTCTTTTTCTTGCTCACTTTATTGATTATGAACAACTTGCTTTGATTATACATGTTAAGACCACGCCTTTGATTTGGTATACAGAGATGATAAAGGCATTTAGGTTTTAACCCACTTACTCCACTAAAAAGCCTACCTTCATAATTAACCCCTAGCGAACCCCGTTGATCCTAACAACCCTTTTTATTGACTCACCAGCTAATATTAATCCAAAACCCTTTGTATTTGTCATTACCATTCTTTTTTACCACCCTTATATCGAGATTTGAATTGATCAGTTTCCTAATTACTTTATTCCAGTAGTTGAATTCATCCATTATTACTTGATTTGTTCTTAAAAAAAGAAGTATATTCAGTATTTGTTCTATGTAATTGAGCTTATACGTTTAAAATTCCACATCTTGAAAAAGAAGCTCGTATTATTAGTAATGAATTTTTCAATTGATGTAAGTAATTAAGATTAGCTCATTTTTTTAGATAGGTAAATTGTCAATTCAATCTCGATTCTAACCCTCTAATTTAGCCTTTACCCGCACCTTTAACCTAAGCCCCATTATAACCCTTTTTAAAGACCTTTTGATATGTGTATCATCTCATTTTACAGTGGTGGAGATTTGATTTTCAGGCAAGCTTATGGGATTAACTTTTCATGTTCCACTTTTGAGTGCTTAATTTTGAACCTTAAACACTTTGAGTGATTTGAGTGAATCTTTAGTGAGGATGTCAACTCTTGCCGATTTTGAATCAGATGTAATTAATTAGGTAAGGGGAAACACCTAACGTTATCGGGCTATAAATGTATGACTTTGATTATTTGAATCTTTAGGATCCTTCTATTTAGATTATCAATGTATGAATTACCATTGAATTATGATGAAACATTATTATGAATCGAGGAAGTTCATTTTAATTATGAGTTGAGAATTTTACTTGAGGACAAGAAAATGCTTAAGTGTGGGGTATTTGATAAACCATAATAGTAACATATGTTAATCCCATATTTAGCACGCTTTTGGATGATTTGGTGCTCTTAATCCTTTGTTTTCATGTTTTATACTCAGAAGAGCACCAGATAATGAAAAGAATGAGAAACGAGCCCACTAAGGAGTAAATGGGCCATATCATGAAATCAACACGGCCTGGGCCCAAGACCACACGACCGTGCCTCATTCAATAGTCTCGAACACGGCCTGGCCACGATTCACACGAGCGTGTGCCATAGGCGTGTCCCTGACGTGAGAAAGAAGAGTTTCAGTCGGATTAGGGTACTTAGAGGCAAAAAAAGTCATTCCAAAGCCGATATAAACTCCCTAGAGGCCAACCTTCAGGGGGAGTCCAGCTAGGCGGGCAGCTAGGCCAAGGAGCCGAGCCAGAGAGATCAGAATTGTGGGATTTACTCGAAGATAGCCAGTTGATTCATCTTAAGAAGCCAGAATCATACTCAAGATGGAAGATCTCTTCTTCAATTCCTTCATTGGGTTTTAGGGATTTCTTATGTTTTGCTTTATCTTTTCTGTTAAGATGTATTCTTTTATGATTATGAACTAAACCCTCAGATACCTGAGGGGGATGAAACCTAAGATGAATCTTGTTATCGTTTGCTGAACTATATGATAAATATTTGACTTGTCCTTAATTATGTGTTCTTAATTCTTTTGTTCATATTTCTGGGATATTAATTCAAGTATGATGTGCTTAGGTGGAAGAGCAAAAGTCCCTGCCTGAAAGTAAATCTAGCATAGTTAAGCGGAGTTGCTCGCGCGCCTAGAGATAGGGTGACGAAAATCTGCCGGATTAGGGTCAAACCTAATATGGGAGTCCATAGATCGAGTTAATGCAATTCTAGGGGTTTTAATTAGAAAGAGATTTCAATTAATCAACCTAGGCTTAGACGTTAGTTGCCTCGAGAGAGAGAGTAATATATGTTAGGGAATCCTATGGATCAAGTCAAGTGAATAAATCGTCTGGTTCAGAGTTAGATAATAAGTGAAGTCTAGGTGGATTCTTCCTCGAGTATTGTCTTAATCAATTGGTTTTTTCCCCCAAAGCTATTTTCCCCAATTCATTCACTGTCTTTGCATCTTTAGCTTAGTTGTTAGTTAATTTTAGATTAGATAAAAATTCCTTTAATTCTTAGGCTAAATAATAAAAAGAAAGTTAGTATTAGTACTTTTGGTTCCTTTGGGTTCGACAATCCGGTCTTGCCGCTAAGCTATACTACTGTTCGATAGGTGCACTTGCCTCAAGTCATTGTCACAGTTAGTTTCTAGGTTTGATCATTCTTTTTATAAATTTTTAAGACTCTGACGCACGATCAATTATGAAGGGCATATTCTGAAATTTTAGGACACTTGTCAAGTTCCACTAAATAAAAGTGGATTATATATATGTGTGAGTAAAGTTCGTGAGAGGTTTCCTCTTCCTTCAGAGTACTTTCTTTTTCCGTAAGTATTAAATATTATTGCTGGTTGCTTTTCTTATGTGATTTGGAAGTTAAGGATTCTTGGATAATGTAGAGGTGTTCTATCTCCTGGTAAGTTTGATAACTTTGCATGTTAGGAATAAGGATGCTATGAGGTAATTAAGCAGTAAGTTACGAATAAGAAGCCTTGCATGAGGATTTTCTGTAGATGAGTTGTCAACAATCTATTTGTAAATAGGTATTAATGGTGAAATCGTGTTTTTTAAGCAGTGTTGTTGCTGATTCGATTTGGATGTTTGAGTCTGAAGCTGGTTAATACCTAATATTCACTCCTATAAGTCCATCTAGAATAATCTCTTGTGAATGATGCTCCAAAAATAGTGAATGAGTACATGAATGATTGCTAAAAATAAGTATGTATACTTGAAATAGTTCTTTGTGAGTCCAGAGTATAATGGATTGTGTGTATGGGTGTATGCAATTATGCTGAGTAACTAAGTGTATGTGTTTGGAATGTGTACTATGTTGATGTGTGTGAAACATGTAATGAAGTATGCTTGGGTTAAGAAGATGAACTAGTCTACCTGGATGTGTCTATATTGAATATGTAATATATGATTGGAAATTGTTTGGGGGAAATGGGAGTGCCTCTGAGTGTGGATAGGTTGAGTTGTGAGTTTGGTACCGCGGTGGTATACGATGAAGTCCGTTGACACATTAAACACGGATTCTAGTATGTAAATTCTGAAGAAAGTCCATGGCCATGGCACATTCTGGAAAGGGTGAATGAGCCGCAATTATCGACTAGGGTTCTTTTCGTGTCCTAGGGCAATGATAGACAAACCTAACGCAATTTTGTTTTAGGCAAATCCATATCACAAACACGATATTTATGGGGTGCCTAGGTGGCATTCTTCTAGCCTTTATGGCGTCCTCTGATTTAGCATTTATAGAGTATTTTGATATGGCCTTTGTGAAATTCTGTTAGCCTTTGTGGTATTTTGATATGGCCTTTGTGGTATTTTGTTAGCCTCTGTGGTATTCTAATAAGGCCTTTGTGGCATTCTGCTAGCCTTTGTGTCGTGCTCTGTAAATTGCCTTCATGGCATAATTTGTATGCCACTTTTGTGGCATATTCTATTTGACCATAGTGGCGTACTATGGTTGATAAACCGTAAAAGTAACATATTTTAATCCCACATTTAGTATACTTTTGGATGATTTATCCTTTGATTTATGTAAAAAGGTGCTCTTAATCCTTTCTTTTCATATTTTATACTCAGGAAAGCACCCAAGGATGAAAAGAACGAGAAACTGGCTTAAAACGGACCAAATTGGGCCAAGAGAGAAATCAACACGACTTGGCCCAAAGACCACACGGCCGTGCCTCATTAAAAGTATGAACACGGCCAGGCCACGATTCACACGGACGTGTGCCATGGCCGTGTCCCTGTCGCTGGAAAGAGCAATTTCATTCGGGAAAGGATATTTTGAGGCAAAGAAACACATTCCAAAGCCTATTCAAACACCCTAGTAGGAATTCTACTTAAATTAGGATACATAGGGGACAAGTAAGGTATCTCAAAGTCTATATAAACACCCAAGGGGGCAACTTGAAAAGGGGAGTTCAGCAGAAGCCGAAACCGGCATCGAGCTAGGCCAAGAAGCCAAGCCAGAAAGGTCAGAATTGTGGGAATCACTCGAAGTTAGCCAGTTGATCCATCCCAAGAAGCCGGAATTCTACTCAAGACGACGGATTTCTCCTTCAATTCCTTCAAGGATTTTTTGTAACACCCTATACCCGAGACCAATGCTAGGACTGGATATGAGGCATTACCAAGCTAAAACTCACTTAAACATGTACATACGGGCCGTAAAATTTTGAACCAACTTAACACTTTTCTTTCTTGATCATAACATGCATATTATGGGCCTACGAGGCCTTAAACATTTATTCGAACGCCTCCGGACACTTCATCTAACTCTCATCTTAGAAGCAGGGTTCACACGCCCATGTTGCTTGAGGACACACCCGTGTACTCATTTACACGCCCATGCCTACAACTGTAGAAGGTTACTGACTTTATTCACACGACTTTGACACGTCCGTGTCTACCAACCGTGTGAAGCTACTGACTTCAACCACACGGCCTAAGCACACGCCCATGCTTTGAACGTGTGTCTTACATGGCTCATACACAAGGCCGTGTAAGATGACTGTGGTCTAACTTGATTTAAAACATTAAGGTGCAGGGTTAAAACGGTCTAGACACACGCCCGTGTGTCTAACCGTGTAGGCAATTAGAGGCTATTTACCAAGCCATTTGCCTCCTTTAAATTATGATCAACTCAACTTCAACCAATACAAATCATTAATAATATAACTTTTATGAACATTACTACATATTTCATTGACATCTATTTACAAACAACTTAAACAAGTTTGGCCAACCACTTAGCCATATACAAAAGAATAATAACATGATAGCCTATATAATGGCCTTACAAAAAAAAAAACATGTTCTCAAAATGAATGATTTCTATACATGTCATACTTAGTAATATAATTTGGCTATACCAAAATAAGGGTCGATAGTGTGCTATGAACTCCGACTCCAATGATCCACAATTTAGCTTGGCGGGACTATATATAAGAAACAATCAAAGACGTATGCATTTAGCTTAGTAAGTTTGCATGTATAACACATTAAAAAAAAAATAAACTTGCTTCATATAAACCATTTGACATAAGAATGGTATTATTATCTCACCTATAAAGCTTACTTACTCATACATGATTCTTACTTGTCCCATGGTACTTACTAATCTTATACTTGTAAGGTAATAAGGTACCTGTATCTCTTGATCACATTGATCAGCATACTTAAACATAATAATCATGTCTTCTAATTCATCATTCATAACATGAATAATATTCAATTTCAATTTGATAATGGCTTTGCTTTCTTAACATTCTTATTTTCACCTTTTTACTTTGCTCATTTGCCCGATGAATTTCTATGAATTACCAGGAATACTAGATCTCTAGTCATGTACTTGATGCCAATGCCATACTCTAAATATGGACTTATGTGGAAGATCTCTTCTTGAATCAATGCCAAGCTTGAGTCCTTGGACTTACATGATAACTTGTTCACTGCCAAGCTTGGGTCCTTGGACTTACATGATAACTTGTTCAATGCCAAGCTTGGGTCCTTGGACTTACATGATAACTTGTTCAATGCCAAGCTTGAGTCCTTGAACCTACATGATAATTTGTTCAATGCCAAGCTTGGGTCCTTGGACTTACATGATAACTTGTTCAATGCCAAGCTTGGGTCCTTGGACTTACATGATAACTTGTTCAATGCCAAGCTTGGGTCCTTGGACTTACATGATAATTTGTTCAATTTCCGATGCCATGCCTTGGCTTGGTCTTATACAGACTTTCTTATCTCATGTACTGGACCGTATATCCAGGGTTATTCATCTTCAATCGGGAGTTTCTCTTGTTTAATCTTATTGACTTCTTTGTTTAACATAACATTAAACCATTCATGATAAAAATGTATATTATACTAAGTAATTAAATGATAAAATCATAAAGCTTAGAACTCATACAAACTTACATCAAAATACAAAATGTATGTAGTTAAGCAATTTAGTCCTCGACTTTGTTCTTGCCTCAGTTTCGATCCGTGCTTCATTTTTCTTGATCTATAATCATAAATAGATCATTTAATAATCATATTGACTAAATTGACTCATAACTCATACTTTGGAAAAATTACTAATTTGCCCCTATACTTTATCATATTTGCACTTTTGCCCCTAGGCTCGTAAAATGATTTTCATGCAACTTTCTTAAACATCATGCTTAGCTGAATCATTTTCTCTACTATAGCAATCATCAATTCTCTCTAGTTCTAGCATGTATGACCAGATTTTATAATCATTACAAAAAGGTCCATACCATCATTTTTCATGAAATTCCCTAAGGAAAAGATGTTTATCTAACATCAAACTCTCATAAACTTCCATAAAACATCATTTAGCATGCATGTCATTCATGGCTAAATTTTTAAACATGCATCTTAGCTCATCAAATAGCTAAAAATAGCTTACTCATGCTACCGGGACTTCAAAAATACGAAGAATATCAAAAATCGGGCTTAGGAGCACTTACTAGTAAGCTTCAAAAATTGAAGAACCCTAGCTATGGCTTCTTTCAATTTTTGGCAATGGGGGAAGAAGATGATGAGATTTTTATCATCTTTTTCCTATTTTAAACACTTATTAGACAAATGACCAAAATGCCCTTCCTCTTAAAAATTTCTATAACACCATCTCAAGGCCAATTTTGTCCAAAATAATATTTTTGGAAAAATTGCTATTTAAGGACTTCTAATTACTACTCTAAAGCTATTTCATACAAAAAGCTTCTAGAAACTCATATTTTGCAACTTTTTACAATTTAGTCCTTTTGGACCAATCCACTACAATTTAATAAAATTGTTTCATGAAACATTCATACTAGCATGAAAACATGGCATAAACTTTGTAAACTCATAAATTCACCTCAGATTCGTGGTCTCGCACCACTATTCTGACTAGGCCCTAAATCGAGCTGTTACAGTTTTAGGGTTCTTACGTTTTGTTTTATCTTTTCTCTTGAGATGTTTTCTTTATTTGTTATGAACTAAACCCTTCAGATACCTGAAGGGATGAAACCTAGATGAATCTTGTTATCGTTTCCTGAATCATATGATAAATACTTAGTTTGTTCATAATTATGTGTGCTTAATTCTTGAGTTAATATTTCGCGGATATTGATTCAAGTTTGATGTGCTTAGGTGGAGGAGGAATAGACCCTGCTTATGAGTAGATCTAGCATAATTAAGCGGAGTTGATCGCACGCCTAGAGATAGGGTGACGAGATTTTGCCGGATTAGGGTGAAACCTAATATGGGAATCCATAGATCGATTTACTGCTATTCTGGGGGTTATTATAAGAGAACTAGAGTTCCACTAATTAACCTAGGGTTAGATGTTATTCGCCTCGAGAGAGGGTTTAATATACGTTAGGGAGTCCTACGGATCAAACTAAGTGAATAAATCTATTGTTCAGTGTTAGATAACAAGTGAAGTCTAGGTGGATTCTTCCTGAGGGTATCGTCGTGATCAACTCAGTTTTTCTTCTAGTTATTTCCCAATTCGTTCCTTTTTGTCTTTGCGTCTTTAGCTTAGTAGTCATTAATTTAGATTAAAGCAACTTCACTTTATTTTAGGCTAAATAATAAAAAGAAAATTAGTATTAGTACTTTTAGTTCCTTTGGGTTCGACAATCCGGTCTTGCCTAAGCTATACTACTGTTTGATAGGTACACTTGCCTTTAATCGTTGTCAGAGTTAGTTTCCAGGTTTGATCATTCGTTTTATAAATTTTAAAGCTCTGATTTCAGCGATCAAAATTTTGGCGCCGTTGCTGGGGAACTAAAATATTAAGAAAGCTTAATTTTCATTACTTTAGCCATTTTTTTTGCAATTTTTTTATTATTATTATTTTCATTTATTTACTTTGTTAATTTTTCTTTTATTTGCTTTGACAGGTAATTTTAGTTTATAAAGGAGATGGCACTGAATAACTATCAGTGGCAAGTTATGAGGACAACGCCAACAAAAGTCGCCAGTGTCTTCAACCTCGACGTGGTCACCAGGTTATCTAACCAGCTAGAGATGATGAATAAAAAGATGGATGGTTTGTATAGTCTATCGCAGGTACACCCAATAATGCAATATGATTCGAATCTAGGAGGTGTGGTGAATCCTGAGTACCCACCTTACGGATATGGCATGGAAAACGAGCAAGCTCACTATACGGGTAACTATTCTAGATCTCAAAATAATTTTTATAGTGACACTTATAATGCAAGTTGGAAGTACCATCCCAATTTCTCGTAGGATGATCAAAATAGCCAAAGACCGGAACTTCCTCCGAAGTTTCAACAACCACTTCACCAACAAGAAGAGGAGTCGAACCTTGAAGAGATGCTAACAAAAGTCATGGCAACCACAGAAACTCGTCTTCAAAAAATTGAGACAACGCTCGATAATCAACAAGCATCAATCAAAGGGATCAAGATCCAAGTGGAGGAGCTTACTAAGTCAGTTAGACAGCTGGTTAAGATAGTTTCTGAAATTCGATCAGAGGTTTCCGAACAACTACAGGAAAGCTTGCCAAGCAACACTGAAATTGACCCAAGGCAAGAACCTGTTGTAAGTAAAGGTAAGGTTGAGGTAAGCCATGATTTACCAAACCCGGTACATACAGAGTACCAAGCTCATGTGCCATATCCTGATGCAATAAAGAAAGATCACACAGAGGAAGAATTCGGTGAACTCACACTTCGTGTAGACGACGAAACAATCACTCTTCAAGCTCTTGACTCAGCTAGGACATCGAGTAATAAAGGTACGAACGTTAATTCTATTGATAACCATTTGGTTCAACCTTCTTTACAGGAAGCTTCACGAAATCACCTAGTTGAGCCAGATCTTAGACCTCGTACCCATAAAGAAATTCATGAAGAACGAAGGCTTCGGGTCGATGAACCAGACGAGTGGAAGTCACACTTCAAAGAGAACCTAGGAATACATGAAGTGAAACCGAAGAAAACCCCAAACAAGCTGATGGGAACAACAAATCACTTCAAAATAGGGGAGCAGGTATTGTTGAATAAGGAAGACCCTCGAATCACCAATTCAGACCTCAAGGCAGACGAAGAAATCACTTTTGAGGTACTTAATGTCTTCCTGTACGGCACAGTCAAGATAAGCAATCCTAAATTCAACACTTTTGAGGTAAACACTACTCGACTTGAACTATATATCCATAACCGAATTGATCACATGAGAAAGGATTTTCACCTCCTCAAACCACCATGACCATACGAATGAGAGGTGAAGTCTAGCTTAAGACTATAAACGAGCGCTTCTCGGGAGGCAACCTGAGCACTAACCCTATTTTTACATTTTTTTATTTTTTACTTTTATCTTTCCTTTTAGCACCTAACCATAAACTAACCAAAGTACAGATTTCCATACCACACGGCCGTGTGGCCACCACAGGAAGGTACAAGGGTGGGGGCAACCACCAGATCCATAATTTCTATTTAACCCCCTTCTTCCTTCCTCTTTTACAATTGTTTTTCTTCTTTCATTTTCCATTATTTGCTTTTATTTTTATTTTTATTTTTATTTTATATATTATTTTCTTCTTATTCCTCGTACCATTTAGATTTAGCTTAGGACACAATAAAATTCGACCGACTACTTCGAGGATTCAATTTCAAATTGTTCGAGATGCTTCCCCACGTTCACCTCCAATCCTATCCGGTTTCTTTTCAATGACTTCATCCAAAATTCAGGAAGTTTTACTTCTCTCCCCATCTTATGATTTTATGATTATATTGCTATTATTTATCTTTGTACATTGAGGACAATGTACATCTTAAGTGTGAGGGGGTTAATTATAGTATTATCTGAAAATCCCTGAATTATGCCTTGATCTTAAAGTAAGTTTCTCATATTATGATTAGAATGAAAATTCCTTTGATTCATGATTTTTATTGATATGTTTTGTATTAAGTCATTGATAATAATGCATTGATGATTAAATTTGAAGGATGCTAGGGAATCAAGCATGATAAGTCTATTTTTCAGAATTAATTTTTTTTGGTTGTCTACCTGAATCTGAATGATATCTTGAAGTTCAAAATTTACGAGGTTGACATCAAAAACCCATAATTTCTGTGAGCTTTTGAGCCTTTTAGAGCATATATTCTTTTTCGTGCTCATTTTTTGATTATGAGTGTGTCAACATTGAACTGTTATTCTAGAACTTGCATTGATTATACATGTCGAGACCACATCTATGATTTGATATACAGAGATGATAAAGGCACTTAGGATTTAACCCACTTACACCACTAAAAGGCCTACCTTCATAAATTAACCCCTAGTGAACCCCGTTTAATCCTAACAACCCTTTCTATTGACTCACCCACTAATTTTAACCTAAAACCCTTTGTATTTGTTATCACCATTCCTTTTTAACTACCCTTTTTGTCGAGATTTATTTTTGAACAGTTTCCTAACTATGTTCTATATTTCAGTTGTAAAAGTTCTTCTTATTATTATAATTATTTGTTCTTAAAAAAATGAAGTATATTCATTATTAGTTAGGTGAGCTTATGCATGTAAATTTCAAGTCTTGAAGAAAAAGCTCGTATTAGAGTATTAGTATTGCAAATTTTCATTTGATGCAATTACCTATCATTAGTTCATATTTCTAGTTAGGTAATTTGTCTGGTCAATCTCGATTCTAACCTTCTAATTCACCCTTTATCCTTACCCTTAACCTAAGCCATGTTACAACCCTGTTAAAGACCTTTTGATTTGTGTATCATCTCATTTTACAGTGGTGGAGATTTGATTTTCATGCAAGCCTATGGGATTCACTTTTCATGTTCGACTTATTGAGTGCTTAATTTTGAACCTTAAACACTTTAAGTGATTTGAGTGAATCTTTAGTGAGGATGTCAACTCTTGTCAATTTTGAATCAGAGGTAATTATTCAGGTAAGGGGAAACACCTATGTTTTCATACTATAAAAACTATGACTTAGATTGTTTGAATCTTTCAGACTCTTTGAGTTGAATTATCCATGTATGAATTATCTTTGAATTATGATGAAACACTATTGATGAATGTTATGAATCAAGGAAGTTCGTTTTCATTGTAAGTTGAGAATTTTGCTTGAGGACAAGCAAAAGCTTAAGTGTGGGGGTATTTGATAAACCGTAAAAGTAACATATTTTAATCCCACATTTAGCATACTTTTGGATGATTTATCCTTTGATTTATGTAAAAAGGTGCTCTTAATCCTTTCTTTTCATATTTTATACTCAGAAAAGCACCCAAGGATGAAAAGAACGAGAAACGGGCTTAAAACGGACCAAATTGAGCCAAGAGAGAAATAGACACGGCCTGGCCCAAAGACCACACGGCTGTGCCTCATTAAAAGTCAAAACACGGCCTGGCCACGATTCACACGGGCGTGTGCCATGGCCGTGTCCCTGTCACTGGAAAGAGCAATTTCATTCGGGAAAGAATATTTGGAGGCAAAGAAACACATTCCAAAACCTATTCAAACACCCTAGTAGGAATTCTACTTAAATTAGGATACTTAGGGGGCCAAGTAAGGCATCTTAAAGTCTATATAAACACCCAATGGGGTAACTTGAAAGGCGGAGTTCGGAAGAAGCCGAAACCGGCATTGAGCTAGGCGAAGAAGCCAAGCCAAAAAGGTCAGAATTGTGGGAATCACTCGAAGTTAGCCAGTTGATCCATCCCAAGAAGCCAGAATTCTACTCAAGACGGCGGATTTCTCCTTCAATTCCTTCAGGGAGTTTTAGGGATTTCTTATGTTTTGTTTTATCTTTTCTCTGGAGATGTTTTCTTTATTTGTTATGAACTAAACCCCTCAGACACCTGAAGGGGATGAAACCTAGATGAATCTTGTTATCGTTTCCTGAATTATATGATAAATACTTAGTTTTTTCTTAATTATGTGTGCTTAATTCTTGAGTTAATATTTTGCGGATATTGATTCAAGTTTGATGTGCTTAGGTGGAGGAGGAATAGACCCTGCTTAAGAGTAGATCTAGCATAATTAAGCGGAGTTGATCGCACGCCTAGAGATAGGGTGACGAGATTTTGCCGGATTAGGGTGAAACCTAATATGGGAATTCATAGATCGATTTACTGCTATTCTAGGGGGTTATTAGAAGAGAACGGGAGTTCCACTAATTAACCTAGGGTTAGATGTTATTCACCTCGAGAGAGGGTTTAATATACGTTAGGGAGTCTTACGGATCAAACTAAGTGAATAAATCATTTGGTTCAGTGTTAGATACCAAGTGAAGTCTAGGTGGATTCTTCCTGAGGGTATCATCGTGATCAACTGAGTTTTTCTTCTAGTTATTTCCCAATTCGTTCCTTTTTGTCTTTGCGTCTTTAGCTTAGTAGTCGTTAATTTAGATTAAAGCAACTTCACTTTATTTTAGGCTAAATAATAAAAAGAAAGTTAGTATTAGTACTTTTAGTTCCTTTGGGTTCGACAATCTGGTCTTGCCTAAGCTATACTACTGTTCGTGTAACATCCCAAACCCAGCACACACCACGACCGAGTCTGGCATGTCACTTGAGAAGAATTATAAAGCACATCGCAATTCTAGAAAAATTTCAGGTTAATTTTCTTGTTGCAACTCCAAGCTTGGTGGTTTATTAGAAAACTTAGGAATTCTTTTCTCTTATGTTAATATAATTTAATTAGCCAAGTCTTGAAATCAAGTGACCTCTGAAAACTCATATTATTACATTCAAATAGCCAGAGATTTTTTTGTAAAAGGAATCCTCTTGATGAACTCGTTAATTTCGTTTGTATGAAACTTTGATGTCCTTTATTAAAAAAAAATGACATATTATTAGTCTTATATTTAGAGCGTTTAAAACTTAAAACCGGAAATTTAAAAACAATTTAATAGTGGCCTTATTACAATGAAAGTAAAACCCAATTATTAAATATAAATAGAGTTATTAATTGAAGAGAAGGAAACCGTGCATGGCCACCTCGTAGTCCTCTCCAGCCCGGTCCACTGCACTATGTGCTACCTGCAAAGATGTTAATCAACGGAGTGAGTCAAAAGACTCAGTGCGCAACTCTCGAGCACCTTCAGATTGGGCCTTAGCCCTGCAGTACAGAATAGCAGAATCACATATACAAAATGATGCAGAACTCATCCCAACCTAAAATTTCCATCCGCTACACACCACCCGTACCTGCCAAACACACCAATGGGGATTTCTACAATCAACCCTCACCGCTACACACCATCGATGGCAGTCATGCTACAGTTAGCTGCTCATCGTCAGAATCGTGACAGAGTCACCAGATTATGTGGCATAGCCACCAGAACAGATTGTGGCAGAGCCACCAGAACGCTTCCCCTTTCATTTAATAGCATATGCCCGATGTATAGATGCAACATATTTCGGCATAAAATCCTGATGTATAGATGCAACATGTTTCGGCATGCATGTATAAGATATTCAGAGTGTATATTTAATCATCTCATCATCATCATTTATTTAACATAACAGAAGTCACTAACCTGTTATCTCGTATTTACCCTTCATGGGTAACCCAATGACCAATACCGAGATTTCAGCATTTAATAGCACATACATAAATTAACAGAACAACGACCAAAGGTGTGAGAAGTTACACACCTGATAACACGCAATATAATGCTCTCTATGTCGACACTATCGCTCACCGAGATGACTGTTATCTGCCTACTATTCTATTCTGAAGTCGGTCTACAACCCGGTGGCCAGTCTCGAAAAGCAGACACCGCACGTTTTTTGAACTTAGGGGCTGGGACTACGGGTCTAACCCCTTCCTTCCCTTGTCTAGCATTTGATTCCATGAAACAGATCTTGGTCAGAAGACCAGGTTAAGGCATTGAAGAATATGGAAATGAGAACACATGCTTAAACGAAGAGATTTCTTACCTAGATTGACAAAATACTGAAAGCTTCCGGCTTGGTAAGAGATCGATTGAGTACCTATATGAATACCATGTAAGAATTGGTTCTCCAAGAAGAAATGGATCCAAAGAAGTGACCTTTCGGCCAACCAAACAAATAGAAACCCCTTATGGCCTATTCGGCTATCAACACTTACTGACACCCTCTTGAAAATAGGCCACCCAAAGAAGAAAAATATGATGCAGACACGTCATTCTACCACTGACCAATGTCTATGGATACGAATCAGAGCCTTCAATTAGCCATAACAAAAGAAAGAGAAGTGAAAACGATAAAGAAAGCGAAGAAGATCCCTTACCAAACAAAAGTGTACCGCTTAGGAGTTCTATAATTGGCTAACAGCAGGGTCGACAGAAGGGTGCAGATTCGGCTAAAGCAGGAAAAGAAATCGAAGAGCAGAAATGATAATAGGTGATGATTCGGTCAAGAGAAAGAAATGAGGGATAGAGTTCGGCTTTAGTGATTATTAAAACAATCTCAAGGTAAAGAAATAAAAGGTGGGTTTTCAGCTATGAAGAATAGGTAGAAGAAATATAGAGCACGAAAAAGGGGAGAGGAGAAACAATGGTGCTACAGCTTTGAGTAAAAGAGGAAACAAAACAAAAAGAAAAGAAAAGAGACTTGTGAGAATTCGGCAAGGGTTGGAAACTTGGGGAAAAATGATGTAGTTGAGAAAATAAGGAGAAAATAGGAGAAAGAATGCCCAACTAGATTTCGGTTCACCAATGAAGAAATGTTCACGTAGCAGCTTTAGGAGTTTCGGCACACAGAGAAGGAAAATATGCTAAATGAAGAGCACACTAAAACCTGAAATGGAACCCTTAACGCACACAATTGCTAAAACTCACCAAAGTTTTGGCACCTATACTCCCCATCAACCGAATGCCTAAACCCCCTTACACTACTCAAAATTTTGGCTAACACCCTACTCACCTCACTCCCCATGCTTCCTCCTTGATTTTCTCCTAAATTCCCTCTCCTCCACTCATTCAATTTAGTTTGAATATTTCAAACCCCCCAAATGACTCTCCACCACTTACTTGAATTGCTTGACCAAGTCTTCCCTCTCTCCTCCAGAGTTTGATTACCATTCAACCACCTCCCTTGCCTGAGGCAAAAATAATACTCCCTTTCGCTACTTGAGAGATTCAAACCCTTGCCCCCTCAGCTTCCCTTGTGACGCCACCCCTCTGCATGCTAAGTGGCGTCTCCTTGCCACCTTACTACTGCATTTCTTGTGTCATCAACCACCAGCAACAACCCTTGAAGCTAGACCCAACCAGTTTCCTCTTTTAAAGTACCAAAACTTAAAATTTACCAAGGCTTCCGCTCAACCTCGAGCCTTCCCGAGCCCCCCTAACATAGCAGACTAACTGATAAGGCATACCAATACACATAAACTCAATAAATGCAAAGCCCCTAAATCCCGGATGTTATAGTTCGATAGGTACACTTGCCTTTAATCTTTGTCAGAGTTAGTTTCCAGGTTTGATCATTTGTTTTATAAATTTTAAAGCTCTAATTTCAGCGATCAATGGTAAATCCGTAACAAGAATATGTTTTGTCTGAAGCTTTAATATGTGAAGTTTGAGATAAATATGAATAAGGCTTAAACGAAGTTTGACTCAGCATGCTCAATGAGAGTATCTGTTGTGGTTATCTACCAACCTATTATATGGGCGTATTTCGTACAAGAGTCCATCAATTTGATTTAGAGCTACTATGGTAGAATTTTGAGCTATTTGACATATCTTTTTCCAATAATGTATTGTTCTAAACTCTGTTAGGATCTATGATTGTTGATATATTAGATATCTAGTGTTCATTACAAAGATGTGTATAATTCTTCTAAACAATATGGAGAAACTCTCATCTGTATGGTTATGGTTGGGCTATGATTCAATTTATCAAGACCAGTATACCCACCAAAAGTATGACTAGTAAGTGATATCTGCTAAGAATAGTGCTTGGGGTTAACTGTTCGAGAATAATTGTTAAAATTTGTTTGAAGGGAAATGAAAAGTGTGGTATTCAAATGTCGAGACCTATAGCTAGCCAAATAGTTGAATGAATGAGGATATGGTATGAATGATGGGAGGCGTATAAGTATGAAATTATACAACTGAAAATGGGAGGGTATTTACCGAAGATAGATATAGGAAAGCCTAATTATTCAAGATGAATAATTTCATGAAAAATTAAAAAGGTAAATTATGTTCATAACTCACTAAGTTCCTTTGAACTTACTAGTGCTATGTTTATGTTTTAGGTATTGCCGTGTCAATGTAAGTACTTGAGGAGACGAAGCCAGGATTGTGCCAGAGAAGTAGCATAAGGGGATACTATGCATACAATGGCCATATAGGAAGAACTAGATTTAGTAGGACTACACCATTTGAATCTATCTTGTGTAGCTTAAGTGTTATAATAAACTTTTAACAAGACTGATACGATATGTTTTATGCAAATACTTATATTTTTCTCTAAGTACAGAGTTTTTAACCAAATTAATTAGAAATGTTTTCAATGATGAGTTTTTGTCTCCTATTTCAAAATTTTTTTTAAGTTTTCTGTGAATTAATACCTGAAACCCAGACTTGGTGAATCGAGTCAGGGGTAGGGTGTTACAGGTTCGTTGCCCAGCTTGCCTTGTGTCATTTCTTTTGCTTCAGCCTCGTCCGCGAACCGTTGCTTGCACTAGTGTGGGGGTCAAGTTCTAAGCTTGCAACCCTTTTTACTTCTAGGTAGTCCCTTATCATGTGTTCTTTTGATCCACACTTAAAATATCCTCCTGCTATCTTGTGACATTCACTAGGATGCCTTCGTTCATAGAGTTTGCAGAGTGGCCAACTTGGCATTTTGTGCGAACCTCCTTTTTCAGCCTGGGTGTTACTCTGCTGTCGCGAATGGTCTGATCAAAAACTACATTTGATATTCCTATTAAAGTTACGTGAGTCACAATCTCATCAGCTAAAAACGCCATAGGAGGGGTATATAAGCTGGTATATCATAATTTGTGCACCAAGTAAGTGAATCCTTGCCTATTTCTTGTAATTTTGTGTTTTTAAAGACTTTTACAACTAGGTCCTACTATTAAATTCATTAGTCTTTGATTTCATGGATGAAATTGAAAGCCACCATGGTTGGTTTATGTAATGAGCTCATCAATACCATGATTTCGTTATTTTTCCATATTTATCCCGTTGAATTTCTCGGAATTTCAATGGATTTTCAGAGGTACACTTTAGTGTACAAATCCGGGTCCGTGTTTTGCATGAATATTATATAGTTTTCTCTTATTAAAGAGAAATTTATTTTAATATTTTTTGCATGAATATTTATATGATAGGAAAATCGTATTAAAATATCGATAGAAAAATTTTACCGATTTAGTGGTTAGTTAGAAAAAGGAATTATTGAAGGAATTGGAAAATTGCCAAAATTAGTTAAATAAAAATAGGACCAAATTGGAATATCTAGAATTCTCTTCATTTCTTTTCATTTTCTTCAGCTGAAAAACAGCCATGGGAGAGAGTTTCAAGCTGGTTTTCATACTCAAGCTTCATGTAAGTTTAATTCTTGCTTTCTCCTTAAAATTTCTATGTTTTTAGACTTTTACAATTGGGTCCAACTTACTATGTCATTAGTTTTTGATTCTATGGCTAATTTTTAAATTTGATGTGGATTAGTGCTGGAAGAATATGATGAATAAATATTGAATTGAAGCTTTAATTTTGTTATATGATGATTTTATCAAGTAAAATTGATGGAAATTAGTTTTAGGACCTAATTGTGAAAGAGTTGAAATTAAGGCCTAGTGTTAAAATTCTGATTTTCAAAGGTTATGAAGTAGTTTAAAATGATAGAGAAAAGTATTAAATGAGAAAATTAGCTCAATTGAGGGGTTAATTGAGCAAGGATTGAATTGTATGAAATGTGGAATTTGAGACAAAATAGAAATCAACATGTTATACTAAAGCAGTTTTGGACAGCAGCAGTTGTCTAACTTTGAAAAATCATCAAAAATGGTATAAATTGAATTAGAAGTTTAGTGAGATATATAATTAAAGCTTGTGTAGTCTATTTTCATATAAAAGAAACAGAGCAAGCAAAGGAAGTTTACATTTTGAGATATTTAAATTTTGGTAGACTGGTTTAGAATAACTTCGTGAGCCCCTATTCTTACTTTAGAAATTCACTAAATATTGTACAAAAATAATTATAAGTTATAATTTATATGTATGTATTCCTTAGTGATCCTATTTTCATTAGAAATAATCGGAAACACTATATGAAAATTTTACTATGAGATAATTGATTTTTAGTGAAGAGAGGTCAGAGCAGTAGGACTGTGTAACAGGAGAGAACTTAACTAATAAACTGTACTAATTGGCCACACCAAAAATTATGTAAAAATTATAGTAAGAAGATATGTGAGTATAGTTTCAAATAAAATTAACGGATCTTAATTTGGAGTTCTGTAGCTCAAGATAAAAATAATTTATTAACTATGACACAGATGGACAGCTTGAATGTTCACATAAGTAAATAGTGAAAATTATAGATAATGTTACTTACAAGTGTGTTGTTTATACTAAGGATGTGGATGGAGAGGAGGGGGAGGAAAAATAATAAATGAATGTTTTGTGTATAAATTGATCACATGCTCGATTATAATTGATAAACGTTGAGGTAGAAATGATATAATGTTTTGTTTCAAATATTTATTATGAAACTAAGATTATCGTTATGGTATAAAAATTGAATTGTAAGTTCGTGTAACTTGAATTATATTCTTACATGCTTGAAATGTATTTATTTATATGAATATAATTTGAATGTTCATTAACATACACAAGACATACCAATGCATTCCAAGTACATTTTCATAATATTTCATTTCGAATTCAGATTATGTCATATTAGAACTCTTCTCATTATCTGATTCGGAATACTATTTCATACGGATAATACACTCAAGGGTGTACAAATATATAATCACAAATGAACTCATTCATCAACCAAGTTCTATGTTCATGTATCATCAACTCATATTTCCTTATATCACATAATTCTATATAACACTTACCAACTTCGTCAAATTAGTGAACGTCTTACGAAATTGTTCTGCTCCAGTATGCATTGAATTTTACTGATAATCACTGGTGCCATAACATAGCTATGGTCTTACATCTTAAAAACGTATCACACCGATGCCATATCCCAGATATGGTCTTACACGGAAATCACTTGTCACTTGTAGCCGAAGCTACCACTATTCACTGATCAGGTAGCCGAAGCTACCACTTTTCACTGATCAGGTAGCTGGAGCTACCACTTTTCACTGATCAGGTAGCCGAAGCTACCACTTTTCACTGATCAGGTAGCTGGAGCTACCACTTTTCACTGATCAGGTAGCTAGAGCTACCACTTTTCACTTATCAGGTAGCCGAAGCTACCACTTTTCACTTTCACTTGTCCTTATTATTATTTTTTTTGAGTTATGTTATCAGATTTCTGATATGGTATTATATCTTGAATTTCCTTATCTTGGTTTTCCTATAATTCATACTTTGTAAATTATTAATCATGGCTTATCTTTAAAGTGCGTTCTTCAGCTTGTGATAACTATGTCTGTTATGATTATGATTTTGGTTTGATCATAGAAACGTGGTGATTCTGGTATCTAGATTTCTCTAATTTTCGTGTAAGGAATTGACATCGGAAAAGGTATATGTAGTGAAAAATATTTGAATCTCTCCACTGAAGGAATTTTCGAGGACGAAAATTCTTAAAGAGGGGGAGAGTTGTAATAGCCCAAATTTCAGTGGTGTCAGAAATAGTGATTCGAGACCACCAAATTTGACAAATGAACTCGTAGACCATATTATTTAATATTTACAAGTCAAATGTAGCTTTTAAAATATTTTTAAAATAGTAAATTATGTTTTATAAAGATTTATTTGGTCAAGAAATCGAGAAAAAGAGGTATCAAGATCTCGGTGTTATAAACCGAGCCATAAGTATTTTTATGAATATTTACAGAATGTCAATAAGTTAGTATTAAAATTTCATGAGCACACTCCCGCGAACCTCATCCTTACAGCGGGATTACCAGTTCAGGCTAAATCCCCTGTAATATAAACTCATAGAGTATTGTCGGGATTACCAGTCCAGGCTAAATCCCCTGCAACGACAATTACCCTAATGAGCTTGGATTTGAATTACCAGTCTAGGCTAAATTCAGACCCTAATTCGGATTACCCGTCCGGGCTAAATCCATTTTCCACATATTCTTCGGGAGGGCTATATCAGGATAGGATCACCCGTTCGGGCTAGATCCTTTTTACCGTCAATTCCTTTTCAGAGATCCATCGAATTTTCCTTTCATTCAACCGGGATTTCTTTCCCTTTTTATCAAATATATCAATGTATCATCAATCTTCACACAATGAACATTCAAATTATATCCACATCAATAACATACATTTCAAGCATCTAAGAATATAATTCGAGTTACATGAACTTACCTTGATTCTAGTTTGTATGCAAAATCTACTAATCCGGAACTTTTTCCTTTCCTCGATTTAGCTTTGTATTTGAGTTTTCCGAATCTAAATAAATAAATTCAATTATCAATTCAATACATTTCATGCTCACATGTAGCATTCATTATAATTCTATTACTATTTATAGTTCATTCAAAGCTGTCTACTTGAGTTATAGTCACTAAATTATTTATTTTTCGAGCTACAGAACTCCAAATGAAGAATCGTTAATTTTCCTTGAAACTAGACTCACATATCTTAACACCATAAAAGTTTGATAATTTTTGGCTTAGCCAATTAGTACAGTTTATTCGTTAAAGTTTTCCCTGTTTCATTGTTTGACAGTTCTACTATCTCTTCACAAAATCTCAGATATCTCACTGTACAGAATTAAAATAATGTTTCTGTTTGCACCATAAAAAAATAGACTCAATAAGGATTCTAAGAATATAAACCACTCCCCATAATTATTTTTATTAAATGTTTTATGATTTTTGAAAGTCAGAACAGGGGAACCCGAATTCATTCTGACATTGTCTCACAAAACCTATTATATCTCATGATTTACAATTCTATTTCTTACACTGTTTCTTCCATAAGAAACTAGACTCAATAAGCTTTAATTTCATATTTTGTTCATCTTCTAATTAAACTTCTACAATTTATGGTGAGTTTTCAAAGTTAGACTACTGATGCTGTCAAAAACTGTTTTAGTGCAAGCTGGTTATTACCATTTTTCCCCTAAGCTTTCAATGAATGATAATTTCGTCCCTGCTCAATTAACCTCTCAATTGAGCTTATTTTTTTCAATTAACACTTTATTCTATCACTTTAAACTACTTTATAACCTTTGGAAATCATAATTTCAGTAATAGACTTTAATTCCAAACACTTTCATAATTAGGTCCCAAAAATCAATTTCTATTGAAATTACCTAATAAAATCATCTCTTAAACGAATTAAGGCAAAAGAAAATAAGAGAAAACTAAGAAAAACTCTATCTATTTCTCCTCGATATTATATGCACAAGCGGAAAGCTATATAATATCGTAGGAATTTTATTTTTACAAGAAGAAAGTAGATGGTTTACGAAGAGGATTTACAAAAGAAAGATCAAGAAAGATTTCTTGATTTCTTGAGCAAAAGAAAATAAGAGAAAACTAAGAAAAACTCTATCTATTTCTTGAGCCTCTGACCTTTTCTCCTCGATAGCCTTCACCTTATCAACCAACTCATCGAAGCTCATCATGTCATGGGCTACGAAATAAAGTTTTAGATCTCGATACAACCCAAAACGAAACCTTTTGCAGCAATCTCTTTCTTGTGAATTCATCTTAGTTTCTGATCGCTGAAATCAGAGTCTTAAAATTTATAACGAGAATGATCGGACCTGCAAACTAACTCTGACAACGATTAAAGGCAAGTGTACCTATCGAACAGTAGAATAGCTTAGGCAAGACCGGATTGTCGAACCCAAAGGAACTAAAAGTACTAATTCTAACCTTATTTTTATTATCTAGCCTAAAATAAGTGAAGCTGTTTAAATCTAATCTAACTACTACTAAGCTAAAGACGCAAAGACAAAAAGAATGAATTGGGAAATAACTTGAAGAAAGACTCAGTTGATTTAAGACGATACCCTCAGGAAGAATCCACCTAGCCTTCACTTGTTATTTAACCCTGAACCATACGATTTATTCACTTGACTTGATCCGTAGGATTCCCTAAGTTATATTAAACCCTCTCTCGAAGCGAATAATAACTAACCCTAAGTTGATTAATTGAAATCTCTTTCTAATTAAAACCCCTAGAATCGCATTAACTCAATCTATGGATTCTCATATTAGGTTTCACCCTAATCCGGCAAAATCTCGTCACCTTATCTCTAGGCGCGCGAACGACTCCGCTTTAATTATGCTAGATTTATTCTTAAGCAGAGAATTTTGCTCCTCCACCCAAGAACATCTGACTTGAATCAATATCCCGGAAACATTAACACAAGAATTAAGCGCACATAATTAAGAACAAATCAAGTATTTATCTTATAGTTCAGAAAACAATAACAAGATCCGTCTTAGGTTTCATCCCCTTCAGGTATCTGAATAGTTTAGTTCATAATAATAAAAGAAAACATCTCAGAAGAAAAGATAAAACAAAACATATGAAATCCCTAAAACTCCCTGAAGGAATTGAAGGAGAGATCCGCCGTCTTGAGTAGAATTTCGGCTTCTAGAGATGGATCAACTGGCTATCTTCGAGTGATTCCCACAACTCTGACCTTTTCGGCTTGGCTCCCTAGCCTAGCTAACTTCCCTCTTTCAGGTAACACTTAGGGGGTTTATATAGGCTCTTGGAATGTGTTTCTTTGCCCCAAAGTCTCCAAATCCGAATGAAATTGTTCTTTGCCACGACAGGGACACGGTCATGTCACACGCCCGTGTGACTAGTCTTCAAGCCGTGTTCGGACTTCTTTAATGAGGCACGGCCGTGTGAATTAGGGGTAAGGCCGTGTTCTAGATAATCAATGCGGCACGGCCGTGTGGGCTTAAGTCCAGGCCGTGTCGATTTTGTGATATGGCCTATTTACTCTGTTTTGGGCCCGTTTTATGTTCTTTTCATCCTTGGGTGTTTTTTTGGGTATAAGACATGAAAAGAAAGGATTAAGAGCACCTTTTTACATAAATTGAGGCTTAAATTATCCAAAAACATACTAAATGTGGGATTAAAATATGTTGCTTTTACGATTTATCAGTTTCATACTGCTCAGTCGCAAAAAATTCTACCTCGTACTCAGCGACAGTCAAATCACCTTGCACCAAATTAATGAATTCTCTCTTGCGAGCTTCAATATACTATTCACCTATGAATTTCTTCTTAAATTTTTCCAGGAAGAAGTTCCTAGTCAATCGATTTACAGCAGTTCCTTGCTTCACAGTGATCCACCATCAATGGGCTTCGCTAGTGAGTGAAGAAACAACAGACTGACAAACTATGCAGAGTTCGCCAAAAATTCTGTGAAGTAATTAGGTTATGAACTATACAAAGTGTGAACCCTAACATTTGGTAAACTGTTATCTGCGAACCCTTAATAACTTTTGGATATACAAATAACTCTGCAAACTGTGTTCGCAGTATCTAAACACTAGGGAGTAGTGATAAACCGTAAAAGCAACATATTTTAATCCCACATTTAGTATGCTTTTGGATGATTTAAGCCTCTATTGATGTAAAAAGTGCTCTTAATCCTTTCTCTTCATGTCTTATACCCAGGAAAGCACCCGAGGACGAAAAGAACATAAAACGGGCCCAAAACGGAGTAAATGGGCCATATCACGAAATCCACACGACCTGAACTTAAGCCCACACGGCCGTGCCACATTGATCATCTAGAACACGGCCTTACCCCCGAGTCACACGGTTGTGCCTCATTAAAGAAGTCCGAAGACGGCTTAAAGACTAGTCATACGGGCGTGTGACATGGTCGTGTCCCTATCGTGGCAAAAAGCAATTTCATTCGGATTTGGATACTTTGGGGCGAAAAAACACATTCCAAGAGCCTATATAAACCCCCTAAGTGTTACCTGAAAGGGGGGCGGTTAGCTATGTAATATCCTTAAATCGGGGTTCTGCATTTTGTATGTGTTGCGTGTGTTGATATGCTTACTGTGTTTGTTTGGTGTGTTTTGGGGTCTAGGCATGACCTCGGGTCAGTTCTGGGGCATGGCTAAAAATCTTGTTTTAGCATTTAAGGGGAAGGAGCTAGATGAAGCGGGGGTTAAATAAATTTATTTGAGGGTTTTAGCACAAAAAAGTGCCTTGGTGAGATGGCATGGGGGCGCCACTTAGGGCCTTGTGATTGACGCCATTTGCAGGGTGAGAGTGCCTGTGTTCGAGCTGCAGGAATGGCACTCCCTGCTATTTCTTTTTGACACCACAAGCTGAGGAAGAGTGCTCAGGTGGGACTCTTTTGAAATGGATGGAGGGGAGTAAAATTTGGAGTTGACTCATTCAAATTTATTTGAATGAATGGACTGGAGAGTTTTGGGGAGTTTGGCCGATTTTGAACTTTAGGGAGGAGGAAGTATGGACGGTTTGGGGGCCTTTAGGGGGGTGGCCGAATGCCTATGGTAGGTGGGGGGAGTGTTTCGGCTAGCTTGAGGGTCTCCCTTCTTTTGCGATTTCTGCTAACAACCGAACCTCAGGTGTTCAATTCTCTTTTCTCCCTTTCGGCAATTGGGCATTTGGCCAAGCTGAATTTTTGTTAATTGTTGTGGAACCGAAACTCACAAGGTTATTTTCTTCTTCTCCTCTTTTTGGGTCATTCTTTGTTAGCCTCTCATAGTCGAAACTGCCTTGTCCACCTTCTTTTCTTCTCCTTTTTGTTCAAACCGAAACCAAGAACCCCACCCCTCCCAGTCGACATCTTTTTCTTCTTCTCTCAAACCCTTTGTGCCGAAATCCCCTTTCCTTCACCCTTGCCGAAACTTTCTTCCTCCATTGCCATTTTCTTCTTCATCTTGTTAGTTCTCAAAAGCCGAAAGCACCATACCTATCTCCCTTTCCATTGTTGTTTCACCTTTTCTTGAGCACTTCAATAGCCGAATCTCCTCGGGACATCATCAAATCTTTTTCTCCTCTTATTTGAAAACCATCACACTCTCTCCCTCTCTTACGATTTCTCCTTTCCTCCTCTGTGTGGAGCATAGCCGAAACTCTGATAAGTGAACTCTTTATTCGTTTCTCTTCATGATCAAGGTGGGTAATGACCGAAACCCCACTTCTCCTCAATCTCTTTATTTCCATTATGGATTGGTATTGAATTTTATTCTGGTTCTATGTGGTAGCCGAAACCTGTAAGTACCATTAGAGGGGTGCCGATCGGTGGTGGTTAGAGGCCAAAGCAGTCATCAAGGTAAGGGGCAACTAACTCTTTTGGTTGTGGATTCATGCTATGGCCGAATGGCCTTTGGGTTCTTAATTGATGTGTGAAACCGATTGCAGGGAAAACTTTAGCCGTATAAAGTGAGTCTTCGGGATTTGGTTGATAACCAAATTGGCTTAAGGTGAGTGCTACGTTTGGGGCGACATTCTTTCGGGATTTCTAGTTAAGCCGAATAGGGCTTTTGAGTACTAACTGAGCAGTGGCCGATTATAGGAGCAGAGAGGGTATTCGTTTCGGGATCTCGTAGTATCGCATAGCTTCGAGATTTCTCATTTAATCTACGTATAGTCAGGTGTGTAAACGCTTACACACTTTATTAGTTTAAACGATGCTTATTGTGTTACTGTATAACCTTTGTGTTAGCAACTTTGCCTTGTGGGCATAAGCTTGGATTCTGGGTAAGTCCCCTATTACATGATTTATGATGTATGTTTGTATATACCATCATGTGCTGTCAAATGCTATGTTAACGGAAATGCATGATATATGAGATTACGACATTTATGATATGGGCATGATGATGATGGGTTGATGAGAGGAGGGGGATGATATATTTGGACTGTCACCAGTGGTTTTGACTACAAGATGGGTTGGCCCCATCAGTTGATTCGTGACTACGGTCACCAGTGGTTTTGACCATACTATTGATGAGATTTGTGATTAGTCCCAGTGGTTTTGACCACCAGTGGTTTTGACCACACTCGTGATAATTGTGACTTCTGTCAATAGTGGTTTTGACCACATATTGATATTGTGACTCGTCCCAGTGGTTTGGTACCATAGTGGGTTGGCCCCACAGGATATATTACGGGATTGTCATCAGTGGTTTTGACCACACGATGGGTTGGCCCCATCACTTGATATTTGTGACTACGGTCATCAGTGGTTTTGACCACCAGTGGTTTTGACCACACGGGGTAGTTAAAGGAGATTGGATGGCTAGGTTATGGGGTTGCATGATTTGCATGTTTTGCTAATGATCTGTGTAAGTGGATGGTTTACCGGGTTGGGGATTTACACGCTGAGTCTTGGTGACTCACCCCTTCCCTTACATTTTGCAGATGAGGCATAGATCGCGGATACGGAGCCGGGGAGGACTCGAGGTGGCCATGCATATTGGTTTGGTTTTGGATTTTAAACTACTATTTCGTTTCATCAGTTTTCTTTTAATTTGGTTTTGGGTTTGTAATAAGGTCGCTAGTATTTTTTTGGGTTTTATTTACTTGCTTTCATTTTGAGTATATTAATCATATATTGGATTTATGAACTTGTTAAATTAACCGGTAGAAAGCTACGTTTTAAAATTATAACTCTTCGGGTTTTAATGACGTTACAATCGGGTAACAAAGTTCACAAAATAATTAGGTAACTTGAATGCCTTTATAACTTAAGATTTCAAACAACTTCAAAAGAAATGGTTTTAACTTGATTAAACTCGACACCCTTAGTTTTTAATAAATACTAAACGTTTTCTAAAATTTGTAGAGTCAAGTGAATTTTTCTAGCATAGGTTTAAGACAACCTTTACTTCACTTTAACAACTTTTAAATGATCAAAGGGTCTTTAGGAAAATTTCCCGATACATTTGTGTTTTCAAACTGTTTTCACTCCGTAACATGCCAAATTCGGCCGTGGTGTGTTGACCGGGTTTGGGGTGTTACAATTGTGGTATCAGAACCAGGTTTCAACAACTCGGCTGTGGGCCCGAGGCCCAAAAATTTTTTAAAGGATTATGAAAGATTTTTTTATGAGAAAAGTATAAGGATGAAAGCATGGCACCGAGTCTCCGGCACCAATCCGCCCAGGTAAGTATCCCAAACTGTTACTTTTGTTGATATGAATATGATGGATGGCATGATTGAGTAGTAGTAGGAACTACTATAGAGACTTGAACTATAGGATGATGGGTACTCGCGAAAACAACCCCTTATTAAACTTTTCATAAGACTGTGCTTTAAAAGACAGTGGAATAAAAGTCTAACGCATAAAACTCTTAATCAGCTTGAATATCGGTAGATATGAGTGCACGGGGACGTGGGCGTAACATTCGTGGATGAGGTAGAGGTAGGATGACGGTCTCGGAACCGGCAGGGTCTGGTCATGGATCAAAAAATGAGGTACCACCGCCGCCAGCTGTGGGTGCGGAATATTAGGATCAGACGGGTGGTAATGGCGCAGTGTCACAGGCTGTACTGCGGGTGCTAGAAAGGGTTGCAAGTGCAGGCGTTGGAACTGGAGCTCAGAAATCTGTGGCTGAGCGACTTAAGGCTAATGGTGCAGAGGTATTCAGAGGTGTGTCCGGGGTGGCACCTAGTACGGCGGAATACTGGTTAGAGGCGACAGAACGTATCATGGACAACTTGGATTTTTCAGCTGAGGAAAAGCTGAAGGGCATAGTGCCTCTGCTGCGGGATGAGTCATATCAATGGTGGCTCACAGTTAGGGATGGAGCGATGGCGGACGATCTCACTTGGGAATTCTTTAGAGCAGCCTATCAGAGGAAGTACATAGGGGCTAGCTATGTTGATGCGCAGCGCAGGGCTTTCTTAAACTTGGTTCAGGGTAACAAGACTGTAGCGGAGTATGAGGCAGAATTTATACGGTTGAGTCGGTATGCTCGGGGTATGGTGAGTACAGAGCATGAGCGCTGTGTCAGATTCGAGGATGGGCTGAGGGACGAGCTACGGATGATAATTGTTCCACAACAAGAACGAGAGTTTGCCATTCTACTGGACAAATCTAAGGTTGCGGAAGGGGTAAAATAGTCGGTAAGGCAGAATCAGGATAGGGGTTGGAACAAGAGGAGTTCTAGATCATCTGGATTTTCAGGGAATCAGTAGAAAAGGGTTAGGTCTAGTGGGTCGAATCAAGCTGCTAGGCCCGCTGCTACTAATACGCAGTGGCCGCCACGATGTGCTCGGTGTGGGAAGTCTCACACAGGGGAATGCTGGACTGGGAACAGAGGTTGCTTTGAGTGTGGGTCGCTGGGGCATCGAGTTAGGGATTGTCCACAAAGATCAGCTAGGCTGCAGTCTGAGGATCAGAATCGTGCACAGTTTAGGAGGGATAATCAGCAGCCACAGAGGGGCTGTGGTTCAGGTAGGGGAGGTAATGGCTCTGGTAGAGGTCGGGGAGCACCGGGCAGTGGTGCAGGTGGTACAGAGGCGAGACAGCCAGGGTTGGTCTACGCGGCGAGGCGTCGAGAGAAGGGCGACGCACCGGACGTCATAACTGGTATGTTCTTAATTTTTGGAGTACCTTATAATGCTTTAATTGATATTGGTTCGACACACTCGTATGTTGCTAGTAGTGTAGTGGAAACTCTGAACTTAAACTCTGAGACTACTTCTAGGAAAATGACTGTGATAAGCCCTCTAGGTCACTCTGTAGAAGTAAGTAAACTATATAGAGAGGTACCCCTAGAACTTCAAGGGGTCGCGTTTGTGGCTGATTTGATGGAACTGCCGTTTGGGGAGTTCGATCTAATTCTCGGGATGGATTGGCTAGTTAAGTATCAGGCTAGCTTGGACTGTGCAGCTAAGCGAATGGTGTTAAAGACCATGGAAGGTGAGGAAGTGGTGATGATAGGTAATAGGAGAGATTACTTATCTAGCGTGGTATCTGCACTGAAGGCTGAGAAATTGGTTAGGAAAGGTTGTGAAGCATTTCTGGTGCATGTCTGTGCATTGGAAGCAAAGGATGCAGCTGTGAAGAATGTCCGAACTGTAGAGGAATTTGCTGATGTTTTTCCAGAGGAACTCCCGGGTATACCTCCTGACCGCGAGGTTGAGTTCGGTATAGACTTGTTACCGGGAACCGCGCCAGTATCTATTGTTCCATATAGGATGGCGCCGGAAGAATTAGTGGAGTTAAAGGCTCAGATTCAGGAACTGTTGGACAGAGGTTTCATCCGGCCGAGTGTATCGCCGTGGGGAGCTCCAGTGCTTTTTGTTAAGAAGAAGGATGGAACAATGCGGATGTGTATAGACTACCGCCAGTTGAACAAGTTAACAATAAAGAACAAGTATCCGTTGCCCCGGATTGACGACTTGTTTGATCAACTCAAGGGTGCATCGGTCTTCTTTAAATATTGACCTTAGGTCGGGGTATCATCAGCTCAAAGTGAAGGAGGCTGATATTCATAAGACGACATTCCGTACTCGGTATGGGAACTATGAGTTTCTGGTAATGCCTTTCGGTCTGACCAATGCACCGGCAGCATTCATGGACATGATGAATCGGGTGTTTTAGCCGTATTTGGATCGGTTCGTCGTAGTGTTTATAGACGACATTTTGGTGTACTCGAAATCTGAGGAGGAACATGACGCACATCTTCGAGTGGTTCTACAGGTTCTAAGAGAGAAGCAACTGTACGCCAAGTTTAGTAAGTGCGAGTTCTGGCTTAAGGAGGTAACTTTCTTGGGTCATGTTGTATCAGCTGAGGGAATTAGGGTGGATCCTCGTAAGATTGAGGCAGTATTGGATTGGAAACCACCCAAGTCGGTTGCGGAGATTCGGAGTTTTTTTGGTTTGGCAGGATACTACAGAAGGTTCGTAGAGGGTTTCTCTTTAATCGCAGCGCCATTGACTAAGCTGTTGAGAAAAGGGGTTCCGTTTGTGTGGACTGAGAAACAGCAAGAGAGTTTTGATAAGTTGAAGAAGATTTTGACTGAAGTTCCAGTCTTGATTCAGCCTGAGGCCGGAAAGGAATTCGCTATTTATTGTGATGCATCGCATACTGGCTTAGGGTGTGTGCTGATGCAAGATGGAAGGGTGGTCGCTTATGCATCTCGACAATTGAGGCCTCATGAAGGTAACTATTCGACACACGACTTGGAGTTGGCTGCAGTGGTTTTTGCCTTGAAGATTTGTAGACATTACTTTTATGGGGAGAAGTCAATAGTGTATACGGATCATAAGAGTCTGAAGTACCTCTTGACTCAGAAGGATTTAAATTTGAGGCAGCGAAGGTGGGTTGAATTGTTGAAAGATTACGACTGTTCAATTGAGTACCATCCGGGTAAGGCTAACGTAGTAGCTGATGCGTTGAGTCGTAAGGTGGTAGCGGACTTGCGAGCGATGTTTGCTCACCTAAGTCTTTTTGATGATGGGAGTCTCCTGGCAGAGTTGCAGGTAAAGCCATCTTGGATTGATCAAGTTAAGGAGAGTCAGTTAACGGATGAGGTTTTAAGTGCTCGGAGGTTGCAAGTGCAGAATGGTGAGTCGGAAGGGTTTAGTTTGAACAGTGAAGGAGTACTGTGTTTTCAGGGGAAAGTATGCATGCCTAAGGATGTGGAGTTGAGACAGCGGATTCTTCAGGAAGCTCATAGCAGCCCATACGCTATGCATCCTGGAGGCAGTAAGATGTATCGTGACTTAAAGGAGCAGTTTTGGTGGCCAGGTCTTAAGTGGGAAGTAACAGAGTTTGTGGGCAAGTGTTTGACGTGCCAACAAGTTAAAGCTAAGCATCAGTTGCCGTCAGGGCTGTTGCAGCCGATAAAGATTCCATAGTGGAAGTGGGAAAGGATTACGATGGATTTCGTTAGTGGACTTCCTCTTACTCCTAGTAAGAAGGACTCAGTATGGGTAATAGTGGATCGTTTGACTAAATCGGCTCATTTCGTTCCAGTAAGGGTTGATTATTCACTTCAGAAGTTAGCCAAGTTGTATGTGGCGGAGATAGTACGGTTGCATGGAGTGCTAGTGTCCATTATCTCAGATAGGGATCCCAGGTTCACGTCGAGGTTCTGGAAAGCTTTGCATCAGGCTTTGGGTACAAGGTTGGATTTTAGCACGGCTTTCCATCCGCAGTCTGATGGGCAGTCTGAGAGGGTAATCCAAATTCTGGAAGATATGTTAAGAGGCTGCGTTCTGGATTTCAGTGGTAGTTGGGAGGAGTATCTTCCATTGGCGGAGTTCGCTTATAACAATAGTTATCAAGCGAGTATTCAGATGGCGCCATATGAGGCACTTTATGGACGGAAATGTCGTACTCCTAGTGTTGGACAGAACTGGGTGAACGACAGATGTTGGGGCCAGAGTTAGTGGCAGAAACAGAGGATAAGGTCAGGATGATTCGTGCTCGTCTTAAGGAAGCGTCAGACAGGCAGAAATCTTACGCCGATCTTAAGCGTAGAGATATTGAGTATGCAGTGGGTGATAAGGTCTTTCTAAAGGTATCGCCTTGGAAAAAGGTGTTGAGATTTGGTCGGAAGGGCAAACTAAGCCCTAAATTCATCGGGCCTTATACTGTGTTGAAGCGAGTGGGACCGGTAGCTTATCAGCTCGAGTTGCCAGCAGAGTTGAGTCAGATCCACGATGTCTTTCATGTTTCAATGCTTAGGCGATATCGATCGGATCCGTCGCATGTTGTACCAGTTGAGGAGATAGAGGTGAGCCCTGATTTGTCTTTCGAGGAGGAACTAGTGCAGATTTTGGATCGGGACGTTAAGGTTCTGCGACGGAAGTCAGTTCTCTTGGTGAAAGTATTATGGCAGAACCATGGTACGGAGGAGGCCACGTGGGAACCAGAGGATGCGATGCGGCAGCAGAACCCTCAACTCTTCTGATCAGGTAATTTCGAGGTCGAAATTTTTTTTAAGGGGGTAGAACAGTAATATCCTTAAATTGGGGTTCTGCATTTTGTATGTGTTGCGTGTGTTGATATGCTTACTGTGTTTGTTTGGTGTGTTTTGGGGTCTAGGCATGACCTCGGGTCAGTCCTGGGGCATGGCTAAAAATCTTGTTTTAGCATTTAAAGGGAAGGAGCTAGATGAAGCGGGGGTTAAATAAATTTATTTGAGGGCTTTAGCACAAAAAGTGCCTTGGTAAGATGGCATGGGGGCGCCACTTAGGGCCTTGTGATTGACGCCATTTGCAGGGTGAGAGTGCCTGTGTTCGAGCTGCAGGAATGGCACTCCCTGCTATTTCTTTTTGACGCCACAAGCTGAGGAAGAGTGCTCAGGTGGGACTCTTTTGAAATTGATGGAGGGGAGTAAAATTTGGAGTTGACTCATTCAAATTTATTTGAATGAGTGGACGGGAGAGTTTTGGGGAGTTTGGCCGATTTTGAACTTTAAGGAGGAGGAAGTATGGACGGTTTGGGGGCCTTTAGGGGGTGGCCGAATGCCTATGGTAGGTGGGGGGAGTGTTTCGGCTAGCTTGAGGGTCTCCCTTCTTTTGTGATTTCTGCTAACAACCGAACCTCAGGTGTTCAATTCTCTTTTCTCCCTTTCGGCAATGGGCATTTGGCCAAGCTGAATTTTTTGTTAATTGTTGTGGAACCGAAACTCACAAGGTTATTTTCTTCTTCTCCTCTTTTCGGGTCATTCTTTGTTAGCCTCTCATAGTCAAAACTGCCTTGTTCCACCTTCTTTTCTTCTCCTTTTTGTTCAAACCGAAACCAAGAACCTCACCCCTCCCAGTCGACATCTTTTTCTTCTTCTCTCAAACCCTTTGTACCGAAATCCCCTTTCCTTCACCCTTGCCGAAACTTTCTTCCTCCATTGCCATTTTCTTCTTCATCTTGTTAGTTCTCAAAAGCCGAAAGCACCATACCTATCTCCCTTTCCATTGTTGTTTCACCTTTTCTTGAGCACTTCAATAGCCGAATCTCCTCGGGACACCATCAAATCTTTTTCTCCTCCTATTTGAAAACCATCACACTCTCTCCCTCTCTTGCGATTTCTCCTTTCCTCCTCTGTGTGGAGTATAGCCGAAACTCTGGTAAGTGAACTCTCTATTCGTTTCTCTTCATGATCAAGGTGGGTAATGACCGAAACCCCACTTCTCCTCAATTTCTTTATTTCCATTATGGATTGGTATTGAATTTTATTCTGGTTCTATGTGGTAGCCGAAACCTGTAAGTACCATTAGAGGGGTGCCGATCGATGGTGGTTAGAGGCCAAAGCAGTCATCAAGGTAAGGGGTAACTAACTCTTTTGGTTGTGGATTCATGCTATGGCCGAATGGCCTTTGGGTTCTTAATTGATGTGTGAAACCGATTGCAGGGAAAACTTTAGCCGTATAAAGTGAGTCTTCGGGATTTGGTTGATAACCAAATCGGCTTAAGGTGAGTGCTACGTTTGGGGCGACATTCTTTCGGGATTTCTAGTTAAGCCGAATAGGGCTTTTGAGTACTAACTGAGCAGCGGCCGATTATAGGAGCAGAGAGGGTATTCGTTTCGGGATCTCGTAGTATCGCATAGCTTCGAGATTTCTCATTTAATCTACGTATAGTCAGGTGTGTAAACGCTTACACACTTTATTAGTTTAAACGATGCTTATTGTGTTACTGTATAACCTTTGTGTTAGCAACTTTGCCTTGTGGGCATAAGCTTGGATTCCGGGTAAGTCCCCTATTACATGATTTACGATGTATGTTTGTATATACCATCATGTGCTGTTAAATGCTATGTTACACGGAAATGCATGATATATGAGATTACGACATTTATGATATGGGCATGATGATGATGGGTTGATGAGAGGAGGGGGATGATATATTTGGACTGTCACCAGTGGTTTTGACCACAAGGTGGGTTGGCCCCATCAGTTGATTCGTGACTACGGTCACCAGTGGTTTTGACCACACTATTGATGAGATTTGTGATTAGTCCCAGTGGTTTTGACTACCAGTGGTTTTGACCACACTCGTGATAATTGTGACTTCTGTCACCAGTGGTTTTGACCACATATTGATATTGTGACTTGTCCCAGTGGTTTGGTACCACAGTGGGTTGGCCCCACAGGATATATTACGGGATTGTCATCAGTGGTTTTGACCACACGATGGGTTGGCCCCATCACTTGATATTTGTGACTACGGTCATCAGTGGTTTTGACCACCAGTGGTTTTGACCACACGGGGTAGTTAAAGGAGATTGGATGGCTAGGTTATGGGGTTGCATGATTTGCATGTTTTGCTAATGATCTGTGTAAGTGGATGATTTACCGGGTTGGGGATTTACACGCTGGGTCTTGGTGACTCACCCCTTCCCTTACATTTTGCAGATGAGGCATAGATCGCGGATACGGAGCTGGGGAGGACTCGAGGTGGCCATGCATCTTGGTTTGGTTTTGGATTTTAAACTACTATTTCGTTTCATCAGTTTTCTGTTGATTTGGTTTTGGGTTTGTAATAAGGCCGCTAGTATTTTTTTGGGTTTTCTTTACTTGCTTTCATTTTGAGTATATTAATCATATATTGGATTTATGATCTTGTTAAATTAACCGGTAGAAAGCTACATTTTAAAATTATAACTCTTCGGGTTTTAAAGACGTTACCATCGGGTAACAAAGTTCACAAAATAATTAGGTAACTTGAATGCCTTTATAACTTAAGATTTCAAACAACTTCAAAAGAAATGGTTTTAACTTGATTAAACTCGACACCCTTAGTTTTTAATAAATACTAAACGTTTTCTAAAATTTGTAGAGTCAAGTGAATTTTTCTAGCATAGGTTTAAGACAACCTTTACTTCACTTTAACAACTTTTAAATGATCAAAGGGTCTTTAGGAAAATTTCCCGATACATTTGTGTTTTCAAACTGTTTTCACTCCGTAACATGCCAAATTCGGCCGTGGTGTGTTGACCGGGTTTGGGGTGTTACAAGCTAGGCCAAGGAGCCAAGCCGAAAAGGTCAGAATTGTGGAAATCAGTCGAAGATAGCCAGTTGATCCATCTCTAGAAGCCAGAATTCTACTCAAGATGGCGGATCTCTCCTTCAATTCCTTCACGGAGTTTTAAGGATTTCTTATGTTTTGTTTTATCTTTTCTTCTGAGATGTTTGAAACCATAGAAAAATTACCTCCCCCTAGTTCAGTTAAGGCTATTAGAAGCTTTTTAGGACATGCAGGGTTCTATAGAAGATTTATTAAAGATTTTTCTAAAATAGCCAAGCCTTTAACAAAATTACTAGAAAAAGATGTTCCTTTCAATTTCAATTAGGAATGTTTAGATGCATTTAATGTCCTTAAGGATAAATTAATAAATGCTACGATCATAATTGCACCTGATTGGAATTTACCCTTTGAAATAATGTGTGATGCAAGTGATTTTGCAGTAGGTGCAGTTTTGGGACAACGAAGAGACAAGCATTTTCAGCCAATTTACTACACTAGCAGAACATTAACACCCGCACAAGAAAACTACACCACCACGGAGAAAGATTTGCTAGCTGTAGTTTTTTGCTTTTGACAAATTTAGGCAGTATCTAATATTGTCTAAAGTTGCCGTTTACACTGACCATTCGGCTCTCCGTTATCTTTTAACCAAACCTGATGCAAAACCTCGACTCATACGATGGATTTTACTTTTACAGGAGTTTGATTTGGAAATACAAGATAAGAAGGGAGCTGAGAATCTTGCGGCAGATCACCTCTCTAGACTTGAGAATCCACATATCGAAGAGCTCGATGAAAATGAGATAAACGACTCGTTTCTCGAAGAACAACTCTTTTCTATAACACATTCTGAGGTACCATGGTTTGCAAACATCGTAAATTATTTAGCTGCTAACATATTGCCAAAAAGACTAACACATCATCAAAAGAAGCGATTCTTTGCTAATGCGAAAAATTATTTTTGGGAAGATCCCTTTCTTTTCCACATATGTGCAGATCAGGTAATTCGAAGATGCGTTACAAAGGCAGAAGTGTAACATCCTGAATTAATGGGCCTATGTGTTTAATGTGTGGTTATGTGTAATGTGTTAATTAGAGTGTTAGGGGTCCAGATTGGGCTCAGGATTGGGCCGGGGCCTTGGTTAAATTTTCTGTTTGGACACTATAGGGTCTAAAAGATGGAATTTGTAGTTTAAATTACAAAATGGGCTTGTGGCCCAGTGGCAAAGTGGCGCCACTTAGAAAGCAGTGAGGTGGCGTCAACTGAGTAGGCTCAAGTTCGAGTCGCATGAAGCTCAGTTATTTTAATTAAAGTTAGTTAATTTTCGGTATTTAAATGAGCAGAGTTGGAGTCGGCTAGGATGCTTTAAAATATGATTTATTTGTTTGGATAATGTGGATAATATGGCTGATAATATGGCAGATAAAGGAAGGAAGAGGTGGTGTTATCCATGTCACTTAAGGATGAGTGATCAGATGAAGATAAGGGAGAAAATTTAGGATTTATCTGTTGGTCACAGTGGTGGCCGAATTTCAAACTCCAAGGGGGAGGGGGAATCGGTTTTGGTATGGGCAAGGGGTGCCGAAATTCCCTTTGAATAGTAGCTTAGTTTTAGTTTTAAAAAGGGGGATTTTTAGTTTTTAGGAGGGTAGGTGCCGAAATTTAGGTTAAGAAAGGGGGAATATCTTTATATTTTCGGATTAGGTTATATTTTTCTATTCTCTTCTTTAATTTCGGCATTTGGGGTTTTCCTCTCATTCTTTTCTCTCATTCTCTACTTAAGCTGAAATCCCTAAAACCTATTCTCTCATCTCCACTTTTATGCAAAAGTCGAAATTCCATTATTTTCTTTGCTTTCATCTCCATAGCCGAATACCCTTGTCTATTCCCTTCTCTTTGCCGGTTTCTTCATCAAAGCCGAATCTTCATAGATCTCTTGAGATCATCTTTTCTGTTTGATCTTCTCAAAAGCCAAAATTCCCTAGGAGTTGCCGAATTCTCTGTGTTAAGGTAAGTGCCGATTTCTCCTGTTCTTTTTCTTTCTCTTTCGGTTTTTGGAGGCTAAAGCCGAAAGGCTAATTGAGGTGGTAAGGTTGTTGTCTGAGTAACATTTTGGTTGTTCTTGTGTTCTAATCTTGGGGCGACATTCCGGGAAAATGAAGTAGATCGAATCATTTAGATTCCAAAAGCCGAAAATCGCAAGTCTCTGAGTCCCATATCTCTTTCGGGATTTCAAGGTAAGGGGTTTTCTTTAGATTTTCGTTAGGTTCATTTATCGTAATCTTAACCCTATAATATGGATTAACAACCATACGTTGTGATAGTAGCAACTGATAAGGTCTTTTGATGGAATCACATGTCGACCAGGCGAATGAAGGGATTGGATCTGTTAAACCAATCCCTAAGTTTAAGAAACGAGCAGTGTCAGCAGTTCAGGATTGGCCACCAGGTTGTGGACCGGCTTCAGAACAAAATCTTAGGCAGTTAGCAGTCATATCGGCTTCTGATAGCGTCGACATAGAAAGTATCATCTTGACTGTAATCAGGTGTGTAGATCTCTAACACACTAATTAATCTGTAGTAAATATATGTTATAGGCTAAAAGCCGGAAAAAGGCTGTAGAGTAATCTGTACTAAATATATGTTATGGGCTAAAAGCTGGAAAAAGGTTGTATAGACAGTCGGATTACCCAAAAAGGGTAGGCAAGGGATGCCAGGTACGTAATCATAGAAACTTCTCTATGTGTATCGATGTATGTGATAGATTGTGAACTTTTAGGTAGTATATTGTTTTGATTCTACATATATGTATGCATGGGATGGGGTTGATATGATGAAGGGGAAGAGCATGTTAATAAGTCACTTGGTGATCGGTGGTTAAACAACGAGTTATAAAGTTAGGTCACAATAGTGATCGGTGGCTAAGCCATGTTAAATTTATTCCTGACTGTTAGGAATAGACAGCATGGCTGTCGATATGGTGTGTAGCGGTTGGTGGGTTGATTGTAGAAATCCCCGAGGTGTTTTGGTTGGTACGGGCTGGTGTGTAGAGGATGGATTTTTAGGTTGGGTTGGGCCATGTTGCATGTAATTATTTTGTTGCCATTGTGTATGGGCCAAGGCCCATAATGTGTTTGTGGGCCTCAAGCCTTTTATGTGTTTTCGGGATTTGTACACTGAGTCTTGGTGACTCACCCTTTATTTTCCTTAATTTTTCAGATGAGCGGTAGAACGTGGACATGGTAGCCGAGGCAGACTCGAGGGGCCATCAAGTCTTTTATTTTCATAAACTATTTTCGGTTTTTCTTTAAGTTTTAATTTTGGGACTATTTATGTAATAAGGCCTCCATAGCTTAGGTTATCGATTTATATGTGTAAATGTTTATATTTTAAATTTATTTTCAAAGACTTAATTATTATAAGTAATGAGATGGGAATTTCAAACACGGTTAACGTAAAGAGATGTTTTAAAAAAAAAAAACTACAAAGGTTTCCTACAAATAACACTTACTTAATGACTACTTGCATAAACAAACCGAGATTTCAAATCCTTTCAAAGCGAAGTTTTAACATTACATCCCGTAGCATACCAGATCCGGTCGTGGCGTTTGGGCCGGGTTTGGGGTGTTACAAGAAGCAAGCAAAATCTTGGAACATTGCCATTCAGGACCTTCAGGAGGACACTACAATGGCATCAAGACAGCACGCAAAATACTCGAATCAGGTTTTTATTGGCCCACTCTATTTAAAGATGCCAACAGGTATGTTACCTCGTGTGATAAATGCCAAAGAACAGGTAAGATTTCTAAACATGATGAAATGCCTCAAACATATATGTTATCATGTGAAATATTTGATGTATGGGGTATTGATTTTATGGGACCATTCCCTATTTCATTTGGAAATAAATACATCCTAGTGGCAGTTGATTACATGTCAAAATGGGTAGAAGCTGAAGCTTTACCTACCAATGATGCTAGGGTAGTAGTTAAGTTTCACAAGAAACTGTTCTCTCATTTTGGAACACCTAGAGCTATCATTAGTGATAGGGGCAATCATTTCTGTAATACTCAATTTGACAAAGTCTTAAAAAAATATGGAGTACACCACAGGATAGCTACCCCATATCACCCTCAAACCAGTGGGCAAGTTGAAGTAGCAAACTGGGAACTTAAACGCATCCTAGAAAAACGGTTGAATCAAACAGGAAAGACTGGGCATTAACAGTAGATGATGCCTTATGGGCCTATAGAACAGCATTTAAAACCCCTCTTTGAATGTCCCCATACAAACTTGTATATGAGAAAAGCTGTCATCTACCATTCGAGTTAGAACACAAAGCTTTTTGGGCCATAAAGTTTTTAAATTTTGATCTTAAAACTGCAGGAAAGAAACGAATGATGCAGATGAACGAGCTAGCCGAATGGAGAGCCGAGGCGTACGAGAACTCAAAACTGTACAATGAGGCAACAAAAGGACGCCATGATGCTCGTCTCAAGAAATCAAAACAATTCGAAGTAGGGGACTTGGTCCTGCTATACAACTCAAGGCTTAAATTATTCCCTGGGAAGTTGAAATCAAGATGGTTTAGGCCCATTCATGATCAAAACAATTTTTCCGTATGGTACAATCGAGGTAACTCACCCCACCAAGGGCACATTCAAGGTAAATGGTTACCAACTAAAAATTTATAATGGTGCAGATTTTAGGAATATGAGAGAGGAGCTTCAGCTCCGTGAACCTTCTTTTAGAAATGAAAATAGCTTAAGACTATAAACGAGCGCTTTTGGGGAGGCAACCCGAGCACTAATTTACTAACATTTTACTTTTAAAAATCTAACTCCATATCAATGAAGTACAGGTTTAGGGCCACACGACCGTGCCCGTGGCTATGTGGAAGCCAGGAGATGAAACACGAGCGTATCTATAGTCGTGCACAACAAGAGATAAAATTTTCCTAAACACGGGTAGAGCACAACCATGCCCGACAACCGTGTGAAGATACTGACTTGCCAACCACGGTTTAGACACGCCCGTGCTTGACGGCCACGTGAAGATACTGACTTGCCACACACGGGCTACACACGCCCGTGTTACTTCACCGTGCCAACATACTGACTTGTCGAACACAGGCAGAACACGCCCGTTCTACATGAGCGTGTGATTAAGAACATGGGCATGCCACAAATACCCATGGTCGTGGCCAATTACCTGAACGCGCCAAAAATTCAAAATCACGAAAAACACGGGCGCATAAAAATTGAGCACGGGCATGGCCCCTGACCGTGCTCTCACCCCTATTTAAGCAACTTAAAACGTCACCCTCCCCAAAATCAACCCTAAAAGATTTCTCAGCCCCCTTTTTCTCCCATTTTCGGCCACACCCACGTCTCCAACCCCCTAAAAAACCTTTTAACCTCCATTTTTCTCCAAAAAACCTTACAAAACCACACCCCACACCCACGCGGCAGTCCACGCCCTCGCCACTGCCGTGCACCTGCAGAAAACTTCACAGCACCACCGTGCTCCGCCCGTGCTCGATCAATTTCCACTATCACAATCCTGGTACAATGTCATCATCATGAGGGAAACGAACTACGACCGTCCCCACCAAGAAAAGAATGGGACCCGACTCGTCCTTAGCTAGTGCCTCTTCCGAGATAAGACACCGCCTCCTTCAATTCTCTCAAGAAGCTCAGGAAGAATGATATAAGCCATTCCGAGAAAGACCTCTTGGCACCGGAAGGTGCATTGATTGGGACGTCGTGGAACAGGTCGGACTAGCAGCCGATATTCGAGCCCTCATATCAATCGAGCCGTGGGAGTAATTTTTCTCTATCATTGAGCCCACATATTTGGAACTCACACTCGAGTTCTGCACCACTTTCACCTTACAGACAGTGATGACCCAATATGACGACCCAGGCACAGTCCAATTCCATTTAGGGGGCACAGTACGTCGCCTAAGCGTACCACAACTCGACACAGCACTCAGACTCTATATGGAGGAGTTTATAGCAGAAAATCCACTCTCCGAGTTAAACCGTCATCTGCACTACACTCCCCTCAACTGCTGGCGCAGCTTAGCCCCTACCACAGGCATCTACGACCCCAGTCGCTCTAAGGCGACAGCGCTTGGCCAACCCCTGTGGTATATCCACGCCATTCTAGCCCACACTATCATAGGTCGACGTGAGAGCACCAGTGTAGTGAATAAGCATGATGTCTACTACCTATCGTGCTTGTCAGAAGGACACATTTTTTACCTTGCATATTTCATCCCCTGTGCAATTCAGCACCAAACGGAGCCGCATAGGAAGGAAATTTTATCAATGGGGCCGTACATCACTCGGTTAGCTCGACACTTTGGCCTCCTCCACACCGAGGCTCAGATTTCCTTGCTCACACTGATCAGACAGATGATACCTCAGGGCATTCAGACGATGCTACACATGAGGATGATTAAACATCGTCGAGGGACCGACCCGCCCCAATACTGATTAGCCACAGACGAGGCGGAGCCCGAGGACATTACTGATGATGTCTCACCACCACCAAAGGAGGCACCAGTTTCGAGCCAGCAGCCATCCCATGCAGGAACTTCATTGTCGGATATCTCTGCACGCCTCAACCAGTTCGAGCAGTATTTCGCTGACAACGCTCGACGTCTTGACGGAATCGAGGCCACCCTCCAGCAGATATGCCATCACTTCCATATCTCATCACCGACACCACCACAGGACCCGACCGATGATGAGGACCTCTGAGTCCTTTTATTTATCTAATTTCTATTTTCTTATTTTAAGCTTTAACTTTTAATTTTTCTATTTTTCTTATTTTCCATTTATTTTAATTTGTCTTAGTTTGAACTTTTTCTTTATACATTGCACACTTTTATCATGATTATCATTCACATCTAACCTTCGATTATTCCTAACATATATTTATATGCCTCCGAGATTTCTAACTGGTGACTTTGCAGTATCAAATGAACACTCCATAGAAACGAACAAATCACTAGGAGTAATTCACTATCCTCTGCCAATCCAAGGAGATAATCCATAAATTCAGGAAGTGGCACTCTCTCCCTCTCTTTTGATTATATATTAATTGTTATTATCTATCTTTGTACATTGAGGGCAATGTACATCTTAAGTGTGGGGGGTGAATATTCATTTGAAGAAAGGGCCTAACTTTCTGCATTATTCTCAAATTTGGCCTAACTTTCTTCATTATTCCCAAATCCCTGAATTTAGTCTTGTTTTTAAGTAATTTCCTCATATTACTAATTAGGATGAAATTTCTGATGGTCTATGATTTTTATTGATATGTTTTAAATTAAGTCATAGTTAATTGTGCATTGATGATTAAATTAAAAGAATATTACAGAATCAACCATGATAAGTCTATTTTTCAGAATTAAAATCTTTGCTAGGTTGTTGAGCTGAATCTGAATATTATCTGGAAGTTTGAAATTTACAAGGATGATGTCAAAACACCCATAATTTTTGTGAGATTTTGAGCCTATTAGAGCATATATTCTTTTCCGTGCTCACTTTATTGATTATGAGTGTGTCAACTATGAACTGTTATTCTAGAACTTGCCTCGATTATACATGTTGAGACCACATCTATGATTTGATATGCAGAGATGATAAAGGCACCTAGGATTTAACCCACTCACTCCACTAAAAAGCCTACCTCCATAAATTAACCCTTAGCAAACCCCATTGATCCTAACAACCCTTTTTATTGACTTACCAGCTAATATTAACCCAAAACCCCTTTGTATTTGTTATCACCATTCCTTTTGACTACCCTCATATCGAGATTTGATTTGATGTGTTGCCTAGCTGTTATCTTTATTTTAAGTAATAGATACATTCCTTATTATGTAAACTTGATTTGTTCTTAAAAAAAGTCAAAGTATATTCAGTATTAGTTCTACTAAGTGAGCTTACATGTTGAAATTCCACATCTTGAGGAAAAAGCTTGTATTATTAGTTTTCAATTGATGTAATTATTTAGGATTAGTTCAATTTTTTTAGTTAGGCAATTTGTCAGGTCAGTCTCGATTCTAACCTTTTAATTCTGCCTTTATCCACACCTTTAACCCTAGCCCCGTTACAACCCTGCTAAAGACCTTTTGATTTGTGTATCATCTCATATTACAGTGGTGGAGATTTGATTTTCAGGCAAGCCTATGGGATTATCTTTTTAGGTTTGACTTCTGAGAGCTTAATTTTGAACCTTAAACACCTCGACTGATTTGAGTGAATCTTTAGTGAGGATGTCAATCCTTGTTGATTTTGAATCAAAGGTAATTATTTAGATAAGGGGAGACACCTACGTTTTTATACTACAAATATATGACTTTGACTGTTTGAATCTTTAGGACTCTTCGAGTTAACTCATCCATGTATAAATTATCTATGAATTATGATGAGACATTATTTATAGGAATTATGAATCATGGAAAGTTTGTTTTAATTGTAAATTGAGAATTTTGCTTGAGGACAAGCAAAAGCTTAAGTGTAGGGGTATTTGATAAACCGTAAAAGTAACATATTTTAATCCCATATTTAGTATGCTTTTGGATGATTTAAGCCTCGATTAATGTAAAAAGGTGCTCTTAATCCTTTCTTTTCAAGTCTTATACCAGGAAAGCACCCGAGGATGAAAACAACATAAAACGGGCCCAAAAAGGAGTAAATGGGCCATATCACGAAACCCACACAGCCTGGACTTAAGCCCACACGGCCGTGCCACATTGATCATCTAGAACATGGCCTTACCCCCGAGTCACGCTACCGTGCCTCATTAAAGAAGTCCGAACACGGCTTGAAAACTAGTCAAACGGGCGTGTGACATGGCCGTGTCCCTATTGTGACAAAAATCAATTTCATTTGAATTTGGATACTTTGAGGCGAAGAAACACATTCCAAGAGCCTATATAAACCCCCTAAGGGTTACCTAAAAGGGGGGAGGTTAGCTAGGCCAAGGAGCCAAGCCGAAAAGGTCAGAATTATGGGAATCACTCGAAGATAGCCAGTTGATCCATCTCTAGAACCAGAATTCTTCTCAAGACGGCGGATCTCTCCTTCAATTCCTTCAGGGAGTTTTAAGGATTTCTTATGTTTTGTTTTATCTTTTCTTCTGAGATGTTTTCTTTATTTGTTATGAACTAAACCCTTCAGATACCTGAAGGAGATGAAATCTAGATGAATCTTGTTATTATTTTTTGAACTATAAGATAAATATTTGATTTGTTCTTAATTATGTGTGCTTAATCCTTGTGTTAATATTTCCGGGATATTAACTCAAGTCAGATGTTCTTAGGTGGAGGAGCAAAAGTCCCTGCTTAAGAATAGATCTAGCATAATTAAAGCGGAGTCGTTTGCGTGCCTACAGATAGGGTGACAAGATTTTGCCGGATTAGGGTGAAACCTAATATTGGAATCCATAGATCGATTTACTACTATTCTAGGGGGTTATTATGTGAGAAAGAGATTTCCGTTAATTAACCTAGGGTTAAACGTTATTCGCCTCGAGAGAGGGTTCAATATACATTAGGGAGTCCTAAGGATCAAGTCAAGTGAATAAATCGTATGGTTCAGGGTTAGATAACAAGTGAAGTTTAGGTGGATTCTTCATGGGGGTATCGTCTTTAATCAATCGAGTCTTCCTTCAAGTTATTTCCCAATTCATTCTTTTTTCTTTGTGTCTTTAGCTTAGTAGTAGTTAAGTCTAAACAACTTCACTTATTTTAGGCTAGATAATAAAAAGAAGGTTAATATTAGTAGTTTTAGTTCCTTTGGGTTTGACAATCCGGTCTTGCCTAAGCTATACTTCTGTTCGATAGGTACACTTGCCTTTAATCATTGTTAAAGTTAGTTTGCAGGTTTGATCATTCTCTTTATAAATTTTAAGACTCTGATTCCAGCGATCAAGTAGTTTGTGAGACCTACTCTATTATAAAAACTTACCACATAAAGGTTTTAGATTGAGCGAGCTAGTAGGGGTGTGAACCCCTATGTAAGAACTGTTGTGTCCGCGAAGTACTTTGATTTGCAAAATTTAGGTTCTCATGTTCTTAATTCCTTTCTTCAAATATTTATTACTTCAAGTAAGGAGTCGGATTAGTTCTTACATATGAAGTAGGTTCACAAAATATTTTCGCTGCATATCATGAAGCAAGCAAAGCGAGTTCACAAACTTGTGCTTTCTTATATTTACATATGATTTATGTTTTGACTTATGGTGTGTTGGAGGTTAGGTTGGTGTTAATGGAGACTCACTTAGGTGGCTAATATGGCATTCCATAGCTCATGTTCGACAATCGGACTAGGTATAGGTTGTTACATTTGTTGGTATTAGAGCTCGCTAGGTTTGTTAATATAGCATGTTTGACAGGTTAATAGGCTCGCTAGGAAGTGATGAACATGATTTTTTTTTTGTTTGGGTAGGATTGGGAAAAATACATTGCCTTGGTTTATTTGTTTTCTTTTGTAGGATTACGCTTTAGATCACTCTCCGCTACTCACCTTCCTGGTGGATGTGTTTTGATGAACTATGTTCGTATATATGTTTTGGCAAACTGTGTTTGCATATGTGTTTGGGCGAACAAAGTTCGCAAATGTGCTTGATAAACTTAGAATGTATAGATGTATGTTCTTAAACCTTGTGTCTTATGTATGTTTAGAGTAAGTAAAATGCCTCCTAGAAGATTCAATGTGAATGTGAGTTGTCTTAATAGAGCTGCGAACCCTTCAAAGGGTGACAAGACTTCGATGTCACCTGTGCGACCTCGTAAAGAAAACATTCTAGATGAAAGTGTCGAATTGTTGGTACAAGCCGTGATTGGCCTATTTTATGCATATGACAATTCAATTTCATTTTTGGATGTTCTTTAAAGTTTTACATTTTATTCAATTTTGACCCTAAAACTGAAATTACTATAACTTTCAAATTTGAGTTTTAATTTGTAAATTGATCTCAATTTTATCCTTTTATAGCCCTCTAATATAAATATTTATAGAAATTCAATATCAATTTCAAAATATTTACACTTTAGCCTATATGTTCAAAAATTAACAATTAAACTTTACAAACTAGTCATTTTTCATTTCTAAGCTTAAATTCTAATAATTTAATACCAAAAGCTTGAAGATTCAACAATTGAAACTTTTAGAAACTATATCCATTTTGCAAATTGGTACACGGGTTAGCTAAATAAAGCTTTTGGGACCTCAAAAACATAAAAATTACAAGAAACATACTTGAAATTGCTTACAAATTGAGGGACCAAAGTTGAAAATGCATAAACCCTATTTTTTTGTAGTTTTGGTGATAGAGAATAGGATGAATGGAAAATGTTTACTTTTTTTGTTGTTTTAATTTTAACTTTTGTAAACGGAAAAATATATAGGGTTTTTCCTATATAATTTATCACATTTTTACTTAAATTTGTTGTTAAAACTAAGTAATTGTTTAATAAATTAATGAAATATGTGAAAATATGAAATTATGACATAAAAATTATTAAAATGTGATTTTATGCTTTATTATATAGTTTTCATACATAAAATAGCTTATTTTATATTAAATTGAGCATATTATATTTTTAAGACATGAAGTGGACCATGCATGATTAAATTAAATAATAAAATATAAAATTATTTTTAAATATTCATTTTTAGATATTTCATTAATAATTTGGGTTATAATTAATTATTTAAATTGGATAAATTTTATTCCTTGGTCCTCTAATTTATTGATTTATTTTGGACAAGCCTGATAGCTTTGTTGGATTACAAAACTGTCCAAATTGGAGACCAAGTCAACCCAATTTTTGGCTACACTTGGCTGTCCACATAAACCACTTTTTGGTTTAATTGCACAAGGTCCTTGCAATGTTGAATAAATTAGAGATTTGCTTGAAGATTTGCACTTGACCGAGTCTTAGTCCTGAGTTGTTGTGGCACTTAAATTGAGCAAAAATCAGCTCAATTTTTTCAATTCATGGCCGGCCACCCTTTGAAGATGCTTGAAGAGATGGAACCTCCTATTTTTAGCAAACTATCCCCTTCTCCTCACCTATAAATAAGACCCCCTCGTTCATTCATTCATCATCCCTCATCCCTCATCATTCTCTTCTCTCTCAATTCTCTTTAGCATTTTACATTCCTCACGCCTAGCATCATCTCTTCATAGAGATTTTAGCAATTAAGCCTCTTAAAGAGCCCTTGGTCAGCCACCTTGGAGAGCAATCAACAAAGGAGCAAAGCGAAGGAGTGAAGGAGCCTAGTCAGTCAGAGTCTTGGGTGACAACCACTTTGATTTGGGTTTAATATTTCCTTTCTTTAATTTAATCTGAAAATGTCTGCTATGTGTTCTTTGTTCTTGTTTACAACAATGTTAGCTTAATTTTATTTAAGCTAGGATGATTGCTTTGATTAAATAATATTTATCTCATTCATGCTTATAATGTTTGTGCCTCAATCAATCATGTTTTCAATTAAAATCAAGTCTGTATTTCGTTCATACGTGATTGAAATGCACCTGAATTAGCTGAGCGATACTGACCGGATGACGGCTAGTGGACACATAATTGAAATGTGCATGCTCAATTTAGATCCTAACCCGATTAAATTGCAGGTTGTATAACAACTTTGACCAAGCTCTATTATCTGCATAGTTTCTAGATTTGTGTGATTAAACTGTTTCAAACCTAACACGTCCCTATTACCTCACACGAATGCTAAGAAACCCTTAGTAAATAAGGATCAGTAAAATGCATATTTACTAAGTAAAGGTGTAACACCCTGGTTCTAGGGGTTATGCATTTGGTGCATAACTCAGGTGTTGGCACACTTCAGTGTGTGGTCGGGTGAGTTTTAGGGGTCTTGAGAACCCTAGGTGGTGGGGGAATGACTTAGGAAATTTTTAGTTTTAGTGGTTAAAAGGGGAGCTTGGCAAAGTTGGGTCTTAAGAGAAATTTTGGTGAAGATATGACACAAGGAATGGCTTGGCAGAGTGGCAAGGAGGCGCCACATAAGGCATGGAGAAGTGACGCCTCAAGGGTGCTAAGGGGCCTCAGGTTCGAGCTGCAAAGGCAGCATTTTGATTTTTTTTTTTTTTTGCGTCATGAACAAGGGGGGAGAGTTGGTTTCGGTTTTGGCACCTTAAAAGGGGGATTTTGACTTGTTCAAACCTTTTTGAATGAGTGGCTTAAGAGAAGACTTGAGGTGGTTTGAATTTGAAATAGTTTGAAGGGTTGGTGTAGAGCGTTTTTAGGAATGAATCAAGGGATTTGAGGGAGAGTAAGAGAGTTGGACAGCTAGAGGGTGCTCTTGAGGGTATTTTCGGTCATTAAGGGTTGGGGAAGGTGGCTGAACTCTATTTAAAGGGTGTGAGCTTCCTTGTTGCCGAATTTTGGCTTGTGCTCCTAAAACCTTCACCCCCCTTTCTTCACTTTCTCTCCTTGCCAAAAGTTGCTCACCCATTTTTTCTTTGTGCCGAATTGTTGATTCTTCCCCTAGTCTCTTGCCGAAAGTAAGTCAGGAAACCCTCTTTCTTGTCCTTTTATTTTGTTAAAGCCAAAGCCGAAAGTTTGTGCATCTATTTTCCCCTCTTTCTTCACACTTTTCTTTTAAACTTCACTTAGACCGAAATCACCTCTAAAGCTTGCCTTGCCGAATATCCCAAACTCCATCTAGGAGCCTTGCCGAATCATCCATTCTCTCATTCTCTCCACTTTGGTTACAAGTCCTTGAGCCGAACCTTACTTCCTTGTGGTGGCCGATTCTTGTTAGAGCAAAAGGGAGTGGTTAGCAAGGCCGATTGTAGGGGAGAAGAGCCTAACGCAGGAGACTTTCTTTAGAGTGGTATAGTCAGCGTTGGCAGAAGCATTAAGTAGCATTTCGAGAGTTGATCGTTTGTATCATTAGGTGCGTAATCATCGCACTATTTCACGGTTATTTGCTTGCTAATGTGTTTACATATGCATGATGTGTGGTAGCCAATCATAATGGCTTAAGTGGTGAATACCATGTTTTGGGTAATCGGATATCAGGTGAGTAAGTTGGGATATTATGTTATTGTGATGTATATATATATATGATGTGGTGATGATATGAGATGTATACTCATTTTATATGATGACTTAAGTTTTAGCATTTACATATTTGCATGGGACTTGGGTTGAATCGATGAAGGACGAAGAGTACATATTGATGTACGTGGTCTAATGTTAGCTCGGGCTACATTAGCGCTTGAGGGTTAGCTGTGTGCTACCTCAAGGGAGGTGTTGGCTAGGTGCCCATCTCGGCGGTTGATGGCTATGTGCATCACCGTAGACGGATTATGCTATTGGGATCACTTTGGTTGATCGGTGGCTCAGACACGGCCTTGAGTAGCGAGCTTGCCAAGGTAAGGTTTATGGATCACGATGTGATCAGTGGTGGATTAGCCACGGCCTTAGGCAGGGGGTCTGCTAAGGTTGGTGTTACGGGTGGATAGTAGGTTGGGCTGAAATGCATTCTTGCATGATTTGTACGAGGACTGTGTGGGTATGGGCCAAGCCCATACGAGTGGAAATATGTGTTGTGATTATGCACTTAGTCAGTGGACTCACCCTGTTTTTCTTTAACCATTTCAGGTGATGCGTAGGGTTGGACCGGGTTCGGAGAGGACAACGTGGCCCATGCAGAAGAAGTCATATAAACATTTTAAGCCAATCTATTTTAAGTATTTTGTTTAGACTTTAGGTTGTAATAATGGCCTTTAATTATCTTTGGTACTACTTTAATTATGGATTGATTAATTTGATTTACTTTGATTTAAATAATTTTATTTTAGCAACCTACTTGTGCAAGATGTGTTAATAAACTTTCTTTCGAAATTTAGACATTTTATATACTAAGTTTTCATACAATATTAAATGGATATAGTTTTTCAAAAGTTAATAAATTTTCTTGTTTTATTCTAAAGTCAAAAATATTTCCAACTGCCTTTCCGCAGTGACATAACCAGATTCGGTCGTAGTGAATGGGCCGGGTTTGGGGATGTTACAGTTTGGTATTAGAGCCAGGTTCAAAACTCGGCTTTGAGGGTTTTGGGCCCGAAACAGTTTTCAAAATGGGCTTTTCAAAATGTGGGCTTTTATAAAAAGGTTTTTTTTTTTTTTTTTGGTTATTTTGGCATGGCACCTGTACCTCCGGCCCGAAGTCCACCAGGTAAGTACTTCTAGCCTTTGAAGTGTTTGGTTATTTTGAATTGCTATGGGTTTAGTGGGGCTCATAGATTAGAATATTAAGACTTTTTGGACCCTAGGATTAGTCTACTCAAACATATGCATAAGACTTAAGGATTATTAAACAAACCTATGAAGTTAGTCGCCGAGTTAAGGTGTGGCAACCACTGTATGCATGTCTAGGAGTGGTATTCAGTAAGAGCATGGTATTTAAGCAGTCCTAGCGACTCACCTTCTCTTTACTCGAATCCTACCTGGTGCGTAGCTACGGTTCACCTTAACCAAGAGGACTTGTTCATAGGCTAAACCAGTTATTAAAACCCGAAAGGGAATTAGCCTTGCTTTTTTTTTAAAACCCTCTGTTTTAATTTTTTTTTTTCAAATTTACCCCTTTGGTTTGTGAAACCCTAAATCTGATTTTGAAAGACGTTTTTCGATTTACAAAATTTCCAAAATGCCCCTAGTGGCAAAATTACAAAAATGCCCCTGTGTTGTAAAATTACCGTTCTACCCTCAACTTTTGATAAAATGATTTTTACTTTACAAAAATACCAAAATCTTGTGGTTTCGAAATATTAAGATACCCTGGTTTGTGAGAATTTACTAAAACACCCCTGGTTGATAAAATTACCAAAATGCCCTTGGGTTCTAAATTTTTAGATTTCTCTCGACTTTTACTGAAATATTCCTATTTTACCAAATATCAGAAAATCCTATTTTGTGAAATATTGTGATATTCTGATTTGGAGAATTTACGAAAATGCCCATGATTTCCAAAATTACTGAGATAACTCCAATTTCTGCAATTTTTGCAACATCTTTGATTTGAGAAGCAAATTTTCAAGATGACCCCAGGATTTTGTAAATTCTGAAATACCTTTAATTTGAAAATTATTTTCAAGATTGTGTAAATTTTGAAATATCTTTAAGTTGGAAAACTATTTTCAAAATTGACCCTGAGTTATTACCGATATACCCCTATAGGAAAATGACGAAGTTACCCCGGGTTGGGAATGAAACTTTGATTGCTCGAAAGAACAACTTCCAGAAACTTCTTTTCATAAAATTTGCTCGTGATTAATCAGTGAAACAAGAATTTCTAATGCATAAAACTTCTTAAACGGACTAAATCAAAGCGCTAGATATGAGTTCTAGGGGCGTGGTCGCAATGCTCGTGGACGTGGTAGAGGCAGGATATCAGTATCGGAACCGGTTGGGTCTCGCCATGGGTCAGAGAGTGATGTGCCGCCACCAGCTGATGAGGTTGAACAGCAGGATCAGACCGGAGGAGATGGCGCGGTATCGTAGGCTATGCTGCGGGTGCTTGAGCGAGTGGTAGAAGCCAATGGGGGCAGTGGGACTCGGAAGTCAGTGCCCGAAAGACTTAGGGCGAATGGAGCCGAAGTCTTCAGAGGAGTGTCTGGGGTAGCTCTGAACGTGGCAGAATACTGGCTAGAGGCAGTGGAAAGGATTATGGACGACCTAGACTTAGCTGCTGAGGAGAAGCTTAAGGGTGTTGTTTCGTTGCTGCGGGATGAAGCCTACCAGTGGTGGCTCACTGTGAAGGAAAGTACCCCTACGGATCGAGTGGACTGGGGTTACTTTAAGATCAAGTTCGAAGGGAAGTATGTCGGAGCAAGCTATGTGGATGCTCAGAGGAAGGCGTTTCTTAATTTGGTGCAGGGTGGCAAGTCAATAGCGGAGTACGAGGCTGAGTTTCTGCGTTTGAGCCGGTATGCTCGGGGCATCGTGGCAACTGATTATGAGAAATGCGTCAAATTTGAAGATGAGCTGCGGGATGAGCTGCGGGTTTTGATTGCTCCGCAACAAGAACGAGACTTCGCCATCCTAGTGGAGAAAGCTCGGATAGTTGAAGAGGTCAAGAGGACTGAAAGGCAGAATAGGGAGAGAGAAAGAAACCGGGATAAGAGGAGCTCGGGATCGCCAGAATCATTTGAGAGATTTCAAAAAGACCGAGGGTCGAGACATCTGCTCGTGTTTCTAAGCCAGCTGTTGGGAATCCAGATCGTCCGTGTGCTCAGTGTGGAAGGTATCATGTTGGCGAGTGCTGGAACCGGGTTCGAGAATGCTTCAGATGCAAGTCCAAGTCTCATCTGGTTAAGGATTGTCCCCAGGATCCGAATAGGACTCGGACATTAAGCCAAGGTTATGTGCAACCAGGCAGAGGTGGTCAGCAAGGGACAAGGGGTCGTGGTCCGAACCATGGAGGGAATGGTTCTGGCAGAGGTCGTGGAGTAGTAGGCCGCGGTAATGGTGGCACTGAGGCAAGACAGTCAAGTCTGGTTTATGCAGTTCGTCAGAGGGAGGATAGTGATGTACCGGATGTGTCGGCGGGTAAGTTTCTCATGTTTGGAATATTCTTTGTTGTTTTGTTCGTTTGGGTGACTGTTTGTTTTGTTGCTCGTAAAGTATCTAGAACTCTGAGTATGATTTTAGAATCTGTGCCTAGAGATATGGTAGCTCTTTGAGATCAGAGTGCGCAGCGGTTCTTTCTGGGTAGTTTAGCCAAGTAATTTCGAGGACGAAATCATTTTAAGGAGGGTAGAATTGTAACACCCTGGTTCTAGGGGTTATGCATTTGGTGCATAACTCAGGTGTTGGCACACTTCAGTGTGTGGTCGGGTGAGTTTTAGGGGTCTTGAGAACCCTAGGTGGTGGGGGAATGTCTTAGGAAATTTTTAGTTTTAGTGGTTAAAAGGGGAGCTTGGCAAAGTTGGGTCTTAAGAGAAATTTTGGTGAAGATATGACACAAGGAATGGCTTGGCAGAGTGGCAAGGAGGCGCCACATAAGGCATGGAGAAGTGACGCCTCAAGGGTGCTAAGGGGCCTCAGGTTCGAGCTGCAAAGGCAGCATTTTGATTTTTTTTTTTTTTGCGTCATGAACAAGGGGGGAGAGTTGGTTTCGGTTTTGGCACCTTAAAAGGGGGATTTTGACTTGTTCAAACCTTTTTGAATGAGTGGCTAAGAGAAGACTTGAGGTGGTTTGAATTTGAAATAGTTTGAAGGGTTGGTGTAGAGTGTTTTTAGGAATGAATCAAGGGATTTGAGGGAGAGTAAGAGAGTTGGACAGCTAGAGGGTGCTCTTGAGGGTATTTTCGGTCATTAAGGGTTGGGGAAGGTGGCTGAACTCTATTTAAAGGGTGTGAGCTTCCTTGTTGCCGAATTTTGGCTTGTGCTCCTAAAACCTTCACCCCCCTTTCTTCACTTTCTCTCCTTGCCAAAAGTTGCTCACCCATTTTTTCTTTGTGCCGAATTGTTGATTCTTCCCCTAGTCTCTTGCCGAAAGTAAGTCAGGAAACCCTCTTTCTTGTCCTTTTATTTTGTTAAAGCCAAAGCCGAAAGTTTGTGCATCTATTTTCCCCTCTTTCTTCACACTTTTCTTTTAAACTTCACTTAGACCGAAATCACCTCTAAAGCTTGCCTTGCCGAATATCCCAAACTCCATCTAGGAGCCTTGCCGAATCATCCATTCTCTCATTCTCTCCACTTTGGTTACAAGTCCCTGAGCCGAACCTTACTTCCTTGTGGTGGCCGATTCTTGTTAGAGCAAAAGGGAGTGGTTAGCAAGGCCGATTGTAGGGGAGAAGAGCCTAACGCAGGAGACTTTCTTTGGAGTGGTATAGTCAGCGTTGGCAGAAGCATTAAGTCGCATTTTGAGAGTTGATTGTTTGTATCATTAGGTGCGTAATCATCGCACTTTTTCACGGTTATTTGCTTGCTAATGTGTTTACATATGCATGATGTGTGGTAGCCAATCATAATGGCTTAAGTGGTGAATACCATGTTTTGGGTAATCGGATATCAGGTGAGTAAGTTGGGATATTATGTTATTGTGATGTATATATATATATATGATGTGGTGATGATATGAGATGTATACTCATTTTATATGATGACTTAACTTGTAGCATTTACATATTTGCATGGGACTTGGGTTGAATCGATGAAGGATGAAGAGTACATATTGATGTACGTGGTCTAATGCTAGCTCGGGCTACATTAGCGCTTGAGGGTTAGCTGTGTGCTACCTCAAGGGCGGTGTTGGCTAGGTGCCCATCTCGGCGGTTGATGGCTATGTGCATCACCGTAGACGGATTATGCTATTGGGATCACTTTGGTTGATCGGTGGCTCAGCCACGGCCTTGAGCAGCGAGCTTGTCAAGGTAAGGTTTATGGATCACGATGTGATCAGTGGTGGATTAGCCACGGCCTTAGGCAGGGGGTCTGCTAAGGTTGGTGTTACGGGTGGATAGTAGGTTGGGCTGAAATGCATTCTTGCATGATTTGTACGAGGACTGTGTGGGTATGGGCCAAGCCCATACGAGTGGAAATATGTGTTGTGATTATGCACTGAGTCAGTGGACTCACCCTGTTTTTCCTTAACCATTTCAGGTGATGCGTAGGGTTGGACCGGGTTCGGAGAGGACAACGTGGCCCATGCAGAAGAAGTCGTATAAACATTTTAAGCCAATCTATTTTAAGTATTTTGTTTAGACTTTGGGTTGTAATAATGGCCTTTAATTATCTTTGGTACTACTTTAATTATGGATTGATTAATTTGATTTACTTTGATTTAAATAATTTTATTTTAGCAACCTACTTGTGCAAGATGTGTTAATAAACTTTCTTTCGAAATTTAGACATTTTATATACTAAGTTTTCATACAATATTAAATGGATATAGTTTTTCAAAAGTTAATAAATTTTCTTGTTTTATTCTAAAGTCAAAAATATTTCCAACTACCTTTCCGCAGTGACATAACCAGATTCGGTCGTAGTGAATGGGCCGGGTTTGGGGATGTTACAAAAGGATTCCGAAAGGACCTAATGTGGTTTCCAAACTCATGAAAGATCGAGTTGCCATGGAATGTTTTTCCGAATGTTACTAAGCATGTTGATAATAAATTGAGTTTAATTAAAGTAATTGTCCTAGTTTATTTATGTTATAATTGTTGCAAATTGTGTTTAATTTTGCTAAAATCTATTTCATTCATATAGTTTGCATATTTAGGATAATTTGCATTAGGGATCATTGCATTTAGTTTAATATATTTAATTTTAATCATCACTTCTCAATCATATTGTGTTTTTATTTACCAAATTGTTAATATAATTTTACAAATTAAGTGACTTACAATAACTCGATACTTGCTTATTAATAACGACTGTGTACACTTGCACAAACCTACGCGTTACAAGTTTTTGCGCCGTTGCCGAGATTGTTAATTGTTGCCATAGTCATTTTTGTGTGAAATTATTTACTTCCAATTTTGTTTATTTCTAAAATTACTAACTTATTCTTTTTTATTTTTTTTATTTTCTTTTGAGGTGTTTTTATGAGCATAGATCGGATTATTGATTTACTCTCTGTAGACCCTGAAAATGAGTGAACGTTCAGACAAAGAAGACTTGAACAAATAGCACAAAGACAAGTTAAGATGGACCTTGGAAATCAGAATGAAAGACCAAGGTAATGAAGCCGATTGTGTACAGAATCCCATCCTTATTGCCGATGATAGGGATCGATGCATCAGACAATATGCTATGCCAATTTTTAGTGAGTTAAATCCAGGAATTTGAAGGCCAGATATTGAGGCAACCCAATTTGAATTGAAACTAGTGATGTTTCAAATTCTCCAAACGGTGGGCCAATTCGGTGGTATGCCCACAGGAGATCCACATCTCCACCTTTGATTGTTTATGAAGGTGAGTGATTCATTCAAGATAGCTGGTGTTACTGAAGACGCACTGAGGTTGAAGTTGTTCCTGTACTTGTTGTAAGATCGAGCACGAGTATGGCTCAATTCATTGCCACCAAGTTCTATATCTACATAGAAAAAATTAGCAGAGAGATTTTTGGTTAAGTATTTCCCGCCTAGCAAAAACGCTAAGTTGAGGAACGAGATCACAACTTTTCAACAATTGGATGACGAGTCTTTCTATGAGGCTTAGGAATGATTCAAGGAGTTACTTTGTAAGTGTCCTCATCATGGGATTCCTCATTGTATCTAGTTGGAGACATTCTATAATGGTCTCAGTGCACATACAAGATTGATGGTAGATGCTTCTGCGAATGGTGCAATTTTTTCTAAGTCTTATAATAAGGCTTATGAGATCATCGAGAGGATCATGAGTAATAACTATCAATGGCCAACAAATCGAACAGATTTAGGAATACGTGTAGCCAAAGTTCATGAAGTTGACGCCCTCACTTCGTTATCAGCTCAAGTATCGTCTATTTTTTCTATGTTGAAACAGTTTATCGTTAATAGTGCAAATAAATTTGTAGCTTAGCCATCAAGTCCGTTTGAAGTAGTTTCCTATGTGTATTGTGGGGAAGGTCATTCTTTTGAGAATTTTCCATCAAATCCCGAGTCAGTGTACTATGTGGGGAACCAACATCAAAATAGAAGCGGACAAGGACCCTAGCCCAACTTCTATAATCCTTCATGGAGTAATCATCCTAACTTTTCTTGGAGCAACCAAGGAAATGGATCGAACAACAACTTATTGCAGCAAACTCCAAAACCACCTCAAGTTGAGGCATTAAATAGTTTGGAGAACTTGTTGAAAGCATACATGGCAAAGAATGACGCTTTGATCTAAAGCCAAGCAGTAACACTGAAAAATTTGAAAAACCAAATAGGTCAGTTAGCTACGAAGCTTCGTAATAGACCGCAAGGATCCTTGCCGAGTAATACTGAGAATCCAAGAAATTTGGGTAAAGAACATATCAAGGTAGTGGCATTGCGAAGTGGTAAAATTCTTTAACCCCAATTGATTGATGTCGAAGATAAGCCTGTTGAGAAGAATCAACTCGGAATGTGCAAAGACTGACAAGGTAAATCCTAACTTAGTGAATTTAGAAACTTTAACATCTTCTTTGGATGCAGATTTACATACTCAGAAGAGTTGTCTGATTCAACCGAAATTTCCATCACCTCCATATCTGCAAAGATTTGAGCAACACAAGCAGAAACATGAGGTGTAATTCAAGAAATTTTTGGATGTTCTGAAGCAGTTACACATCAATATTCTATTGGTGGAGGCTTTAGAACAAATGCCGAATTATGTGAAGTTTATGAAGGATATACTATCTAAGAAGAAAAGACTTAATGAGTATGAGACTGTTGCCTTGACAAAGGAGTTCAGTGCGTTCTTACAGAACAAACTGCCACCGAAATTGAAGGACCTAGGAAGCTTTACTATACCCTGTAACATTGGTGAATCTTACTGTGGTAAAGCTTTGTGTGATTTAGGAACGAGTATCAACTTGATGCCTAAGTCTATTTTCAAGATGCTAGGGATAGGTGAAGTAAGACCTACAACTGTGACACTTTAGCTAGCTGATTGATCTTTAGCATATCCCGGGGGACAGATCGAGGATGTTTTGGCAAGAGTCAATAAATTTATTTTTCCTCCTGATTTCATTGTATTAGATTTTGAAGCAGATAAGGAAGTGTCGATCATCCTTGGGAGACCTTTCTTAACGTTAATTGATGTGCAGAAAGGTGAACTCACCATGCGAGTTCAAGACGATCAGGTAACCTTTAACATTCTTAAAGCGATGACATTTCCCGATCTGACATAAGAGTGTTCAATAATGGAAGAGATAGAAACCTTGGTTTTTATAGAAAGTAATTTTGAAGAAGATCCATTGGAGAAAGCCTTAGATCTTGACCCTTTGGAGGATGAAGAAGGTGAAGAAAACATGGCTTTGATGGAAGCCAATCCGAGAAATTTTATTCAATCCACATGGTTTGAACCGTTGGAGTTAGAAGTAAAAAAATTTGTGCAACCCAAGTTGTCAATTGAAGAACCACCTAAACTTGAACTAAAGGTACTTCCTTCCCATTTAAAATATGTTTATTTAGGTGATTGTTCCACTTTGCCTATGATTATTTCAGCAGAACTGAAGAAATATCAAGAGGAGCAACTAATTGCTGTTCTAAAGAAATTTAAGAAAGCAATTGGTTGGACCATAGTTGATATTCGAGGTATAAATCCTTCTTTTTGCATGCATAAAATTATTTTAGAAGAAGGTGAAAGAGCTTGAATTGATGGGAAAGGGAGGCTCAATCCTATTATGAAAGAAGTTGTGAGAAAGGAAGCGATCAAATGGTTAGATGCAGGAATCATCTATCCTATTTCAGATAGTTCGTGGGTAAGTCCGGTGCAGTGTGTGCCGAGAAAAGGTGGAATCACGATTGTTGAAAATGAGCATAACGAGATGATTCCAACAATAACTGTTACTGGTTGGAGAATTTGTATTGATTACAGAAAGTTGAATAAAGCCACTCGGAAGGACCATTTTCCGTTGCCTTTTATGGATTAGATGTTAGATCGGTTGGCAGGTAATGAATTCTATTGTTTTTTAGATGGCTATTCAGGATATAACCAAATAGTTGTAGCTCCGGAGGACCAATATAAAACAACCTTTACTTGTGCATAGGATACGTTTGCTTTTAGGCGAATGCCTTTTGGTTTATGCAATGCACCTGCAACATTTCAACGATGCATGATGGCAATATTCACTGATATGGTTGAAAATTTTGTTGAGGTTTTCATGGATGATTTTTCTATTTTTAGTAACACTTATGATATTTGTTTGAGTAATTTAGCTAAGGTACTGAAGAGATGCGAAGAGACAAATCTTGTCCTTAACTAAGAAAAATGCCATTTTATGGTTAAGGAAGGCATTGTCTTAGGGCATAAAAGCTCAAAGAGAGGAATTGAAGTCGATAAAGCAAAGGTGGACATAATTGAAAGATTATCAGCCCCAATTAGTGTGAAAGGAGTCAGAAGTTTCTTAGGCCATGCCGGTTTTTACCGAAGGTTTATCAAAGATTTCTCAAAAATTTCTAAATCGTTGTGTTTGTTGTTAGAGAAAAATACAGTGTTTGGTTTCAACAAATCATGTTTGGAAGCTTTTAAAGATCTAAAAAAAGGGATAATCTCATCCCCAATAATTATTACACCTGATTGGAGCTCACCTTTTGAGTTGATGTGCAATGCAAGTGATTATGCTGTTGCAGCTGTGATGGGTCAAAGAAGAAACAAAGCGTTTTACCCTATTTACTATGCAAGTAGAACTTTGACGGGAGCCCAACTCAAGTATACGGTAATCAAAAAGAAACTCTTTGCTATAGTTTTTGCTTTTGACAAATTCCGCTCATATCTTATAGGTACCAAAGTTACAATATTTACTGACCATACGACCATTAAATACTTGCTCACGAAGAAAGATGCGAAATTGAGGCTAATTCATTGGATACTTTTACTCCAAGAATTTGACCTTGATGTCCAAGACAGAAAAGGTGTCAAAAATCAAATAGTTGATCATCTATCGAGGTTGGAGCAAGATGAGGTAACTTGACCATGTGGGCCTATCAATGAGAATTTCCCAGATGATTTGAGGTAAGTCAAATTCATGAAACAGCTTGATTTGCTGATTTTGCCAATTATCTTGCATGTGGAATAATTCCTTGAGAAATGACATACCAACAAAGGAAAAAATTCCTTCATGATAGTCGGTATTATTTTTGGGAGGATTCGTTTTTGTTTAAATAGTGTGCAGATAATATATTCTGAAAGTGTGTAGCTAAAAGTGAGATTGCTGAGACCTTGTATCATTGCCATTCATCTCCAAGTGGGGGACACTTTGGTGGTTCACGTACTGCAGCAAAGATTTTGCAAGCAGGGTTCTTTTGGCCTACACTATTGAAAGATGCTTATGCTTATGTGAAGAACTATGATAAATGCCAAAGGACCAGAAATATATCAAGGAGGAATGAGATGCCCTTGACAAACATTTTGGAGATTGAATTGTTCGATGTATGGGGCATTGACTTCTTAGGCCTGTTTCTTTCTTCGTATGGGAACAAATACATCTTAGTTGTTGTGGACTATGTATCCAAGTGGGTTGAAGCTGAAGCATACCCTACAAATGATACTAAGGTAGTCATATGATTCCTACATAAGCATGTGTTTACACGATTTGGGACACCAAGAGCTATTATTAGTGATGAAGGTTCTCACTTTGTTAACAAATGGCTTAAGTGGTTGCTTGACAAATATGATGTGAAGCACAAGATTGCTACTGCCTATCACCCCCAATCTAATAAGCAAGTTGAGAGAGTGAATCGTGAAATCAAAGGTATCCTTAAAAAGGTAGTACGTCCTAGCAAAAAAGATTGGTCTCGAAGGATCGATGATGTATTATGGGCCTATCGAATAGCATTTAAGTCTCCGTTAGGAATGACTCCTTATCGGTTAGTCTTTGGAAAGGCATGTCATTTTCCATTAGAGTTGGAGAATAAAGCTCACTGGGCATTAAAGCAGTTAAACTTTGATCTTAAGCAAGCCGGTGAGAGAAGGATGTTACAACTTGATGAGTTGGAAGAACTGAGGTTGCTTTCCTATGAGAATGCCAAAATGTGTAAAGAAAGATCAAAGATATGGCATGATAGGCATATACAACCTCGCGAGTTTAAAGAAGTTTAGAGGGTTCTGTTGTTTAATTCAAGGTTGAAGTTATTTCCTGAGAAGCTTAAATCCCGATTGAAAGGACCCTATACCATCTACCGAGTTTATCCTTATGGAGCTATTGAATTATACAACAATTACGGAGGTACGTTTAAATTTAATGGTCAACGTCTCAAACACTACTGGGATGGTGAAGTTTAGCGAGTTGAATCCTCATTCAAATTAGCAAACCCTTGATTTTTCATGAGCTTGTTTTGTAAATAAATATTTAAAACTTATTTTCTGAACTTATTACATTTAATTAATTCTGTCTAAGGAGATTGGAACTTAAAACGGACCGCTGTGACCCCTCCAACATTTCCTCGGAATTAATTTAATGTAATTTGTTAAGAAGGAATTTTCTAATTAAAATTTTTAATTTTTAATTTTATTTGTTCTATTTAAAATTTAAATTTTTATGTTAATAAAGGGGGTCAAATTTGGCCCAAGTACTAATCATATTTTCTTGACCAAGTTTATAAATACAGTCTGAGTTTGAGGCCTAAGACAGCAAAAAGGAGGGAAAAATCCATGCCTTGTCATCACACCCATTACTTGCACCGAAGTAACCCTAATGTAGCTAAATTTTTGCTACATGTTGCCCTAATTTTTCCCTATATAAACCCCTCTTCATTCTACTATTTTTCATATCCCTCAAAGTAATTTACTTAAACCCTAAAAATCCTTAAACCTCCCTTTTGTGCTGCCAATCTCAAATCCCAAAAGAAACCCTAGTTCCCTTCCCCTTTTTCCAAAATCTCTTATTGCCACAGCAAAGAGATTGTCGAAGCACCATCGTTGCTGTCACACACCATTGTCGCCATCGCACCCCGCCGTTGATGTCACACGTCATCATCTTTGCCGCACTATCCTTGCCGTTGCAAGATTTTTTTCGTTGTAAGCTCTACCCACTTTGCCAATTTCTCTTTTCTCCCTTGTGCAGAAACTTTGCCGAATTCTCGGGAAAAGATACCATGTCTCGCAAAAGAACTAGATATTCACTACTCCTGAAAACCCGATTTTGATCGATGAAGAAATGAAAGAGAGATTTGATTCAATCTTCAAGCATCAACCTATGATGCCGAAAAAAGGTTTTGACTTGAAGAATAATGATTTGATGGTTGTTCCTGTACCAATTAGAAAGAAAATCAATGCTCTCAAGTCGGAACGATTTTGTGATGCTCATTCACTTCCCGATGATGAACTAGTTCGAGAATTCTATGCCAGTTTGACTATGCAAGATGCTACTGAGGTCATTGTTCGAAAGAAAAAGGTACATCTTACTTCTAAATCCATCAATGATTTGTTTCACTTACCTGATGTTGAAGAAGATGAGTACTACCCTATGATGAACAATATCAATTGGGATTGTTTTCAACAAGTACTTGATGTTGTGACAAATCCGGAATCCCAATGGATTATATGAAAGTATGGGAGCCATTCTTGCGAAGGGAATACCTAAAACCAGTAGCAAAGGTATGGTTTTATTTCATTTGCTACAGTTTTATGCCTATCTCACATAGTTCCGCCATCTCGATGGAACGGATGCTCTTGTTATATGCAATCTTGACAGAAAAGTCCATTAATGTTGGGAAAATTATTCTCAAGGAGAATCATGATTGTGCTAAAAAGAAGACAGGAAGTGCTTATTTCCCATCATTAATCACTTCACTTTGCTTAAGGGCCCGTGTTAAAACACAAGAAAATCTGAAGGGGCGATACGTTTAAGGGTGTATTAAAAATTATTATCTTGAAAGGTTAGTATAGAGGGTGCATGAGCTGAATCAAGGCAAGCAAGAAGATCCAGCTAAGCCAGATATCGAGGAGTCAACAAATAAACTTGAAACTGAAGCTAATTCAGTTACAGAAACTGAAGAAGAAGAGTCTGATGAGGAACCTAACAATCTTAAACAAATTGAAGGAGCTATAAACCCTGAACTAAGGGTTGAGCTAGAAGAAGAACCAGTCAAGCTAAGTGTTGAACCTGAATCTACAACTCCTATGCCAACTTTTGCAAGTGCTTCAAGGAAATCAAAGTTGTCAATTTTGATCGATATGAGCAAGTTCATGCACAATCAACAACAAATTTACTAGATATATGCAAAAATTAGAGATGACTCAATTCGAAATACTTTTAAGAATATATCTAATACTTTTGTTCCTGAGTTCCTAGATGCTATCTTTGAGACATGGATGGGAGTTACTAACTATGCAAGCGAAGATGGAGCTAAAGAAGACAAGGGAATGATTCAGAAAAATAAAAGGGGGGATTCTTGTCTTGTTATTTATTTAATTTCTTTTAGGTATTTAGGAATTTATTTCTTTCATAATTAGGATTCAATTTCTGCAGAATAAAATATAGCAAGCATGAATAAATTTAACACTTCTTTAGAAAGAAAAAAGGCTAAGTAATGTGGCAATGTGAATGAACATGTCTAAGATTGGGTTATTAGGAAAGACTCGGTATTTAAGTAGTCTTAATGACTCACCTCTCTTTCTTTACAACCCTACCTGGTGTTCAGTTTTCATTCATTACTTTGTTCTTGCAATGAGGAGATTACTTCTTTTTAAAGGGGGTAAGGCAAATAATTTGCTCAAATTTTTAAATTTTCAAGTATGTTTCAATCATTTCTTCATAAGTATGTTTTAATAAATGAATGTTTAGAGACATTTTTTGTTAATAAGATAGTTTATATACAAGTATGAATGATGATTATATCTAAGTGAAAGTATGTTATCATTAAGAATGGAATACTTGTGTGATCTTAGCCTTAGTAATATTTGCCATGAAAACTTAGTTTCTCTTGAGATTAGACATGCATGAAGGTTTATATCTTTATAATTGACTTAGTAACTTTCTTGAGGTGAAATCCTAGGAGACACACAAATCTAAAATTATATAGGCATTATTTCTTTGGATCGTTTGAGCCTTTCCAAGCTAACCTTATGATATTAGACCCTTGAAACTGTAATTTTGAGCTGAAAGGTCTGTTTATTGCAATGAACCCACATTATAAGCCAATTACCATGTAACGCCCCGAATTTATGCCTAGTAGAATTGGGCCTATTGAGCTTTGGGTCTTAGAAAATTTTTAAGTGAGCGAGAAAATGACAATTAGCATGTGGGCTTTGAGGGTTAATGAATTTGGAGTGTCTAGGGGTGTTGGAGATGTCCTAGGATCAAATAAGGGTATAGGAAAATTTTTGGTTTAAGCCCCAAGGGAAATGTGACTTCATTTAGTAGGCCTTCTAAAAAAATGAAGAAGAAAAATGACACAAAAGAGCCTGTGGTGTAGTGGCAAAGTGGCGCCACTTAGGGAGAAGGGAGGTGGTGTCATTAGTAGGCAAGGGAGTCCAAGGTTCGAGTACTGGCATGGTATTTTATTGGAGTGTTTATTTTACAGATGGGACAGCCAGAGTTTGTGTTGGATTTGAACTCTTGCATTGGACAGTTTGAATTGGCCTCGTGAGATGGTTGCGGAGGAAATTTAGGATGAGATTGAGGAGTTATCAGGGAGAAAAGTTAGGAGCTGAGAAATGTGAAGAGTTGGTGCCGAATGGGACTTTGAGGGAAGGTAGTTTCGGCTTTCGGCTATAAAAGGAGGGTGCCGAATTCCTTTGAGAGGTTCCTTGGGTTTTCCATTACTTTTCTTTTCTCCCCCTCATTCGGTTTCTTCCGTTTCTGAATTCTTCCATTGCCGAAAAACCATCATTCCTTTTTGCTGAAATCCCTATTGGTGCTGCGTTTGTCTTCTTTCTCTGAAAGTCGAATATTCCCTTATAATCGAATAGCCCTATCTTTTTGCCGATTCCTTGTTGTTTTTCCTCCATCACAAATCAGTTGATGTTATCTACTCTTAATCAAGTTTTAAAAGCCGGATCTCGTTCAGTAGCTATCTAGGCCGCAAGATCAAAGGATGGATTCGGTAAGTACTTAGTCAACCTTCTTTAGTGTGTTTTGCTGAAAGCTGGAGGGCTATCTAACTCTTTCTTGTCGTTAACCCTATATTAACAAGGGTAGGGTTTAGAGATCGCAAGTGTGGTAAGAATCGCTAGCAAGTGGTAAGTGTACTCGTCTCAATTGTGGATTAGTAAGTGGCCGAATGTAAGTGTGGCTTAAAGAGGTGACTTGTGTGGAATATGAGTTAGTTGATTGTTGATAGTATATGTGTGGGTGTAGATCTAGGGGATATTCGTGAATAGTAGCTAAAGAAGGGCTACTAGAACTGGGGGCACACGGTAAGGTTATGATAAGGCTTCAGTTTTTGGGTAAATATTGTGGTTAAGTGTGTGATTGATTGGAGATTGGTATTGGTTGTAGGTTCAAGGCTGGGGATAGTGTAGCACATCGCATTAACCAGGTGTGTACATACACTTCACACACAACAAATCGGCAAAAGCCGAAATCCCGAAAAATTGAAATGCCGAAAACCCGAAAGGTTGGCGCCGACAACCACACGAGCGTGCAATCATTTGTGTGGGAACACTGATATGATTACCAGGGCCAAGAGAGTGATCTCATGGTCTCGGGCCACTATTTGGTTGACCAGGACAGACGGGGATAAATGGGCCTACCGAGCTCGTTGGCCCAAATCGGCAAGAGTTGATATGTGAAATTGAATGATGGATTGATATGGATGGTTGTATAATTTGATTATGATCGGGCCTAATGGGCTATATGAACATGATTGGGCTTAATGGGCTATATGGACATGATTGGGCTTAGTGGGCCTTATGGGATTTTAGGAATGCATGCTAGGGTTTTAATGGACTCTAGGCCTAGTTCTGAAAAATTCTTAAATAGCATAAAACTTAATTTAATAATCAATCATGTCTGTGGACAAGTCGCTAGGTTAGAGTGTGGCAATGGATATATGCATTTCTAGGATTGAATTTAGGGAGAGCTTGGTACTTAAGCTATCCTAGTGACCCACCTCCTCTTCTCTAGGATCCTACCTGGTGCATAGTGTAATATCCTGAGATAGGGGTTATTTTGTAACTGCATTGTTTGCTTGTGTTTGGACTGCGGTGTTGTTATTTATGATGTTTTGAGACTTAGTTGTAAGTCTAGTGTAGGCCTGAGTAGTAGGAAAAATTTTACTTTTTAGGTTTAAGGTAAAAGGAGCTGAAGGAGCTAAGGCTTATAAGTATTTCAAGTAGGATTTTAGCACAAGAAAGAGGCTTGGCAAAGTGGCAAGGAGGCACCACTTAGAGCCTGTGATTGACGCCACTTGCAGGGGAAGGAGGTCTCAGGTTCGAGCTGCAGAAATCCCACCTTTTGTTTTCTATTTTGACGTCAATGAGAGGGAGGAGTTGTGCTCAGCACAAACTCTGTTTGATAAGGGTAGGACCAAGTCAAGTGTTCAAATGGTTGGCAGAGAGGAAATTAAGGAACTTGACTGATTCAAAATAGTTTGAATTAGTGGCCAGGAGTGATTTTGGGTGTTGGCCAAATCTTGAACTCCTCATGGGAGGAGTGGCCGGTTTTGGAAGGTGAGTGGGGAGGGGTGCCGAATTCTCTTAGGCATCTTTTGGTGCATTTTCGGTCAGCCTTAGTCTAGTGTACCAAAAGCTGAAACTTCATTAGGTGGGTGCCGAATTTCTTTTGTTGTTGCTCCTAGCCGAACCTTCAGGTGAAGTTTACTTCTTTTCTTCCTTGAAACCAAAAACCCCAAACAACCTATACCTTGCCGAAAATTTGCATTTGCTTTCTCTTAATTTCTCTAGTAGCCGAATGCTCTCTTACTTTGCTTTGCTTCTTTTTCTTCTTTTTGTTCCTTGGCCGAACCATACATCCTCCCACTTCTCTCTTTTCGTTTCCTTTTTGTGCTAAGTCGAAAGCATTCATCTTCTTCCTCTCGTACTTTTCTTTTTGTTCTTTCTTAAACCCTTGTGCCGAATTTGCTTTGCTTTTCTTTGCCGAACCCCCATCTTCTTTTCCCTTCTCTTTTTCCTTCTCGTAGCCGAATCTCCTCCACTCTTGTTGCCGAAACCTCCCCTCTCCTATTAGATTCTTTTGGCCGAATATTAAGGGTGGTATAGACCTCTTCGGGTTTTTTTTTTTCAATCGTTTGGAGAAGGTAAGTGCTTATGACCGAAGGCCTATTTCGTCTTCTCTCTTTTTCTCTGTCGACTTTGTTAAGGGGCAAGAGCCGATTTCGGTACTTGATAGCAAGGGTGTTAATTACCTTTTTGGAACCGAATTATTGTAGGGCCTCCGGGATTTTGAAAACAATCAAGCGAAGCCTTCATCCTTGATTAATCGGTTGGTAAGTGGTGGTAAGGTCTTACTTTAGTAAACTATTCTTTTAAGTATTCGCAAAGCCGAAGGCTGCTAAGGTTATTTGTTCTTCTTAATAGGGTGTGGCCGATTGCCAGGGGTGAACCATCGTAAGGTTTGGGAATTGGTAGGAAACCAAATCGGTTGTAAGGTAAGGGTTTGAGTGTTAACCCTTTGGGTTTGTTTGGGTTGGCCGAATGGCCTATGTTGCTAATCTTTATGTTTGGCCGAATGTAGGATCAAAGGACCTAGCGTTGTAGATCGACTCTTCGGGATTTAGGGCTTCCGTTATAACAGGTGTGTAAACTTACACACTCTATTGCTTAGTAATATATGTTAATAACCTGATGTTAATTAAAGCCGAAACAGTATGGATGATGATACGATACCCTATGGGTATGTGCACGAATTCGGGTAAGTCCGTTTCAATATGAGTTCTGTTATGTGATATATGATACCATGATTTAGGACATATATGTTATGTGATGTGTAACTAGGCATGTTGGCATAATTTGCATGATGTGCATGATTTACATGAGTATGGCATGATGTTGATGGTTGATATGAGAGGAGGGGGAAGATGATATCCGTGTCTTTTGGACACCAGAGGTTTGGCACCTCCAGTGGTTTGGTACCATAGATTGATATTTTGTGACTTTGGGTCACCAGAGGTTTGGCACCTCATAGCGACTTGTCCCAGTAGCTTAGCACCACAGTGGGTTGGCCCCACAGTTGACATATCGGGATCATCGCCAGTGATTTGGTATCACACGTGGGTTGGCCCCACACTTGGATATTGATATTTTGTGACTTTGGGTCACCAGAGGTTTGGCACCTCATAGTGACTTGTCCCAGTGGCTTAGCACCACAATGGGTTGGCCCCACGGTTGATATTACGGGATCGTCGCCAGTGATTTGGTATCACACGTGGGTTGGCCCCACGGATGGATTATTCGTGACTTTGGGTCACCAGTGGTTTGGCACCACCAGTGGTTTGGTACCACACGGGGTAGATAAGGAGTATGGATGGCTAGGGTGGGGGTGCATTATTTATATTGCTTGGTGATGTGTGTGTAAATATGTTGCATTAATCGAGAGAAGGGTTTATGCACTGAGTCTTGGTGACTCACCTTCTCTCTTATCATTTCAGGTGACACTTAGATCGCGGACGAGGAGCCGGGTGGACTCGAGGTGGCCATGCTATGAATAAATACGGTCTGTCATGGATTTGAATTTGGTACTTTATTTCTTTTATTTCGATTTGGTTTTGTTGGGATTGTAAAAAGGCCTTTTAAATTATGTTTTGATTATTTATGGGGTTCGATTTGATTTCAAATGTGACTTAACAAACTATTGGTTAATATCTGATAAAGTTTGAAAAAAAATAAGGTTTGCCAAAACTACGAAGCGGCATGTTTTAAACTTTACCATCGGTATCACTTCATAATTTAAGATAACTACAACTCAAATGGTTTTTCAAACTTAAAGTTTACACACTTAATTTAAATGTTTTTTTAAGCAACTAAAAAGAAACTAATCAGATTTTTAAATGATATAGCATTGTTTTACTTATGAATCTGACAAACTAAGTTTTAAAGATCTAATTTCGGGTTTTTAAAAACAACAAGAGCAGTTTCTAACTCATCATGCACCTGCTTTCTACAAAAATAATAAAAGCAACAAGAAGTATTTTTTTCAAAACTTGATTCGATAGCCTGTTTTCTTCAAAATACTTTCCCGTAACATGCTAGATTCGGTCGTGATGTGTTGACCGGGTTTGGGGTGTTACAATTGTGGTATCAGAGCCAAGTTCAAAGGCTCGGCTGTGGGCCCGAGGCCCAAAAATGTTTTAAAAATTGGTTTTAAGTGTTTTTGTTTCAAAATATATGGTTTGAAAGGCATGGCACCAAGTCTTCAGCACCAATCCGCCCAGGTAAGTACCCCTTACTATTGCTTGGGATTTTTGGATATGATGAGATTGAATGACTAGTAATAGTGGACTACTCTAGAAACTGAAACTGATAGGACTCTATGGGCTGCGAAAACAAAACTTCTTTAATAAGAAATATTCATAAGACTGTGCTTTTAAATAGTGGAATAATTACTAATGCATAAAACTTCTAAATCAGATAAGTCGAGATTTTAGTAATGAGCACTCGAGGTGGACGTGGTCGTGGACGTGGTCGGGGTAGGATGACAGTTTCCGAACCAGTAGGGTCTGGTCAGGGGTTAGAGAATGAGATACTGGTACCACCACCAGCTGTAGGTGGTGAGTTTCAGGATCAGACTGGGGATGACGTAGTATCACAGGCGATGCTGCGAGTTTTGGAAAGGGTAGCTGGAGTAGGTGGAGGCGCAGGAGCTCGGAAATCTGTGCCTGAGCGACTCCAGACAAATGGGGCTGAGGTATTCCGAGGTGTTTCTGGTGTGGCTCCCAGCACGGCTGAGTATTGCTGGAGGCGACGGAGCGGATCATGGACGATTTAGACCTGACTGCTAAGGAAAAGCTGAAGGGGATAGTTTCGCTTCTGCGGGATGAGTCATACCAGTGGTGGCTCACGGTTCGGGACAGTGCTGCAGCGGAAGATCTTACTTGGGATTATTTTAAGGCTGCGTATCAGAAAAAGTATATTGGAGCTAGCTACATCGATGCGCAACGGAAGGCATTTTTGAGGTTGGTTCAAGGGAGTAAGGCTGTATCAGAGTATGAGGCAGAGTTCTTAAAGCTAAGCCGGTATGCTAGAGGCATTGTGGCTACTGAACACGAGCGGTGTGTTCGTTTCGAGGATGGTCTGAGAGATGAGCTGAGGTTGCTGATTGCTCCACAGAGGAACGTGAGTTTGCTGTCTTGGTAGAAAAGGCTCAGGTAGCCGAAGGGGTTAAAGAGTCTGTGAGGCAGAACATGGATAGGAATAGACATAAGAGAAGCTTTGGGTCATATGGGTCGGCTAGAAATTCTTAGAAAAGGGCTAGACAGAGTGGGCTGAATCAGTCTGGTAGGTCTGTTGCTGCTAATCAGGGACCAGCACAGTGTAACCGTTGTGGAAAATCTCATTGGGGAGGATGTTGGACCGGTGGAAAAGGGTGTTTTGAGTGTGGCTCGCTGGATCATCGTGTGAGAGACTGTCCGCGTAAGTTGGCTAGGATTCAATCTGAGGGTCAGGGCCGTACTCAGTTCAGAAATGGAGGACCGCCACCGCAGAGGGGTCGTGGTAATGGTAGAGGAGGTAACGGTTTTGGTCGGGGCCGAGGAGCACCGGGCAGAGGTGCGGGTAGCACTGAGGCTAGACAGCCTGGGTTAGTATATGCAGCGAGGCACCGAGAGGAGGGCGACGCACCGGACGTCATAATCGGTACGTTCTTGATCTTTGGTTTTCCCTATACTGCTTTGATTGATGTGGGTTCAACGCATTCATACGTTGCTAGTGGCATAGTAGAGACCTTGAATTTAGACTTTGAGACTACTTCTAGGCAGATGACAGTGATTAGCCCTCTAGGTCACTCTGTAATTGTAAATAAGCTGTATAGAGATGTACCCCTAGAACTCCAAGGGGTAGTGTTTGTTGCTGATCTGATGGAACTGCCGTTTGGGGAGTTCGATCTGATTCCTGGGATGGACTGGTTGGTTAAGTACCAGGCAAGGTTGGATTGCGTGGCTAAGCGCATGGTTCTAAAGACTGCTAAGGATGACGAGGTGGTCATGATAGGTAATAGGAGAGATTACTTATCCAACGTGGTATCTGCTTTAAAGGCTGAGAAGATGGTCAGGAAGGGCTGTGAAGCATTTATGGTTCATGTGTATGCCTTAGAGGCTAAGGAGTCTGCGGTAGGGAATGTCCGAATAGTAAAGGAATTTGTTGATGTGTTTCCTAAAGAGCTTCTGGGATTGCCACCGGATCGTAAGGTGGAATTTGGGATAGATCTGTTACCCGGAACCGCGCCAGTGTCTATTGCTCCATATAGGATGGCGCCAAAGGAATTAGTGGAATTAAAGGCTCAGATCCAGGAGTTGTTGGACCGAGGCTTTATCAGGCCAAGTGTTTCACCTTGGGGAGCGCCAGTACTCTTTGTCAAGAAGAAAGATGGTACAATGCGGATGTGTATAGATTACCGCCAGTTGAATAAGCTGACAATCAAAAATAAGTATCCATTGCCGAGGATAGACGACTTGTTTGATCAGCTGAAGGGTGCAGCGATATTCTCGAAGATCGACTTAAGGTCTGGGTATCATCAGCTAAAGGTGAAAAAGGCTGATATCCACAAGACGGCGTTTCGTACTCGGTATGGGCACTATGAGTTTCTGGTAATGCCGTTTGGGTTGACTAACGCACCGGCAGCATTCATGGACATGATGAATAGGGTATTCCAACAGTATTTGGATCAGTTCGTCGTGGTATTTATAGACGACATCTTGGTGTACTCAAGGATAGAAGAGGAGCATGATGCACATTTGCGAGTAGTGTTGCAGATTCTAAGGGAAAAGCAGCTTTATGCTAAGTTTAGTAAGTGCGAGTTCTGGCTCAGGGAGGTGACTTTCTTGGGTCATGTAGTGTCAGCTGAGGGGATTAGAGTGGATCCTCGGAAGATTGAGGCAGTATTGGATTGGAAGCCGCCTAAATTAGTGGCTGAAATTCGGAGTTTTCTAGGCCTGGCTGGGTACTACCGAAGATTTGTGGAGGGATTTTCGTTGATCGCAGCACCGATGACCATGTTGTTAAGAAAAGGAGTCCCGTTTGTGTGGACTGAGAAGCATCAAGAGAGTTTCGACAAGCTAAAGAAGATCTTGACTGAAGCTCCGGTTTTGATTCAACCTGAGGCAGGAAAGGAATTCACGGTATATTGCGATGCATCACATACGGGTTTGGGATGTGTGCTGATGCAGGAAGGAAAGGTAGTGGCTTATGCATCTCAACAGTTGAGACTGCATGAAGTTAATTATCCGACGCACGACCTGGAGTTAGCGACAGTAGTTTTCGCGTTGAAAATTTGGAGGCACTACTTGTACGGGGAGAAGTCAATAGTCTACACAGATCACAAGAGTCTAAAGTACCTTTTGACTCAGAAGGATTTGAATTTGAGGCAGAGCAGATGGATTGAGTTACTAAAGGACTACGACTGTTCGATCGAGTATCATCCGGGCAAGGCTAACGTAGTGGCAGACGCATTGAGCCGTAAGGTTGTATCGGACTTAAGAGCGATGTTTGCCCATTTGAGTTTGTATGACGACGGAAGTATTCTGGCAGAATTGTAGGTTAAGCCGACTTGGGTTGAGCAGATCAGGGAGAAACAGTTAAAGGATGAAGTTTTGAATGCGCAGAGGTTGCAAGTACAGGATAGTGGTTTGGAGGGTTACAGCTTGTCTAGTGATGAAGTGCTATGTTTCCAATGGAGAGTTTGTATGCCTAAGGACATCGAGCTAAGGCAGAAGATTCTTCAGGGCGCACATAGCAGCCCATACGCTATGCATCCTGGAGGTAGCAAAATGTATCGGGATCTAAGAGAGCAGTTTTGGTGGCTAGGAGTAAAGCGGGAAGTGACAGAATTTGTAGGTAAGTGTCTGACGTGTCAGCAGGTCAAGGCTGAACATCAGTTGCCGTCAGGGTTGCTTCAGCCAGTGAAGATTCCACAGTGGAAGTGGGAAAGGATCACAATGGATTTCGTCAGTGGATTACCTCTACGCCTAGCAAGAAGGACTCAGTTTGGGTGATCGTGGATGGTCTGACTAAATCAGCTCACTTCATACCGGTAAGGGTTGATTACTCACTTCAGAGGTTGGCGAAGCTGTATGTGTCAGAGATAGTGAGGTTGCATGGTGTGCCAGTATCGATAATCTCGGATAGGGATCCCAGATTTACGTCAAGGTTTTGGAGAGCGTTGCATCAGACTTTGGGTACGCGCTTGGATTTCAGTACGGCATTCCATCCACAGTCTGACGGGCAGTCGAAAAGGGTTATACAGATTCTAGAGGACATGCTGAGAGGTTGTGTTCTGGACTTCAGAGGTAGTTGGGAGGAGTTTCTACCATTAGCTGAGTTCGCCTACAACAATAGTTACCAAGCAAACATCAAGATGGCACCATATGAGGCGTTGTATGGTAGGAAGTGTCGCTCACCTACTTGTTGGACGGAATTGGGTGAACGTCAGATGTTGGGACCAGAGTTGGTTGCAGAGACTGAAGACAAGGTTAGGTTGATTCAGGCTCGATTGAAAGAGGCTTCGGACAGGCAGAAGTCTTACGCCGATCTCAAGCGTAGAGATATAGAGTTTGCCGTGGGTGACAAGGTCTTTCTGAAGGTCTCGCCGTGGAAGAAAGTATTGAGGTTCGGTCGGAAAGGCAAGTTAAGTCCAAGGTTTATTGGGCCGTATAAGGTACTGAGACGAGTGGGACCAGTAGCTTATCAGCTTGAGTTGCCGGCAAAACTAAGTCAGATTCACGACGTATTTCATGTCTCCATGCTTAGGCGTTATCATTCAGATCCATCGCATGTTGTAGCAGTGGAAGAGATCGAGGTGAATCCAGATTTGACCATGGAGGAGGAACCAGTACAGATTCTAGATCGGGATGTGAAAGTTTTGCGTAGGAAGACGGTTCCTTTGGTGAAGGTGCTATGGCGGAACCACGGCGTGGAGGAAGCTACGTGGGAACCCGAGGATGTGATAAGACAGCAATACCCTCAACTCTTTTGACCAGGTAATTTTGAGGCCGAAATTATTTTAAGAGGGTAGAATTGTAATATCCTGAGATAGGGGTTATTTTGTAACTGCATTGTTTGCTTGTGCTTGGACTCCGGTGTTGTTATTTATGATGTTTTGAGACTTAGTTGTAAGTCTAGTGTAGGCCTGAGTAGTAGGAAAAATTTTAGTTTTTAGGTTTAAGGTAAAATGAGCTGAAGGAGCTAAGGCTTATAAGTATTTCAAGTAGGATTTTAGCACAAGAAAGAGGCTTGGCAAAGTGGCAAGGAGGCGCCACTTAGAGCCTGTGATTGACGCTACTTGCAGGGGAAGGAGGTCTCAGGTTCGAGCTGCAAAAATCCCACCTTTTGTTTTCTATTTTGACGCCAAGGAGAGGGAGGAGTTGTGCTCAGCACAAACTCTGTTTGATAAGGGTAGGACCAAGTCAAGTGTTCAAATGGTTGGCAGAGAGGAAATTAAGGAACTTGACTGATTCAAAATAGTTTAAATTAGTGGCCAGGAGTGATTTTGGGTGTTGGCCGAATCTTGAACTCCTCATGGGACGAGTGGCCGGTTTTGGAAGGTGAGTGGGGAGGGGTGCCGAATTCTCTTATGCATCTTTTGGTGCATTTTCGGTCAGCCTTAGTCTAGTGTACCAAAAGCCGAAACTTCACTAGGTGGGTGCCGAATTTCTTTTGTTGTTGCTCCTAGTCGAACCTTCAGGTGAAGTTTACTTCTTTTCTTCCTTGAAACCGAAAACCCCAAACAACCTATACCTTGCCGAAAATTTGCATTTGCTTTCTCTTAATTTCTCTAGTAGCCGAATGCTCTCTTACTTTGCTTTGCTTCTTTTTCTTCTTTTTGTTCCTTGGCCGAACCATACATCCTCCCACTTCTCTCTTTTCGTTTCCTTTTTGTGCTAAGTCGAAAGCATTCATCTTCTTCCTCTCGTACTTTTATTTTTGTTCTTTCTTAAACCATTGTGCCGAATTTGCTTTGCTTTTCTTTGCCGAACCCCCATCTTCTTTTCCCTTCTCTTTTTCCTTCTCGTAGCCGAATCTCCTCCACTCTTGTTACCGAAACCTCCCCTCTCCTATTAGATTCTTTTTGCCGAATATTAAGGGTGGTATAGACCTCTTCGGGTTTTTTTTTTTTCAATCGTTTGGAGAAGGTAAGTGCTTATGACCGAAGGCCTATTTCTTCTTCTCTCTTTTTCTCTGTCGACTTTGTTAAGGGGCAAGAGCCGATTTCGGTACTTGATAGCAAGGGTGTTAATTACCTTTTTGGAACTGAATTATTGTAGGGCCTCCGAGATTTTGGAAACAATCAAGCGAAGCCTTCATCCTTGATTAATCGGTTGGTAAGTGGTGGTAAGGTCTTACTTTAGTAAACTATTCTTTTAAGTATTCGCAAAGCCGAAGGCTTCTAAGGTTATTTGTTCTTCTTAATAGGGTGTGGCCGATTGCCAGGGGTGAACCATCGTAAGGTTTGGGAATTGGTAGGAAACCAAATCGGTTGTAAGGTAAGGGTTTGAGTGTTAACCCTTTGGGTTTGTTTAGGTTGGCAGAATGGCCTATGTTGCTAATTTTTATGTTTGGCCGAATGTAGGATCAAAGGACCTAGCGTTGTAGATCGACTCTTCGGGATTTAGGGCTTCCGTTATAACAGGTGTGTAAACTTACACACTCTATTGCTTAGTAATATATGTTAATAACCTGATGTTAATTAAAGCCGAAACAGTATGGATGATGATACGATACCCTATGGGTATGTGCACGGATTCGGGTAAGTCCGTTTCAATATGAGTTCTGTTATGTGATATATGATACCATGATTTAGGACGTATATGTTATGTGATGTGTAACTAGGCATGTTGGCATAATTTGCATGATGTGCATGATTTACATGAGTATGGCATGATGTTGATGGGTGATATGAGAGGAGGGGGAACATGATATCCGTGTCTTTGGGACACCAGAGGTTTGGCACCTCCAGTGGTTTGGTACCATAGATTGATATTTTGTGACTTCGGGTCACCAGAGGTTTGGCACCTCATAGCGACTTGTCCCAGTAGCTTAGCACCACAGTGGGTTGGCCCCACAATTGACATATCGGGATCATCGCCAGTGATTTGGTATCACACGTGGGTTGGCCCCACACTTGGATATTGATATTTTGTGACTTTGGGTCACCAGAGGTTTGGCACCTCATAGCGACTTGTCCCAGTGGCTTAGCACCACAGTGGGTTGGCCCCACGGTTGATATTACAGGATCGTCACCAGTGATTTGGTATCACACGTGGGTTGGCCCCACAGATGGATTATTCGTGACTTTGGGTCACCACTGGTTTGGCACCATAATATTGGATATCGTGACTTTGGGTCACCAGTGGTTTGGCACCACCAGTGGTTTGGTACCACACGGGGTAGATAAGGAGTATGGATGGCTAGGGTGGGGGTGCATTATTTATATTGCTTGGTGATGTGTGTGTTAATATGTTGCATTAATTGAGAGGAGGGTTTATGCACTGAGTCTTGGTGATTCACCTTCTCTCTTATCATTTCAGGTGACACTTAGATCGCAGACGAGGAGCTGGGTGGACTCGAAGTGGCCATGTTATGAATAAATACGGTCTGTCATGGATTTGAATTTGGTACTTTATTTCTTTTATTTCGATTTGGTTTTGTTGGGATTGTAAAAAGGCCTTTTAAATTATGTTTTGATTATTTATGGGGTTCGATTTGATTTCAAATGTGACTTAACAAACTATTGGTTAATATCTGATAAAATTTGAAAAAAAATAAGGTTTGCCAAAACTACGAAGCGGCATGTTTTAAACTTTACCATCGGGTATCACTTCATAATTTAAGATAACTACAACTCAAATGGTTTTTCAAACTTAAAGTTTACACACTTAATTTAAATGTTTTTTTTAAGCAACTAAAAAGAAACTAATCAGATTTTTAAATGATATAGCATTGTTTTACTTATGAATCTGACAAACTAAGTTTTAAAGATCTAATTTCGGGTTTTCAAAAACAACAAGAGCAGTTTCTAACTCATCATGCACCTGCTTTCTACAAAAATAATAAAAGCAACAAGAAGTATTTTTTTCAAAACTTGATTCGATAGCCTGTTTTCTTCAAAATACTTTCCCGTAACATGCTAGATTCGGTCGTGATGTGTTGACCGGGTTTGGGGTGTTACACATAGTGTTTATTCACTTTGGCCACAAGGACTTGTTGATGGGCCAAAGTTTATAACTAAAACTTGAGATGAAAGAAATTACGAAAATACCCCTGTAGGGTAGAATTACAAAAATACCACTGTAGGGTAGATTTACAAAAATACCCCTGGGTAATTAAATAACTAAATACCCCTAGGTGCTTAATCTGTGAAAATGTGTATGTTGCATTCATGAGATATATGTTGCACATGGGTAGCTTTGATGATACGGAGGAAGATATGTGAGGATCGCATAGTTGCTTGATGACCGTGGATCCACCGGTGGCTTTAAGCCCATTATATGCTTAGCTGCCTTGCTGCAACGTTTGAGTAGTGCTGCTATTGGTGCTACCTTTGGAGTGTAGGGATAGGTGAGTTGATATTTGTATCCCCATAGGAGTGTAGGGTTGGAAGGGAAATGGAGTGCAGGGTTGGATTTGGGATGGGAGCATTGCATTCATGTGATACTGAGGTGATATGAGGTCATTGTGGGCTAAGGCCCAAGACCACCGATTTTGATAGGGCTTAGGCCCAATGTGATAATTACATGTTGTTTGGATTACCAAGAATCGTACACACTGAGTTTCGAAACTCACACCCTTTTTTTAATGTTTCAGGTGACTCTCAGTAGACGGCTCGACGTGGAAGAGGACTCGAGGTGGCCACACTGCAAGTTACTTAGAAGTTTTTAATTAGTATTGAATGACTTTATTTTAATTACTTTATTTTCATTGGGATGTAATAGGGCCTTGTATCTCCAATTTGACTTTACATTTTGGTTTTATTATTGTTTCAACTGCCCAATTATTAAACTTAAATAAATTTCTAAAGTTTAACATGGTTTTTGAAATAACTATAACATATGGACGTTTTCTTAAAACATGGGCTTTCATCATAACTTAACAAGTTGCAAGGATTTCTAAATCTTAACTTAAGATTTTAACAATGCAAATTTTCTACTAAACATAAATTTAACTAAACAAAATCGTTTTGGAATTATCCCTTTGATGTGACATCACCGGATTCGGCCTTAACGTTTGGACCGGGTCTGGGGTGTTACATTTAGTGGTATCAGAGCCCAATTGCAAAGCTCGGGCTGTGAAATGCGCCTTAGATTTTGGGTTTATAAAACAAGTAGATTAAAAAGTTTTTACAGGATTCTTGAAGTACGGTTCACTGAGCCTTCGACGTCAAGCCAAGTAAGTTTTTCTGTTATTACACTTGTTTAAATTACTGATCTGTATTGAGATATTTGGCTACTTTAAACAATAGGTTCTTAGAGACTAAAGCCCGTAGGAAACTTAAGTCTGTAGTGGATTTACGACTGCGAAACAACTTTTAAATTGTTACATGCTTAAGACATGTGCTTTAAATAGTGGAACTATAAACTAATTTCATAAAATTCCTAATTCTTATAATACGAGAATCAACGATGAGAGCTAGAAGAGGTGCAAGGGGTCGCGACAGAAACCGTGGAAGTTTTAGGGCTGGAACATCAGCATCGGGGCACACATCTGCTGGGGAGGCACCGGCTTCACCAGAATATGAGATGGTCCAGGAGATAGAGGTCAGAATGAGGCCACCAACCTCGAGTAGGAGTAACCCAAAATTCGTTACTGATGTGCTAACGCAGCTAGTAAGAAACGTACTAGAGGAGGTTAAAGAAATTGGTGAAACACTTCGGGTTAGGTGCGTGGACTGTAAAAAAAAGAGATCACAATTCTCTAGGGCTACAGTCTCGTTTTATGAAGCATGTTAAGGTACGTCCAAACTTTCGGGCTTGCAAATATTGCAGAAGGCGTCATCCAGGTGAATGCTGGAGGAAGTCAAGAGCGTGGTCCAGATGCGGGTCTGAGGAGCATCAAGCTCGGGATTGTTCAATCACCATTAAGTCGGGTATGTTTTGTGTGGATGAGATATTTTGGGCATAGAAACTGTATACGTGCAATGTTTTTTTGCTCCAGTGGGTAGGTTTTTTTGGGTAAGTGTAAAGGGTTCAATTATAGTTAAAGTGTGTTAGTGTTATTAAAATCAGAGTGCGCAGCAAAAGCATAGTGGTGTGACTTGAGCGGTGCAATTAATAGTTAGTTGGAAATTTCGGGGACGAAATTTCTTTAAGGGAGGTAGAATTGTAAAGCCCCAAATTTGGGCCTAGTAGAATTGGGCCTATTGGGCTTTGGGCTTTGGGTCTCAGAAAATTTTTAAGTGAGCTAGAAAATGACAATTGGCATGTGGGCTTTGAAGGTTAATGAATTTGGAGTGTCTAGGGGTGTTGGAGATGTCCTGGGATCAAATAAGGGTATAGGAAACATTTTGGTTTAAGCCCCAAGGGAACTGTGACTCCAGTTAGTAGGCCTTTTAAATAAATGAAGAAGAAAAACACAAAAGAGTTTGTGGTATAGTGGAAAAGTGGCGCCACTTAGGGAGTAGGGAGGTGGCGTCATTAGTAGGCAAGGGAGTCCAAGGTTCGAGTACTGGCATGGTATTTTATTGGAGTGTTTATTTTGCAGATGGGACGGCCAGAGTTTGTGTTGGATTTGAACTCTTGCATTGGATAGTTTGAATTGGTCTTGTGAGATGGTTGTGGAGGAAATTTAGGATGAGATTGAGGAGTTATCAGGGAGAAAAAGTTAGGAGCTGAGAACTGTGAAGAGTTGGTGCCGAATGGGACTTTAGGGGAAGGTAGTTTCGGCTTTTGGCTATAAAAGGGGGGTGCCGAATTCCTTTGAGAGGTTCCTTGGGTTTTCCATTACTTTTCCTCCCTCCCTCTCCCTCATTCTGTTTCTTTCGTTGCTGAATTATTCCATTGCAGAAAAACCATCATTCCTTTTTTGCCAAAATCCCTATTGGTGTTGTGTTCCTCTTTCTCTAAAAGCTGAATATTCCCTTATAATCGAATAGCCCTATCTTTTTTCCGGTTCCTTGTTGTTTTTCCTCCATTACAAATCGGTTGCTGTTATCTACTCTTAATCAAGTTTTAAAAGCTGGATCTCGTTTAGTTGCTATCTAGGCCACAGGATCAAAGGTTGGATTCGGTAAGTACTTAGTCAACCTTCTTTAGTGTGTTTTGGTAAAAGCCGGAGGGCTATCTATCTCTTTCTTGTCATTAGACCTGTATTAACAAGGGTAGGGTTCAGAGATCGCAAGCGTGGTAAGAATCGCTAGCAAGTGGTAAGTGTACTCGTCTCAATTGTGGATTAGTAAGTGGCCGAATGTAAGTGTAGCTTAAAGAGGTGACTCGTGTGGAATATGAGTCACTTGATTGTTGATAGTATATGTGTGGGTGTAGATCTTAGGGATATTCGTGAATAGTAGCTAATGAAGGGCTACTAGAACTGGTGGCACACGGTAAGGTTATGGTAAGACTTCAATTTTGGGGTAAATATTGTGGTTAAGTGTGTGATTGATTGGAGATTGGTATTGGTTGTAGGTTCAAGGCTAGGGATAGTGTAGCACGTCGCATTAACCAGGTGTGTACATACAGTTCACACACGACAAATCGGCAAAAGCCGAAATCCTAAAAAACAGGAAAGCTGAAAAGTCGAAAGGTTGGCGCCGGCAACCACACGAGCGTGTGAACATTCGTGTGGGAACACTGATACGATTACTGGGGCTAAGAGAGTGATCTCATGGTCCCGAGCCACTATTTGGCCGACTCGGCCAGACACGGCTAAATGGGCCTGCCAAGCTCATGGGCCCAAATTGGCAAGAGTTGATATGAGTCACTTTATTACTGATAGTATATGTGTGGGTGCAAATCTAGGGGATATTCGTGAATAGTAGCTAAGGAAGGGCTACTAGAACTGGTGGCACACGGTAAGGTTATGGTAAGGCTTCGGTTTTTTGGTAAATATTGTAGTTAAGTGTGTGATTGATTGGAGATTGGTATTGGTTGTAGGTTCAAGGTTGGGGATAGTGTAGCACGTCGCATTAACCAGGTGTGTACATACACTTCACACACGACAAATCGACAAAAGCTGAAATCCCAAAAAATCGAAATGCTGAAAAGCCGAAAAGCTGAAAGGTTGGCGCCGGTAACCACACGAGTGTCCGAACATTCGTGTAGGAACACTGATACGATTACCGTTGCCAAGAGAGCGATCTCATGGTCTTGGGCCACTATTTAGCTGATCGGGCCAGACGGGGCTAAATGGGCCTGCCGAGCTCGTGGGCCTAAATTGGCAAGAGTTGATATGTGAAATTGAATGATGGATTGATATATATGGTTGTATGATTTGATTATGATCGGACCTAATGGGCTACATAAACATATTGGGCTTAATGGGCTATATGGACATGATTGGGCTTAGTGGGCCTTATGGGATTTTAGAAATGCATGCTAGGGTTTTAATGGACTCTAGGCCTAGTTTTGATAAATTCTTAAATATCATAAAACTTAAATTAATAATCAAACATGTCTGTGGACAAGTCGCTAGGTTAGAGCGTGGCAATGGACATATGCATGTCTAGGATTGAATCTAGGGAGAGCTTGGTACTTAAGCGGTCCTTGTGACCCACCTCCTCTTCTTTGGGACCCTACCTGGTGCATAGTATCTGTTCACTTTAGCCGCAAAGACTTGTTGATGGGCTAAAGTTCATAACTAAAACTCAAGATGAAAGAAATTATGAAAATACCCCTGTAGGATAGATTTACAAAATACCCCTGGGTAGTGAAATGACTAAAATATCCCTAGGTGCTTAATGTGTGAAAATGTGTATGTTGCATTAATGAGATATATGTTGCACTTGGATGGGTTTGATGATATGGAGGAAGATATGTGAGGATCGCATAGTCGCTTGAGGATCGTGGATCCATCGGTGGCTTTAAGCCCATTATATGCTTAGCAGCCTTGCTGCAACGTTTGAGTAGTACCGCTGTTGGTGTTACCTTTGGAGTGTAGGAATGGGTGGGTTGATATTTATATCCCCACAGGAGTGTAGGGTTGGAAGGGAAATGGAGTGCAGGGTTGGATTTGGGATGGGAGCATTGCATTCATGTGATACTGAGGTGATATGAGGTCATGTGGGCTAAGGCCCAAGACCATCGATTTTGATAGGGCTTAGGCCCAATGTGATAATTACATGTTGGTTGGATTACCAAGGGTCGTACACACTGAGTTTCGAAACTCACACCTTTTTTTTTTAATGTTTCAGATGACTCTCAGTAGACTGCTCGACGTGAAAGAAGACTCGGAGGTGGCCACACTACAAGCTACTTAGAAGTTTTTAATTAGTATTGAATGACTTTATTTTAATTACTTTATTTTCATTGGGATGTAATAAGGCCTTGTATCTCCAGTTTGACTTTACATTTGGGTTTTATTATTGTTTCAACTACCTAATTATTAAACTTAAATAAATTTCTAAAGTTTAACATGGTTTTTGAAATAACTATAACATATGGACGTTTTCTTAAAACATGGGCTTTCATCATAACTTAACACGTTGCAAGGATTTCTAAATATTAAACTTAAGTTTTTAACTATGCAAATTTCCTACTAAACATAAATTTAACTAAACAAAGTCGTTTTGGAATTATCCCTTTGATGTGACATCACCGAATTTGGCCATAACGTCTGGGCCGAGTCTGGGGGTGTTACACACCATCTTTTTAAGTTATCCTAATTTTGTGCACCCATCTTAACTAAAGTTGTCTTGGTAATCAACATTTGAGGAAATTTTCAATAAGATGTATGTGCTCATGCTTAAAAAAAAAAAGACGAAAAGAGAGCGAAGAAAAGTTTGCTCAATCTCCAAAAAGGTAAAATGTATGAGCTTCAGTTCAAAATAAGTTTGGGGGTGTTCCAAAGGTTCACTTAAAGAAGAAGGCTATAATTCGAGAAATCCAAAACAGAGTTAAAGGTTAAGATTTTGTAAGCGAAATGTCCCATCTCTTAAAATCCTTACCTTTAACTGAGCCCAATTACAACCTTATAAAAGACCTATTGATTTGATGCTTATGTCACCTACATTAGTGGAGAGGAAGTACTAAGTTCAACATATGAAGTTCATAGATAAGCCTTATGATTGTTTGCTTGATTGATAAGAAATTATGTTGAATGATGAATGTTATCTGTGGCTGTGACATACATACAAACTATGATTCATGTTGGCATATTTTGAAACTTAGTATAAAATTCTATAAGTGTTTGCATATGAATTACTTGTTAATAATGAAGATCTATGAACATGAAGTTATTAATGCATGAGTATGGGACAAAAATTGAAGTTGCTTACACAATTAGCAATTTTGCCTTAGCAAGACCTTTTGCTGTGCATAACCATTACTCGGGACGAGCAATGATTTAAGTTTGGGGGTGTGTAAACGGAAAAATATATAGGATTTTTCCTATACAATTTATCACCTTTTTACTTAAATTTATTGTTAAAACTAAGTAATTGTTCAATAAATTAATGAAATATGTGAAAATATGAAATTAGGACATAGAAATTATTAAAATGAGATTTTATGCTTTATCATATAGTTTCATGCATAAAATGGCTTATTTTATATTAAATTGAGCATATTATATTTTTAAGACATGAAGTGGGCCATGCATGATTAAATTAAATAGCAAAATATAAAATTATTTTTAAATATTCATTTTTAGATATTTTATTAATATTTTGAGTTATAATTAATTATTTAAATCGGATAAATTTTATTCTTTGGTCCTCTAATTTATTGATTTATTTTGGATAGGTCTGATAGCTTTGTTGGATTACAAAACCATCCAAATTGGAGACCAAGTCAACCCAATTTTCAGCTACACTTGAATGTCCACATAAACCACTTTTTGGTTTAATTGCACAAGTTCCTTGCAATGTTGAAGAAATTAGAGATTTTCCTAAAGATTTGCACTTGACCGAGTCTCAGTCCTGAGTTGTTGTGGCACTAAATTGAGCAAAAAATCAGCTCAATTTCCTCAATTCATGGCTGGCCAACCTTTGAAGATGCTTGAAAAGATGGAACCTCCTATTTTTAGCAAATTGTCCCCCTCTCCTCACGTATAAATAAGACCCCCTCATTCATTCATTCATCATCCCTCATCCCTCATTATTCTCTTCTCTCTCAATTCTCTTTAGCATTCTCCATTCCCCACACCTAGCATCATCTCTTCATAGAGATTTTAGCAATTAAGCCTCTTAAAGAACCCTTGGTCTGCCACCTTGGTGAGCCATCAGCAAACGAGCAAAGCGAAGGAGCGAAGGATCCTAGTCAGTCAGAGTCTTGGGTGACAACCACTTTGATTTGGGATTAATCTTTCCTTTCTTTAATTTAATCTGAAAATGTTTGCTATGTGTTCTTTGCTCTTGTTTACAACAATGTTAGCTTAATTTTATTTAAGCTAGGATGATTGCTTTGATTAAATAATATTTATCTGATTCATGCTTATAATATTTGTGCCTCAATCGATCATGTTTTCAATTAAAATCAAATTTGTATTTCGTTCATACGTGATTGAAATGCACCTGAATTAGCTGAGCAATCCTAACCAGACGATGACTAGTGGACACATAATTGAAATGTGCATGCTCAATTTAGATCCTAACCCGATTAAATTGCAGGTTGCATAACAACTCTGACCAAGCTCTATAATCTGCATAGTTTTTAGATTTGTGTGATTAAACTGTTTCAAACCTAACACGTCCCTGTTACCTCACACGAATGCTAAGAAACCCTTAGTAAATAAGGATCAGTAAAATGCATATTTACTAAGTAAAGGATTCCGAAAGGACCTAATGTGTTTTCCAAACTTATGAAAGATCGAGTTGGCACTAAATGTTTTTCCGAATGTTATTCAACATGATGATAATAAATTGAGTTTAATTAAAGTAATTGTCCTAGTTTATTTATGTTATAATTGTTGCAAATTGTGTTTAATTTTGCTAAAATCTATTTCATTCATATAGTTTGCATTTTTAGGATAATTTGCATTAGGGATCATTGCATTTAGTTTAATATATTTAATTTTAATCATCACTTCTCAATCATATTATGTTTTTATTTACCAAATTGTTAATATAATTTTACAAATTAAGTGACTTAGCACAAATATAATCCTTGTGGAGACGATAACTTGATACTTACTTATTACTTGATAATGACTGTGTACACTAGCAAAAACCTACGCGTTACACTTATATGCTTAGTTTAATTTATAATTAATTATATTTAACCTAATTAACTATAATTAATTAACCTTAATTGTAATTAACAAGATTTATTGGAATAAACCACACATCCACCACCTTTTGGTCAATATTTAGTGGTCCAATTACACAATTGGTCCTTCGATTAATTAAAAACCCATAGCAATTAACTTTTACAACTTTTACAATTTAGTCCTTATACTTTAATTAACTATCCAATTGATAAAATTAATGGACCAAATTTCAATTAAACTTTATACTAACCTTGTAAATATTAAATAATATTTACGAACTCACTCATCAAAAATGGGGTTTTAAAACCATCGTTTCTGACTCCACTGAAAAACGGGCTTTTATAGCTTGACATTGAAAAAAACTGAAGAATCAATACCTGATTGGATAAAGGAGCAAGATGGATTATTGGATGAGTTAGAAATAGAAGAATTCATCTAAAACTGTGGTGATTGTAAAAGCTTGTGTAGATGCTTGACAGACTCTTTCTCCAATATTCGGCCAAGAAAGAACCAAAAAGATGATGGCTTTATTTTATGTTATTTTAGCATATATGATAAGTAATTGTTTAATTACTAAATTAACCTTCCATTATAAAATAATTAATTATTCTACTTAAGGTTATTATGGTACATGGCCGGCCACTCTCTTAAAAGTGGGTGAATTGCCTTTTAAATACTCCTATTTAAAGAGACAACAACAATTCAACCCTTACACATTAAACTATCAAAGTTTCATTTTACGCGATTAAGTCCTTTCGTCAAATTGAACACACAAACGATTAAATTTTTCTACGAAACTTTCACACACATTAATTCACATATAATAAGCACAGAATATATTATTCAAATATATCTCGGACTTGGATTTGTGGTCCTGAAACCACCGTTCCGATTAGGGTCAAATTCGGACTGTTACAACTCTCCCCCCTTAGGGATTTTCGTCCCTGAAAATCTTACCATTAAACAAAGTCGGATATTGTTGCCTCATTAAATCCTCAGGCTCCCACGTAGCCTCTTCAACTCCGTGCCGATTCCATAATACTTTCACTAATGGAATTCTCTTGTTTCTCAACTCTTTCATTTCCCGAGCTAAAATACAGATCGGTTCCTCCTCATACGTCATATCGGATTGGATTTCAATCTCGGACGGAGTGATCACATGTGACAGATCTGATCTATATCTATGAAGCATCGAAACGTGAAACACGTTGTGCATCTTTTCTAAGTCATAGGGTAATTTCAATCTATAAGCAACAGGTCCAATACGTTCGATGATCTCGTACGGTCCAATGAATCTCGGACTTAGTCTACCTTTCTGACCAAATCGAAGTACTTTCTTCCGCGGAGAAACTTTCAAGAATACCCTGTCTCCGACCTGAAACTCAATGTCTTTACATTTCAAGTCAGCGTAGGACTTTTGACGATCCGAGGCAGCTTTCAACCTATTTCTGATTATAGCTACTTTCTGTTCCGTCTCTTTAATCAAATCAACCCCGTATATCTTATTTTCACTGTGTTCAGTCCAGTACAATGGTGTACGAGCCATATAAAGCTTTGTAAGGTGCCATTTTGATACTAGATTGAAAACTGTTATTATAAGCAAATTCAATCAAAGGTAAGTATCTTTCCCACGTACCTTCAAACTCAAGGATGCAACATCTCAACATGTCCTCAAGTATCTGAATGGTTCGTTCAGACTGACCATCTGCCTGCGGATGAAAGGCTGTGCTAAAGTGGAGTTTAGTACCTAAAGCATCTTGTAACTTCTTCCAAAACCGCAATGTGAATCTCGGGTCTCTGTCAGAAACAATGGAACTCGGCACACCATCTAACCTCACAATTTGAGATACATAAGCTCAGCGAGTTTATCGAGCGAAAAGTCTGTACGAACCGGCACAAAGTGAGCTGATTTGGGTAGTCTATCCACTATAACCCAAATTGCATTCTTCTTGGTCGGTGTTGTAGGCAAATCGGATACAAAATCCATAGTGATTCCATCCCATTTCCATTCAGGTATCATGATTGGCTGAAGTAACCCAGAAGGCACTTGATGCTCGGCTTTTACTTGCTGACAAATTAAACGCTTTGAAACAAATTCAGATATATCCCGTTTCATGCCAGGCCACCAATAGAACTGTTTCAAATCATTATACATTTTCGTGCTACCCAGATGTACCGATAGTCGGCTATTATGAGCCTCGTTCAAAATCATCTGAATCAAATCCACATTCCTCGGATCACATATTCAGCCTTTAAAGTTCAAACAATCATTTGCATCAATTCGAAATTCTGATTCTGCATCATTTTCACACTGAACTCGTCTAGCAATCAAATCTTTGTCAATTTTCTGTGCATCACATATTTGCTGAATAAACATCGGTCTTGCTTTCAACTCGGCTATGATCGTACCATCACCAGACATAACCATATGTGCGTTCAACGCACGAAGAGCAAACAATGATTTTTGACTTAAGGCATCTGCAACAACGTTAGCTTTCCCCGGATGGTAGTCAATCACTAATTCATAGTCTTTCAACAGCTCTAACCATCTGCGTTGTCTCAAGTTCAAATCTTTCTGAGTCATCAAATACTTCAGACTTTTATGATCTGTATAAACATGACATTTCTCACTGAATAAGTAATGACGCCAAATTTTCAACGCGAAAACAATAGCTGCTAATTCCAGATCGTGAGTCAGATAATTTCTTTCATGAGGCTTCAATTGTCTCGAAGCGTAGGCTATGACTTTGCCTTCCTGCATCAAAACGCAACCCAGACCATTCAAAGAAGCATCACTATAAACAATAAATTCTTTACCCGATTCAGGCTGAGCTAACACTGGAGCTTCGATCAAAAGGGCTTTCAACTGATCGAAACTTTTCTGACACTTTTCCGACCACTCGAACTTGACATTTTTCTGTAGCAGCTTTGTCAAAGGTGTAGCTATCACAGAAAAACCTTTGACGAATCGTCTGTAGTATCCCACAAGTCCCAGAAAGCTTCAAATTTCAGAAACATTCTTTGGTGGCTTCCAATCAAGTATAGCCGATATCTTGTTTGGATCAACCCGAATACCTGCCTCTGAAACAACATGACCCAAAAAAGCTAACTTCATTCATCCAGAACTCACATTTACTAAACTTTGCATATAACTGTTGATCTCGCAAAGTTTGTAGCACCAATCTCAAATGCTCGGCATGTTCGGTTTCATCTCTGGAGTAGATCAGGATATCGTCTATAAACACTACCACAAATCGATCCAAATATTGTCTGAAAACCCAATTCATCAAATCCATAAAAACAGCAGGTGCATTAGTAAGTCCAAAAGGCATGACTAGGAACTCAAAATGTCCGTACCTCGTTCGGAATGCAGTCTTTGGCACATCAGAATCTCTGACTCACAACTGATAATAACTCGATCTCAGATCTACCTTCGAAAACACTGAAGCCCCTTTCAACTGATCAAATAAGTCATCAATCCGAGGCAACGGGTATTTATTCTTTATAGTCACCTTATTCAGCTGTCGATAATCAATACACATTTGCATAGTTCCATCTTTCTTTTTCTCAAATAAAACTGGTGCACCCCGAGGAGAAAAGCTCGGTCGTACAAAGCCCTTATCTGTCAACTCTTGCAACTGTGCTTTCAACTCTTTCAATTCAGTAGGTGCCATCCGATACGGAGCTATCGAAATCGGAGTCGTCCCCGGTACTAATTCAATACCAAAATCTATCTCTCGAATTGGCGGTAAACCCGGTAATTCATCAGGGAACACCTCTGGGTATTCACATACAACTGGTACGGATTCAATTTGCTTTTCGGACACTTTATTATCCAACACATAAGCCAAGTAAGTTTCACATCCTTTTCTCACATACTTACAAGCTAACATCGAGGATATTACTGTCGGTAACCCATTCAAATCACTAGATTCAATTCGGATGATCTCACCATTCTGACATTTCAATTCTATGGTCTTTCTTTTGCAATTCACCACAGCATCATGCAAAGTTAACCAGTCCATTCCCAAAATTATATCAAATTCATCGAAAGGTAACAATATTAAATCAATTGGGAAGCATGAATCCCGAATCATCAATGGGCAACCTTTACATACTTTATCAACGAGAACACATCTACCCAAGGGGTTGGATACACGAATCACAAACTCAGTAGACTCAACAGGTAGAGTCTTACTGGATACTAAAGTTTCACACAGATAAGAATGAGTCGAACCCGGATCAATCAATGCAATCACAGTAGTATCATAAAGTGTGAAAGTACCGGTAATAACATCGGGGGAAGAAGCATCGTCTTTGGCATGTATAGCATAAGCTCTAGCTGGTGCTCGAGCTTCTGATCGAACTGTAGTGTCTTTCGTTCCTCTCTGACTGCCACCTACATTCCCCAAATGTCTAGGTGGTCTGCCTCGTGCTGATGCGTTGCTCGGTTTAATGTCCTGAGCCGTATTTTGCTTGGCTAGCATCGGGCACTCTCGAATAAAATGGTTCGACGATCCACATTTAAAGCAGGACTGATCACACAATCTACAACTCTGAGAATGCCATTTTCCATAATGCTTGCACTCAGCCTGGTTCTGCTGAACATTACCAACACTAGCCATCGAAGTGGCTCGAGAACTCACTGGAGGTCGATCTCGTCTAGACAGGTCTGAAGTAGCTTTATGTTGGCTGAAGTCATCTTTGAATTTCTTAGGTGTTGAATGGAAAGTCTTACTCGATGATCTTTTACGAGTGTCTCTAGCTTCTATTTCAGCCTTTCTTTTCTCTTTTCCGAGCTCTTCAGCTTTGCAAGCTCGCTCGACAAGTACCACGAACTCTTTGATCTCAAGAATGCCCACAAGCAACTTTATGTCTTCATTCAGACCGTCTTCAAATCTTTTGCACATAATGGCTTCAGTTGATATACACTCTCGGGCATAACGACTCAATCTGACAAACTTCCGCTCATATTCTATCACAGTCATACGACCCTATTTTAGTTCCAGAAATTCTTTTCATTTCTGATCAATGAATCTCTAACTGATATATTTCTTATGGAACTCGATCTGGAAGAAATCCCAAGTCACTTTTTCTTTCGGAACCACTGATACTAGTGTATTCCACCAGTGATATGCAGTGTCCCGAAGTAGTGATATAGTATACTTCAGGCATTCATCTGGAGTACAGGATAGCTCATCAAGTACCCGAATAGTGTTATCAAGCCACATCTCAGCTCGTTCTACGTCATCATCATCATTAGCTTTGAATTCTTCGGCCCCATATTTCCTGATTTTATCAACAGGAGGCCTACTAGATCTCATCGGATCTATCATCGGAGGTGCTGAAGGTACCGGAGTTGGATTATTCGGGGGTGGAGGTTGTTGTACAGTCGGGTTAGTTTGAATGAACTGGGTAAACTGTTCATTCATCATCTGCTAGAAGGCTTGCTTAGCCTCCCCTTCATGGCTACCCGAGACAGGTCGAGAGTCTACCGGCGCTGACCTGAGTGCGCGATCAGGCGCTACACTCTCTACATCATCCGCTACGGCTCTGTCAGGATCCATTTACTATATAAAACACAGTTTGAAATGTCATAAGTCACCACACTATCATTTATATAATTAAGGCATGTATAGCTTGACTCACACGTGCTACGGTAGTCCTAGAATCGACTAAACAGTAAGCTTTGATACCAATCAAATGTAACACCCCTAACCCGTACCCGTCACTGGATTAGGGTTATGAGGCATTACTGAACCCAACTCAGATCATCACAGTCATTTATCACAAATCACACATTTATCAAACCCAAAAGAGATTTAATTCATGCTCGTACATTTTAAACCATTGAATCATCGAATATATGTTATTCAAATGTTTATTACAAGTTCGAGTATGCACCTTTCACTTTATACATATATAGTAAATATAAATACATCTATTACTTATTCAATTATCAACTTATCATTTCACATATCATACACATATACATATTCGAACATAAACTCTCATAGAACTCTATGGTGTATCCATTCACATATGAAAGATTCAGTCTATTTTCGCATACAACATAACCAACTTCACAAAATTTCCTTTTATGCTAATAAATTAATCACATATGTATCAAGATACATATATATATATTAAACCGATACAACCAAATCAAGATTGTCCATTATACCATTAATTATAAACTCATCATCCATATCATTTCAAACCTATCACTAGATCATCCACATATATGAATTTCACTTTATACCAACCCTATTTCTTTCATTTTCATTTTATAACATTTAAAACATATATTTTCATGCATTTCTAACCCGAACTTAGCTATTCAAATAGTATAGCTGAACATACAATGCATGCACCTATATATATATATATATACCAACTTTCTCGATTTATAACAAAATATCCCATAACTCATAGATTCATGGAACATAAATCTAAGACTCGACAATCCAATATCATATCATGCAAGCCGAGACATTTGTTCATCTTCACACCCAAGCTTTATCATAAAATACACTTCCAAATAAGTTCATTTCATAACCGAACAACCATATTACTATTTACTACTTAATACTTACTTATAACCCAATCGTTTCAAGTATATAAGTCATATAACCTACCTATTCAGCATGAAACATATATAAATATATGTGTATATATATATATCACCTACTCATTCATTTTCCAAACAAAACATACACGCATATCACATCAAGGATAGATTTATATCACCGAACGTTAACATTAAGAACTAGCCACTTTCGCATGGCTTTTATACATTATCAAGATATCATTCAAAAACTTAGCTAGCCTATACATGCCTTAAAAACCAAAATTCTAAACATTATAGGTACCAACAAGAGCCGATAGTGTGAATGACTTTGGTGACAATCCCCCGAGCTCGTAGTGAAACACCCCAAACCCGGCCCACGAGCTTTGACCAGATTTGGTATGTTCCTCAAATAAACCGGTTCAAATTCTTCTGTTACTTTGTGAAAATCTTGTGCGATTTAAAAAAAAAAATTGTTTGGGTTGGGCTTGTGTTGAAAACAATTCGATTTTCATATTAGAAAACCCTTTTTAATTCTATGTGATAAAACATATAGAGTATATTTTTAAAAAAAAAATAAATTACTTGGTCTTTAAACTTAATAAAAATTTGTAACATAATTAAACAATAAACAGAAATAAGATAGTGCACTATGGCCTTAAGGCCTTATTACATCAAATAAACCCAAATAATTCAGAGTACTTAAAAAAATTAATAGTCCATTAAAATAAAGACTTCAAGTTGAGCATGGCCACCACAAGTCCTGTCGTCCCGGTCCATCACTGTTCATCACCTGAAACATGGTCCCACAACGGGGTGAGTCAACAGACTCAATATGTACACAACACTAAATCATAATCAAATCAGGCATAACAATTATTACACATTCATATCATAGCATACAAGTTATGATGCATTCCCAAAACCCAAACCTATTAAGCCATCCGCTACACTCCCCCGTACCAACCTGTACACCGTGGGGACTACTAAGTCGACTCTCCGTCTGCTACACTCCATATCGCGGTCTTAGGTCACCGCATTCGTGGTCTTAGGTCACCACGTTCAGGTTACTGTGGTCTTAGGTCACCACATTCAGATTACTGTGGTCTTAGGTCACCACATTCAGATATCACGGTCTTAGGTCACCGTGTTCGTGGTCTTAGGTCACCACATTCACTTCCCCTTCAAAATAAAACCCATATGCCCCATATAATAGTAAAATGCATAAATATGCCAAAGTTCACATTCTTATTCTTATTCTCACGTTACAATTAACATATTTCATAATCCTAGTAGGAGTAGGAAACGTACCTGAGTACTTTGTACCATAACATGGTACCTTAGCTACTTTCATATTCTTAATACCACATATATTAATTAAACTTAGCCATATAGGGTAGTATGAAATAGTGTGGGGTACACACCTGATTCGCTTAACAACTTCACTGAAATCCCGAAATCTGATCTACTGCCTTAGATCTCAAGTTCCTACATTTGATTAATCACTTACTATTTAGCATAAATCCTATTCGGCTATAATACCAAATCTTAGTAGGATTAGTACACTAAAACTTACCTTGTTGCCGATTGGCTTAAGAATCAAGTCCCGAAACTTTGTATCCTTCTTTCTTGAAATCGGCAATCACTAGATTACTTGAATTGATTAGTTTCGGCTTTTGAATAACTAATAAAACACATCTATTTACCAAACATGGCCTTGGCCGAATGCTATAGACACTTACCTTGTGGATTTTAAATCCCGAAACTCACCGAATAACTAGGGAACACACGGCCTATGGTGGACCTTCGGGAAAAGAACTTCTCCTTCCTTGTAGTCGACACTTAGTAAATCCCGAAAGATCTCTTCAAAGTTTTGGCCAAAGATATTAATGGCATTAGAATCTAAATTTCGGCTTAAAGAAAGGAACCAAAACGATGTCAATAACATCCTTACCTTTAGTATTGAAATCGGCAACACTTGATATCCCGAAATTCCTCCCCTAATGTTGTAGTCGACAACACCTTGGCTTGAATCCTCAACAATATTCGGCTTTTAGGAGATTGAGAGAACAAGAATAAGAGAATAGGGTGTAGAAGGATTCGGCCAAAGAGAATCAAAAAGAAAAGAGAAAAAGAGAATAATGGCAGAGAGAATTCGGCAGAGAGAAGAGAAGAAACTTTAGAGAATTTCGGCAGAGGTTTTCTTGAAAAGAAAAGAATGAATGAAGAACAGCCTTACTCTTCCTTTTATAGCCAAAATTACTAGGCTAGAGTCCCTTACTTGGCCACCACTCTCATATCTTTATCACTTTATTTAAAAATTAAAGAATTTAATCCAACAATTATCTCTTGAAAATAATGGTAAATAAATCCCTTATTTATCCTCTATTTATCTCTTAAAAATAAAAGAATAAAAGCTCCTAATTTATAGCCATGTGCCGTCCACCTCTCTGCTCCTTGTAGCAAAATAAAATTTCTTTTATTTGCTTCCCATGCAGCTCGAACCTTGGCCCAATACTCCTGTATGTGGCGCCATTTCCAGAGGCCCTAAGTGGCATCTCCAGGCCACTTTTCCAAGCCCGTTCTTGTGTCAAATTCCCTCTATTAATTTTCTTAAGGCCACCTTTCCTTAATTTCCTCTTTCTAAACTTTAAAACTTATCATTTCCTTACATTTCCAAGTTTCCAAAAATGTTCGTTTGCCTCCTTTAAACTCAACATTTCTAAATCATTTCCTTACATTTCCAGGACATTTCCCTACTTTTCCAAGACAAGGCATTTCCTTACATTTCCTTACATTTCCATACATTTCCATACATTTCCTTACATCTTAGGGTTCCTAAAACTCCGCAGATCACATCCAACACACCCACTGAGCCCACTATCTCATGAATTACACACGAACGCATAACCCCTAATCGAGGATGTTACAGTTCTACCCTCCTTAAAAATAATTTCGTCCTCGAAATTACTTATTAACAGTCGTACAATCCTTCTCACCGCACTATGCTTACGCTGCGCACTCTGATCTTAATAGAACCATCATACTTTCTAGGCACAATCTCTAAGTTCACGTCCCCTAGAACTTATTTCTAACGTCGCGATTTAATCTGATTACAAAGTTTTATGCATTAATCCTTGTTTCACTTGTTTACCCGCGAAGAAGTTTTATGAAAAGAGTTTTAGGAGTGGTTCTTGCGTATTCATACATACACACAGTCTTTTCATTCATGCATCCATCAATCAATTATGAACGATTCAGAGAAACGTTGTAGTTTTCATTGTTGTTGTTTTTCCACTACCCAGGGGTATTTTCGTAATTTGCCCTACAGGGGTATTTTCGTAATTTGTCAAAATAAGGTTCCTTGGTGATTTTGTCAAAAGTAAATTTTTTTTTAAATTCCTGGGGTATTTTGGAAAATTTTTGAAATTCGGGGGTATTTTGGTAATTTTGGAGCTCGGGGGTATTTTGGTAATAAACCAGGATAAATTTGTAAAGTTTAATATTTCCGGGGTATGTCCAAATTTTGCAAAACTTTGAGAGTTCTTTTTGAGAATTGTACTTTTCAAAATGGTGATGTTGCAAAAATTTGGAAATCAGGGTCATTTTGGTAATTTTGTAAGTTAGGGGCAATTTTGTAATTTTCCAAAATCAAGGTATTTTTGATATTTTGCAAATTAGGGTTTTTGAACCTTTAGAAAATAATGAAATTTTTTTTAATAAGAACTGTGGGTATTTTGGAAATTTCATAAACCAATGGCATTTTTGTAATTTTACCACTAGGGGTATTTTAGTAATTTTGTAAATCAAGCAATATTTCAGAAAAATTTTATGGGATAGCTTGTATAAATCAAAAGGGTAATTTAGTCATTTTAAAACTAGGGTTTCCATAAAAAAGTGGCTAATCCCTTTCGGGTTTTAGTTAGGGGTTTAGCCTATGAATAAGTCCTTTTGGTTAGGGTGAACTAAAGCTACGCACCAGGTAGGATTCCAGCGAAGAGGACGTGAGTCACTAGGACTGCTTAAATACTAGGCTCTTCCGGATCCAATCCTAGACATGCGCACGATGGTTGCCACACCCTAACTCGGCGACTTAGCCATAGGTTTGTTTAAGTAAGTATTAAATCTTATGTATTTGTTGGGGTACACTAGTCCTAGGGTTCACATACTTATCATACTACTCTACGTTCCATTCCATTTCTACCCTTCCTAATATAATCACATAAAGCACATAGATGGTTAGGGGTACTTACCTGGTGGACTGCGGGTCGGAGGCTTAGGTGCCATGCCAGAAAACCTACTTATTTTTAAAATATTTCCATAAAAACTCATTTGGGCTCGATTTGAAAATGTTTTGGGCCTTAAACCACAGGCCGAGAGTTTAAAACTGGGCTCTGATACCAAACTGAAACACCCCAAACCCGGCCCACGAGCTTTGACCAGATTTGGTATGTTCCTCAAATAAACCGGTTCAAATTCTTTTGTTACTTTGTGAAAATCTTGTGCGATTTAAAAAAATAATTGTTTGGGTTGGGCTTGTGTTGAAAACCAATTTGATTTTCATATTAGAAAACCCTTTTTAATTCTATGTGATAAAACATATAGAGTATATTTTTTAAAAAAAAAATTACTTGCTCTTTAAACTTAATAAAAATTTGTAACATAATTAAACAATAAACAGAAATAAGATAGTGCACTATGGCCTTAAGGCCTTATTATATCAAATAAATCCAAACAATTCAGAGTACTTAAAAAAATTAATAGTCCATTAAAATAAAGACTTCAAGTTGAGCATGGCCACCACAAGTCCTGCAGTCCCGGTCCATTACTGTTCATCACCTAAAACATGGTCCCACAACGGGGTGAGTCAACAGACTCAATGTGTACACAACACTAAATCATAATCGAATCAGGCATAACAATTATTACACATTCATATCATAGCATACAAGTTATGATGCATTCCCAAAACCCAAACCTATTAAGCCATCCGCTACACTCCCCCGTACCAACCTGTACACCGTGGGGACTACTAAGTCGACCCTCCTTCCGCTACACTCCATATCGCGGTCTTAGGTCACCGCATTCGTGGTCTTAGGTCACCACGTTCAGATTACTGTGGTCTTAGGTCACCACATTCAGATTACTGTGGTCTTAGGTCACCACATTCAGATATCACGGTCTTAGGTCACCGTGTTCGTGGTCTTAGGTCACCACATTCACTTCCCCTTCAAAATAAAACCCATATTCCCCATATAATAGTAATATGCATAAATATGCCAGATTTCACATTCTTATTCTTATTCTCATGTTACAATTAACATATTTCATAATCCTAGTAGGAGTAGGAAACGTACCTGAGTACTTTGTACCATAACATGGTACCTTAGCTACTTTCATATTCTTAATACCACATATATTAATTAAACTTAGCCATATAGGGTAGTATGAAATAGTGTGGGGTACACACCTGATTCGCTTAACAACTTCACTGAAATCCCGAAATCTGATCTACTGCCTTAGATCTCAAGTTCCTACATTTGATTAATCACTTACTATTTAGCATAAATCCTATTCGGCTATAATACAAAATCCTAGTAGGATTAGTACACTAAAACTTACCTTGTTACCGATTGACTTAAGAAGCAAGTCCCGAAACTTTGTATCCTTCTTTCTTGAAATCGGCAATCACTAGATTACTTGAATAGATTAGTTTCGGCTTTTGAATAACTAATAAAACACATATATTTACCAAACATGGCCTTGGCCGAATGCTATAGACACTTACCTTGTGGATTTTAAATCCCGAAACTCACCGAATAACTAGGGAACACACGGCCTATGGTGGACCTTCGGGAAAAGAACTTCTCCTTCCTTGTAGTCGACACTTAGTAAATCCCGAAAGATCTCTTCAAAGTTTCGGCCAAAGATATTAATGGCATTAGAATCTAAATTTTGGCTTAAAGAAAAGAACCAAAACGATGTCAATAACATCCTTACCTTTAGTATTGAAATCGGCAACACTTGATATCCCGAAATTCCTCCCCTAATGTTGTAGTCGACAACACCTTGGCTTGAATCCTCAACAATATTCGACTTTTAGGAGATTGAGAGAACAAGAATAAGAGAATAGGGTGTAGAAGGATTCGGCCAAAGAGAATCAAAAAGAAAAGAGAAAAAGAGAATAATGGCAGAGAGAATTCGGCAGAGAGAAGAGAAGAAACTTTAGAGAATTTCGGCAGAGGTTTTCTTGAAGAGAAAAGAATGAATGAAGAACAGCCTTACTCTTCCTTTTATAGCCAAAATTACTAGGCTAGAGTCCCTTACTTGGCCACCACTCTCATATCTTTATCACTTTATTTAAAAATTAAAGAATTTAATCCAACAATTATCTCTTGAAAATAATGATAAATAAATCCCTTATTTATCCTCTATTTATCTCTTAAAAATAAAAGAATAAAAGCTCCTAATTTATAGCCATGTGCCGTCCACCTCTCTGCTCCTTGTAGCAAAATAAAATTTCTTTTATTTGCTTCCCATGCAGCTCGAACCTTGGCCCAATACTCCTGTATGTGGCGCCATTTCCAGAGGCCCTAAGTGGCATCTCCAGGCCACTTTTCCAAGCCCGTTCTTGTGTCAAATTCCCTCTATTAATTTTCTTAAGGCCACCTTGCCTTAATTTCCTCTTTCTAAACTTTAAAACTTATCATTTCCTTATATTTCCAAGTTTCCAAAAATGTTCGTTTGCCTCCTTTAAACTCAACATTTCTAAATCATTTCCTTACATTTCCAGGACATTTCCCTACTTTTCCAAGACAAGGCATTTCCTTACAATTCCTTACATTTCCATACATTTTCATACATTTCCTTATATTTCCATACATTTCCTTACATCTTAGGGTTCCTAAAACTCCTCAGATCACATCCAACACACCCACTGAGCCCACTATCTCATGAATTACGCACGAACGCATAACCCCTAATCTAGGATGTTACACGTAGCTTGATAGAAATCTATAAAACAAACAATGAACACACAACAAGTAAGCTCACTAGCTTAGTAAGTCTTAAGCATCTATTTTATAATATTCAATCATTTAAACATTTAAAAGAAACAATTCATAACATTGAATGTACACAACTTAACTTATAATGTCACTATAGCCAATTATCCTTACCTTATTTAACCTTTCCAATTTCATTTATTTACCCAAATACACCATTTGCCGAATAGAAAATAAACACATATTTTTGTATATAATTATACTTATACGAATACCATTAATCACTTTCATGCTCTCGAACAATCAATTTCCACTTGGCATAGTCTATACACAATATTCCTCAACCACATGAATATTACATTTCTTTCATCATTCTGTTTTGATCATTAACATCACATATATAGATGAATAGCACATACCTCATGACCAAATCAACAAGTTCAATTTCAAATATTCAGGCTTACTTGATTCATTTCATAACTTTATTAAGACATAATCTAGGCTTGAAATTTCAACTCACCGGTAGAGAACCTGCTAGACATTAGCCTGAATCTTACACACCGGCACTAGGCCTGCTAGACTCAAGGTCTGAAGTTTGAACACCGGCATTTAGCCTGCTAGGCAATAAACCTGAAATAATTCACTGGCACTAAGCCTGCTAGTCATATAGCCCGATATAAATCACCGGCACGAAGCCTGCTAGGCTTTAAGCCCTATAAAATTTCACCGGCACAAGGCCTGCTAGGCTCTAAGCCCGAGTATCAATATAGTTAATCATTCCATACACATTTCATAATACCACAACCACTTGTATCATTTATATTTCATAATTCTATCACATATCAAATTCAATTAAGCTTATTTACATTACATAAATAAAATCAATTCATCATTTTACAATCCACATTCGGCAACTTCATGTATTTATTCCCAACATTTTCAAATTTAAACATTTACTAGAGTACGTAAATAATTTCCGATATATATTTGCTTAAAGACTTACCTCGACTATCGACGGACAACGTAGACCGGCTATTCGATAACCTTCACCTTTCCCCGATCCAAATCCGTTTTTCTTTGTTCTTGATCTAAAAACATTAAAATTTAGCTCATTTAAACACATTTCATCTCAATTTAGTCCCAAAACACATAAACAGGCAAATTACCATTTTGCCCCTATTATTTCACATTTTTACAATTTAGTCCTATTTGCCTAAAACACAAAATACACAAAATTTCACTAAACCATACAAGGGCCGAATTTTCATAGGGACCACACTAGTCCATTTATTTCATTTATTTTTCATTTTAATCCCTCAACAATTTGACTTTTGCAATTTAGCCCTAAATACTCACTTTTACCAAAATTTCCATTTCAAAACTTGTAGATTTCTAACATAACTCTAATATTTTTCCATCAAACATCATAAAACACCAACATTTAGCCATGACCGAATATCAAGAATGCTCAAATTCAAAAATTCTAACATGGGTCAACTAATATTCGAAGCAACGATCTCAAAAACGTAAAAATTAACAAAAACCGACTAAAAACTCACCTTGAATTTAAGCCTAGAATTGCCGAAAATCAAAAGAACTCAAAGCTTTCTTCTTTCTCCAATATTCGGCCAAGAAAGAACCAAAAAGATGATGGCTTTATTTTATGTTATTTTAACATATACGATAAGTAATTGTTTAATTACTAAATTAACCTTCCATTATAAAATAATTAATTATACTACTTAAGGTTATTATGGTACATGGCCAGCCACTATCTTAAAAGTGGGTGAATTGCCTTTTAAATACTCCTATTTAAAGAGACAACAACAATTCAACCCTTACACATTAAACTATCAAAGTTTCATTTTATGCGATTAAGTCCTTTCGTCAAATTGAACACACAAACGATTAAATTTTTCTACGAAACTTTCACACACATTAATTCACATATAATAAGCACAGAATATATTATTTAAATATATCTCAAACTTAGATTCGTGGTCCCGAAACCACCGTTCCGATTAGGGTCAAATTCGGACTGTTACAAAAACCTTGAGAAGATCATCTCTTGGCCGGCCACCTTGAGAAGCCATTAGCAAAAGAGAAACACAAGGATCAGAAAAGAAAACTACAATAAAAGCTCACGAGACTGCTAATTCAACAGAGTTCATTCTTCCTTTACTTTGTTATTTTGATTTTAATTTTGTTTGCAATGTGCTTTATTATCTTGTCATTAATAATGGTAGCTTAATTCTGTTTAGATAGGATGATTGTTTTTATTTCATGAAGTTTGTTTAAATAATGTTTATAGTGTTTGTGTCTTAGTTGATCATGTTTTCAATTAAACTCAAGTATGTATTTCATTCATACGTGATTGGATGCATTGAAATTAGCTGGGCGATCCTGACCAGACGACATCTAGTGGACGTAATAAGTTACTTCACATGAATTGTTTCAAACTTGACCTGTCCCTGTTACTTCACATGAATTCTAAGAAACCCTTAGTTTAATATGATCAGTAAAATGCATGTTTTACTAAGTAAAAGATTTTGAGAGGACTTAATTTGGTTTCAAACTCATGAAAGATCGTGTTGCCATAGAATATTTTCTGAACACTGTTAAACATGAGGAAAATGAACCAAGTTGAAAGATGTAATTATCCTAGCCTATTCATGTTATTGATTGTTGAATTTTGTGTCTTTGCTACTAAATTCATTTCATACATCTCATTCCATACTTAGAGTTTAGATTAAATTGCATTAGGGATCATCTTGCATTTAGATAATTTAAGTTAGCTTAATCATCATCACTCAAAATATTGTGTTTTTATCACCAGATTGTTAATTCTAATTTTAACATACACAGTCCCTGTGGAGAATATAACTCTTTTGTTTACTTATTTCTTGATAACGACTGTGTACACTTACACAAACTGAGTGTTACGAGTTTTTGGCGTCGTTGATGGGGACTGTTGCCTTAATCATTTTTTGTGAAATTATTCTTTTCAATTTGGTTTTTATTTCATTTTCATCTAACTCCTAACTTTACTAATTAATTCTTTATTCTTTTTTTTGTGATTTATTATTCAAATGTTTATAAGCATAGATCGACTTATCAATTTATTACCAGTAGACTCTGAGATCGGGCGGATGTTTAGACAGAGAAGATGTGAAATATCATCTCAAAGACCAGCCAAGATGGACATTGGAAATCAAAATGATGGAAGAGGAAACAGAGTTGATCATATGCGCAATCCCATCCTTATTGCTGATGATAAGGATCGTGCCATAAGACAGTACGATGTGTCCCTGTTCAATGAATTAAATCCGATAATTAGGAGACCGGAGATTGAGACACCGCAATTTGAATGCCCATGGTGAGCCAGTTTAGTGGAATGCCCATGGAAGATCCACACTTTTACCTTCGATTATTTATGAAGGTGAGTGATTTATTTAAAATAGTTGGTTTTATTGAAGGCGCATTGAGGTTGAATTTGTTTCCACACTCATTGTAAGATTGGACACGAGCATGGCTTAATTTGTTGCCACCAAGTTCAATATCTACATGGCAAGAATTAGTAGAAAGGTTTTTGGTTAAGTACTTTCCACCTAGAAAAAACGCTAAGTTGGAAAATTAGATAACCCCTTTTCAACAATTGGATGACGAGTCCTTATAAGAGGCATGGGAGAGATTCAAAGAATTACTTCGTAAGTGTCCTCATCATGGGATTCCACACTGCATCTAGTTGGATACATTTTGTAATGGTCTCAAAGCACACACAAGGTTGATGGTAGATACTTCTGTGAATGGTGCTCTCTTGCTGAAGTCTTATAATGAGGCTTACGAGATCCTTGAGAGAGTCGGAAGTAACAACTCTCAATGGCCAACAAATCGATCAACTTTGGGAAGACGAGTAGCCGGAGTGCATGAAGTGGACGCACTTGCTTTACTCTCAGCTCAGGTATCTTTTATTTCCTTAATGTTGAAACAATTTATCGCTAATGGTTTGAAAAATTTTGCAGCTTAGTCACCAAGTCAGTTTGATGTTGTTTCCTATGTATATTATGGGGATGGTCATTCTTTCGAGAATTGTCCATCAAACCCTGAGTCTGTTTATTACGTAGGGAACCAACACCAAAAAAGAAATGGACATGGATAATAGTTCAACTTCTACAATCCTTCATGGCACAATCATCCAAACTTTTCTTGGAGTAATCAAGGAAATCGACCGAACAACACTTACATGCAACATAGACCCAACCAATCCCAAAGGTTCAATCAACAAGCACCAAAACTACAACAAGCTGAGTCATCCAACAGTTTGGAGAAATTGTTGAAGGAGTATATGGCGAAGAATGACACCTTAATCCAAAGCCAAGCAACAACATTGAAAATTTGGAGAACCAAATGGGTCAGTTAGCTACAGAACTTCACAACCGACCACAAGGAACCTTGCCGAGCAATACAAAAAATCAAAGAAATTTGGGTAAGGAACATTGCAAGGTAGTGGCCGTACGAAGTAATAAGAATTTGGAGCCCAAGACGGTTGTGATTGAAGTGGACCTAATAAGAAGAAGGAAAACCATCAGTTGAAACTCTTACACCAACAGAGCTAGAACCTACAAAATCTGATGAGGTAAAACCTAACCCAGTAAATTCTAATAAGCTAACATCTTTCCTTGATGCAGATTTATCTCTTTAGAAAAGTTGTATGATTCAACCCAAAGTTCCATCACCTCCATACCCTCAAAAGTTCCAACCAAATAAGTAGAAACAGGAGATGCAATTCAAGAAGTTTTGGATGTTCTAAAGCAGCTTCACATTAATATCCCATTAGTGGAGGCTTTAGAGCAAATTCCCAGTTATGTAAAGTTCGTAAAGGACATCCTGTCCAAAAAGAAAATATTTAGTAAATACGAGACTGTCGCTTTATCGGAGGCGTGTAGTGTGTTGTTACAGAACAAGCTTCCTCCAAAACTGAAGGACTCCGAAAGTTTTGCAATACCCTATCATATTGGAGAATCTTACTGTGGTAAAGCTTTGTGTGACTTAGGAGCAAGCATCAACTTGATGCCTAAATCCATTTTCAAATTGTTGGGAGTAGGCGAAGTAACACCCATTACTATGACACTTCAAATGGCGGATCAATATTTAGCATACCCCAAATGAAATATAGAGGATGTTTTGGTAAGAGTCGATAAATTCTTCTAGATGATTTTGTTGTATAGATTTTAAAGCAGATAAAGAAGAGTCGATCATCCTAGGGAGACCCTTCCTAGCCACGGGAAGAATGTTGATAGACGTATAAAAAGGAGAACTCACGATGAGAGTTCAAAAATATAAGGTAACATTTAATGTTCTTAAAGCAATGAAATTCCCCGATCCGATAGAGGAATGTTCAGTGATGGAAAAGCTAGAAACCTTAGTTTCTATAGAATGGGAGAACAATTTTGAAACCCATTGGACAACACTTTAGGGTCTGAGCCATTGGAAGATGAAAAATGTAATGAAAACATGGCTTTGATGGAAGCCAATCTGAGGGACTATGTACAACCAGCACGACTTGCACCACTAGAATTGGAAGTTTGAGAATTTACACAATTGAAGTTGTCAATCGAAGAGCTGCCCAAACTCGAACTTATGGTACTTCCTTCCCATTTAAAGTACATTTATTTAGGTAATTTTTCTACTTTTCTTGTGATTGTTTTAGCAAAATTAATAGAACAATAAAAGCAGCAACTAAATACTGTTTTAAAGAAATTTAAAAAGGCAATTGGCCGGACCGAAGCTGATATTTGAGGTATAAACCCTTCTTTCTATATGCATAAAATTATTTTAGAGGAGGGCGAAAGAGCTAGAATTGATGGGCAAAGGAGACCAATCATTAAAGAGGTAGTTTGAAAGGAAGTGATCAAATGGTTAGATGCGGAAATTATCTACCTCATCTCAGATAGTTTATGGGTTAATCCTGACGAGAACTGCCACGAGTTGGAGAATTTTTATTGATTACAGAAAATTGAACAAATCCACTCAGAATAATCATTTCCCGTTGCCTTTTATGTATCAGATGTTAGATCAACTGGCAAGTGACAAATATTACTGTTTCTTAGATGGATATTCGGGATACAACCAAATAGTTGTAGCCACGGAAGACCAACACAAAATGACTTTTACTTGCTCGTACAATATGTTTTCTTTTAGGTGATTACCTTTCTCTTTATGCAATGCACCTGCCACATTTCCGCGATGCATGATGGCAATATTTACATATATGGTAGAAAATTTTGTTGAGGTTTTCATGGATGAGTTTTTCTATTTTTAGTAATACTTACGATGTTTGTTTGAGTAATTTGGCTAAGGTACTTAAGAGATGTGAGGAGACAAATCTTGTCCTTAACTGGGAGAAATGTAATTTTATGGTTAAGGAGGGAATTGTCTTAGGGCATAAAATTTCCAAAAGATGAATTGAAGTACATAAAGCAAATGCGGGTGTGATTGAAAAATTACAACCTCTAGTTAGTATGAAATGAGTTTAGAGTTTCTTAAGCCATGCCGAATTTTACCGAAGGTTTATAAAAGACTTTTTAAAAGTTTCTATGTCTTTGTCTACGCTGTTAGTGAAAGATACTATTTTTGAGTTTGATAAAACATGCTTGGAAGCTTTTGAAGAGTTGAAAAGCTGGTTAATCTCAGCCCCAATAATTGTTACACCTGATTGGAACTCACCTTTTGAATTGATGTGTAACGTGAGTGATTTTGTTGTTGGAGTTGTAAAGGGGTAAATAAGAAACAAAGTATTTCATTGTAACACCCTAACTCGTCTCCGTCGGATAAGGGTTATGGAGCATTATAGTGCAAAATAGAACCTTAATAATCACACATGGATCAACATGCAATTCACATATTAATTTTCAATAACGTAATTTAAATATGATAAAAATACTTTTACGAGCCTTAAATCGAGCTTTATTTGCCCTGAAAATAGTTTGGAAACAATCAGGGACTTATTCGAAGCAAATAAGAAATTTCAGGCAAAACATGAAAAATTTGTGAAAGAGGGGTCACATAACCATGTATCCAGGCTATGTGACATAACCTAGACGATATGGACATTTGAAATAGGGCTACACGACCATGTCATGGGCCGTGTGCCAAACCGTGTAACTAATTGTTTTGGGAGACATGAACGTGTCGTAGACCGTGTGAAACCTATATTTAAAGACAATAAGACGACCGTGCGAACAGCCTGTGTGTGACACACAGCCGTGTGACAGCTTGTGTCTTAGGTCGTGTGTACCGAAATGTGCCTTGAAAAACAAGTTTACCAAAAATTCTTTCTTGAGCTACAAGCATACCATTTGCTAACCTTTTTTAACCTAATTAAAGCACACTTAAATGAGACCAAATCATGCTAAAATCATCATATATGCAACACCTTTCCATCATTCAACTAATGTACCCTCATTGGAACCACAAAATATACATATAACTAAATTCATCTAATTGACATGGACTAAGCTTAAAATCTACACCATATACCTATTATTCATCCATTTAAACTTCAAATAAACACAAATAAAGTCAAGAATCATTCAACACATACCTACTAATATGCCAATCAAAGGCACCACATTTCACACACCAAATTTAGACCCATTTCACATCTCAAAGTTCTAGTTTGAACCTATGTCAACCATGCCAAATAGTCATTCCAAAACATGCCATTATACCTTATAATACCTAATATCTATAAAGCATGCATAAAGTTCATCCACATATACTTGTACCTATTATTCACATGCCATCATTTAATATCATTAACCATAACAAACTTAGCACAACCTAAACAAGCCAAATCACTAGAATAACCTTTTTAACCCTATTACATGTCATTTATAACCGTTAACCAAGACAACCATAACTACCAATACGACGAATGGATAGTGTGATGATGCTTCGACAAGATTCCAATCGGTCAAGCTTTTCCGGTGATCTACAAAGCAGAGAAAAACAACTATGTAAATAACTAGTGCTTAGTAAGTTCGTATAAAGGAATCTTAAACTTACCGAACATATTAAACTAAAAAATCAATCACACTTCCATCATGTAATATGCCAAACTTCCTTTCCTATACTCATCACCTCGTAAGGTTAGTAAGTATAACATTACATGTAAGTTCCAAGGAAATCATGGCATATACATAATAAGCATTTAGACTTTATATATCATTGATGTGTGCTGTCAGAGTCTTAAAAATTTATATAATGAATGATTGAGCCTAGAAACTAACTATGACAACGATTAAGGCAAACGCACCTATCGAATAGTAGTATAGCTAGTGGCAAGACCGGATTGTCGAACCCAAAGGAACCTGAAGTACTAATACTAACTTTCTTTTTATTATTTAGCCTAAGAATTAAAGGGATTTTTATCTAATCTAAAATTAACTAACAACTAAGCTAAAGATGCAAAGATAAAGAGAATGAATTTGGAAAAATACTTTGGGAAAAACCAATTGATTAAGACAATACCAGAGGAATAATCCACCTAGACTTAACTTGTTATCTAACTCTGAACTAGACGATTTATTCACTTGACTTGATCCGTAGGTTTCCCTAAGTTATATTAATACCTCCGTCGAGGCTACTAACGTCTAACACTAGGTTGATTAATTGAAATCTCTTTCTAATTAAAACCCCTAGAATTGCATTAACTCGATCTATGGACTCCCATATTAGGTTTCACCCTAATCCGGTAAAATCTCATCACCCTATGTCTAGGCGTGCGATTAACTCCGCTTTATTATGCTAGATCTACTCTTAGGCAGGGACTTTTGCTCCTCCACCTAAGCACATCACACTTGAATCAATATCCCAGAAATATCAAAACAAGAATTAAGAACACATAATTAAGAACAAATCAAGTATTTATCATATAGTTCAACAAACGATAACAAGATTCATCTTAGGTTTCATCCCCCTCAGGTATCTGAGGGTTTAGTTCATAATCATAAAAGAATACATCTCAAAAGAAAAGATAAAACAAAACATAAGAAAACTTTAAAACCCCCTGAAGGAAATTGAAGGGAAGATCTTCTGTCTTGAGTATGATTCCGACTTCTTGAGATGAATCAACTGGCTGTCTTCGAGTAAATCCCACAATTTGGCCCTCTCTGGCTTCGCCTCTTCGGCTTCCTCTTTTTAAGTTACACTTAAGGTGTTTATATAGGCTTTCGAAATGTCTTTCTTGGCCCTAAGTATCCTAATCTGAATGGAACTAAAATGATTTACGGCAGGGACACGCCCGTGTGGCACGACTGTGTAAATCGAGCCCAGGCCATGTTCAAGTCTGCTAAAGAGGCACGACCGTGTGATTAACTCCAGGACGTGTGGACTTCTTACTTTGGCCCAATTTCTCCGTTTTGGCCCGTTTTTGACCGTGTGATTAACCCTAAAACATGAAATTAAAGGATTAGGAGCATCAAATTCCACAATTCAGGGAATAAATCATCTAAAAAGTATGCTAAATGTGGGATTAAAATATGTATAGATTACAGTTTATCAAATATGTAACACCCCAAACCCGGTCAAAACGTTACGACCGAATTTGGAATATTACAGGAAAGAAGATTTGGAAATACTAGCGAAACGTTGAGGTTTGGGAAAAACTTTTAGTTTTGGTGTTTTCATGCTAAAAACCATACATAATTTAGTTAACTCAAAGCTCGTTAAACTCTTGGTAAGGGTAACAAGATGGTAAAAACCAGAGATCTATATTTTCTTCTAGAAAAAAAACGAACTTTGAGGATCTTATACTATGGCATTTTGAAAACTATTTTGAGGTGCGAGAACTTTAAGAAAATAATTTTAGTGGTAATGAGAATGATGTCCCGCTGATTTTATTTACGACTTATAATACATTTGTTAACCTTTTGGAAAACTTCCTTTTTTGTTTTTAAGAAAACCCATTTTCCTTATGAATCTTTACATGTTTAAAATCAGCATATGGTAAAAACTCATAATTAAAATAAAATTTAAAGCGGCCTTATTACAACTTGAAATCCCCAAATAGAAATAAATTTAAATAAAGTTCAAATTTATTGAAAATACTGCAACGCATGGCCACCTCGAGTCTGTTCCGGCCCATAATCCGCCACCTACTGATTACCTGCAAAATTAACAAAGGGGTGAGTCACCAAGATTCAGTGTGTACATCCCCATGTAGCGCAAATTGGGCCTTAGCCCTCACAGTACAGCACATGTTATATGTATGCTATGCAGCCCATCCCAGATTAGCTCTCCATCCAAACTCCCGTGGCATTATGCCACTGTGGTTCATAACCACCTTGGTCCTAGACCACTCGTGACCGTAGTCACTCGTGACAGAGTCACTGTAATATAATCGTGGGGCCAACCCACCTTGGTCATAGACCACCGTGACGATCTCTAGCAATAATGCATACGTGGGGCGAACCCACTGTGGTCATAGACCACCGAGATAAGTCACTATTATAAGCAATCGTGGTATTAACCATCGTGGTACTTAGACCACTCGTGACCGTAGCCACTCGTGACATTAGTCACCTTTCTCCCTCCACATTTCAACCATTCCCGAGCCCATGCTCTTTCATATCATGCGCATTATGTATGCAACTTATTTCACAGTGAATAACAGATCCTTTACATGCATAACATCTGAAATATATGTACATACAAATTAACAATAATAATAGTATCGAGAACTTACCCGGCGTCTCCAACCTTACCCATAAGGGTAGTTAACCTTTCGTATCAGTTATTTCGGCTTTTCACCCTTTTCAGTTAATAACGCAATAAAAACTATAATGAAGGCGTGTAAGTAGTATACACCTGATAACGCGTAAGGTAATACCCTCTACGTCGACGCTTTAACTCGCAGGAATGACAGCTATCTGTCAATCCCAAACAGACGTTGGCTCTCTTCCATAGCCCGGCAGAAAGTCCCGAACCGTCGACACAACACGTTTCTTAAACTTAGGAACGGACACTATGGGTACACTCCCCTCCTCGACTCAAGCGTTTCTTGCATCCATGAACAGACTTGATCAGAGGTTAGAGAGATACGTCGTTGTCTAATATGAAAACGCTTATTAAGGCACTAAAACTAACAGGGAAAGTTAATCATGGGATGTAATAAGATAATCCCTTACTTTGATTACATATGAATAGCACCAACTGATTCGGCTTGCAGCTTCAGATGATCCCCTAAGCATCCACAAGTTAGAGAATGATGCTTCAAAAATGAAGAAGAAACGACCAAATGGCCTAAACGGAACATAAAGGAGGGCCTTTCCCTCATTCAGTTATACCCACTTACCAAAGGACTTTTGAAGATCAAAGTCGACAGAAAGATGATCGATAGCAAGGGTGCTTAGATTCGGCCTTTCACTAAAATGAAATAAAGTAGCATTAAAACACTTAGAAAAGATTACTCATGACAACACACCATGCCTTCGGCCAACAGAGAAAGGGTTGACAGAAAATAAATGAAAAAGGAATCCCGAAAGAAGTGAACTCACCAAGTCGGCTACTGATCAGAGAAAAAATGATGAAGCAAGGGATATTCGGCACTTAACAGAAGATTCGAAGAAGAAAAGAAGATGATTGCAGGGGTTTCGCTTTGTTGCGGCAAAGAGCAAATGAAACAGGGAATTGGAAGGTTTGGCCAAGTGTTAATGGTGTAGAAGAAGATGCAAACAGAGAGTATGAAAAGAAGTGAGTTGAGTTTCGGCTAGCACTCAAGTGGAGAGAAAGAAAGATGAAGGAGAAGAATGCACGAGTGAACAACTTCCAAAGGTTTGGCTAGAGCACAAAAGAGGAGAAAAAATGAAGAAATAAGACTAACAACTTGGTTTCGGTAAATAAAAGAGAAATGGGGGTGAGAGTTTCGGTTTTGGTTAGAAGAGAAATGAAGAGAAAAAGGTCAACAATGTAAAAAGGAAGGGAAGTGCTTCCTAGAATCGATTTTGACCCTTAGAAGAAGACGACACCAAAGATACTCCTAAACCCGATTGAGCCACACCCCAAAACGAAAGACCAAGCCACTAGCCTTAAGAATTCGGCACACACACCCCCTACAAGTCAAAACCGACTTCTCTCCCTCCTTCCAACATCCAAATTTCGGCCATCACTTTCCACCAACATCCAATCCCATATTTTACTCCTTAATTCACTCTTGTTCACCCATTCAAATGAGTTTGAATAATTCAAACTCCACCTTTCACTCATGGCCACCCTTTCAAAACATTTGACTCCTTCAACCCCCATCCATGCAGTGCCCTTGCCAAATCCACTACCCTAACTCATTGGGCTCAAAAATAAAGTTTCCTGTTGCTGACAATATGACTCGAACCCCTTCTCCCTGTAGCTTCTCCCTTGTGACGCCACATCAAGCACTCTAAGTGGCGCCTCCTTGCCACTTTACCACCACTTTACTTGTGTTAAAAAAAACACAATTAAATACCCTTAAGGCCTGCTTCAGCTAGCTCTCCCCTAAAGTGCCTAAAATGAAAAATTCCACCAAGGCTCAGACTTAACCCCGAGCCTTCCCGGGACCCTCACACACACCAAATTAACACACAGAGCATAGCATACACACATAACACACATTAAATGTAGAACCCCAAAATCCAGGATATTACAGTTCTACCCCCTTAAGGAAATTTCGGCCTCGAAATTTTACCTGATCAAAAGAGGTGAGGGTATTGTTGCCATATCACATCCTTTGGCTCCCACGTGGCTTCCTCTGAACCATGATTCTGCCACAACACTTTAACCAATGGGACTGTCTTTCTTCGCAACACCTTTACATCCCGTTTTAGGATTTGAATTGGTTCCTCCTCAAAGGATAAGTCAGGTCTTACTTCGATTTCTTCCACCGGCACTATATGAGATGGGTCCGAACGATAGCGCCTTAACATCGAGACATGAAATACATCATGGATTTGTCCCAATTCCAAAGGTAGCTCGAGCTGGTAAGCCACCGGTCCTACACGTTTCAACACACGATAAGGCCCGATGAACCTGGGGCTCGGCTTGCCCTTCCGTCCAAACCTTAGAACCTTCTTCCACGGTGAAACCTTTAAGAAAACCTTATCACCTACTGCAAATTCTATGTCTTTACGTTTCAGGTCGGCATAAGATTTCTGCCTGTCAGAAGCTTCCTTTAACCGAGTCCGGATCAACTTAACGTTATCCGGATCAACTTGACCTTGTCCTCTGTTTCAGAAACCAACTCTAGACCCAAAAAATGTTGCTCACCCAACTCTGTCCAGCAAGTAGGAGTGCGACACTTCCGACCATACAACGCTTCATAGGGTGCCATCTTTATGCTAGATTGGTAACTGTTGTTGTATGGGAATTCCGCCAATGGTAGGAACTCCTCCCAACTACCCCTAAAATCAATGACGCAGCCTCTCAACATGTCTTCCAAGATCTGAATCACCCTTTTCGACTGACCATCAGTCTGTGGATGAAAGGCTGTGCTGAGATCCAATCTCGTACCCAACGCTTGATGCAATGCTTTCTAGAACCTTGATGTAAACCTGGGGTCTTTGTCTGATATGATGGACACAGGTACCCCATGCAACCTCACAACCTCTGCCACATACAGTTTGGCTAATGTCTGCAATGAGTAATCAACCCGAACCGGTATGAAATGAGCAGACTTTGTCAACCGATCCACAATTACCCACACTGAGTCCTTCTTCGTAGGCATAAGGGGTAGTCCACTCACAAAATCCATCATTATTCTCTCTCATTTCCAAAGTGGTATCTTTACTGGCTGTAGCAACCCCGAAGGTAATTGGTGTTCCACTTTTACCTGCTGACACGTCAAGCACTTACTCACAAATTTAGTTACCTTCAGCTTCAGACCCGGCCACCAAAACTGTTCTTGCAGATCCCTATACATCTTACTCCCACCAGGATGCATAGCCTATGGGCTACTATGCGCTTCCTGCGGAATCTTCTGTCTTAACTCTAAATCTTTCGGCATACAAGTCTTTCCTTGAAAACACAGTACCTCATCGATGTTCATACTAAAATCCCCTGCCTCACCACTTGCTACTAACTGGAATTTCGAGCTTAGTGATTCATCAGACAATTTCTTCTCTTTAATTTGACTGACCACGTAGGCTTCACTTGCAGCTCAGCTAATAAACTTCCATCATCATATAAGCTGAGATGAGCAACCATTGCCCTCAGATCCGAGATCACCCTACGACTCAACGCATCCGCTACCACGTTAGCTTTTCCCGGATGGTATTCAATCGAACAATCATAGTCCTTTAACAATTCAATCCAGCATCGCTGCCTTAAATTAAACTCCTTCTGGGTAAGGAGATACTTCAGACTCTTGTGGTCTGTATAAATGACGGACTTCTCCCCATACAGATAATGTCTCCAGATCTTTAGAGCAAACACTACTGCAGCCAATTCCAGATTATGCGTGGGATAATTCACTTCATGTGGTCTCACTGCCGAGACGCATATGCTACTACCTTCTCTTCCTGCATCTATACACATCCCAACCCTGTGTGCGACGCATCACAGTAAACAACAAACTCCTTCTAGCCTCAGGCTGAATCAACATTGGAGCCTCAGTCAAGATCCTCTTCAGCTTCTCAAAACCATACATAATTTAGTTAACTCAAAGCTCGTTAAACTCTTGGTAAGGGTAACAAGATGGTAAAAATCGGAGATCTATATTTTCTTTTAGAAAAAAATGAACATTGAGGATCTTATATTATGACATTTTGAAAACTATTTTGAGGTGCGAGAACTTTAAGAAAATAGTTTTAGTGGTAATGAGAATGATGTCCCGCTGATTTTATTTACGACTTATAATACATTTGTTAATCTATTGGAAAACTTCCTTTTTTGTTTTTAAGAAAACCCATTTTCCTTATGAATCTTTACATGTTTAAAATCAGCATATGGTAAAACCCCATAATTAAAATAAAATTTAAAGCAGCCTTATTACAACTTGAAATCCCCAAATAGAAATAAATTTAAATAAAGTTCGAATTTATTGAAAATACTGCAACGTATGGCCACCTCGAGTCTGTTCCGGCCCATAATCTGCCATCTACTGATTACCTGCAAAGTTAACAAAGGGGTGAGTCACCAAGACTCAGTGTGTACATCCCCATGTAGCGCAAATTGGGCCTTAGCCCTCACAGTACAGCTCATGTTATATGCATGCTATGCAGCCCATCCCTGATTAGCTCTCCATCCAAAATCCCGTGGCATTATGCCACTGTGGTTCATAACCACCGTGGTCCTAGACCACTCGTGACCGTAGTCACTTGTGATAGAGCCACTGTAATATAATCGTGGGGCCAACCACCGTGGTCATAGACCACTGTAACGATCTCTAGCAATAATACATACGTGGGGCCAATCCACTGTGGTCATAGACCATCGAGATAAGTCACTATTATAAGCAATCGTGGTATTAACCACCGTGGTACATAGACCACTCGTGACCATAGCCACTCGTGACATTAGTCACTTTTCTCCCTCCTTATTTCAACCATTCCCGAGCCCATGCTCTTTCATATCATGCACATTATGTATGCAACTTATTTCACAGTGAATAACAGATCATTTACATGCATAACATCCGAAATATACATACATACAGATTAACAATAATAACAGTATCGAGAACTTACCCGGCGTCTCCAACCTTACCCATAAGGGTAGTTAACCTTTCGTGTAACACCCTGGTTTTAGGGGTTAGGCATTTGGTGCTTAGCGCGGGTGTTGGCACACTTCAGTGTGTGGTTGGGTAAGTTTTAGGGGTCCTGAGAACCCTAGGTGGTGGTAGGTTGCCTTAGAAAATTTTTAGTTTTAGGGGCAAAAAGGGGGAGCTTGGATAGAGGGGGCCTTAAGAGAATTTTTGGTGGAAATATGGCACAAAGATAGGCTTGGCAAAGTGGTAGGAAGGCGCCACTTTAGAGCTTGGAAGGTGACGCCATTTGCAGGAGAAAGGGTCTCATGTTCGATTCGCGGAAGCAGCAGATGGGCATTGTTTTTGCGTCATCTTGGTCGGGGTGGATGGACGGTTTGAAAGGCTTAAAAGGTGGAGAAGACTTGGTCAATTTTTTTGAATTTGGCTAGGTAAAAGTTTGACTCATTCAAACTTTTTGAATGGGTGGAAGGGAGGTATTTTAGGAGAATTTTGAGGATTATTTTTGGGGGGTTGGAGCTTGGCCTTTTAGTATAAATAGGGGGGAGTGCTCATTATTCATTCACCATTTGCCTTCTCTCCCTTGCCGAATTTTGTTCCCCATTTCCTTGGTTGCCGAAACCTTTTCTCCAAAGCTTGTTGTTCTTCTTCTCTCACATTTTTTTCCAAGTGGCCGAACCCTTCACTCTCCCTATTTCCCTTCCTTTTCACTTCAAAACCGAAAGTACACCCCACACCTTTCTTTCTCCTCTCTTTGGCCGAAACCACTGTTCTCTACCCCTTGATTTAATAGCCGAATCTACATCTATCACCCCTTTGCCGAATTTCTTTCTCTCAACTTGATAGCACTTGGGCCGAATGTTAGCTTAGATCTCTTCGGGTTCCGTGGCTGAGATACTCTGAGGTTTTAGTGGTTAGCCAAGCCTCCGTTTGTAGCAGTCGGTTTGATCAAGTGGAGGTAAGGTTATTTTTTAAGATTAAGTACTTAAGTGGTGTTTTGGGGGTTAACCTGTTTACCTGATTAAGCTTTTTGATGGAGGCCACAACCAGTCAGAGTGGGCAAGGGAAGGTCTCTATTCCGAAGTTCAAGAAAAGAGCGGTTTCAGCAGTTCGGGATTGGCCACCGGGGTGTGGGCCAGCGGTAGGAGATAGCTATAGGCAGATAGCGGTAGTCTCGCTAGTCGATAGCGTCGGGATCGAGGGTTTAGAGCTCCGGGTTTTAAGGTGTGTAGTTAAACCATTGTTTCCGGGATTTGAGTATATCTGTTTATGTTGTATGATGCTAATAAGTGCAGTTAAATGTGAAAATGGTACCCTTAAGGGGGTATGAAGATGATCAGGTTAGTAGCAAAGTTTGTAATTATGTGATCACTGATTTTATTGTGTGAGTATGCCTATGATTGTGTTTAATATGTTCATGCACCACCTTATCATCATTTTATGTTACATGTGCATGGGCGGGTTATGAAAGAAGGTACGGATGTACTTCGAGTACGTGGTTGATGTCAGCTTTGTGCTACATCGTGGATTGGCGCTGACTGAGGTCGCGTTGTGGATCTTTGCGATTTAGTTCGCGTGGTTACCTTGATTGATATCGGCTTATGCCATATCGTGGCTTGATGGATTGCTGTGTGCTCCATCGTGGTTTGATGTTAGCTATATGCTACATCGTGGATGGCATTGGTTGCCTTTTTGGAGGGAAAAGGAGAGGGTGACTCGATAGTCCCCTGGTGTGTGGTAGGCTGGATCAGGGGGTGTGTAGCGGATGGACCCTAGGCTTGGGTTGGGTTTCATGATTGCATTATTCCGTTTATAAAATAATATGAAAATGGGCCAAGCCCAATGAATAGGTATGTCTTGGGGACATACGTGGACATGGGCCAAACCCAGTGATCAGTGGACTAATGTGAAAAGGGCCTAGCCCAGTAATTGTTATAATTTGAAGGTGGGCCAAGCCCAGATTGTGGTAATGTCTAATAATTATACTTGCATGTTGCATTTGATAATTGGGATGTTATGTGGTTAGCATGTGGGTGGATTTCGATGGTTTAGTTACACACTGAGTCTGTATGACTCACCCAACTTTTTAAGCATCGCAGGTGACATGTCGGTCGGACCGGGTTGGAGTGGACACATGGTGGCCCATGCAGAAGAAGAGATTAAATGTTTTAGGCTTACTTTAAGTATTTGGGTTTAAATAGAATATGTAATAAAGGCCTTTTGACTCTTATTTATTTTTGTTATTATTTTATTAGTATTTATTATGGTTTGAAGAATTTGAAACACTATGTGAAGATGATTATATTTTTCCAACCTACTTATTCAATTTGGCTTGTATATATTAAACTTTTAGTATGAGTATATTTTAATAACAAAGTTTTACTCATAAGTTTAAATAAACATGGATTTTTCAAAAGTTAGCAAGTTTTACTAAATTTTTCTAAGTTAAATAGATTTTCTACCATCTTTTCCGCACTAACATAACCAGATTCGGTCGTAGTGAATGGGCCGGGTTTGGGGATGTTACATTTCGTATCAGTTATTTTGGCTTTTCGTCTTTATCAGTTAATAACACAATAACAACTATAATGAAGGCATTGAGTAGTACACAGCTGATAACGCGTAAGGTAATACCCTCTACGTCGACGCTTTCACTCGCAGGAACGACAGCGATCTGTCTATCCCAAACAGACGTTGGCTCTCTTCTACAACCCGGTAGAAAGTCCCAAACCGCCGACACAGCACGTTTTTTAAACTTAAGAACGGACACTATGGGTACACTCCCTTCCTCGACTCGAGCTTTTTTTGCATCCATGAACAGACTTGATCAGAGGTTAGAGAGATACGTTGTTGTCTAATATGAAAACGTTGATTAAGGCACTAAAATTAAGAGGGAAAGTTAATCATGGGATGTAATAAGATAATCCCTTACTTTGATTACAGATGAATAGCACCAACTGATTCGGTTTGCAGCTTCAGATGATCCCCTAAACATCCACAAGTTAGAGAATGATGCTTCAAAAATGAAGAAGAAACGGCCAAATAGCCTAAACGGAACATAAAGGAGGGCCTCCCCCTCATTCGGCTATACCCACTTACCAAAGGACTTTTGGAGATCAAAGTCAACAGAAAGACGAGCGTTAGCAAGGGTGCTTAGATTCGGCCTTTCACTAAAATGAAATAAAGTAGTGTTAAAACACTTAGAAATCACCAACGACTAAACCAAGAGAAAAGATTACTTACGACAACACACCATGCCTTCGGCCAACAGGGAAAGGGTTGACAGAAAATAAATGAAAAAGGAATCCTGAAAGAAGCGAACTCACCAACTTGACTGCTGATCAAAGAAAAAAACGATGGAGAAAGGGATATTCGACACTTAACAGAAGATCCGAAGAAGAAAAGAAGATGATAGCAGGGGTTTCGGTTTGTTGCGGGAAAGAGCAAATGAGACAGGGAATAGGAAGGTTTGGCCAAGTGTTAATGGTGTAGAAGAAGATGCAAACAGAGAGTATGAAAAGAAATGAGTTGAGTTTTGGCTAGCACTCAAGTGGAGAGAAAGAAAGATGAAGGAGAAGAATGCACGAGTGAACAACTTCCAAAGGTTCGGCTAGAGCACAAAAGAGGCAAAAAATGAAGAAATGAGACTAGCTACTTTGTTTCAGTAAACAAAAGAGAAATGGGGGTGAGAGTTTCAGTTTTGGTTAGAAGAGAAATGAAGAGAAAAAGGTCAACAATGCAAAAGGGAAGGGAAGTGTTTTCTAGAATCTGTTTTGACCCTTAGAAGAAGACGGCACCAAAGATACTCCTAAACCCGATTGAGCCACACCCCAAAACAAAAGACCAAGCCACTAGCCTTAAGAATTCGGCACACACACCCCCTACAAGTCAAAACCGACTTCTCCCCCTCCTTCCAACATCCAAATTTCGGCCGTCACTTTCCACCAACATCCAATCCCATATTTTCCTCCTTAATTCACTCTTGTTCACCCATTCAAATGAGTTTGAATAATTCAAACTCCACCTTTCACTCATGGTCACCCTTTTAAAACATTTGACTCCTTCAACCCCCATCCATGCAGTGCCTTTGCCGAATCCACTACCCAAACTCCTTGGGTGCAAAAATAAAGTTTCCTGTCGCTGACAATGTGACTCGAACCCCTTCTCCCTGTAGCTTCTCCCTTGTGACGCCACATCAAGCACTCTAAGTGGCACCTCCTTGCCACTTTACCACCACTTTACTTGTGTTAACAAAACGCAATTAAATACCCTTAAGGCCTGCCTCAGCTAGCTCTCCCCTAAAGTGCCTAAAATGAAAAATTCCACCAAGGCTCAGACTTAACCCCGAGCCTTCCTGGGACCCCCACATACACCAAATTAACATACAGAGCATAGCATACACACATAACACACATTAAATGCAGAACCCCAAAATCCAGGATAGTACAAAATACCCCCACACTTAAGCATTTGCTTGTCGTCAAGCAAAATCCTCAACTCACAATTAAAATTAAATTTCCTCAACTCATAATCTTCATCAATAATGTTTCATCATAATTCATAGGTAATTTATATATTGATAATTTAACTAGAAGAGTCATAAAGATTCAAACAATCGAAGTCATAGTTTTTATAGCACGAAAACATTGGTGTTTCCCCTTACCTAAATAATCACCTTTAATTCAAAATCGACAAGAATTGACATCGTCACTAAAGATTCACTCAAATCACTCAAAGTGTTTAAGGTTCAAAATGAAGCACTCAAGAGTCAAACATGAAAAGTTAATCCCATAGGCTTGCATGAAAATCAGATCTCCACTACTATAAAATGATGTGATACACAAATCAAAAGGTCTTTAAAGGGTTATAATGGGGCTTGGGTTAATGGTGTGGATAAAGGCCGAATTAGAGGGTTAGAATCGAGATTGAATTGACAAATTACCTAACTAGAAAAATAGACTAATACTGAATAATTACATCCATTGCTAAAACACGAGCTTCTTCTCAAAATGTGAAATTAAATGTATAAGCTTAAATAATCATAGAACTAATAATGAACATGCTCCAGATAATAATATTTTTTTTAGAGAACAAATCATACGAATATAGGAAAGAATTTATAACTGAAATAGAGAACATAGTTAGGCAAATTCTCATATCAAATCTCGACAAAAAGAGTTTTACACAATAGGAGAAATTCTTTAAAGAATAAAAAAAAGTGAGTTTTGGGTTAATATTAAGTGTATATTAAGAAACAATTAATTGGGATCAAAGGGCTTCACTAGGGGTTAATTATGAAGGTAGGCCTTTTGGGGGTAAGTGGGTTAAAACCTAGGTGCCTTTATCATTTCAGTATAATATCAAATCAAAAGTGTGGCCTCGACATGTATAATCGGAGCAAGTTCTAGAATAACAAATCAATGTTGACACACTCATAATCAATAAAGTGGGCAAGAAAAGAATGTATGCTCTAAATGGTTCAAGATCTCACAAAAATTATGGTTTTTGATGTCAATCTTGCAAATTTCAATTTCAAAGTAATATTTAGATTTAGGTAGACAACCTAACAAATTTTTAATTCTGAAAATAGACTCATCATGCTTGATTCTCTATTATCTTAAAATTTAAATCATCGCTGCACAATTACCTATGACTTGATCTAAAACATATCAATAAAAATCATAAATCAATAGAAGTTTCGTTCTAATTAGTGATATGAGAAAATTACTTAAGAACAATTCAGGGATTTTCAAATAATACTATAGTTGACCCCCACACTTAAGACGTATATTGTCCTCAATGTACAAAGATAGATAATGATTAGTAAGAAAGTCATAAGAGAGGGAGAGAAGTGAAACTTCCTAAATTATGGATGAAATCCTTGGAGGATGATCAATGATGAACATGATGACTAGGCATAGGTGAAGGTCGTAGGGAATACTTCGGTGGTGTGTTCATTCCTTGAGTGGCACCTTGAACCTTTTTTAAACAGCGAAGTCATCAGTAAAGTTTTTAGGGAGTTCTTATTTAATGGACGTTTTTTATAGTTACTCGAGAGTTAAACAGCCAGAGATAAAAGAAATCAAATTATACTTAAAAATTTAAAGAGTTTAATAATAAAGAAAACTGAACTAAAACAAAAATAAAAAATAAAAATAAGAATAAAAATAAAAAATAAAAATAAAGAAAATAAAAGGACTCAAAGGTCCTCATCATCGGAGTGATCTCGAGGTGGTGGTGGCGGCGATATGTGAAAAAGCTGATAATATCGACCACGACCGCCTCACACGATCGTGTGGATTTATCTTAGCCCGTGTTCTTTAGGCAGTTTCGACCACGGCCGCATCGCACAGCCGTGGTGTTTAGTCGGAGCCCGTGTCTTGGGGAAAATTTTCATCCTATTTCTACACAATCTCTGCCACGCCCATGTACCTATTCGTGGTGTCCACACCGCCACGGCCACGCCTGTGTTCAAGGCCGTGTGGTAGGGAAACCTGCACTTTATTAATTGGTTAGTTTGTAGTTAGGTGCTAAAAATCGAAAATATGACATTAGTGAAGTTAGTGCTCGGGTTGCCTCCCGAGAAGCGCTTCTTTAAAGTCTTAAGCTAGACTTTACCTCTCATTCGCATAATCATGGTGGTTTAAGGAGATGAAAATCCTTTCTCATGCTATCAATTCGGTTATTGATATATAGTTTAAGTCGAGTGGTGTTTACCTTAAAAGTGCCAAACTTAGGATTAGTTATCTTGATTGTTTCGTATGGGAAGACATTGAGTACCTTAAAAGGGATTTCTTCGTTTGTATTCAGGTCCGAGGTGGCGATTCGAGGGTCTATCTTATCCAACAATACCTTATCCCCGATCTGAAATTGGTTTGGCTCATGAAGTTGCTTCGGTTTATCGTGTTTTCTTGGTTTCTCTTTGCAATGTGTCTTCCACTCGTCTAGTTCATCTATCTGAAGCCTTCGCTCCTCGTGAGTTATTTCTTTGTTGGCACAAGGTCTAGGATTTGGCTCAGTTGTGTAATTTCGTGGTGCTTCCTGAAAAGAAGGTTGAACCGAATGATCATTAGTAGAGTTGATGTTTTCACCTTGATTACTCGATGTCCTAGCCGAGTCAAGAGCCTAAAGAGTGATCGTTTCGTCACCTACACGAAGTATGAGTTCGCCTGTACCAATATCAATTTTAGTCCTGGCAGTTGCTAAAAAGGGTCTTCCTAAAATTAAAGGAATATTATTATCCTCATCCATATCTAAAATGACAAAGTCTACTGGGAATATGAATTTATCAATTTTCACGAGTACATCTTCATTTATACCCCTAGGAATTCTAATAGTCTTATAAGCTAATTGAATGCTCATCCTAGTTTGTTTGGGTTTCCCTAGACCTAGCTGTTTAAACATTTTATAAGGCATAACATTTATGCTTGCTCCTAAATCAGCTAAAGCATTATCAACAGATAAACTACCAATTAAGCATGGAATTGTAAAACTCCCTGGATCTTTTAATTTTCGTGGTAGTTTATTTTGTAGAATTGCTGGGCATACTGCGTTTAGTTCCACATGCGACTCCTCGTCTAACTTCCGTTTGTTTTTCAAAAGCTCTTTTAAAAATTTCCTTGAATTTGGCATTTGCGAAAGAGCTTCAAGAAACAGTAAGTTAATATGTACTTCTTTAAAAGTACTCTTTAATTACCGAATTGTTCATCTGTGTTGTCTTTCTTCATCGCATTAGGGTATGGCACACGAGGTTGGTACTCTTTAATTACCGGTTTTGGCTTATTATGACTTACCTCAACCTTACCTTCCTCTACCACATTTTCTTGGCTTACTTTTGTTTCATCTAACCCTTCACTATCATGAGCAGTTATTGCTTGAAGTTGCTCCTTTGGGTTAGTCTCAGTGTTTCTTGGTAGGCTTCCTTGTGATCGTTCAGAGAACTGCTTAGCAAGCTGCCCTAATTGGTTCTCGATCCCTTGAATTGACGCTTGTTGATTTTTGAGTGCTGTCTCGGTGTTTTGGAAACGGGTTTCTGACACCGCTATAAATTTTGTTAGCATCTCCTCAAGGTTTAGCTTCTTTTCTTGTGGGTAGGGTTGCTGTAGGAAACTTGGGAGGGATTGTTATCTTTGATTTCCTTGACCACCCCATGAAAAATTGGGGTGATTCCTCCAACACGGATTGTAAATATTACTATAAGGGTTATTTTGAGGTCTAGAATTATTACCCATATAGTGAACTTACTCGTTTTCAGCGCCTGAGTTATAAGGTGGATATTCTGTATTGGTCATCCCTCCTCTATTTGTATCGCACTTCATAACTGGATGTACCTATGAAGAACCACATAAACCATCAATCTTTTTATTTAACATTTCTACCTGGTTTGATAGCATGGTCACTGCGTCGAGGTTGAAAACACTGGTAGCTCTTGTCAGCTTTGTCCTCGTGACTTTCCACTGAAGTTATTAAGCGACATCTCTTTTATAAACTCATAAGCCGCTTCAGGGGTCTTGTTATTCAGGGTTCTGTCGGTGGCTAAATCAATCAACTGCCTGGTTGAGGGGTTTACACTGTTGTAAAAGGTTTGAACTTGTAGCCACAAGGGTAACCCGTGGTGTAGGCACCTTCTCAATAGATCCTTGTATCTCTCCCATGCATCGTAAAGTGTCTCTAAATCCATCTGCACAAAAGAAGAGATATCATTCCTCAACTTAGCCGTTTTAGCCGGCGGAAAATATTTTAACAAAAATTTTTCGGTCATCTGTTCCCATGTAGTGATTGATCCTCGTGGTAACGAGTTCAACCACTGTTTAGCTTTGTTCCTTAACAAAAAGGGAAACAACTGAAGACGAATGGCAACATCAGAAACACCATTTATTTTGAAAGTATCACAAAATTCTAGAAAATTCGCCAAGTGAGTATTTGGATCTTCATCCTGTAAACCATCAAACTGAACAAATTGTTGTATCATCTGAATTGTGTTAGGTATTAGTTCAAAATTATTTGCAGCAATAGTAGGTCTAACAATACTTGACTCAGTTCCTGTTAAATTAATTTTAGCATAATCATACATAGTTCGAGGAGTAGGATTTTGATTCACCGGGTTTACGGCAACCATAGGAGGTAGCGGATTGTTATCAGCCATCTCTGCGGTAGTATTGGTATAGTCCTCTTGCTCTTCTGCTTCACCTTATTTCTCTTCTGTTTCTGCGAGCGGCTGTCAAAAATCAAGGGTCCTGACGAGTTCCTTCTAGTCATAAACTAGAAAAACCTATCAGAAGCAAAGAGAAGAATAGAAAAATTAGAAAAGTGAAAATAAAAAATTAATTGCAAATAAATAAAAATAATAGCTAAAGTAATAAAAATCAAGTGTTCCTAATATCTTAGTCCCCGGAAAAGGCGCCAAAAACTTGATCGTGTCCAAACTAACTATGACAACGAATAAGGCAAGCGCACCTATTGTTTGGTAGTATAGCTATGGCAAGACTGGAAATACTGTATCCTCAAGGATCAAGAGTACTAGTAATTACTATCTTTATATTATTTAGCCTAAGAATTAAGGGAATTGTTGTTTAATCTAAAACTAACTAATTACTAAGCTAAAGATGCTAAGGCTCAGAGAATGAATTGGGGAAATACTTTTGGGAAAACCAATTGATTAAGACAGTACCCGAGGAAGAATCCACCTAGACTTCACTTGTTATTTAACTTTGAACCAGACGATTTATTCACTTGACTTGATCCGTAAGATTCCCTAATTTATATTAATACCTCTCTCGAGGCTACTAACGTCTAACCCTAGGTTGATTAATTGAAATCTCTTTCTAATTAAAACCCCTAGTGTTTCATTAATTCGATCTATGGACTCCCATGTTAGGTTTGACCCTAATTCGGCATATTTTCGTCGTCCTATCTCTAGGAGTGCGATCAACTCCGCTTAACTATGCTAGATCTACTCTTAGACAGGGACTTTTGCTCCACTGCCTAAGCACATCAATACTTGAATTAATATCCTGAAATATCAAAGCAAGAATTAAGAACACATAATTAAGAACAAATCAAGTATTTATCATATAGTTCAAAAAACAAAAACAAGATCTGTCTTAGGTTTCATCCCCCTCAGGTATTTGAGGGGTTTAGTTCATGTTTATATAAGAATACATCTCAGAAGAAAGTATAAAACAAAACATAAGAAAAACCCTAAAACCCCCTGAAGAAAATTGAAGGGAAGATCTTCCGTCTTGAGTATGATTCCGGCTTCTTGAGATGAATCAACTGGCTATCTTCAAGTAAATCCCACAATTCGGCCCTCTCTGGCTTTGCCTCTTCGGCCTCCTCTTTTTAGGTTACACTTAGGGTATTTATATAGGTTTTCAGAATGTCTCTCTTGGCCCCTAAGTATCCTAATCTGAATGGAATTAAAACGATTTACGACAGGGACACGCCCGTGTGGCACGGCCGTGTAAATCGAGCCCAGGCCGTGTTCGAGTCTGCTAAAGAGGCACGGCCGTGTGGTTAACTCCAGGCCGTGTGGACTTCTTGCTTTGGCCCGTTTCTCATTCTTTTCATCCTCTGATGCTCTCTTAAGTATAAAACATGAAATTAAAGGATTAGGAGCATCAAATTCCACAATTCAGGGGATAAATCATCCAAAAAGTATGCTAAATATGGGATTAAAATATGTACATATTACGGTTTATCAGTCATCCATCACATATATATCCATTACACATTCTTCTCATTTGAATCCACATAGTTAGTAGATAATAAGTAAACATAAAATCTATTAAACATAGCATATACTAAGAAATGAATTCCATGCGTATTTCATCCATCACATGATAAACTGTCATCCTTTTCATTTCATATATGCATATCTATCTTTTCATTTCAGATGAACATTAGTAACATTAAGTTTAATACATGTCTTTCCAATAACCTTTACTTACTCAATGAACCATATAGAATCACATCGGATACTCAGGAATGCTCACACATAGTGTACCATTTCATATAACCATAACCTTTCCAATAGTTCTTACACGAGCTTTGAAATGGGCTTGCTCACACGAGTTGTGGGTCGGGATGTTAGCTACATGACGCTGCTCACATGATCTGTAACACCCTAAACCCGGCCCAAACATTATGACCGAATTTGGTATGCTACAGAGAAAACATTTTTGAAAATCCCTTTAAGCCGATTAAATTTTTGATAAAAGATATTGTCTTGTTTTAAAACAGTTAAGGTGTATGAAGAAAACATCACTTAGTGCTGTTTAAAAATATATTAGGTCAGGTTGTTACAGATTCACGTGTACCCGACGGCACAATAAAACATTTTGCATATTAATTTGAGAAAACATGTGTACCCATTTTAATATCATGAAGTAGTTTAAGCAAATTATCAAAACATGTAAAATAATCCAAGTGCAATATTAGGAGGCCTTATTACAACTTAAATAAAATAAACCCATAATAAAATAAAAATAGTTCAAAATCTACCTAGTCCACATTTTCATTGCATGGCCACCTCGAGTTCATCCGGCTCCCTATCCGCAGCTACGAGTCACCTGAAAATGTTAAAGGAAAAAGGTGAGTCATCAAGACCCAATCTGTACCCCTTTTTCCCCGGTATAATGTAACATCATACACAAATCATAAATAGTTTAATATGCACAAGTTTCATATACACCAAACCTAGCCATCCAAACTCCTTTCTCTACCCCGTGTGGTACCAAACCATTGGTGGTGCCAAACCACTGGTGACGTATAGTCACGATATCCATCAATATTGTGGTGCCAAACCACTGGTGACTTAAAGTCACAAATCAAGTGATGGGGCCAACCCATCGTGTGATACCAAATCACTGGCGTCAATCCCATTATGTCATCTGTGGGGCCAACCCACTGTGGTGCTAAGACACGGGGACGAGACGCTATGAGGTGCCAAACCTCTGGAGGTGCCAAACCTCTGGTGACCGAAGTCACAAATGTGGTACCAAACCACTGGTGTCCGTCGACACGAATATCACTTCCCCCTCCACTCATTTAACCCACATGAATCAAAGATACACATTTAACAGAAATCATGTCAACATGGTCATTTAGCAACATACATAGAGTTTACCATTAGCCATAACCACATATACCAAATATGTCATGCTTTCCAAAAGCATCATAAAGAAAGTCATAGTGTCAATGACTTACCTGAATCCTTGCTTATACCATTATGGTATTAAATCCGATTCTACACAACCCAATTAAGTACACACATAACCTTTAGCACATTAAGTAGTTATAAAGCGTGTATGTACACACCTGTCACCAACGATAGCCTAAATTCCTAAGGAGACAATCGGCCACACAAGATTCCCTTGCCCTATATTCGGCCATTACCCAAAGTTAGTACCAAGGCCATTCGGCCAAACCAAAATAATCTCAAGGGGTTATCATTTGAAACCCGAGACCTTACCTATATGTGCCTTTGAATGCTAGCCACCACACTATGCGTTTTTGCTTCCCTACAATCAGCAATGGTCATTACTCACATCAATAGCCTTCGGCTTATACGAATACTAAATCAATAAAATAGGTCCTTACCACCTTACCAAAACCGATTGATCAAAGATGATGGATTCACTTGCTCGCTTCCAAATCCCGAAGGCCCTATAACAAATCGGTTTCAAAATAGGTGATTAGCACTCTTGCTACAAGTACCGAAATTGGCTCTTACCTTCCTAGAAGTCAACAGAGAAGAGGGAAGAAGAAGAGATATACATTCGGCCATGCCCACATACCTTCCAAAAATCGATTAAAAGAAAAGTCCCCACAAGATCTATGCCACTCCAATATTCGGCTAAAGTGCTATCAAATAGAAGAAGGAAAAATCAGCACACCAAGAGGGTAGGTTCAGCTAAAGGAGAAAGAAAATGATTAGAAAAGTAGGATAGGGGTTTCGACCCAAAAGGTGTGAAAAAGAGAAAAGAAAGGTGTAAGGGAAAGGTGTTTTCGGTTTAGCAACAATGGAGAAAGAGAGAGAGATAAGGGAGTAAGTAATTCGGTCAAGAATCAAAAGTAGGAAAAGGGAAAGATGGAAATGGAGAATTTGGTTTTGAGAGAAAATAGTGAAAGGAAAGAAAGAAAAAGATGGACTATTGGAAAGAGGGAAATTCGGCTATTGCAAAAAGGAAAAAGAATCAAATGAAGAAATTTAGCACTCTTCCCCCCCATGCTTGCCGTCCACTCCTATCATCAAGGAGTTCAAAATTTTGGCAACTTCCCCAATTCACTCTAAGCCACTCATTTGAAATAATTCAAAATAAATGGGAATAAATCATACTCCTAAATTTTCTCTTGCCAACTAAATAAAAATCCAATTAAATCCTTAATAATATCCTTAATAATATCCTTATTATCCTCAAATTAAAATTGATCATCTCTTTCTCTCTCTTGCCGTCCAAAATGAAGATAAAAAAGAGATTCCGCGACTCGAACATAGGCTCCCCTTGCTCCCTTGATGGCGTCAACTCCAGCTCCTAAGTGGCCTCCCTTTTTCCACTTTTCCAAGCCATTATTAATGTCAAATGTTCCCTCTTTTAACCTTGTAACTCCTACTTACTAAGGCTCCCTATCTTTAAAGCTTCACAAATAAATTTTCTACTAATCCGAGCCTACTCAAGACCCCTAATTAAGTCTTATTACACTATGAATAACATCACAGCAATCCAGACACAAACAAAATAATTCAACCACAAATAACCCCTATTTTAGGATGTTACAGTTCTACCCCCTTAAAAATAATTTCGGCCTCGAAATTACCTGATCAGAAGAGGTGGGGGTATTGCTGCCGCATCACATCCTCGGGTTCCCACGTCGCTTCCTCCGCACCATGGTTTCGCCATAGCACTTTCACCAAGGGTACTGACTTCCTACGTAAAACCTTGACATCACGATCTAAGATCTGAACTGGCTCCTCGTCGAAAGATAAGTCTGGGTTAACCTCAATCTCTGCCACTGGCAAGACGTGTGATGGATCGTGTAACAGCCCAATTACGACCCTAATCGGAACGGTGGTTTCGAAACCATGAATCTGAATTAGAAAATATTTTTTTATTATTAATTTGATGTTTATGTTATATGGTTATGCATATATTAAATATATCGTAGATTAAATTGTGTGATTGAGTGACTAATTTTAAGTAAAGGATTAAGTTGAATAAGTATAAAAAAAAATAATAGCTATTGTGGAATTTAGGGTTAAATTGAATAGGATTTCTTTTGATTGGAATTAAAGTTGCAAATTGACCTATATTTTAATTGTAGTGGACGGCATGCATCATGGCTTATTTTTATAATAGTATATTTTATATGTTATTTTTAATAGATATTGGTTGATAATAATAAACAAAGATGATAAAAAGAAAACATGTTTATTTCTCCCATTTTCTTCATATTCCTCCCGAAACAAGGAGAAAGAAAAAGGAACTCAAGCTTTCCTTCATTCGGCCATTTGCATGTCACTTTAAGATCAAGAACAAAAGAAATCGGACTCGGATTGGGGAAGAACGAAAGTTGTCGACTAGTCGCCCCGTTCCATTTTACATTGTCCGAGGTAAGTTTTTAAGCAATCAGGTTATATGGAATTTATCTATATTGATGTACTAAAATTTAATGGAAGTATGTATACTGATTTTTTATGTAGCCAAATGTATTATTTATATATGTATAAAGTAGAACCGAATATGACATTGAATTGAGAAATGAATATAACCGAATGTGATGCATATATATGGCAATGATATAATTGAATGTGATGTTGATCATAGAAATAAAATAAGTGAATTGGTATATATACAATTGTGGTTTAAGTTTTATATATATGAATATTTAAGCTTGATTATTTGAGATGGATAAAAGTATGTGTATATATATTTACATTGGGTGATAGTATATGTGAAAATAAATAGCGAAGAATTTTGGTTGTATTGAATTCAGTGGTTAGGTTCATATATTGTATGTTACCCGAATGTGTTGGCGGTTGATAATTGATAAGAGTTATCCTTGATATGTATATATATTTATACGTGCATTAATGGTTGCCGAATATGATGGGTTGAGATGGAAGAATGAACTATGAATAATAGATGTTTTAATTGGGTATAGATAATATTGATAGTGAAATTATATATGTTTATGTGACTGAGGAAATGATATTCGGGCTTTAAGCCTAGCAGGCTTTGTGCCGGTGGATAATATCAGGCTTTATGCCTAGCAGGCTTTGTGCCAGTGAAAGTATTCGGGCTTTAAGCCTAGCAGGCTTTGTGCCGGTGGAGAATATCGGGCTTTAAGCCTAGCAGGCTTTGTGCCAGTGAAAGTATTCGGGCTTTAAGCCTAGCAGGCTTTGTGCCGGTGGATAATATCGGGCTTTATGCCTAGCAAGCTTTGTGCCAGTGAAAGATATCGGGCTTTATGCCTAGCAGGCTTTATGCCGGTGAATTATTATAAGTATATGTTTAAATAGATTTTTGATGATGTGGAACTTAAATTCGGTAAATGAGTTCGATGTTCAGGTATGTGTAAGTCTATTGGTTATTGGAGATAAGGTAAATTAGTAAATTGATATTTGTTACTAGTTATATGTGATACAATTGGAGAATGTATGTGAATTATATGGATTGAAAAGTAAGAAAGAAAATTTAGTAGTTAATATGTATATACTTGAACAAATGTATATGTATTGGTCTTGATATGAAAAAGTGATTTATAGATCGATGTGAAATCTATTATTGAATGTGTGTGTGTTTGGCCGTAAGGCTATGAAATGTGAAGGTTTAGAAATGGTGATATAAATTATAGTTATAGTTTTGAACCTCGATTGTGATTATTTTAAATTGGCCTTACTAATATAATGATAGAATGCATTGTTGTTATGTAATTGCTTATAACTTACTAAGCTATGATAGCTTACTGTATGAGCTTGTTTGCATTGTTTATTAGATTTTGGAATCAAGTTACGAGCTCGGGAGCATCGTCAAAGTCTATCACACTATCAACTGTTTTCGGTATTTTATAAGTTGAATTTTTAAACCTATGGCATGTATAGGCTAGATTGAAATTTGAAATGTTAGATTTTGGTTTTGTATAAATTAAGCCATGCGAAAATGGCCTAACTTCAATGCTTTACTACGGTTTTATTGATTATGGCTTACGTTCATTTGGTTATTTTCCTATATGTCTTGATTGAAGGGTATTCATGATATCTATTGTGTGCAATTGGTTGATTCGGTTGTGACATATGGATAGATAAAAGTATGAGTGAATTTGGTTATTAATTTGGTAAAGATGTTATAAACTAGTTAACCATATTTTTGCAATGAAACAGTTTTTGGTTAGCAGTAGTGACGTGATTTTGAAAAATCACCAAAAATAGGAGAAATGGAATTAGAAAGTGAATAAGATACAGAATTAAAGCTTATTGTGTCTGTTTTGATATGAAAGAAATAGAGTAGGCAACGGAATTTTATATTATGAGATATTTAAATTTTAGTGAGACTTGTTCTGAATGAATTCGTGATTCCCTGTCCTGTCTTGGAAAAATTGTTAAAAATTGTACAAAAATAATCAGGGAGCATAGTTGATATGCTTAGAATCCTTAATGAGTCTATTTTTTATTGGAATAAACAAGAACATTATTGAAATTTTGTACAATGAGATAACTGAGTTTTTGTAATGATAGGTCAGAATCGTCAACAGTGAAATAGGGGAAACTTTGATGAATAAACTGTACTAATTGGCCACATGAAAAATTCTGGAAAAATTATGGTATATATATATATGAGTCTAGTTTCAAGGAAAATTTACGGATCTAAATTTCGAGTTTTTTAACTCGAGTTATGGTCAATTTCGTCAGCATGACGCAGTTGGACAGCTTTAAATTCTTATGCCCCGAACTAGTAGTCAAGTCTAGTAATGCCTCATACTTGACTCCGGCAAAGGTCTCGGGTAAGGGGTGTTACAGATCGGACCGATACCGCCTAAGCATCAACACATGGAAAACATCATGAATTTGCCTTAACTCTACCGGCAACTCGAGCTGATAAGCTACCGGTCCCACTCGCTTCAACACTGTATATGGCCCAATGAACCTAGGGCTTAGCTTCCCTTTTCTCCCAAATCGCAACACTTTCTTCCAAGGCGACACCTTCAGAAAGACTTTATCTCCTACCTCGTATTCCATTTCCTTGCGCTTGAGATCGGCATAAGACTTTTGCCTATCTGATGCCTCCTTGAGACGAGTCCGGATTAACTTAACTTTATCTTCAGTTTCCGCTACCAATTCTGGACCCAAGACATGTCGCTCCTTTAGTTCCGTCCAACACGTAGGAGTACGGCACTTCCGTCCATACAGTGCCTCGAATGGTGCCATCTGAATGCTCGCTTGATAACTATTGTTATAAGCGAACTCTGCCAACGGTAGATACTCTTCCCAACTACCACTGAAATCCAGAACGCATCCTCTTAGCATATCCTCTAAAATCTGTATCACTCTTTCCGATTGTCCGTCAGTTTGCGGGTGAAAAGCTGTGCTGAAATCCAATCTCGTTCCCAAAGCCTGATGCAAAGCTCTCCAAAACCTTGATGTAAACCTCGGATCCCTATCCGAGATAACCGATACTGGCACACCATGCAATCTTACTATCTCGGCTACATATAACTTTGCTAGCTTCTGAAGCGAATAATCTACCCTTACAGGTATGAAATGCGCTGACTTAGTTAGTCGATCCACAATTACCCAAACCGAGTTCTTCTTACTAGGCTTGAGGGATAGTCCACTGACAAAGTCCATAGTGATCCTCTCCCATTTTCACTGAGAGATCTTCACTGGTTGGAGCAACCCTGATGGCAACTGATGTTCAGCTTTAACTTGCTGACACGTCAGACACTTTCCCACGAATTCAGTTACCTCACGCTTCAACCCAGGCCACCAGAACTGTTTTCGCAAATCTCCATACATTTTGCTACCTCCCGGATGCATAGCGTATGGACTGCTATGTGCATCTTGGAGAATTTTTTGCCTCAACTCCACATCTTTCGGCATACAAGCTCGCCCTTGAAAACATAGCACTCCCTCACCAGACAAACTGTACCCTTCCAAGCCACCCTCTTGAACTTGCAACCTTCTCGCATTCAAACTGTCATCCACCAACTGCTTTTCCTTAATCTCCTCGATCCAAGTCGACTTAACTTGCTGTTCTGCCAAAAGACTTCCATCGTTGTATAGACTGAGGTAAGCAAACATCGCTCTTAAGTCCGTCACAACCTTTCTGCTCAAAGCGTCAGCTACCACGTTAGCCTTACCCGGATGATACTCAATTGAACAGTCATAGTCCTTTAACAGTTCAATCCATCGGCGCTGCCTCAAGTTCAAGTCCTTCTGAGTCAAAAGATACCTCAGACTTTTGTGATCCGTGTAAACTATTGACTTTTCCCCATACAAGTAATGCCTCCATATCTTAAAAGCAAAGACTACAGCCGCTAACTCCAAGTCGTGAGTAGGATAGTTAACCTCATGCGGTCTTAGCTGACGGGACGCATAGGCCACTACCTTCCCTTCTTGCATCAACACGCATCCGAACCCAGTATGGGATGCATCACAATAGACCGTAAACAATTTCCCCACCTCAGGCTGTACCAGAACTGGAGCTTCCGTCAGAATCTTCCTTAGCTTGTCAAAACTTTCTTGCTGTTTCTTCGACCATACAAACGGAACTTCCTTCCTTAATAACTTAGTCAACGGCGCTGCAATTAAAGAGAATCCTTCCACAAATCTTCGATAGTATCCTGCCAGACCCAAAAAGCTTCGGATTTCTGCCACTGACCTAGGCGGTTTCCAATCCAACACCGCTTCCACCTTGCGAGGGTCTACTCTAATCCCTTCCGCTGACACCACGTGACCTAAGAAAGCCACCTCTCTAAGCCAAAATTCACACTTACTGAATTTGGCATATAACTGCTTCTCTCTTAATACTTGTAGAACTATATGCAAATGCATGTCATGCTCCTCCTCCGTCATTGAGTAAACCAATATGTCGTCTATAAACACCACGACAAATTGATCCAGGTACTGCTGAAACACCCTATTCATTAAGTCCATGAACGATGCGGGTGCGTTGGTCAACCCAAATGGCATCACCAAAAACTCGTAATGCCCATACCTTGTACGGAATGCCGTCTTGTGTACATCCACCTCCTTCACCTTAAGTTGATGATATCCCGACCTAAGATCTATCTTCGAGAATACCGATGCACCCTTCAGTTGGTCAAACAAGTCATCAATCCGAGGCAACGGATACCTGTTTTTGATCGTTAACTTATTTAACTGGCGGTAGTCGATACACATCCGCATTGAACCGTCCTTCTTCTTGACAAACAACACCGGTGCTCCCCACGGAGATATACTTGGTCGAATAAATCCTCGGTCCAAGAGCTCCTGAATTTGAGCCTTCAGCTCCACCAATTCTTTTGGTGCCATACGGTAGGGTGCTATAGACACTGGCGCTGTCCCGGGCAGCAAGTCTATACCAAATTCAACTTCCCGATCTGGAGGCAGACCCGGAAGTTCTTCTGGAAACACATCAGTGAATTCCCCTACGGTCTGAACCTTCTCAACTGTTGACTCCTTAGCCTCCAAGGCACAGATTTGAACCAAAAACGCTTCACAACCTTTCTTGACCATGTTCTCAGCCTTCAAAGCAGACACTACATTGGATAGATAATCCCTTCTATTACCTATCATGACCACTTCATCACCTTCAGCCATCTTAAGAACCATGCGCTTAACCGCACAATCCAACTTTGCCTGATACTTAACCAACCAATCCATTCCAAGGATCAAATCGAACTCCCCAAACGGCAGTTCCATCAGATCAGCCACAAACACGACCCCTTGGAGTTCTAGGGGTACATTCCTATACAGCTTGTTTACAACTACAGAGTGTCCTAGAGGGCTAAGTACTGTCATCTCCCTAGCAGTAGTCTCAAAGTCCAAGTTCATAGTCTCTACCACACTACTAGCAACGTATGAATGCGTCGAACCACCCACATCAATTAATGCAACATATGGAAGATCAAAAATTAGGAACGTATCGGTTATGACGTCCGGTGTGTCACCCTCCTCGCGACGCCTTGCCGCGTAGACTAAACCAGGTTGCCTTGCTTCTGTGTTGCCTACCCCTCTGCCCAGAGTTCCGCGACCTCGATTAGAACCATTGCCTCCTCTACCATTACCACGACCCCTCTGTGGTGGTCCTGCATTTCTAGCCTGAGTACGGTTCTGACCCTCTGGCTGATTCTTAGCTAACTTTCGAGGACAATCCCTTACACGGTGATCCAAAGACCAACATTCAAAGCAACCCCTTTCACCGGTCCAACAACCTCCCCAATGTGATTTTCCACAGTGATTACACTGAGTCGGTCTTTGATTAGTAGCCATGGGCCTTCCTGCCTGATTCGGCCCACTCTGCCTAGCCCTTTTCTGTGCATTACCACCCGACCCAGACGACCCAAATCCTTTTTTCTGCTTGTTCCTATCATAGCTCTGTCTCACGGACTCCTTGACCCCTTCGGTTACCTTAGCCTTTTCCACCAAGACAGCAAACTCACACTCCTGTTGTGGAGCAATCAGCAACCTTAACTCATCCCTAAGTCCGTCTTCAAAGCGGACACAACGATCATGCTCCGTTGACACAATACCCTGAGCATAGCGGCTCAGCCTCAAGAATTCCGCTTCATACTCCGACACAGACTTATTTCCTTGTACCAACCCCAGAAAAGCTTTCCTCTGTGCATCAATGTAGTTAGTGCCCACATACTTCTTCTGATAAGTAGTTTTGAAATACTCCCAAGAAAGATCATCTGCCGTAGCACCATCCCGAACCGTGAGCCACCATCGATATGACTCATCCTTGAGAAGCGACACCGCTCCTTTCAGTTTCTCCTCATTCGTCAGGTCTATCTCATCCATGATTCTCTCGGTCGATTCCAGCCAATACTCAGCCGTATTGGGCGCTACACCGGACACACCTCGGAAAAATTTAGCTCCGTTAGCTCGAAGTCGTTCAGGTACCGACTTCCGAGCTCCTCCACTTCGACCCATTCCAACTACCCTCTTCAGAACCCGCAGCATCGCTTGTGACACTGCATCATCACCCGTCTGATCCTGCTCCTCGGCTCCAAAAGTTGGGGGTGGTGGTGGCGGTGGTATCTCGTTCTCAGATCCCTGACCCGACCCTACGAGTTCCGACACGGTCATCCTGCCCCTACCGCGTCCATGACGGCCACGTCCTCTAAAACTCATTTCTAATTACGGCGCTTTAATCTGATTAAGAAATTTTTATGGATTAGTAACTGTTTCACTTGGTTACTCGTGAAGAAATTTTATGAAAAGAGTTTAGTAGAGATTCTTTCGAGCAATCAAGTTTTAAGTCCTCTATCCTAATTCACACAGGAAAGCACATCCATTCCCTAATACCCTTCATACCTATTCACTCTTCGGGCATTTCTGTCCATTTCTATCCCAGGGGTATTTTCGTCATTTTCCTACAGGGGTATTTTTATAATAAACCGAAGAAATTTTGAAAACTTTAGTAAATCAAAACATTTTGTAATTTCTAAAACTGAAGAGTATTTTCGAAAATTCTCAATCTGAAGGTATGGCAGAATTTTGGAAACCAGGGGTATTTTGGTAATTTTGTCAATCAGGGGTAATTTTGTAAATTTCCAAAGTCAGGGTATTATTTTGAAATACAGAATGTTGGATACTTTTGTAAAGTAAGAAAATTTTATTAGAATTGAGGTAATACGGAAATTTTAGAAACCAAAGGTATTTTCGTAATTTTGCCACTAGGGGCATTTTGGAAATTTTTGAAAATCGAAAATATTTTGAAATTTTTCCAAAATAAATTTTGCTGCTATTAAAAAGGAGTATCGTAATGATTTTTAAAACTTAGAGCTTTTATAAAACAGGGTTAATCCCTTTCGGGTTTTAGTTAGTGTGTTTAGCCTATGACCGAGTCCTCTTGGTTAGGATGAACCGAAGCTACGCACCAGGTAGGATTCCTGCGAAGAGGAGGTGAGTCACGAGGACTGCTTAAATACCAAGCTCTTCCGGATCCAATCCTAGACATGCGCACCAGGGTTACCACACCCTAACTCGGCGACTTGGTCGTAGGTTGGTTTAATTAAGCCATTAAAGTCTTATGAGTTTTGTTGGGGTGGACTAGTCCTAAAGTTCAACACCTATCACACTAACTACGTTCCCTACCTACCCTTCTACAATAATTAATTCACACAGATGTCAAAAGTACTTACCTGGGCGAATCGGTGCCGGAGACTCGGTGCCATGCTTGTTCAAAACCAAAATATTTCAAAAAGGCCTACTAAAACATTTTGGGCCTTGGGCCCCCACAGCCGAGTTTTGAACTGGGCTCTGATACCAATTTTGTAACACCCCAAACCCAGCCCAAACATTATGACCGAATTTGGAATGCTACAGAGAAAACATTTTTGAAAATCCCTTTAAGCCGATTAAATTTTTGATAAAAGATATTGTCTTGTTTTAAAACAGTTAAGGTGTATGAAGAAAACATCACAGTTAAGGTGTATGAAGAAAACATCACTTAGTGTTGTTTAAAAATATATTAGGTCAGGTTGTTACAGATTCACGTGTACCCGACGGCACAATAAAACATTTTGCGTATTAATTTGAGAAAACATGTGTACCCATTTTAATATCATGAAGTAGTTTAAGCAAATTATCAAAACATGTAAAATAATCCAAGTGCAATATTAGGAGGCCTTATTACAACTTAAATAAAATAAACCCATAGTAAAATAAAAATAGTTCAAAATCCACCTAGTCCACATTTTCATTGCATGGCCACCTCGAGTTCATCCGGCTCCCTATCCGCAGCTACGAGTCACCTGAAAATGTTAAAGGAAAAAGGTGAGTCATCAAGACCCAAAGTGTACCCCTTTTTCCCCGGTATAATGTAACATCATACACAAATCATAAATAGTTTAATATGCACAGGTTTCATATGCACCGAACCTAGCCATCCAAACGCCTTTCTCTACCCCGTGTGGTACCAAACCACTGGTATAGTCAGGATATCCATCAATATTGTGGTGCCAAACCAATGGTGACTTAAAGTCACAAATCAAGTGATGGGGCCAACCCATCGTGTGATACCAAATCACTGGCGTCAATCCCATTATGTCATCTGTGGGGCCAACCCACTGTGGTGCTAAGCCACGGGGACGAGACGCTATGAGGTGCCAAACCTCTGGTGATCGAAGTCACAAATGTGGTACCAAACCACTGGTGTCCGTCGACACGAATATCACTTCCCCCTCCACTCGTTTAACCCACATGAATCAAAGATACACATTTAACAGAAATCATGTCAACATGGTCATTTAGCAACATACATAGAGTTTTCCATTAGCCATAACCACATATACCAAATATGTCATGCTTTCCAAAAGCATCATAAAGAAAGTCATAGTGTCAATGACTTACCTGAATCCTTGCTTATACCATTATGGTATTAAATCCAATTCTACACAACCCAATTAAGTACACACATAACCTTTAGCACATTAAGTAGTTATAAAGCGTGTATGTACACACCTGTCACCAACAATAGCCTAAATTCCTAAGGAGATAATCAGCCACACAAGATTCCCTTGCCCTATATTCGGCCATTACCCAAAGTTAGTACCAAGGCCATTCGGCCAAACCAAAATAATCTCAAGGGGTTATCATTTGAAACCCGAGACCTTACCTATACGTGCCTTTGAATGCTAGCCACCACACTATGCGTTTTTGCTTCCCTACAATCGGCAATGGTCATTACTCACATCAATAGCCTTCGGCTTATACGAATACTAAATCAATAAAATAGGTCCTTACCACCTTACCAAAATCGATTGATCAAAGATGATGGGTTCACTTGCTCGCTTCCAAATCCCGAAGGCCCTATAACAAATCGGTTTCAAAACAGGTGATTAGCACCCTTGCTACAAGTACCGAAATTGGCTCTTACCTTCCTAAAAGTCAACAGAGAAGTGGGAAGAAGAAGATATATACATTCGGCCATGCCCACATACCTTCCAAAAATCGATTAAAAGAAAAGTCCCCACAAGATCTATGCCACTCCAATATTCGGCTAAAGTGCTATCAAATAGAAGAAGGAAAAATCAGCACACCAAGGGGGTAGGTTCGGCTAAAGGAGAAAAAAAATGATTAGAAAAGTGGGATAGGGGTTTCGGCCCAAAAGGTGTGAAAAAGAGAAAAGAAAGGTGTAAGGGAAAGGTGTTTTCGGTTTAGCAACAATGGAGAAAGAGAGAGAGATAAGGGAGTAAGTAATTCGGTCAAGAATCAAAAGTAGGAAAAGGGAAATATGGAAATGGAGAATTTGGTTTTGAGAGAAAATGGTGAAAGGAAAGAAAGAAAAAGATGGACTATTGGAAAGAGGGAAATTCAGCTATTGCAAAAAGGAAAAAGAATCAAATGAAGAAATTTAGCACTCTTCCCCCCTATGCTTGCCGTCCACTCCTATCATCAAGGAGTTCAAAATTTTGGCAACTTCCCCAATTCACTCTAAGCCACTCATTTGAAATAATTCAAAATAAATGGGAATAAATCATACTCCTAAATTTTCTCTTGCCAACTAAATAAAAATCCAATTAAATCCTTAATAATATCCTTAATAATATCCTTATTATCCTCAAATTAAAATTGATCATCTCTTTCTCTCTCTTGCCGTCCAAAATGAAGATAAAAAGGAGATTCCGCGACTGGAACATAGGCTCCCCTTGCTCCCTTGATGGCGTCAACTCCAGCTCCTAAGTGGCCTCCCTTTTGCCACTTTTCCAAGCCATTATTAATGTCAAATGTTCCCTCTTTTAACCTTGTAACTCCTACTTACTAAGGCTCCCTATCTTTAAAGCTTCACAAATAAATTTTCTACTAATCCGAGCCTACTCAAGACCCCTAATTAAGTCTTATTACACTATGGATAACATCACAGCAATCCAGACACAAACGAAATACACAAACAAAATAATTCAACCACAAATAACCCCTATTTTAGGATGTTACATGATCTATGGAGAATTCGCAACAAATGCAGGATCACAGCCATCGGTAGGACATCCAGGACCAATACCCGAAACTGTATAATCTCTAATGACATGTCATTTGTATCCTAAGTATTTAAAAGGTTTAAATGGGACCTTTATACATATTAAATTCTTTAAATTTCATTATATTATATCATTTTGGACATGCCTCATGAAATACACATCTTCAATATACACATCCAAACTCTGTCCTTTCATTGCATTGTACCATTCCATTACACATTAAATAAAGTTCATATTTTTCATATATAGACTTTAATTTTAATTATCTTCACAACTTAACCCATTATACCAAAATTAATAGACAACTATCAATCTAATTATGCATATCACAAATATTAATTAATATTCCATCTAAAACAACAATAACAAATTTAATCCTTATACAAAATTACCTCAATTTGAGCGGTTGCTAAAACAAAGTCAACAACTAGTCCGAAACCTTAGCTTTTTCATTGATTTAAATCCAATTGTAGTGTTTCTTGATCTAAATAATATAAATTCATTTAGTTAAATAATTCAAATAGCTTAAAATAATTAATTCAAGCCTATAACACATTTTAATGTGAATTTATAAAATTGCCCCAACATTTTTCCTTTTATTCAATTTAGCCTTTAGATCCATAACATGAAAATTTACCATTTTTAAAAGAGAACCCATGTTAGCCAATTTTATTAGGGGTCCAAAACAACCCACATCTTTCAAAACTTCACATTATTTCCCTTAAATTTTACTATTTAAATAATTTAATCCCTAACATTCAAAATCACTAAAAACCAGTTAAGAAAAATACTTATATCTAGATATTAACTTTAATAATCACCCATTAAAATAAAAAACACCTCAATATCATTCATGGCAAATCCCTAAACCTTTAACAGTTTTACAAATTGACCCCCGAGCTAGCTAGATTAAGCTTATATGAGCTCAAAAACAAAAAAAAAAAATCATTAAAAATGGACCTAAAAATCTCACACATGCATGGGAGAGAGCTTGGCTGAACCTTTTGGTGTCACCAATGGTGTTCTCACGGTTAGGGCAGAAGAACATAAAAACAAATCATGTTTTGCTTTTATTTAATTACTTATTAGCTAATATTTACTTTATTCATAATATAAGATATCATATAAATTAACAAAAATTTGCCACCAATCGTCCACTAAATATGGTATTGTATATTTACCATTTAAGTCCACCAATTCATCTTTTCATAGCTATTTGATGCATTTAACTGATAGGATTAAATTTTTTTGTAGCTTTTACGATTTAGTCCTTTTCAATTAATTAACTATCTAAACATTAAAATTTCTTAACCAAATTTTTATACAACCCTAATAGAACTCCGTAAATATTTAATATAATATTTATGGGCTCGATCCATAGAAACGAGGTCTCAATACCTCATTTTTTGAAACCACTGAATAAACCACTTGCACTTAAACTTTAGTTCAAACAACATAAATTATCAAATCAAAATTTATTATAATACTATTTTTGACTTGTAAAAATTAAATAATAATATTTACAAACTTACTCGTCAGATTAGTCACCCCGAAATCACTATTTCTGACACCACTAAAAAATGGGTTGTTACATTCACCCTATCTACTATGCAAGTAAAACTTTGACAGTAGCCCAGTTCAATTACACGGTAACTAAAAAAGAAATATTTGCTATAGTTTTTGCTTTTGACAAGTTTCATTCATATCTTATAGGTACCAAAGTTATAGTTTTTACCGATCATGCGGCTATTAAATACTCACTCACAAAGAAAGATGCTTAACTAAGGCTAATTCGATGGATACTCTTACTCTAAGAATTTGACCTTGAGATCCAAGACAGAAAATGTGTTTAAAATCAAATAGTTGATCATCTATCGAGGTTGGAGCAAAACGAGGTAACTCACTCACTTGTTCCTATCAATGAGAATTTCCCAGATAAACATATCTTGAGGTAAATCGAATTCATGAAATACTTGTTTGTTGATTATGCAAATTATTTAGCATGTGGAATAATTTCTCTAGAAATGACATACCAAGGAATAAATTCCTTCACGATAGTCAAATATTATTTCTGGGAGCATCCATTTTTGTTTAAATAATGTGCAGAGAACATAATCAGGAAGTGTGTAGCTGGAAGTGAAATTGATGAGATCTTGTACCACTGTCATTCATCTCCAGGTGGGGGACACTTTGGTGATCCCACGCTACAGCAAAGATCCTACAAGTAGGATTCTTTTGGCCTACAATGTTTAAGGATGCGTATGCGTATATGAAAAATTGTGATAGATGCTAGAGGATCGAAAACATATCAAGGAGGAACGAAATGTCCTTGACAAACATTTTAGAGGTAGAATTGTTTGACGTGTAGAGCATCGATTTTCTAGGCCCGTTTCCTTCTTCTTATGGCAACAGGTATATCCTCATGGCCATTGACTATGTATTCAAGTGGGTTGAAGCCAAGGCATACCCAACAAATGATGCTAAGGTAGTCATGTGGTTCCTACATAAGCATGTGTTTACACGATTTGGGACTCTGAGAGCTATAATTGGCGATGAACGATCTCACTTCGTAAACAAATAGCTTAAGTTGAATGAGTAAATGGGCAAGTTGAACGGGTAAACTGTGAGACCAAAGGTATCCTTGAGAAGGTGGTGCGACCTAATAGAAAAGATTGGTTTCGAAGGCTCGATGATAGTCTATGGGCCTATCAAACTGCTTTTAAGACACCGTTAAGAATGACCCTTTATCGGTTAGTTTATGGAAAGGTGTGTCATTTGCCGCTTGAGTTGGAGAATAAAGCTCATTGGGCATTGAAGCAATTGAATTTGGATCTTAAGCAAGCAGGTGAGAGAAATATGTTACATGTTGATGAGTTAGAGGAGTTGAGGTTATTTTCATACAAGAATGCCAAGATGTATAAAGAAAAGAGTAAAAGATGGCATGAAAATCATATACAACCTCGTGAATTCAAAAAAGGAAAGAAAGTGTTGTTGTTTAATTCAAGGCTAAGGTTATTTCTGGGAAAACTCAAATCTAGATGGAAAGAACCCTATACCATCCATAGAGTTTATCCATATAGAGCTATTGAATTGTACAACAATGGAGGTACGTTTAAAGTTAACAGTCAACGTCTCAAACACTTTTGGGGTGGTTAAGTTGAGTGAATTGAAACCTCGTTCAATTTAAAATACCCTTAATTTTTTATATTTTTTATTTTCAATAAATGACATACTTAGAAATTATTTTTCTTGAATTAATACATTAAATTAAATCTATCTAAGAAGATTGGAACTTAAGTGGGACCATTAGTGACCCTTCTAACCTTTCTTGGGATATTAATTTAATGTAAAGAAGAAAAATTCAAAGTAAGCCAAAAGAATTTTTTAAGTTTAATTTTTATTTGCAAATTTTTATTTATGTTTAATAAGAGGGTCAATTTGGCCCAAGTACTGATCAACTTATTTTTCTAGTTCAGTTTTATTTTTCAGTACAGCAAATAACTACAGTTTGGGCTTGAGGCCCAAAATAACGAAGAGGAGAAATTTACCCATTAGGTGCCATCCATAGGGTTCTAAAAACTCTAATTTTCCCGTCACTTTTGCCTTCCATCCTTACCTTGCCACCGAAGCAATCCTTGTAGCTAAATTTTTGCTACAAAATTGCCCTAATCCATCACTATATAAACCCTTTCATACCTTCATAAAATTTACAACACCTAAACAATCAGCTTTCACCCTAATTTTCTTCTCTTAGCTGCCAGCCTCAAGTTCCCAAAAGCCTCTCCCCAATTTTTTTTCTTTGCCGCAAGTCTCACTTATCACCACCACAAAGCCTTTTCTAGAGTGTCGCATCCCAACACTGTCGTAACATCGTTGCTGCAACAATTCCATCACCACCGCAACTTCCACAAACACACCTTATCGATTTCTTATTTTTTCCTTTGCCGAAACTCTGCCTATTTTTCTGAAAAAATACCATGTCTCGCAAAAAAAAAAAACTAGATCTTCCAAGACTTCTACTGAGAATCCAATTGTGATTCAAGACAAGGAAGCAAAGGAAAGATTTGATTCTATCTTCAAGAATCTGTAACACCCCAAACTCGGCCTAGACGTTATGGCCGAATCTGGGAATGTCACATCAAAGGCACAATTTCAAACAATTTTGCTAAGTTGAAATTTAAGGCCTAAAAGCCCCAAATCCTTGAATCTTGTTAAGTAGTGATAAAAGCCCATTTAATTATTTTAAGTATTCCGAAAACCATGTTTAAACATAAGAAATTACTCAGGTTTAATAATTAAGTAAACAGTTGAAACAACAAAACTCAAAATCCAAAGTCAAAACGGAGTACAAGGCCTTATTACATCCAATGAAAATAAATCAATTAAAATCATGTCTTTTGAAACAAATAAATAAAACTTCTAAATATCTTGTAGTGTGGCCATCTCTGAGTCCTCTCCCATGTTGAGCTGTTTACTGAGGATCACCTGAAACGTTTAATAAAAAGGGTGTGAGTTTCGAAACTCAGTGCGTACGACCCTTGGCAATCAAATCAACATGCAAATATTACATTGGGCCTAAGCCCTATCAAAATCAGTGGTCTTGGGCCTTAGCCCACAATGACCTCATACCACATCAGAGTCACATGAATGTAATGCACCCATCCCGAATCCAACCCTACACACCATTTCCCTTCCAACCCTACACACTTGTGGGAATATAAATCACCCATCCCTACACACCAAAGGTAGCACCAGCAGCGACACTACTCAAACGTTGTAGCAAAGCTGCTATAATGGGCTTAAAGCCACCTGTGGATCCACGGTTATCAAGCGACTATACGATCCTCAAATCTTCCTCCGTACCATCAAAACCCACCCAAGTGCGACATTTATTTCATGAATGCAAATACACATTTTCACACATTTGGCACTTAGGGGTATTTTAGTCATTTCACTACCCAAGGGTATTTTCATAAATCTACTCTAAAGGGGTATTTAGGTAATTTTGCAAAACAGGGGTATTTTGGAAATTTTGTAAATTAGGGATATTTTGGTAATTCCACAAATCAAGGTATTCTGGTAATTTTACAAATCAGGGGTATTTTAGTAATTTAACAAATCTAAGGATAATTTGGTAATTTTCAAATTAGGGGTATTTGGTAATTTCTCAAACTAATGGTATTTGGTAATTTTCAAATCAGGGGTATTTTAATAATTTTACAAATCTAAGGGTGTTTGGTCCCTCTTGGGTTTTAGTTATGAACTTTGGCCCATTAACAAGTCCTTGCGGCTAAAGTGAACAGACACTGTGCACCAGGTAGGATTCCAGAGAAGAGGATGTGGGCCACTAAGACCGCTTAAGTACCAAGCTCCCCCTAGATCCAATCCTAGACATGCATATGTTCGTTGCCACACTCTAACCCAGCGACTTGTCCACGGACATGTTTAATTATTAAATTAAGTCTTATACGGTTTAAGAGTTGTTTAAAACTGGGCCTAAAGTCCATTAAACCCTAGAATACTTGTCTACGTCCCCATGAAGCCCATCAAGTCCAAATCACATCCTTACGGCCCATTAGGCCCAAATCTCATCCATATGGCCTATTAGGCCCAAAACAATAACAATTCTAGATCATGTAATATGCATGATTAACTCAATTTGTATAACAAAACTAAACAATTTCATCAAACTTAGCCTTAGGGCCCACCAGGCCCATTTAGCCACTTCCGGCTTTCCAGTATTGCCGATATCTTGTGTGTGTAGTGTTTGTACACACCTGGTTACTGTGACGTGCTATACAACCTACAACCAACCAACCTTCAATCAATCACTAAATTAAGACATTTACCAAAAGCCGAAACCTTACCATAACCTTACCGTGTGCCACCGGGTTCAAATAGCCCTTCCTTAGCTACTAATTAGGAGTATCCCCTAGATCTACTGTAACATCCTAAAATTAGGGGTATGGCATTTTTTGCACTATTGCATGTGTTGAGCTTGTTTAGCTTGTTATTTAGGTGTGTTTGAGGGTCCTAGGGAGGCTCGGGTTTGAGTCCAAGCCCTGGGAAAATTTTGGTTTTTGGCTCTTTAGGGGAGAGGGCTAGCAGAAGCTGGAGTTAAGTTTAATTATATGTGGTTGCTAACACAAGTGAGTAAGTGGCACAATGGTGTGGCGTTACAAGGGAAACATGGAGGGGGAGAGTTCGAGTCTCACAAGCTGCATTTTGGTGGCTATTATTTTGTGGTTGGGAAAGGAGGAAGCAGAGTTGGAATCAAACTCTGCTATGGGGAGTTGGAGACTCAGTCAAACGATTTGAATGGGTGATGGAAAGGAAGTTGGGGAGCAAAAAGAGGAGTGAATCAAGGATTGGGGGTGAGAGGTAGTAGTGGCCGAATATAGGGAAGTGCATGGGGGAGTTTCGGCCAAAAAGACTGGTTATTTTGGGTGCACATTCGGTTTGGTTAAGGGTGTGCCTAAATTCTCTAGTGTTTTCTTTGCATTTTTGCATTTTGGGTATTTGCTTCTTCAAGCATTTCGGGTCACTTTGTTGCATTTTCCTACTTGTCAAATTTCTTTTCTCCCTCTCTTCTTCTCCATTTCTTTTCTACTCTTTTCTCCATAAATCGAATCTTCTCTCTTCTCCCATTTGAATATGTTCCTCTTTTCTTTTGTTAATAGCCAAACACTTAGTAGCCTGAAGCTTGGGGGTTCTTTTGTGTGCCGAATCTACCTTGTTTATTCAGTTTTTCTATGATCACAAGGTAATGCTCCTTTTCTTTTTATTCCTTTTTCTTTTTTCCTCTCTTTTCTCTCTACTAAAGCCGAACTCTCACCCTTTTGCCAAGGTCGAATCTGCTCATTTGCTTCTATTTGGAATCCCTCTTGTTGTGGTAAGGGCCGAATCCTCTAAGGTACTTCTTGGTGCAGCTGCTTCGTGATCTTTTCCAATTGTTGGTAAGTTGGGGGCATGGCCAATTAGGGGTGGAAGTTTCCCTTATCTTGTTAAGTTTCTTTAGGCTGAATAGCCTTGTCTTTGTGAACTTGGAGCAACATTGCTAACTTATGATTTTTTATTAGGGACCCAACTTCGTAATCGAAGGGAGTAACCAAACGTTCTAGCATAGTAAGGAGTTGCCGTCGTTGTTGGTAAGTATGGTGGATTGTTTTGTTAATCTCAATTCTGGGAGTATTGTGGATTAAGACTAACTATTAGCCAATTATGATCTCAGGTGTTTGGAAAGTATCGAGTACCGCAAACCGTAAACAGGTGTGTAATCTCACACCCACCTTGATGAATGCATGTGATGTTTTGTGAATCGACCAAAAGCCGAAAAGCCGGAAAGTTGGCAACTGTAACCACTCGAGTATGCGAACGCTCGTGGTGGTAAACCGAGACAGAATGACGATGATGGATCATTGAGAGTGTCGCGAGCACTCTCGCAAAACTAAGGCCATGATGGGCCTGATTGAACTGAAACGGGCTAAATGGGCCCAATGGGCTTACGGGCCCACGGGGGCAAAATCAATGGAGAATTACTGAATGACAGATGTGATTACAAAATCTGCAAAACTAAGAGCGATACCACGTCTAATGGGTCACACAAGCGTGCGGGCCCGTTTGGGCCTGAAGTGGATTTTAGGCCCAATAGTACTGTAGAGACCCAAAAAGGGTCCCGAGTTACTCGAGGTGACAGTAGGCCTTCGGAAAGGCCGTTAAATGTGTAAATTACTGAAATACCCCTGGGTTACAAAATTACCAAAATACCCTTGGAGGGTAAATTACCGAAATACCCCTGGGTTACGAAATTACCAAAATACCCTTGGATGGTAAATTATCGAAATACCCCTGGGTTGCAAAATTACCAAAATACTGTTGGAGGGTAAATTACCGAAATACCCATGGCTTGCGAAATTACCAAAATACCCTCGATGGGTAAAATTAGTGAAATACCCCTAAAGGGGTGAAAATGACCGTTATACCCTTGATTGGGGTTGAATACTGTGTGTATGATTTTATTTACACTTTTATACATTGCATTTTATCATGTTGCATGGGGCGGGTTCAATGACTGAAGAGAAGTGTAGCCTGATGGCTCTACCACATACTGTTTTAGTGGCTATGCCACATATTTATATACTATTACTCTGGTGGCTCAGCCACAAATATTGTGATTAGCAGGTTGTCTGCAATATTGGTGTGTTTGGCGGGGTGGGTTGACTTGATCCCCACAGGTGACGATTGGTTGGTACGGGGGTGTGATTGATTGGATTGGTTTGGGTTGCATTACATTATCTACACTTTCATGATTATAGGGCTTAGGCCCAGATTGATGTCTTATGGGCTCGGGCCCAACCAATGACCGTTTAGGGGATTTACACGCTGAGTTCTCGTAACTCAACCCTTTTCCCTTAACCTCGCAGGTAATCCCCAGCGATAGAGGATTTGGAGCCGCGGAGGACTCGGTGGTGGCCATACATCGGAGATATTTCTCGCGAATTTTAGTAAATTCAGTTTTTACCTTCTTTTAAGATTATTTATTTCGGGTTAATATTTTGTAATAAGGCCTTTGGACTTTATTTTCCTTTTAACTTTCAGTTCGACTTTTTTTTTTAAATTGTTAGATGTTTGAATACTAAGTTTTCCAAAATGTTAATAACCATTATTCAAAATATCACATTTTCGCAACTATTCAAGTTCGACTTTCACAACAAAAATAATTTTTTAAAAAATAATTACAACTTTATAAAAATGGACATTAAGTAAATCAGGTTTTTTTACAAACAAACATCGAAACTCGGAGTTTTCAAAAGAGATGCAACATTTTCAACGAACGCTTAGCTTTTCAACTACCTTTCGTTGTGACATGCTAGATCCGGCCATAACGTCTAGGCCGGGTTAGGGGTGTTACATCTACACTCACACATACACCGTCAAAATCTGAGTGACTCATAATCCACACAAGTCACCCCTATAGATCATACACACATTCGGCCATTTACTTAAACCACAATCGAGCTGAGTACACTTACCCTTGCTAACGATTCTACCACGCTTGCGATCTTTGAACCTTATCCTTGTAATCACAAAGTTAACGACAGGACAGTTAGATAGCCTTTCGGCTTTTAGAAAAACGTACAAGAGAGGTTAACTGAATACTTACCAAATCCACTTTCGATCCTGCAGCCTAAATTCGGCTTTTAACCTTGGCTGATAGTAGATAATAATCGATTTGTGATGGAGGAAAACAACAAGGGTTTGGCACAAATAGGAATTTTGGCAAGGAAGGCTGATGGTAATTCGGCAATAGGAGAGTTTGGCTATGAGAGAATTCGACAAAAAGAATTCATCTATAGGAGATTTCGGCAATAGGGAGAATTCGGCTATAGGAGAGCCGATTAAGGGGGGAAAGAAAAACTAATGAAAGCTCAAAGAACATTTCAAAGCATTTGGTCCTCTCCTTTAATAGCCACAAGCCGAATACTCCTTTCCCTACAGTCCCATTCGGCACAAATTCTTCCCCCTCCTCATCTCCTAACTTTCCTCCCTGATAACACCTTAGCTTTATCCGAATTTCCCTCCATTATCAATTCCCTTTACCACTCAAACACTCCAACGCAAGAGTTCATATTCAACACAACTTTGGTCGTCCACCTATGCAAAATAAAACACTCCAAAAATACCACTCCTAATGCTCGAACCTTGGACCTCCTCAGCTGTCAACACGCCACCTTATAGCTCCCCAAGTGACGCCACTTGCCACTGGACCATAAGCCCATTTGTGTCCTATTTTCTCTTAATCTACCTAAGAGGCCTAATGCCTGAGACTAGGGTCCACTAAAGCAAGAAAAATAAATTTTTCCCTATGGTCTTCCCTATCTCTAAGACTTCAAATAATCCCGATAATACCTTAAAATTAATATTCTAAGTGCTACTCATACATACCAACCTCAATGCATAGAAATTTAAAGTTTCGAGATTTTTGGGGCGTTATAGAATCAACCCATGATGCTGGAAAAAGGTTTTAATTTGGGGAGCAATGACAAGATAATCATGCCATTGTCACTTCGAAAGATGATTAATGCTTTAAATTGGGAGCAATTCTGTGATATACGATCAATGATTGATGAAGTGTAACACCCCATACCCGCATTTAAGCCTAAATCAGGTTTGAGGCATCACTTAACTAACTCTACTTACACGCATCGAATAGGGTATAAAATTTCATTTAAACCCATCACTTGCACATACTCGGCCTAAGGGGCCCTAAACATACCTCATAAAGGTTTGGAAACTATTCTGGGAACTCTTATGAACTCGAGAAACTTTTCAATAAGACAGGGTCCACACATCCGTGTTGGTCTAGGGACACGCCCGTGTGCCCCTAAGACATGCCCGTGTCTTCCAACCGTGTTCGAATCTGAATAAAACCACACGGTCTTGACACGCCCGTGGCACTAGCCCGTGTGCCAAACCTTGGCATTCTAACTTATCCACACAGCCTATACACACGCCCGTGTACTTAAGTCGTGTGGCGATTTAAATTCCGAGTGTAAGGTGCAGACTTCACACGGCCTGGGCACACGCCCTTGTGCAAACCATGCCTCCCGCACGGTCTAGACACACGCCCGTGTCTACCCTTGTAGAAAATTTGTAGGCTATTTACCAAGCCTTAAACCACCCTACAATGAACACATACATACTTTCATTCAAAATAATACAACTCCTATCTCGAAAGCAAGACTAAGAACTCACTCCAAAATAAAAGATAATTTGAAAGACATATACTTCATGAATTTCCTCTTCATTTAAACAAAAGATTTTGCCAAGTATTTGCTCAACTCTTAAGGCCATATACCAAATTACTTAATAACTTACATAGCAAACACTTTGACTAACAATTACAACTTAACAAAATACTCGAGTCCTATACATGCCATACTCAAAATAAGTCTAAATTGTTATACCAAAGTGATGTCGATAGTGTGATTTTCGAACTCCGATGTCCACGTTCCTCGAGTTATCTTTGCAATACTACAAGGAGGAAAAGCAATAAAAAGGGTAATTATATAGCTTAGTAAGTTTGCATGAAACTCATATAGCAAAATATTAACTTATTATAACTCCTCCATTTCAAGTTAAGAACAACATAAAACTCTAGTGCATGACTTACTCCTCACATGATACATAATAATTTCATACTTGCCTTATAATCGTGGTACCTGTGTCAATTGGTCACATAGATTAGTACACTTTGCTGATGCAAAAGTAAACTCAACTTTCACCTATCTTAACATAAACAAAAATGCTTATATTAACCTTCTATGACTTAACTTAGTACTATCTTTACTTACTTGACTTTCTTGTTGCCTCTTTCATCTTTAACTCTTTTACCCATTAAATTTCCCGGAATAATTGAGGTTACTCAATCTCATCAAACATGTATTTCGATGCCAATGCCATGTCCCAGATAGGGTCTTACATGGGATCACCTCATGATACCAATGCCATATCCCAGATATGGTCTTACACGGGATCTCTTAACTTGGTGTCGATGCCATGTCCCAAACATGGTCTTATACGAGACCTTCTTTGTGTGTTTCTTTAAGAAACTTACCATTGCCATGTCTTGACACGGTCTTACTTGGTATCCTTGCCTTATGAAACTTATCAATGCCATGTCTTGACATGGACTTACATGACATCGTTGCCTTATAAGTTTTTCCAATGCCATGCCTTAGCTTGGACTTACATGGAACCTTTGCCTCATAATAATCTTTCAATGCCATGACTTGTCATGGACTTACATGATAACCTTTCCTTATGTCGATGCCATATCTTGACATGGTCTTACACGAACTTTTCTTATCACATGTTATGGTAATAGTATCCTCATTATTCCGAGACTTCAACCGGGACTTTCTCATACATATTCTTATTTACCTTTCTCATTATAATATCAATAATTTTACTTCATAGAAATAGTATACATTATATAACAAGATAAGTAATTGAATGAGAATACAAGTAAAACTCTATTTCATACAAACTTACCTTGGTATCCAAAATGTATGTAGTTATGAAAATTTAGTCCTCGACTTTGTTCTTACCTCGATTTCGATCCGGGCTTCGTATTTCTTGATATATAATAACAATTTAACTCATTTTAATCATGTCAATAAAAGCATTTCAATAATCATGCTTTGGCAGAAATTACTATTTTGCCCCTAGACTTTGGCAAAATTACCATTCTGCCCCCAGACTCGGAAATGAATTCTAATCATTTTTCTACCTTCTACAAGCCTAGGTGAACATTTAATACTCTTATTGCTATCATTAAAACTCAACATTCCCATATTTACTACAAATTGTAACCTTTTCATCAAAATCCAATTAGGTGTTTCCAAGATAACACCTTTCACAAAACTTGTTTATCTAAAAACTAAGACTCAATTTCTTCCATAAAAATGCAACAAATAACTAAGATAGTTCTCATGGAAAAACTTTAAACTCTTTACCGTATTGCACAATAGTCCCCTCATTTGAAAGCTTAAGCCTTAGGGGTCTCAAAAGTACAATTATTTTCAAGAAAGATCACTAGAACACTTACTTGAATGGATGAGAGCTTGCTGAAATTTTGAACTTCCAAAAACCCCTATTTTCTTACTATTTTCAGTGGAGAAGGATGAGCAAAAAGATGGACATCATCCTTTCTTTTATTCTAATATTAAACTCACAATTTAGTCCACCAACTTTGACCAACTTGGTCAATTCTTGTCCCCTTTTAAATCCATGGCCGGCCAAGCCAATTTTGGGGGGTCTAATTTCCCTTTAAATACCCCCAATTGACCATCTATGGTTATTTGGTACTTTTAGCTTATAGAATGGAACTTTTACACTTTATGCGATTTAGTCCTTTTTCGCGATTAAACATGAAATCGCTAAAATTTAAGTACCAAAATTCTTATGCACATACACTATCATGCTCTAACTCATAATATAACATGGAAATAAATTTCTCAATTCTCAGATTAGTGATCCTGAGATCACTATTCCGACTAGCCCTTAAATCAGGCTGTTACATGAAGACTTAGTACGAGAGTTCTATGCCAACTTGACCACGCCAAATGTTAATGAAGTTCTTGTCCGTAGGAAGAAGGTACCCATGACTTCTAACTCCATTAATGATTTGTTTAACTTACCTGATGTTGAAGAAGATGAATACTCTGCCATGATAAAAAATGTCAATTGGGATTTTCTTCAACAAGTTCTTAATGAGGTTACAAATTTAGGATCCCAATGAATTATAAGAAAGTATGGTAGTCATTCTTGCCGAAGTGAATTTTTAAATCCAATAGCTGAGGTGTGGTTGTACTTTATTTGATATAGCTTCATGCCTATCTCACATAGTTCCACTATAACAACCCATTTTTCGGTGAAATCAAAACAGTGGTTTCGGGACCACAAATCTGAGCCGAAAATAAAATTTATTTTTATTTTATTTTATGGTCTGTAATATGATATAAATATCATGTGAGAATTTTGATAAGAAAATTTTACCGATTATGTGCTTAATTACGAGAAGGACTAAATCGCATAAAATGAGAAAGTTGGATTCTAGTAGCTAGAAGGATCAAATAGCTATGGAATTCAAAACTTGAGGCCCTTATATGGTAATTAGACCATTAAGAAAAGTATGTAGATTTTTCTTGGTGACTCCTCCATGGAAATATAGAAAAAGGGTAAGGACTAAATTGGAAAGTGAAAATTTTAATTAATTAAAAGATGATAAAATTGATATCATCTTGTTTTCTCTTCTTCTTCCCCAAAATAAAACATGGAAACCCTAGGAGAGAGAGAAGAAACTTTCATGGCCAAATTGGATTCGAATAGACCAAATTCGGAGCTAGAACGAGGAAAAAGGAAAATGTCGGATTAGTAGATTTATGTACACGGACATTTGTCGAGGTAAGTTCGTGTAACTAAATTGTATATATTTTTATGCTTGAATTAAATGTTATGTTTGTGAAATGTATAAATGCCTTAATTACGTGAAATGATCACATATTCGTCAAAGCCTGATAAATGAAATGTGCCCGATCAACAATAATGCTCGATAAATGATAAATGATAAAAATGTAAATTTTATGCTTGAGTTGAATGTGAACACTAGAATTGTATGAATGTAAAAATGAATAAGATTGATCACATGTTTGATAATGCTTGAAAATGTTAAATCTCGTATGAATAAATCGAAAATCGATGGATATGTGATTTTCCGAAATGAATGAGGCCCTGCATTTGTTGCTAGTGGGATTTAGCTCGATCGAGTAATCCTATTGACTTCATTTTAAAAAGGATTTAGCCCGGACGGGTAATCCAGATCAAGCTCCTTAGAGCATATGTCATAAAAAGGATTTAGCCTGGACTGGTAATCCTGTTGTATACATGTGTGGGTCGAGAGTGTACTCTTTGAAATTGTACTTTATGGGTACTAATGGACGTGAATTGACGGATTCTGATTTGTACACCTCGAGTGTACTACTAGTGTATCTATCAATATTCCAAATAAATTCAACGGGTAAAACTCTTGACATGAGAAGATTATGAATAAGAAATGAGTTATTACATGTATCTACCTGATGAAAATGACGATATGTAATAGTTAATACATGGAAATATGAGATGATGATATTTGTACTCAGAATTTGGTTGATGAACATAAGTTCACCCTTGATTATAGACTTGTACACCTTAAGTGTATTACTACTTGTGTGACCTTAATATTCACAAAATATAAGTAAAGTCCTGACATGAAATAAGCTGAACCCGAAACGAACTACTATGAAACTATACTTGTAATAATAAGAGATGATTTATACATGTTGTGGAAAGCATAAGTGCATGGAAGCTTAATTGTTGTTGAGCTCATACTTGTCTTGATGTTACTATGGAATATATGAGTAACAAAGGCAATGAGGAGATGTGTAGGGATTGACGTCAAATTGATTGAATATGCCTTACATAGTTACCTCAAAATAGAATGAATGGTAAGTTAAGTACCATGTTATACGAATTTACTAAGCATACAATGCTTACGCCATTTTATTTTCCCCTGTTTTAGAGTAAATCTAAAGCTCGGCGGAGAGCACTCACACTATCTATCGGCCTATGTCGGTACAATATGGTAAAGCAATTATGGTTGTAATGGCATGTATAGGTTATATTGGCCATATTAGCATGTAAGTGTAAATGATGCTTGTAATCTAACCATTGGAATGGCTAGTAATGGTTTAATTTGATATATTTGTAATGTCATACTATGGTAGCTACACATGTGTTAAGTATTTGATCAAATTATACCTATCATATGGACTAAACCAAGACAAGATTATGAACATGTATGCACGAAATGATATGTCATGATGAATGATGGAATTTACTTGATTTGAATGCTTGAAATGGTTGGTATTTGGATGTGTGATTCGAGTGCAGGTCATGGGTGAGATTCTGGGTGAGAAATAAAGCTAGGAATGGCTTTATTTTGTCCACACGGGCAGACACACAGGCACGTGTCTTGACCGTGTGTGACACACGGGCTAGCATATCGGCGTGTGGTCTGGCCGTGTGTTGAGGCGAATAACGTCTAACCCTAGGTTAATTAACGGAAATCTCTTTCTCACTTAATAACCCCCTAGAATAGCAGTAAATCAATCTATGGATTCCCATATTAGGTTTCACCCTAATCCGGCAAAATCTCGTCACCCTATCTCTAGGTGCGCGAACGACTCTGCTTTAATTATGCTAGATCTGTTCTTAAGCAGGGACTTTTGCTCCTCCACCTAAGAACATCTGACTTGAATCAATATCTTGGAAACATTAACACAAGAATTAAGCGCACATAATTAAGAACAAATCAAGTATTTATCTTATAGTTCAGAAAACAATAACAAGATTCATCTAGGTTTCATCCCCTTCAGGTATCTGAAGGGTTTAGTTCATATCAAATAAAGAAAACATCTCAGAAGAAAAGATAAAACAAAACATAAGAAATCCCTAAAACTCCCTGAAGGAATTAAAGGAGAGATCCGCCGTCTTGAGTAGAATTCCAGCTTCTAAAGATGGATCAACTGGCTATCCTTGAGTGATTCCCACAACTTTGACCTTTTCAGCTTAGCTCCTTGGCCTAGCTAACCGCCCTCCTTTTAGGTAACACTTAGGGGGTTTATATAGGCTCTTGGAATGTGTTTCTTTGCCACAAAGTATCCAAATCCGAATGAAATTGCTCTTTGCCACGATAGGGACACGGCCATGTCACACGCCCGTGTGACTAGTCTTCAAGCCGTGTTCGGACTTCTTTAATGAGGCACGACCGTGTGAATCGGGGGTAAGGCTATGTTCTAGATGATTAATGCGGCACGGCCGTGTGGGCTTAAGTCCAGGCTGTGTGGATTTCGTGATATGGCCCATTTACTCCGTTTTGGGCTTGTTTTATGTTCTTTTCATCCTCGGGTGCTTTACTGGGTATAAGACATGAAAAGAAATGATTAAGAGCACCTTTTTACATAAATCGAGGCTTAAATCATCCAAAAGCATACTAAATGTGGGATTAAAATATGTTACTTTTACGGTTTATCAAATACCCCCACACTTAAGATTTTGCTTGTCCTCAAGAAAAAATCTCAACTTACAATTAGAACAAACTTTCCATGATTCATAATTTCTATCAACAATGCCTCATCATAATTCATAGATAATTTATATATGGATGATTTAACTCGAACTGTCCTAAAGATTCAAATAGTCAAAGTCATACATTTGTAGCATAAAAATATAGGTGTTTCCCCTTATCTAAATAATTACCTTTGATTCAAAATTGACAAGGATTGACATCCTTACTAAAGATTCACTCAAATCACTCGAGGTGTTTAAGGTTCAGTAAAAGAGAACTCATAAGTCGAACCTGAAAAGTTAATCCCATAGGGTTGCCTGAAAATCAAATCTCCACCACTGTAAAATGAGATGATAAATAGATCAAAAGGTCTTTGTCAGGGTTGTGACGGGGCTAGGGTTAAAGTTGTGGATAAAGGCTGAAATTAGGAGGTTAGAATCGAGACTGATCTGACAAATTGCCTAACAAAAAGAATAAACTAATCCTAAATAATTACATCAATTGAAAACTAATAATACGAGCTTTTTCCTCAAAATGTGGAATTTTAACATGTAAGTTCACTTAGTAGAACTAATACTTAATATACTCTGTTTTTTTATTTTTTATTTTTTATTTTTTTAAGAACAAATCAATAATAAAGGATGCATTCAACTACTGAAATAAAATTAGGTAACTGATCAAATCAAATCTTGATATAAGGGTAGTCAAAAAGAATGGTGATAACAAATACAAATGGGTTTTGGGTTAATATTAGCTGGTGAGTCAATAAAAAGGGTTGTTAGGATCAACGGGGTTTACTAGGGGTTAATTATGAAGGTAAGCTTTTTAGTGGAGTCAGTGGGTTAAAACCTAGGTGCCTTTATCATCTCTGTATATCAAATCATAGGTGTGGTCTCAACATGTATAATCGAAGCAAGTTCTAGAATAACAGTTCATAGTTGACACACTCATAATCAATAAAGTGAGCATGGAAAAGAATATATGCTCTAATAGGCTCAAAATCTCACAAAAATTATGGGTGTTTTGACATCAACCTTGTAAATTTCAAACTTCCGGACGATATTCAGATTCAGCTCAACAACCTAGCAAATATTTTGATTCTGAAAAATAGACTTATCATGCTTGATTCTCTAATATTCTTCTAATTTAATCATCAATGCATAATTAACTATGACTTAATTTAAAACATATTAATAAAAATCATAAACCATAAAAAATTTCATCCTAATTAGTAATATGAGGAAATTACTTAAAAAACAAGACTAAGTTCAGGGATTTGAGAATAATGAAGAAAGTTAGGTCGGATTTGAGAATAATGCAAAAAGTTAGGCCCTTTCTTTAATTAAATATTCACCCCCACACTTAAGATGTACATTTCCCTCAATGTACAAAGATGTATATAAAATTTAAGAGAGAGGGAGAGGTGAAACTTCCTGAATTTGGATGGTTTCCCGGAGTTGGAAGTCGATATGGGTGGTGGCTGCTGTCGAGCTCTGCGCTAGATGAAATTGGAGAGCTCTTCAAGAGTTAGCCAGGATTTATTAAGACACATTTAAAATAAATGGAATTTATAACTAAAAATGAGAAAGAAAAAGGAAAGGAGACTAAGAAGGAAAATAAACTATGACTGGAAGATAAAAGGGCTTGAGAATCTTTATTGGTAGATGGTTCGTGAGGTGGGTGTGACTTCTAAGGCGATAGAGGTGCTGGCGGTGGCGGAAGTGGCGTGATTCCCAGGTAGCCTTAAGAACTTCTTAGGTTGCGGTGATGGTGGTCGTGATTCCCAAGGTGTGATTCCCTAGCAGCCTGAAGAACCTAACACTAAGAAATTAAAATATATTAAACTAAATTAAGCATAAGATTGTCAAAGAGAAGGAAATTAAAGCAAAAGAGAAAAGAAAAATAAAAACTAAATGGTCTCAAAGACCCTTGGCTTGTTGTTTGGATGAAGCGGTCGGCATAAGCTTATGAATGTCGGTCTCCCTAAGTGAGATTATGCTTGGCTTCTTCCGCTTTTTCGGCATGGCTTTGGTGTGGCTCAAGAGTTATTGAGACTTGTTATGGAGAGGGAAATCTGAAAATAGGGGGGAAAGAAAAGAAGTGAACAGTGGAAAGAATGGGCAAGGGAGGTTGGGTTTAAATAGAGGCTCAATACTGACATTCTCCCACACCGTGGACCGAGGGCGTGTCGATGCACACGGCCACTTCGCACGGCCGTGTGTCTAGGCGTGTTGATTCTCCATGCCCGTTTTTCAGCCAGCCATGCCCTTTGGTGACAAGTCAGTATGTTGGCACGGTTTGAAGGCACGGGCGTGTTCTACCCGTGGTTTGCAAGTCAGTAGCTTCACACGATCATTGGGCACGGCTGTGCCACTTCGTCGGTGCTCGTGGGGGAGTGGTTGAGTCCGTGAATTCAAAAGTTGGTTGGGACTGATTTGTACTGCCACTGCTATGTCAGTACGGATATTTTGGTGGTCCACATGGCCACGGCCACAGCCGTGTGCAAGGTCGTGTGGCTTGGAAATCTGCACTTTTGTGTTAGTTTAAAAACTAAATTTTCAAAACTAGGAAAAGAAAAGAAACTAAAAATAAATGTGAAAGTAAATAGGGTTAGTGCTCGGGTTGCCTCCCGAGAAGCGCTCGTTTATAGTCTTAAGCTAGACTTTCCTTGTATTTGAGAGAAAAAAACTCAACAAGGTTTAAAGGTTTGAATATCTTCCCTCATGCTTACAGTTTTATTTTCTTGATAAAGTTTAAGTTGATAAGCGTTTACCTTAAGAGGAATTTCTTCGTTTACTTTCAGGCCTGATATGGTGATGTGAGGGTCGGCTTTGTCTAACAGTACTTGGTCTCCTGTTTTGAAATGGTTTGATGTTCCTATGAGCTCTTCTGAGGGCTCCTTCGGTTTTACTTCGTGCAGTTTCTGTTCCTCTTTGATTTGTGTTTTCTGCTCTTTTAGTTTGTCGACCCTAAGGCTTTGTTCCTTATGTAGTTCTTCTTTGTTTGCTTGGGGTCTATGACTTGGCTCCGGTTTGTATCCTTGTGGTGTTTTCTACGATGAAGGTTGCACAAATTGATTATCAACTGAATTAACTTTCTTACCTTCATCGATTGTTGTCCTGGCCGAGTCAAGAGCTTGAAGACTGGTTGATTCGTCACCTACACAAAGTATGAGTTCTCCTATGGCAACGTCAATTTTAGTCTTGGCAGTTGCTAGAAAAGGTCTTCCTAAAATTAAGGGGATTGAATTATCCTCATCCATGTCTAAAACAATAAAATCTACTGGGAAAACGGATTTGTCAATTTTTACAAGAACATCTTCGATAATACCCCTAGGAATTCTAGCAGTTTTATGAGCTAATTGAATGCTCATCCTAGTCCGTTTGGGTTTCCCTAGACCTAGTTGTTTAAACATTTTGTAAGGCATGACATTTATGCTTGCCCCTAAATCAGCTAACGCATTATCAACAGTTAAACTACCAATTAAACATGGAATTGTAAAACTCCCTGGATCTTTTTGCTTTCGCGGTAGTTTATTCTATAACATTGCTGAGCATACTGCATTTAATTCCACATGTGGTTCCTCGTCTAATTTGCGTTTGTTCGTCAAAAGTTGCTTTAAAAGTTTTCTCGAGTCTGGAATCTAAAAAAGAGCCTCAAGAAGAAGTAAGTTGATATGTAATTTCTTTAAAAGTTTAAGAAACTTACCGAACTGTTCTTCTGTATCATCTCTTTTCATTGCTTCGGGATAAGGTATGCAAGGTTGGTACTCTTTGATTACCGGTTTTGGCTTTTCCCATGTTACCTCTGTTTTACCTTTTTCTACCTCATTTTCTTGTACTGAGTTGGGTTCATCCAACCCTTTACTATCATGAGCTGTGATGGCTTGAATTTGCTCCTTTAGGTTAATCTTCGTGTTACTTGGTAGACGTCCTTTCGATCGTTCAGACATTAACTTTGCAAGTTGTCCGACTACTTTAGTGACTTCCCCTACTGACTTAGTAAGTTCCCCGACTCAGTTCTTGGTCTCTTCAACCGATGTTTGTTGACTTTTAAGTGTTTTCTCAGTATCTTGGAGACGATTTTCTGTGGCTGTCATGAATTTCGTCAGCATCTCTTCAAGGGTTGGCTTATTCTCTTGCGGATATGGCTGATTTTGGAAATTTTGAGGAGGTTGTTGTCTTTGATTTCCTTGATTTCCTTGACCTCCCCATGAAAAATTTGGGTGGTTCCTCCAACCTGGATTGTAAGTATTACTATAAGGATTATTATTGGATCTGAAATTATTACCTATATAGTTCATCTGTTCACTCTCTGTGCCCGGTTGATAGGGTGGGTACTCAGGATTCGCCACAGTTCCACTTGCGTCGCACTGCATTACTGGGTGTGCCTGAGAAGAACACAAACTATCAAGCTTTTTATTCATCATCTTTATCTGTGTTGATAGCATGGTTACTACTTTGAGGTTGTAAACTCCGATGATTTTGTCGTTTAGTCCTTGTAACTGGCCATTGATAGTTATTCAGTGACATCTCTTCAATGAACTCGTAGGCTGCTTTAGGAGTTCTGTTGTTTAGGGTTCCACAGGCGGCTGGCTCAATTAATTGCCTCGTTGAGGGGTTTACACCGTTATAGAAGGTTTGGACTTGTACCCATAAGGGTAAACCATGGTGCGAACACCTTCTCAAGAGATCCTTGTATCTCTCCCATGCGTTGTATAATGTCTCTAAATCCATCTGCACAAAAGAGGAGATATAATTCTGTAATTTGGCTGTTTTGGCCGGTGGGAAATATTTTAATAGAAATTTTTCGGTCATTTGTTCTCATGTAGTGATTGACCCTCGTGGTAAGAGTTTAACCACTGTTTGGCTTTATTTCTTAATGAAAAGGGGAATAACCGAAGACATATGGCATCACCAGAAACGCCATTTATTTTGAAGGTATCACAGAACTCTAAAAAGTTAGCTATTTGAGTGTTTGGGTCTTCGTCTTGTAAACCATAAAATTGAACAAATTGTTGAATCATTTGTATTGTGTTACGCTTTAATTCAAAATTATTAGCAGCTATAGCAGGCCTAACAATACTCGATTCTGCTCCTATTAAATGTGGTTTAGCATAATCAAACATAGTACGTGGAGCATTGTTTTCTCCCACATCATGTGGTTGTGAATTATTCTCATCCATCCCTTCAGTAGGATTGGATCAGCCTTCTTGATTTTCCTCTGTGTAATTTAGGGCTCGCCTGATTTCTCTACGATTTCTTCGAGCGGCAGCTTCAATATCACTGTCGTATACTAAAGGTTCTCTCAGGTTCCTTCTAGTCATAAAGTTGAGGTACCTGCTGGAAAAGAAAGAAAGAGAATTTAGCAAAAATCAAAAAATTTAACCTAAAAATAAAATAAAATTGCGAAAAATAAAAATAATGGCTAAAGTAATAAAAATAGAGCTTTCTTAATATTTTAGTTCCCCGGCAACGACGCCAAAAACTTGATCGCTGGAATCAGAGTCTTAAAATTTACAAAGAGAATGACCGAACATGCAAACTAACTCTGACAACGAATAAAGGCAAGTGTACCTATCGAACAGTAGTATAGCTTAGGCAAGACTGGATTGTCGAACCCAAAGGAACTAAAAGTACTAATACTAACCTTCTTTTTATTATCTAGCCTAAAATAAGTGAAGTTGTTTAGACTTAACTACTACTAAGCTAAAGACACAAAGACAAAAAGAATGAATTCGGAAATAACTTGAAGGAAGACTCGGTTGATTAAAGACGATACCCTCAGGAAGAATCCACCTAGACTTCACTTTTTATTTAACCCTGAACCATACGATTTATTCACTTGACTTGATCCGTAGGATTCCCTAATTTATATTAAACCCTCTCTCGAGGCGAATAATGTCTAACCCTAGGTTATTTAACAGAAATCTCTTTCTCACTTAATAACCCCCTAGAATAGCAGTAAATCGATCTATGGATTCCCATATTAGGTTTCACCCTAATCCAGCAAAATCTCATCACCCTATCTCTAGGCGCGCGAACGACTTCGCTTTAATTATGCTAGATCTATTCTTAAGCAGGGACTTTTGCTCCTCCACCTAAGAACATCTGACTTGAATCAATATCCCGGAAACATTAACACAATAATTAAGTGCACATAATTAAGAACAAGTCAAGTATTTATCTTATAGTTCAGAAAACAATAACAAGATTCATCTAGGTTTCATCCGCTTCAGGTATCTGAAGGGTTTAGTTCATAGCAAATAAAGAAAACATCTCAGAAGAAAAGATAAAACAAAACATAAGAAATCCCTAAAACTCCCTGAAGGAATTAAAGGAGAGATCCGCCGTCTTGATTAGAATTTCGGCTTCTAGAGATGGATCAACTGGCTATCCTCGAGTGATTCCCACAACTTTGACCTTTTTAGCTTGGCTCCTTGGCCTAGCTAACCGCCCTTCTTTCAAATAATACTTAGGGGGTTTATATAGGCTCTTGGAATGTGTTTCTTCACCCTAAAGTATCCAAATCCAAATGAAATTACTCTTTGCCACGGTAGGGACACGGCCATGTCACACGCCCGTGTGACTAGTCTTTAAGCCGTGTTCGGACTTGTTTAATGAGGCACGGCCGTGTGAATCTGGGGTAAGGTCGTGTTCTAGATGATCAATGCGGCACGGCCACGTGGGCTTAGGTCCAAGCCGTGTGGATTTTGTGATATGGCCCATTTACTCCGTTTTGGGCCCGTTTTATATTTTTTTCATCCTCGGGTGCTTTTTTGGGTATAAGACATGAAAAGAAAGGATTAAGAGCACATTTTTACATAAATCGAGGCTTAAATCATCCAAAAGCATACTAAATGTGGGATTAAAATATGTTACTTTTACGGTTTATCAGTAAGAAATCCACACAGCCTGGAGTTCGCCACACGGCCGTGCCACTTTAGCAGACTCGAACACGGTCCTGGGCTCGATTCACACGGGCGTGTCCCTCCCGTGGCCTGTTTTAATTGCACTCGAAAAAGGATACTTGGAGGCAAAGAAAGACATTCCGAAAGCCTACATAAACACCCTAAGTGTAACCTAAAAGGGGGGTTGGACAGAGGTCGACAGAAGGCCTCTGTCAGGGTTCTTTTGACAGGAGCAAAGCCAGAGAAGGCTGAATACAAGGGATTACTCCAAGAAAGCTAGTTGATCCATCTCAGAAGCAGGAACCGCGCTCAAGACTGAGGATTTCCCCTTCAATTTCCTTCAGAGGGTTTTAGGGTTTTCTTTATGTTTTGCTATTTAATTTCTTCTGAGATGTATTCTTTTATAATTATGAACTAAACCCCTCAAATACCTGAGGGGGATGAAACCTAAGACGGATCTTGTTATTGTTTTCTGAACTGTATGATAAATACTTGATTTGTTCTTAATTATTTTGTCTTAATTCCTGCTTTAATATTTCAGGATATTGATTCAAGTATTGATGTGATTATTTAGAGTAGCAAAAGTCCCTATTTAAGAGTAGATCTAGCATAGTTAAGCGGAGTTGATTGCACTCCTAGAAATAGGATAACGAAAATCTGCCGGATTAGGGTCAAACCTAATATGGGAGTCCATAGATCGAATTAATGCAACACTAGGGGTTTTAATTAGAAAGAGATTTCAATTAATCAACCTACGGTTAGACGTTAGTAGCCTCGAAAGAGGTATTAATATAAATTAGGGAATCCTACGGATCAAGTCAAATGAATAAATCGTCTGGTTCAGAGTTAAATAACAAGTGAAGTCTAGGGGGATTCTTCCTCGGGTATTATCTTAATCAATTAGTTTTCTCAAAAGTATTTTCCCCAAGTCATTCTCTGTGTCTTGGCATCCTTTGCTTAGTAATTAGTTAGATAAACATTAAATCCCTTTTATTTTAGGCTAAATAATAGAAAGAAAGTCAGTACTAGTACTTTTGGTTCCCTTGGGTTCTACATTCCGGTCTTGCCACTAAGCTATACTACTGTTCGATAGGTGCGCTTGCCTCAATCGTGGTGATAGTTAGTTTCTAGGCTCGATCATTCATTATATAAATATTAAAACTCTTAGACACACGATCAAGTTTTTGGCGCTGTTGCCGGGGAACTGAAATATTAGGAACGCTCAATTTTTATTACTTTAGCCATTTTTCTTTTATTTATTTATTTCTAATTTTCAATTTTTGTTTTCTGGTCTCTCTTTTATTTTGCTTCTGATAGGTTTTTCTAGTTTATGACTAAAAGAACCCGTCAGGACCCTTGATTTTTTACAGCGATATAGAAGGTACCATTCACAAAAACCACAGAGAAATAAGGCGAAGCTTGCAATACACAGAAGAAGAGCAAGAGGAAGACATCAATAATACTAAAGAGATGGCTGATCCCCAAAACAATCCGCTACCTCCTGTGGTTGCGGCAGATTCGATGAATCAAAATCCTATTCCTCGTACTATGTATGATTATGCTAAGCCTAGTTTAATCGGTACTGAATCAAGTATTGTTAGACCTACTATTGCTACAAATAATTTTCAACTGAAACCTAACACTATACAGATGATACAACAGTTTGTTCAATTTGATGGTTTGCAGGATGAGGATCCTAACACGCACTTAGCAAACTTTTTGGAATTATGCGATACATTTAAAATTAATGGCGTTTCTGATGATGTCATTCACCTTCGATTGTTTCCCTTCTCATTGAGAAACAAAGCCAAACAGTGGTTGAATTCTCTTCCACGAGGATCAATCACTACATGGGATCAAATGACCAAGAAGATCTTATTAAAATATTTTCCGCCGACTAAAATGGCCAAGCTGAGGAATGATATCTCTTCTTTTGTGCAGATGGATTTAGAGACACTTTATGATGCATGAGAGAGATACAAGGATCTACTAAGGAGGTGTCCTCACCATGGGTTACCCTTGTGGCTATAGGTTCAAACCTTTTATAACAGTGTGAACCCCTCAACTAGGCAGTTGATCGATTTAGCAGCCGGTGAAACCCTGAATAACAAAACTCCTAAAGTGGCTTATGAGTTTATAGAGGATATGTCACTAAATAACTATCAGTGGCAAGTTACGAGGACAAAGCCAACAAAAGTCGCTAGTGTTTTCAACCTCGAATCAGTGACAATGCTATCAAACCAGGTAAAACTATTAAGTCAGAAAATTGATGGTTTATGTGGTTCTTCGCAGGTACATCCAGTTATGTAGTGCAACACGAATGGAGGAGGGATGAACAACACAGAATAACCCTTATAGTAATACTTACAATCCAGGTTGGAGGAACCACCCCAATTTCTCATGGGGTGGCCAAGGAAATCAGAGACAACAACCCCTCCCAGGCTTTCAACAACAACCCTACTCACAAGAAAAGAAGCTGAACCTTGAGGAGATGCTAACAAACTTTATCGCGGTGTCAGTAACTCGTTTCCAAAACACCGAAACAACACTTAAAAATCAGCAAGCATCGATTCAAGGGATTGAGAACCAATTAGGGCAACTTGCTAAGCAGTTCTCTGAACAATCACAAGGAAGCTTGCTAAGCAACACTGAAACTAACCCGAAGGAGCAAATTCAAACAATAACGACTCCCGATAGTGAAGGGTTAGATGAACCAAAAGTGAGGCAAGAGAATGTGGTAGAGGAAGATAAGGTTGAGGTAAGCCATAATAAACAAAAACTGGTAATCACAGAGTACCAACCTTGCGTGCCATACCCCAATGCGATGAAGAAAGACCACACAGATGAACAATTCGGTAAATTTCTTAAACTTTTAAAGAAATTACATATTAACTTACTGTTTCTTGAAGCTCTGTCGCAGATGCCAGATTCAAGGAAATTTTTAAAAGAGCTTTGAACAAACAAACAGAAGTTAGACGAGAATTCACATGTGGAGCTAAACGCAGTGTGCTCAGCAATTCTGCAAAATAAACTAAAGATCCAGGGAGTTTTACAATTCCATGATTAATTGGTAGTTTATCTGTTGATAATGCTTTAGTTGATTTAGGGGCAAGCATAAATGTTATGCCTTATAAAATGTTTAAACAGCTAGGTCTAGGGAAACCCAAACAAACTAGGATGAGCATTCAATTAGCTGATAAAACTATTAGAATTCCTAGAGGTATAATCGAAGATGTTCTAGTAAAAATTGATAAATTCGTATTCCTAGTAGAATTTGTCATTTTGGACATGGATAATGACAATAATATCCCTTTAATTTTAGGAAGACCCTTTTTAGCAACTGCTAGAACTAAAATTGATGTTGGTATAGAAGAACTCATACTTTGTGTAGGTGACGAAATGGTCACTCTTCAGGCTATTGACTCAGCTAGGACATCGAGTAATCAAGGTGAGAACATAAATTCTATTAATTACCATTCAATTAAACCTTCTTTTCAGGAAACACCACGAAACTACACAGCTGAGCCACATCCTAGACCTTGTGCCAACAAAGAAATAACTCATGAGAAACGACAGCTTCAGATCGATGAACTAGACGAGTGGAAGACACATTTCAAGGAGAAACTAGGAATACACGAAGTAGAACCAAAACCACTCCATGGGACAAACAAATTTAAGGTCAGATATCAGGTATTATTGAATAAAACAGACCGTCGAATCTCCACGTCAGACCTGAATACAAACGAAGAAATCCCTTTTGAGGTACTAAATATCTTCCCATATGGAACAGTCGAGGTAACTAATCCTAAGTTCGGCACTTTTAAGGTAAAAACTACTCGACTCAAATTATATAGCGATCATAGAACTGATAGCAGGGGTGAGGAGTTTCAACTCCTCAAACCACCATGAATGTGCGAATGAGAGGTAAGTCGAGCTTATGACTATAAACAAGCGCTTCTCGGGAGGCAACCCGAACACTAACCCCATTAATTTTCATATTTTTCTTTTTATTTTTATTTGTACTTTTAGCATCTAACTACAAACAAACCAAATTAATAAAACATAGGCTTCACTACCATATGGCCTTACACACGGACGTGGCCATGGTCGTGTGGACACTACGGATTTACACACCAGCGTGGCAGAACCAAGGATGAAAAAATCTCCAAACCACGGGCGGCGATAAAATGCCACGGCCCTGTGATACGACCGTGGTCGATACTGATTTATCAACATTGGCGTGGTGACCACTACACGGGCGTGGGAGAAACGAACGAAGCACAACACAGCTGTGCGATACGGCCGTGCGGCCCAACACGCCCATGGTACACGGGTGTGGGATGCCACCAAATCCCTATTTCTATAAACCCCCTTTTTTTCTCACTTTCTCCACCAAACCCCTTTCCTCTCAACCCTAGCCACCATACTTTTTCTTCCTTTTTCACCATCCTTACCACTATAAGTCAATGCCCGAAGGCAAGGCCAACACTACCATTCCCATGTTAAAGAAGCGAAAGGACCCTAGTATAGTCTCCCCGTATGAGACCAATCTACATGAGTTCATGCTGGCCGCTTCATTTATCCGACAAGCCAAGGACATTTGAGTCCATTTAATTTTTCTTTTTATTTTCTCTTATCCTTTACTTTCCTTCCCTTTTTCTTTCTTGTGCTTAATTTATATTATTATATTTTAATTTTTATCATTTAGGTTCAAAAGGCTGTTAGGGAATCACCACACCACGACCATAGAAATCACCCCCACCTCGTGAACTATCTAACGATAAGGACTTTTAAGTCCATTGATCTTTTCTTTTAATTTTATTCTAATTTTTATTTTCTTTCTCTTTATCTTTCTTGTATTTAAATACATAATTAGTATATTTAGAATTATTCTTATTATTTCCTGGCTATTTCTTCACGAGTTACCCAATTTTTTCATTTAGCGCGGTGGTTGTTGGCGGCCACCATACCACCACCAGAGACGCCTCCTCCAACTTATCTTTCACCTCCAAATCAAATTTCTACACTTCCAACTCAAGGAATCCATCCAAAATTCAAGAAGTTTCACCTCTCCCTTTCTCTTTTATAATAATGCTATTAATCTCTAGAATATCTTCATTTGCACATTGAGGGCAATGTACATCTTAACTGTGGGGGAGAATTTTAAGCCCTAACTTTTTGCATTATTCTCAAATCCCTGAATTTTGTTGAACAAATTCTGATTAATTTATGATTTTTATTAATATGTCTTGAATTAAAACATAGGCAGTTGTGCATTGACTGTTTAAACTTGAAGGCTTTAGAGAATCAAGCATGATAAGTTGATTTTTGAAAATTAATTTTTTTTGCTAAGATGTTTCCCCACGTTTAGGTATATCTTGAAGTTTGAAGTTCACAGGATTGACATCAAAAACCAATAATTTTTGTGAGATTTTGAGCCTTTAGAGCATACATTCTTTCGTGCTCACTTTTATTGTTGCTTTAAGTGAGTCAATATTGATCTGTTATTCTAGAACTTGCTTTGATTATACAAATCGAGACCAAATTTTTTATTTGATATACTGAGATGATAAAGGCACCTAGGATTTAACCCACTTACTTCCCAAAAGGCCTACCTCCATAATCAACCCCTAGTGAACCCCTTTGATCCTAATTAACCGTTTATTGATTTACCCTTAATATTAACCCAAGACTTACTCTTTTTGATTCATTAAAGAATTTTTCCTATTAACCTTTTTGTTGAGATTTGATTTGAGAAGTTGCCTAACTATGTTCTCTATTTCAGCTGAAAATTCTTTCCTATAATTGTATGATTTGTTCTTAAAAAAAGTTGAAAGTATATCCATTATTAGTTCTATTTTTATGAGCTTAAGCAGTAAATCTCACATATTTAGAAGAAGCTCGTATTATTAATTTAATTATTCATTATTAGTCTATTTTTCTAGTTAGGTAATTTGTCAATTCAATTTTGATTCTAACCTCCTCTTTCAGCCTGTGACCACACCCCCTAACCAAGCCACGTTACAACCCTTTTTAAAGACCTTTTGATCGATGTATCATCTCAATTTATAGTGGTGGAGATTTGATTTTCATGCAAGCCTATGGTAATAACTTTTCATGTTGACTATTGAGTGCATAATTTTTGTCCCCTAAACACTTAGAGCGATTTGAGTGAATCCTTAGTGAGGATGTTAACTCTGTGATATTTTGAATCAAAGGTGATTACTTAGATAAGGGGGGAAACCTATGTTTTTTCATGAATAAAATGTTCAACTTGGACCGTTTGAAACTCTGATGTTCTTTTAGTTGAATTCTCGATGTATAATTACCTATGGATCATTTCGAAACATTATTGATAGGAATTATAAATTGAGAAGAATAAATTTTAATTGTGAGTTGAGAATTTTGCTTGAGGACAAGCAAATGTTTAAGTGTGGGAGTATTTGATAAACCATAATATATACATATTTTAATCCCGCATTTGACATACTTTTGGATGATTTATCCCTTGAATTGTGAAATTTGATGCACCTAATCCTTTAATTTCATGCTTTATACTTAGAAGAACATAGAAGGATGAAAAGAATGAGAAACGTGCCAAAAACAAAGAAAATGGGCCAAAGTAAGAAATCCACACGACCTGGAGTTCGCCTGTAATATCCTGAAATAGGGGTTAATTTTTATTAAATTATTTTGCATAAGTGTGGTCGTTGTGGTGCTAATTGAGGTATTCTAGAGGCTAGTTATAAGCTAAGGGAAGGCTCGAGCTATAGGAGAAAATTTGGTTTTAAGTATTAATTAAGGGGAGCTAGGCGAAGGAGGCCTTAAGGAAAATTTTGGGAGTTCTTGGACATAAGAATCACCTTGGTAAAGTGGCTGGAATGCGCCACTTAGGGCCTTGGTGAATGACGCCAGGAGCAGTGGGGAAGGGCCTTGGTTCGAGTTGCAGAGGAAGCAAATGGGCATTTACTTTTGCATCAAGAAGGAGCTTGGCTAAGGAGGTCTTAAAAGGAATTCTGGGTGAAACATGTCACAAAGAGTACCTAGGAAAAGTGGCAAGGGACGCCACCTTGGGTGCTGTAAGTGTGCGTCAAAAAGGGAGCTTCAAGGGAAGGGGTTCGAGTCTTGTTGGCAGCATAGGAGTGTTGTTTTATTTTTGATTGTGGTGTCAAGACAAGGGAGAGTATTGGACAGCTAGAGGGCTTTGAAAAGGTAAGGATAAGCCTTGTTTTTATTTTGGAAATTCAGCTAGGATAATTGTGATTATATTTTATTTTTATTATTTTTTTTATGGGTAAGATAAGAGATAATATAGGAGATTGATGTGGGATAAATGATGGATTATTTTATTTAGTAAGGTGATAAAGGTGGATTTATTTTAAGTTGGGAGATAGAAGATAATTATAGATTTATTTTATTTATCTTTGAATATGTGGTAAAGAGATAAAATAGGAGAAAGTGTGTAGTATAAATAGGGGTGCTCACCTTTTGGTAATTCTTTTTCCCAATTTAATTTCTTCTTGCCGAAATTGTTCCTCTCGTCTCACTCTCTCCTTGTGCCGAATTTGTTCATTTATCTGCCTAGTCTTATTCTTTTCTCCATGTCGAAATTTTATGGTGATCAATTCCTTGTTTCCTCTTTTGATTAGCTTGGCCGAAACCTCAGAGAACACTAAGAGCATTCCTTGCGTTTTCTCCTCTTCTTTCTCTCTATTTCTTGGCCGAATCTACCTTTCTCATCCTACCCCTCTTCTATTTCTTTGGTAGCCTTAAAACCGATACCTACCCTGTGGATAGCCGAATATTTCATCTCTAATTGAGAGCCATAATCGAATCTTCAAGTGGTCTTACTCTTTTTCCTTTGCCGCAAGTTTTAGAAGCCGAAAGTTGGAGAGCTAACTCTAATTCTTGGTTGGGGCCGAACCTATAAGGGTGATTCGGGAAGTTGATCTTTAGGGGTAAGCAACGAGGTGGTAAGTAATTTCTATCCTAGCAATCAGTTTGGGTTCTCTTTCTTTTAAGTGTGCCGAATCAAGGATTAAGCCTTGGTTTAGGGATGGCCTGTAAGAGTATGCCCAAAGATCAATCATGAGATGGTTGTAATAACATACTTAATTTACCATGTTTATTAATATAAAGCGTTGTCATTATTATTTCAGTTTTTCTTTCTGTGTGTATAGATAAACTGTTTTATAATAATGTCCTGAGAATAATATGATTATTCTTAAAAGATTCTTAGTCGAGTATTATTGTTGACTAGGACAATAATAATGCATTAAGACTAACATGTAGTTGATTGATGATAAAGAGTTGTCATTGATATGGAGTGTCAAAATCAATGCATGAATATGTGTGTTAGAGAACAACATATTGGATTGACCCGCTATGAGTATGTTTCTTGGATTATTATGTAATTGTCACAACATTACTCATAGTGATTAATATGTATATGATCCTCAGACTTGAGATCATTATTATCCCAGCATCGTGAGTTGTATATTTTGATACAGTCAAACGTACACCGTAACAGGTTGTTCTATAAAGGCTGATGTTGGATATACCACAATCTATGTAGAGGGATATGGTTGATCAATAAAGGATAAGTCCCTTGTAACATCCCCAAACCCGGCCCATTCGCTACGACCGAATCTGGTTATGTCACTGGGGAAAGTCGGATGAAAATCTTTATTAACTTAGCATAAAGCATGAAAGAATTCAATTTTTGAAAACCATGTTCATTTAAAGCAATATGCAAACTTTAGAAGTTACAAATTATCTGAAAATACTTTATTAAACATACTTTTATAAATAGGGTACTGGAATTAAAACCATTTTCACATAGAAATCCAAATCAGATAAACCTTGGTTAAAGTAATACCAAAATAATAAAATGGCCTTTATTACAACCCAATAATTCAAATAAAGTACTTATATCAAAACCAAGCATAAAATATTAAATCATCATCTTCGGCATGGGCCACCTTGTCCTCTCCGATCCCGGTCCAGCTTTATGCAATACCTGAAATGGTTAAAGGAAAAATGTGAGTCACCAAGACTCAGTGTGCAACCCTTTTTCCCGGATTAGCAAAACATCATATGCAAACATAACATAATCATCATGCATCCAATTAATATGCACCCACTCCTAACCATCCATTCACCTTTTCTACCCCATGTGGTACCAAACCACTGGTGGTGCCAAACCACTGGTGACATATAGTCACAATGTGTTACCAAAACACTGGTGTCCCAAAGACACAATATCTGTCAATGTGGTACCAAACCACTGGTGTCCCAAAGACACAATGTGCTACCAAAGCACTGGTGACCGAAGTCACGAATCCAATGATGATGGGGCCAACCCATCGTGTGTTACCAAAACACTAGCAGACGATCCCATATCTCAAGTGGGGCCAACCCACGGTGGTCAAACCACAGGGACAAGTCGCAATGAGGTGCCAAACCTCTGGTGTCCCAAAGACACAAATGTGGTACCAAACCACTGGTGACCGTAGTCACAATAATCGAGTGATGGGGCCAACCCATCGTGTGATACCAAATCACTGGCGTCAATCCCGTATCTCACAAGTGGGGCCAACCCACGGTGGTGTTAACCACAGGGACGAGACGCTGAGGTACCAAACCTCTGGAGGTGCCAAACCTCTGGTGACCCAAAGTCACAAAGTGTGTTACCAAAACACTGGTGCTCGTCAGCACAAAATATCACTGCCCCCTCCTCTCATATCACCCATCATCATACCAACTCATGTATAGTATTCAAAATCATGCAAACATGTTTAACGTTGCATCTCATAGCACATACATCATAAATCATGACATCATGTATCAATAACAGTACTCATAATGAAACGGACTTACCTGAATCCGTGCACATACCCCATAGGGTATCATATCACTCAACCATACTGTTTCGGTTTTACCAATCAATCAGTTTATCAATCATATACAAAGCAAGAAGTGTGTTAGTTTACACACCTGGTTACTAATGCGACTATCAAATCCCGTAGATCAAGATGTAACGCACTAGATCCCCCTTCCTTAACACTTTTCGAGCACTAGCCACAACCCGAGATATGCGAGATCAAGCCTTCCCCTACAATCGGCCAAAACTAAACAACATAATCATGCTAATCAACCTCTAAGGGTATAATCGTGATTTTACCTACTAAGGGTATTTTCGTAAATTCACACTAAAATGGCCTTTTCGAAGGCCTAATGTCACCACTAGCGACTCAGCTACCATTTCCGGTTGTACCGGACGATTGGGCCTAAAACCCAATTTCGGCCCATCCGGGCCCACACGCTCGTGTGGCCCACCTAACACGAATCTAGCCACGTATATAACTTCCACCTAGTCTAGTTCAACATATACTAACCAATCATGCAATTTACTCATATGGGCCCACTGGCCCATTGGGCCCACTTCGGCCCATCGAGGCCCAAGCAGCCCCAACCCACGAGAATACTACTGATGGCCTCAACTATCGCGTCGAAGCCCCACACATGCGCTCGCACGCTCGTGTGGCTACTAATGCCGTGTAACCGGCATTTCGGCATTTGCCGCTCTACAGCTAGAGTAGAGAGAGTTACACACCTGATAGGACTCTGGGGCTAATCCGCGCTCCGACCACTCTTGTGCCCAAACGCCCTCCAAGATGTGTTTACTCTCCTCCTAGGATGCTCCTTATATAGCTAGCTCTTTACCTTCCTTCTTTGTGTCTTTCCGATGTGGGATCCCTTCGTCAGTAGAGTTTAAATTCAACTGAAACTCTTGTCGTCCAATCTGCAAAATAAATACTCCCTTGCTTCTCATGAGATTCGAACCCAGGCTCCCTTGCAACATAATCCACGCCGCTAACCACTTGGCCACAAGCTCCTCTTGTGTCTTAAACCATGCGCAACTAAATATAAACTATGGGCCAAATTCTAAGGTCCAAGCAAAAAGAAACCAAAATGCAAAAGCCAAGACTTGAACCTTGGACCTCCTTCCTTCCCTTGTGGCGTCACTCCCTTGTCCCCTAAGTGGCGTCACTTTGCCACTACACCACACCTCCACTTGTGTTATTTTCTCCATATTTTATTCTTAAGGCATATCTGCCAACTTCCAGGGTTTTTTTTTCACCTAAAATCAAAATTTCCCCAAAGCCAATATTTGATCCCGGGACTTCATAGAAGCCCTCTAACCTTCCAAAATCACTTATCCAATGGGTCTAACTAGCATTTAAGCCGATCTCTTGTTCTCCAAAAATTTAAACGCTACTATGCCTAAGGCCCATTGGGCTCAATTCTCCTAGGCCCAATTTTGGGATGTTACAAATCTACCCTCCTTAAAGAAATTTCGTCCTCGAAATTTCCAACTAACTAACAGTCGCACATCCTAACCTACCACACTACGCTCTTGCTGCGCACTCTGATCTTAATAAAGCTGTCATTCCACCTTGACCACGTCCGCGACAACCACGTCCCCTAGAACTCATATCTAGCGTCGCGATTTAATCTGATTAAAAGTTTTATGCATTAGAAATTTTGTTCCACTGTTTTATCCACGAGCAAATTTTATGAACAGAAGTTTCTGGGAGTCGTTCTTTCGAGCAATCAAAGTTTCATCTCAAGTTTTCTGTTCTAATTCAAACATTCACATACTTCACTAAAGACACATTCATTCATCCATGTCACTTTCTTGAGCATTCCCAACCCAGGGGTAATTTCGACATTTTCCTATAGGGGTATTTCGGTAATAACTCAGGGTCAATTTGAAAATAGTTTTCAAATTAAAGATATTTCAAAGTTTACAAAATCTCAGGGGTCATCTTGGAAAAATTTGTTTTTCAAACCAGATGTGTTGTAACAATTTCAGAAATCGGGGTTATTTCAGTAATTGGGGACGTTAAGGGCATTTTTGTAAATTTCCCAAATCAGGATATCTCGATATTTGTAAAACAGAAGTTTTTGATATTTTCATAATGTAAGAACATTTTAGTAAAAATCGAGGGAATTATGAAAATTTAGAAACCAAGGGCATTTTGGTAATTTTGTTCATCAGGGGTAATTTTGTAAATTTTCAAATCAGGGTATCTTGAAAATAGCGTTTTTGTATACTTTTGCAAAGTAGGGAAATTTTATTAAAATTGGAGTTAAACCGAAAATCTTGAAAGTCAGGGGCATTTTAGTAATTTTGCCACTAGGGGCATTTTGGTAATTTTGGTAAATCGAGAAAACGTCTTTCAAAATCAGATTTAAGGTTTACAAACCAAAGGGGTAAGTTTGAAAGTTTTAAAACTAAGGGTTTTAAAACAGTAAGGCTAATCCCTTTCGGGTTTTAATACTTGGTTTAGCCTATGAACAAGTCTTCTTGGTTAAGGTGAACCGTAGCTACGCACCAGGTAGGATTCGAGTAAAGAGGAGGTGAGTCGCTAGGACTGCTTAAATACCAAGCTCTTACTGAATACCAATCCTCAACATGCGTACAGTGGTTGCCACACCTTAACTCGGTGACTTACTTCACAGGTTTGTTTAGTAGCCTTAAGTCTTATGCATGTGTTTGAGTAGACTAGTCCTAGGGTTCAACAGATCCTAGTTCACTAATCTACGTTCCCATAAAAGCCCATAATAAATCATACAAATAAAACACTTCAAGAGCTAGAAGTACTTACCTGGTGGACTTCGGGCCGGAGACACAGGTGCCATGCCAGAATAACCTGAAAACTTTTTATAAAAGCCCACATTTCGAAAAGCCCATTTTGAAAACTGTTTCGGGCCCAAAACCCTCAAAGCCGAGTTTTGAACCGGGCTCTGATACCAAACTGTAACATCCCCAAACCCGGCCCATTCGCTACGACCGAATCTGGTTATGTCACTGGGGAAAGTCGGATGAAAATCTTTATTAACTTAGCATAAAGCATGAAAGAATTCAATTTTTGAAAACCATGTTCATTTAAAGCAATATGCAAACTTTAGAAGTTACAAATTATCTGAAAATACTTTATTAAACATACTTTTATAAATAGGGTACTGGAATTAAAACCATTTTCACATAGAAATCCAAATCAGATAAACCTTGGTTAAAGTAATACCAAAATAATAAAATGGCCTTTATTACAACCCAATAATTCAAATAAAGTACTTATATCAAAACCAAGCATAAAATATTAAATCATCATCTTCGGCATGGGCCACCTTGTCCTCTCCGATCCCGGTCCAGCTTTATGCAATACCTGAAATGGTTAAAGGAAAAATGTGAGTCACCAAGACTCAGTGTGCAACCCTTTTTCCCGGATTAGCAAAACATCATATGCAAACATAACATAATCATCATGCATCCAATTAATATGCACCCACTCCTAACCATCCATTCACCTTTTCTACCCCATGTGGTACCAAACCACTGGTGGTGCCAAACCACTGGTGACATATAGTCACAATGTGTTACCAAAACACTGGTGTCCCAAAGACACAATATCTGTCAATGTGGTACCAAACCACTGGTGTCCCAAAGACACAATGTGCTACCAAAGCACTGGTGACCGAAGTCACGAATCCAATGATGATGGGGCCAACCCATCGTGTGTTACCAAAACACTAGCAGACGATCCCATATCTCAAGTGGGGCCAACCCACGGTGGTCAAACCACAGGGACAAGTCGCAATGAGGTGCCAAACCTCTGGTGTCCCAAAGACACAAATGTGGTACCAAACCACTGGTGACCGTAGTCACAATAATCGAGTGATGGGGCCAACCCATCGTGTGATACCAAATCACTGGCGTCAATCCCGTATCTCACAAGTGGGGCCAACCCACGGTGGTGTTAACCACAGGGACGAGACGCTGAGGTACCAAACCTCTGGAGGTGCCAAACCTCTGGTGACCCAAAGTCACAAAGTGTGTTACCAAAACACTGGTGCTCGTCAGCACAAAATATCACTGCCCCCTCCTCTCATATCACCCATCATCATACCAACTCATGTATAGTATTCAAAATCATGCAAACATGTTTAACGTTGCATCTCATAGCACATACATCATAAATCATGACATCATGTATCAATAACAGTACTCATAATGAAACGGACTTACCTGAATCCGTGCACATACCCCATAGGGTATCATATCACTCAACCATACTGTTTCGGTTTTACCAATCAATCAGTTTATCAATCATATACAAAGCAAGAAGTGTGTTAGTTTACACACCTGGTTACTAATGCGACTATCAAATCCCGTAGATCAAGATGTAACGCACTAGATCCCCCTTCCTTAACACTTTTCGAGCACTAGCCACAACCCGAGATATGCGAGATCAAGCCTTCCCCTACAATCGGCCAAAACTAAACAACATAATCATGCTAATCAACCTCTAAGGGTATAATCGTGATTTTACCTACTAAGGGTATTTTCGTAAATTCACACTAAAATGGCCTTTTCGAAGGCCTAATGTCACCACTAGCGACTCAGCTACCATTTCCGGTTGTACCGGACGATTGGGCCTAAAACCCAATTTCGGCCCATCCGGGCCCACACGCTCGTGTGGCCCACCTAACACGAATCTAGCCACGTATATAACTTCCACCTAGTCTAGTTCAACATATACTAACCAATCATGCAATTTACTCATATGGGCCCACTGGCCCATTGGGCCCACTTCGGCCCATCGAGGCCCAAGCAGCCCCAACCCACGAGAATACTACTGATGGCCTCAACTATCGCGTCGAAGCCCCACACATGCGCTCGCACGCTCGTGTGGCTACTAATGCCGTGTAACCGGCATTTCGGCATTTGCCGCTCTACAGCTAGAGTAGAGAGAGTTACACACCTGATAGGACTCTGGGGCTAATCCGCGCTCCGACCACTCTTGTGCCCAAACGCCCTCCAAGATGTGTTTACTCTCCTCCTAGGATGCTCCTTATATAGCTAGCTCTTTACCTTCCTTCTTTGTGTCTTTCCGATGTGGGATCCCTTCGTCAGTAGAGTTTAAATTCAACTGAAACTCTTGTCGTCCAATCTGCAAAATAAATACTCCCTTGCTTCTCATGAGATTCGAACCCAGGCTCCCTTGCAACATAATCCACGCCGCTAACCACTTGGCCACAAGCTCCTCTTGTGTCTTAAACCATGCGCAACTAAATATAAACTATGGGCCAAATTCTAAGGTCCAAGCAAAAGAAACCAAAATGCAAAAGCCAAGACTTGAACCTTGGACCTCCTTCCTTCCCTTGTGGCGTCACTCCCTTGTCCCCTAAGTGGCGTCACTTTGCCACTACACCACACCTCCACTTGTGTTATTTTCTCCATATTTTATTCTTAAGGCATATCTGCCAACTTCCAGGGTTTTTTTTTCACCTAAAATCAAAATTTTCCCAAAGCCAATATTTGATCCCGGGACTTCATAGAAGCCCTCTAACCTTCCAAAATCACTTATCCAATGGGTCTAACTAGCATTTAAGCCGATCTCTTGTTCTCCAAAAATTTAAACGCTACTATGCCTAAGGCCCATTGGGCTCAATTCTCCTAGGCCCAATTTTGGGATGTTACATCCCTCCTACATAATAGGAGTAATATCTTAGGCCACTTGATTGAGTGAGACTAGAAATGCATGGCCATGCTCAAATAAGTTGATATGAGATGTCATACTAATTTGTATATTGTAGTCTACTCAAGATATCAAGAAACATGGGATGGACTATGCAAGTGTGACTATCCCATGACTTGTATCCGTTCCAGAGATAAAGGACTTAAGGATTAATGCATGAAAGGTTAATCACGAAAGGTTATGTCGAATCATGACTTCTTGCAACTTAGGTAGCAATGATGCATTGCTAGATGCCACTCATTGTCTGTGACAATAGAATCATTCTAGTATTACTGCTAACGTTGCAAGAACCTACAGGGTCACACCCTATGGTTGAAATGAACGGAATAAAATATAGTTGGTATTGTGCTTGGTTGTCACATAAATTAAATTAATTAAAGAATTAATTTAATTGGGCAATCAAATATTGAACATATTATATGTACAAGGATGTTGTACACATAATGATAACATAATTTTATTAATATATGAATTTGATTCATATATAAATTTAAATAAATATAGTTTACCGGAATCCTTATTATAATTAATGTAATTATAATTTTCAGATATAATTAATGTAATTATAATTTTCGGTTAAAAACTTTATTGTATTTATTTAATCTTGTAATACATTCAAGAGATACCAATTATAAAAGGCCTAATTAAGAGGATACCTATTATAAAAGGCCCAATGAGAAAGGCACCCATTATAAAAGGTATTAAAAGGAGACAAAACTCAACATGAAAACCCTAAGTGATTGCTTGTTAGGTCTAGCAGCCGTCAAGCAAATAAGCCTCCAAGACAGTTTTGGAGATTTCTTCCGTTCATAGTCAAACCGGGTGGATTACGTAGAGGCCGACATCGGAAAAGGTTGAGGCTTGATTCGACAGTAGATCAAAACTCTTGTTGCCAAGGCGTCGATGTCTACTCAGATTGAAGTTTTGGTAATTTCGAAACCTTTATTTCACCCCGATTCGTTCCTCACACATGGATCCATGATTTGGATCGCCGGATCTAATTTTATTCTGCTGCGCCATGGGGTACCGGCGTTCCAACAGTGGTATCAGAGCCACTAGTGTGATACGAACTTGGGTTTAAATACTTGGGTGATGCAATTGTATGAGATACATGTTTTGATCTTATTATATTTTCGATTGTTTAAATCGTTTAAGCATAATCTGATAATTGTTCCTTTCGGTAATTGATTAAATGTTAATCATGGTGTTGTGGCCTATTCGATTTTATGTTATTACTGTTAACTATTAACAAATCTGTAATAATGCGGCGGTGGTATTTATAGTTTCCAGTAAGTGTTAACTGGCTAGTGGAACAAGGGTTGTTCCGATATGAAACCTCAAGGATTAAAATCCTAAAAACACGATTCTGTTGATAGAAATTTATCAAATCGTGAGGCTTCATTTGACTGGGGTATGGACCCCCTCAAAAAAATTTGTTAATAAAAGAAATTTATAAACTTGATGGGCCACAAAAGGTTGAAAGGATATTTTATAATTCACCTTAGCAAAAAAAAACATTGAATTATGTATGCTATTTTTGACATGCACGGTGTTTGAAATGCATAGTTATAGCCCAATGACCCATTCGATAAAAGGTTGTATTTTTTTTTAAAATACGGCCTGCGTGTCGTGCCTTACTACTATTCTCTTGTATTTCTCTTCTCATCTTATTCCCTCGTATGTAAAACGAGTTTCTGCATATTGTAATTTGCAAGAGTTGCTGTGGGCCAAACAAGAAGGAAGGTGGGACAATGATTGTGAATGATAGCTTGTGAAAGGGCTTACACCTTTAGGTTTCCTTTTCGTTTTCCCATTGGCTTGGGTTGAACCACTTTAGTTTATGGGCTATAACTATTGCATTTATTTATTGCTTTATTTATTCATGTATGAGATGCTATGGATGATAATAAACCTTGTTGATAATAAACCCTATTAATTGAAGAGATCGATTAGAAGACTAAATGGGCTAAAGTAGACCATAATTGGTGAGATGCAACAACCTTAATAAAATCCCTCTATTAAAATATTAAGTCAACATGGCCTTCCAATTTTGCCCTCGTTAAGGCCTCGATCAATACTATGTAGGTTCTGCCAAAGCGAAGTACTAGTATTTATCTTGGTTAAACGCGAAGAATAAACAAGTGATATTCGCTGGTTAAAAAATTGGTTAATGACTTAACTAGGTTACTCTAATAGGATTAGAAACCTAGAGGCAAGTAAATTGGATAAATCATAAGATGATTAGAACAAGAGTTGTTCACCAAATATTAGGAGTTACATATGATGTAATTAGCAAATGTTGCTTACCTAAATAACCATAATCTTAAGAGTAAAGCCAAAGCTGACTTAAGAGGTGGTGAAATATGGATCCTTAACCTACTAGAAATACTTTTGAGAAAGTTTTTCCGAAATTAATATACGAGGGTTATTAATTTTGAAATAAAATAGTGGGAATATCACTTAATAAAGTCTTTTTAATGATTGATATAAAATTGGTAAATTTACTCACATGCACATTTAATTGTTGTAGATATATTATGGCTGCAAACACTAGCACACTCTCATTGCGATCAATCCTTGAGAAGGACAAATTGAATGGTTTGAATTTTCTTGATTGGTTCCGTAACTTGAGGATTGTCCTTAAACAAGAACAAAAATTATATGTCATTGAACAACCACTTCCTAATGAACCACCCGCTAATGCCTCGAGGACTGATAGAGATGCTTACAAGAAGTATCTCGATGACATGATAGATGTTGGATGTCTTATTCTTGCCACTATGAATCCTGAACTTCAGAAGCAACATGAGGACATGGTTACTTATGATATGATCGAGCACCTGAAAGAACTTTATCAGGGACAAGCACGGCAAGAGAGGTTTGATATCTCTAAGGCCTTATTCCAATGTAAGTTGGCTGAAGGAAGCCCAGTAGGACCTCATGTCCTTAAGATGACTGGCTATATTGAAAGCCTGTCTAAGCTTGGGTTTCCATTGAGCCAAGAGTTGGCCACTGATGTTATTTTACAATCGTTGCCAGATAGCTATAGCCAGTTTGTCCTCAATTTCAATATGAATGAAATTGACAAGACTCTACCTCAATTGCTCAGTATGTTACGAACTGCTGAAGGCAACTTGAAAAAGGTTGGACCCAAGCCCATACTGATGGTCCGTAATAACAAGGGCAAGGGAAAGGCCAAAGTTCAAACAAAGCCCAAGGGCAAAGGTAAGCCCAAATTTGGAAAAGGAAAGGCTGCACTGAAACCTAAAGGTGGGGTGTCTAAGGAAGGAAACTGTTTTCATTGTGGTGTGACTGGACATTGGAAACGGAACTGCCCTGCCTATCTTGAAGATGTCAAGAAGGCTAAAGCAAGCGGAATGTCTGCTTCAGGTATTTATGTTATTGATATTAATTTATCAACTACTACTTCTTGGGTATTAGATACTGGTTGTGGTTCTCATATTTGTACTTCTGTACAGGGACTACAAAGGAGTAGGACTTTGGCTAGAGGAGATGTGGACCTACGAGTTGGAAATGGAGCAAAAGTTGCTGCATTAGCTGTGGGAACATATACTTTATCTTTGCCTAGTGGACTTGATTTATGTTTAGAGGATTGTTATTTTGTGCCCAGTTTGACTAAAAACATTATTTCAATTTCTTGTTTAGACAAAATTGGTTTTGAGATAATTATTAAGAATAATTGTTGTTCATTTTATCTCAATAATGTTTTCTATGGTTCAGCACAATTGATTAATGGCCTCTATATTTTAGATCAAACGGATCCCATTTACAACATAAATACTAAAAGATCTAAAATAAATGACTCAAATCAAACTTATCTTTGGCATTGTCGTTTGGGCCACATAAGTGAGAAACGCATATCCAAACTCCATAGAGATGGTCTTTTGAATTCATTTGTTTTTGAACAATTTGAAGTATGTGAATCTTGCTTATTGGGAAAAATGACTAAATCTCCTTTTTCTGGAAAAGGTGAACGAGCTAGTGATTTATTGGGCCTAATACATTCTGATGTATGTGGACCAATAAATACACAGGCCAGAGGTGGATTTCGCTACTTCATTACTTTCACTAATGATTTCAGTAGATATGGGTATGTTTATCTCATGCGCCATAAGTCTGAGTCCCTTGAAAAGTTCAAGGAATTTAAAAATGAAGTACAAAATCAACTAGGCAAAACTATCAAGTCACTTCGATCTGGTCGAGGTGGAGAGTATTTGAGCCTAGAGTTTGATGATCTTTTGAAAGAATGTGGGATTGTCTCACAACTTACTCCTCCTGGTACTCCTCAATGGAATGGAGTATCTGAGAGAAGAAATCGAACTTTGTTAGACATGGTTCGATCCATGATGAGTCATGCTGATCTACCGACTTCCTTTTGGGGACATGCACTTGAAACTGCTACCTTCACACTAAATCGTGTTCCATCTAAATCGGTTCAAAAGACGCCATATGAGATGTGGACTGGGAAACGTCCTAGTATGTCCTTTATGAAAATTTGGGGTTGTGAAGCTTATGTTAAACGTCAGACGTCTACTAAGCTTGAACCCAAATCTGAAAGGTGTATTTTTGTGGGGTATCCAAAAGAAACCAAAGGATATTATTTTTTTAATCCCACTGAGAACAAAATTTTTGTTGCTCGGACTGGTGTCTTCCTAGAGAAAGAATTTACTTCTAGAAAAGGAAGTGGGAGAAAGATTGAACTTGAAGAAATTCAAGAATCACAAGATACCACTGAACCAGAGATTGAACAAAACCAAATTCCACAAGAAATTGAGGAACAAACAACTGCTATAGAAACACAACCACCGCGCAGATCTTTAAGAGAACGCCGTGCACCTGAGAGATATGGATTTCTCATTACAATGCATGGTGACGTTCTTCTTATAGATCAAGATGAGCCTAGGACTTATCAAGAAGCGCTGACGAGCCTAGACTCTGAGAAATGGCTTGAGGCCATGAGATCTGAGATGGATTCCATGTATGAAAACCAAGTATGGACTTTGATTGACCCAACCGAAGGGGTTAAACCTATAGGGTGCAAATGGGTTTTCAAAAAGAAAATAGACATGGATGGTAATGTACAAACATACAAAAGGCGATTAGTCACTAAAGGTTTTCGCCAAATTCATGGTGTTGACTATGATGAAACCTTTTCTCCTGTAGCTATGTTTAAATCCATCAGGATCTTGCTCGCCATAGCTGCATTTCATGATTATGAAATCTGGCAGATGGACGTCAAAATAGCTTTCCTTAACGGGAAACTTGAAGAGGATGTGTATATGACACAACCTGAAGGTTTTGTAAATCCAAAGGATGCTAGAAAGATATGTAAGCTACAAAGATCCATTTATGGATTAAAGCAAGCTTCTCGAAGTTGGAATATTCGTTTTAACGATGCAATCAAAGAGTTTGGTTTTATCAAAAATGAAGATGAACCATGTGTTTACAAGAATGTTAGTGGGAGCACTATCACATTCTTGGTACTATATGTGGATGACATACTTATCATGGGAAATGACATACCTACCTTGCAGTCTATTAAGACTTGGTTAAGAAGTTGTTTTTCTATGAAGGACTTGGGCAGAGCCACTTATATCTTAGGAGTCAAGATCTATAAAGATAGATCAAGACGACTACTAGGTCTAAGCCAAAGTACGTACATAGATAAAGTACTGAAAAGGTTCAGTATGGAAGAATCTAAAAGAGGATTCCTACCTATGAGACATGGTATTTCACTCACGAAGGAAATGTGTCCTTCAACTTCACAAGAGAGAGAACGTATGAGTAAAATTCCATATGCTTCCGCTATTGGATCTATCATGTATGTTATGTTATGTACCCGTCCAGATGTCTCGTATGCCTTAAGTATGACGAGCAGGTATCAAGTAGATCCCGGTGAAGGTCACTGGACCACAATCAAGAGTATCCTTAAGTACTTAAGAAGAACTAAGGATACGTTCCTATTATATGCAGGTGAGGAAGAGTTAAGTGTAAAAGGTTACACTGATGCCAGCTTCCAAACCGACAAGGATGATTTCGATCGCAATCAGGTTTTGTGTTTTGCCTTAATGGTGGTGCTGTGAGCTGGAAGAGTTCAAAGCAAAGTACAGTAGCCGATTCTACAACAGAGGCCGAGTATATTGCAGCCAGTGAGGCAGCAAAAGAAGTAGTTTGGATCAAGAACTTCATTACTGGACTAGGGGTTGTGCCTAGCATATCAGATGCTATAGAACTCCGATGTGATAACAATGGAGCTATTGCACAAGCTAAAGAACCCAGATCTCACCAGCGATCCAAACATATACTTAGACGCTACCATCTTATTCGAGAGATTATCGATCGAGGGGATGTAGAGATATGCAGAGTACCTTCAGATGATAACATCGCTGATCCCCTGACCAAGCCTCTGACACAGCAGAAGCATGATCGTCACACTAAGTCACTTGGTATTAGATATATGAGTGATTGGTCTTAGTGCTAATGGGAGATTGTAAGAGTATGCCCAAAGATCAATCATGAGATGGTTGTAATAACATACTTAATTTACCATGTTTATTAATATAAAGCGTTGTCATTATTATTTCAGTTTTTTCTTTCTGTGTGTATAGATAAACTGTTTTATAATAATGTCCTGAGAATAATATGATTATTCTTAAAAGATCCTTAATCGAGTATTATTGTTGACTAGGACAATAATAATGCATTAAGACTAACATGTAGTTGATTGATGATAAAGAGTTGTCATTGATATGGAGTGTCAAAATCAATGCATGAATATGTGTGTTAGAGAACAACATATTGGATTGACCCACTATGAGTATGTTTCTTGGATTATTATGTAATTGTCACAACATTACTCATAGTGATTAATATGTATATGATCCTCAGACTTGAGATCATTATTATCCCAGCATCGTGAGTTGTATATTTTGATACAGTCAAATGTACACCGTAACAGGTTGTTCTATAAAGGCTGATGTTGGATATACCACAATCTATGTAGAGGGATATGGTTGATCAATAAAGGATAAGTCCCTCCTACATAATAGGAGTAATATCTTAGGCCACTTGATTGAGTGAGACTAGAAATGGATGGCCATGCTCAAATAAGTTGATATGAGATGTCATACTAATTTGTATATCATAGTCTACTCAAGATATCAAGAAACATGGGATGGACTATGCAAGTGTGACTATCCCATGACTTGTATCCGTTCCAGAGATAAAGGACTTAAGGATTAATGCATGAAAGGTTAATCACGAAAGGTTATGTCGAATCATGACTTCTTGTAACTTAGGTACCAATGATGCATTGCTAGATGCCACTCATTGTCTGTGACAATAGAATCGTTCTAGTATTACTGCTAACGTTGCAAGAACCTACAGGGTCACACCCTATGGTTGAAATGAACGGAATAAAATATAGTTGGTATTGTGCTTGGTTGTCACATAAATTAAATTAATTAAAGAATTAATTTAATTGTGCAATCAAATATTGAACATATTATATGTACAAGGATGTTGTACACATAATGATAACATAATTTTATTAATATATGAATTTGATTCATATATAAATTTAAATAAATATAGTTTACCGGAATCCTTATTATAATTAATGTAATTATAATTTTCAGATATAATTAATGTAATTATAATTTTTGGTTAAAAACTTTATTGTATTTATTTAATCTTGTAATACATTCAAGAGATACCAATTATAAAAGGCCCAATTAAGAGGATACCTATTATAAAAGGCCCAATGAGAAAGGCACCCATTATAAAAGGTATTAAAAGGAGACAAAACTCAACATGAAAACCCTAAGTGATTGCTTGTTAGGTCTAGCAGCCGTCAAGCAAATAAGCCTCCAAAACAGTTTTGGAGATTTCTTCCGTTCATAGTCAAACCAGGTGGATTACGTAGAGGCCGACATCGGAAAAGGTTGAGGCTTGATTCGACAGTAGATCAAAACTCTTGTTGCCAAGGCGTCGCTGTCTACTCAGATTGAAGTTTTGGTAATTTCGAAACCTCTATTTCACCCCGATTCGTTCCTCACACATGGATCCATGATTTGGATCGCCGGATCTAATTTTATTCTGCTGCGCCATGGGGTACCGGCGTTCCAACATGGCCGATTATGCTTGTGCCATGATATGTGTTTCTTGTGAAGGTAGTCAACATTAAGGAGCATTAAGGAAAAGCTATCGAGATTTGATGGGATCAAGGTAAGTCAAAGTGATACTCGGCCAAGGGCCATTTTGTTGGATTATTGTTATATAGCCGATTCTAACAGTGGTAAATAGGGATTTCGACTACTCAAGGAACAAGTGACAGTTTCGGGATTGAGTAGATTGTGCCAAGGAAAAGGTGCGTAGTTATCGCACTGTTCTCTTGTTGTGTGTATGTGTTATATATATAAATATGTATATGATGTGCATGGTAGCCGAATTAATGGTTAAAAAGGTGGATGCCCATGTTGGGTAATCAATGGACAAGTTCAGTATTTTATGACGTTAATTTACATATGATATATGTATGAAAATGTGACGGCATGTGATGTATGCTTATTTTAATGATATCGTGGCATGATACATGGGGTTTGGGAGGTGACTATCAAAGGAAAGGGTGTACATTATGTACGTGGTCTAATGTTAGCCTTGTACTACATTAGCGCTTGATGTTAGCTATGTGCTTCATCAAGGGAGGTGTTGGCTAGGTGCCCATCTCGGCGGTTGATAGCTGTGTGCATCACCGTGGACTGATTGATATGTGGGATCACTTAGGTGATCGGTGGCTTTGCCACGGCCTTGAGCAGCAGGTCTGCCAAGGTAGGATATGTGGGATCACTTGGTTGATCGGTGGATTAGCCACGGCCTTGGGCAGCAGGTCTACCGAGGTAGGTGTAATGGATGGACACTAGGTTGGGTTGGGCTTCATAATTGCATGATATGTATGTGGACTGTGTGGATATGGGCCAAGCCCATAAATGGAGACATATGAAATAGCTATGCACTGAGTCTGTTTGACTCACCCAATCTTTCTCAAACCTTACAGGTGATGCATAAAGCTTAGACCGGGTTGGAGTGGATACGAGGTAGCCCATGCAGAAGATGTTTTACTTGTTTTAAATATTTTATATTTTCAGTATTTATGAATGAGTATTTATTGTAATAAGGGCCATTTAAAGTATTTGGGAATTTTATTTATGTTAACGTGGATTGACATTTACATTATTATTTGGAAATGCTTTTATGTTTTAATTTTAACACCTCATATCATAAGAATTTTATATTAAAGTTTTAAATCTGAATATTTTGTAACAACTTAGTTTTAATTCGAAATTTTTAAAATACACGAGGTTTTACAAACAACCACAAAATTTCATGTTTTAACTCCAAGTCAAAAATCTTTTCAAACGTTTTCCGCAGTGACATACCAGATCCGGTCAAGGCTCGTGGGCCGGGTTTGGGGATGTTACATCGCCACACGGCCGTGCCACTTTAGCAGTCTCGAACATGGTCCTGGGCTCGATTCACACGGGCGTGTCCCTGCCGTGGCCTATTTTAATTCCGCTCGGAACAGGATATTTGGAGGCAAAGAAAGACATTCCGAAAGCCTATATAAACACCCTAAGTGTAACCTAAAAGGGGGGTTGGACAGAGGTCGACAGAAGTTCAACAGAAGGCCTCTGTCAAGGTTCTTTTGACAGGAGCAAAGCCAGAGAAGGCTGAATACAAGGGATTACTCCAAGAAAGCTAGTTGATCCATCTCAGAAGCAGGAACCGCGCTCAAGACTGAGGATTTCCCCTTCAATTTCCTTCAGGGGGTTTTAGGGTTTTCTTTATGTTTTGCTATTTAATTTCTTCTAAGATGTATTTTTTATAATTATGAACTAAACCCCTCAAATACCTGAGAGGGATGAAACCTAAGACGGATCTTGTTATTGTTTTCTGAACTGTATGATAAATACTTGATTTGTTCTTAATTATGTGTTCTTAATTCTTGCTTTAATATTTCAAGATATTGATTCAAGTATTGATGTGCTTATTTAGAGGAGAAAAAGTCCCAGTTTAAGAGTAGATCTAGCATAGTTAAGCGAAGTTGATCGCACTCCTAGAAATAGGACAATGAAAATCTGCCGGATTAGGGTCAAACCTAATATGGGAGTCCATAGATCGAATTAATGAAACACTAGGGGTTTTAATTAGAAAGAGATTTCAATTAATCAACGTAGGGTTAGACATTAGTAGCCTCGAAAGAGGTATTAATATAAATTAGGGAATCCTACGGATCAAGTCAAGTGAATAAATCGTCTGGTTGAAAGTTAAATAACAAGTGAAGTCTAGGTAGATTCTTCCTCGGGTATTGTCTTAATCAATTAGTTTTCTCAAAAGTATTTTCCCCAAGTCATTCTCTGTGTCTTGGCATCCTTAGCTTAGTAATTAGTTAGATAAACATTAAATCCCTTTTATTTTAGGCTAAATAATAGAAAGAAAGCCAGTACTAGTACTTTTGGTTCCCTTGGGTTCGACATTCTAGTCTTGCCACTAAGCTATACTACTGTTCGATAGGTGCGCTTGCCTCAATCGTGGTGATAGTTAGTTTCTAGGCTTGATCATTCATTATATAAATATTAAAACTGTTAGACACACGATCAAGAATTATTCACCAGGAGATCCACGATTGCACAAGGAAATATACAGGAAGTTTGTACTTTCCATCATTGATTACTTCGCTTTGCTTAAGGGCCCAAGTAAGATCGAAAGCAAACCTAAAGGATCGTTATGTTCAAGGTTGAATAACAAGGCATGGCCTTGAAAGGCTAGTGAAGAATATTGGGTTATTAAACCAAGTTGAGCTAAATGAACCGAATGAACTAGAATCAGATGGATCATCAACTAAGTCTGAACCGAAAGCTAACTCAATTGATGAGATAGAAGAAGCAGAAAATGAAGAGGAACCAAAAAGCCCTGAACCAAGGGTAGAGCCTAATGTTGCTAAACCAGTGGAGCAAATTTTTTAATCCCGAGTTGACCATTCCTATTTCCTCAAATGCTTCAGAATTTTAAACTATGATGGATATGTGGAAATTCATACACAACCAACAAAAAGCTTACTGGAGATATGCAAAAGTTAGAGATAATACCTTACAAAATACTTTAAAGAATATCTCTAACAATTTTGTTCCTGAGTTCCCAGATCATATATTCGAGACATGGCAAGAGGAGATTGTGGGATCAAGTGCGACAAAAAAGGGAAAAGGAAAAAGATGTAGAGGATGATGCAAATAAAAAGGGGGGAAATTTTTTGTCCTTAGTATTTATTTTTAGGTGTTTACTTTTATTACTTAGTTAATATTTTGCGTTCATATAATAAATAAGATATTGCAAGCATGAATAAAATAAGCTCAATGCCTCTTCATTAGAAAAAAAAAAGCGAGTGATGCGGTAATGGGAATGAACATGTCTAGGATGGATTGTTGAGAAAGACTTGGTACTTAAGTAGTCTTCATGACTCACCTTTCTTTGTTACAACCCTACCTGGTGTTCAGTTTTCATTCATTACTTTGTTTCACAATGAGGATATTGCTTCTTTTTAAAAGGGGTAAGACAATATTTGCATAATTTTTTAAAATTTTCAAGTATGTTTCAATCTTTTTATATAAGTATGCTAAAATAAAATTATGTGTAGAGAAGATTTTTGTTCATAAGTTAGTTTAAATGTGAGCATGATTTCTAATTTTATCTAAGTTTTTTTATGTTATCTTGAGTTATGGAATGCTTGTATTTTCTTAGACCTTACATAGCCGTTTTCCATGAGAATCAAACTCCCCTAGAAACATACATACATGAAGGTTTAAGTTCTTAGAATTGATTTAGTAACTTTCTTGAGGTGAAATACTAGGAGGAATAAGAATCTAAACATGTTTTAAGCACATTTTCATTGGATCGTTTGAGCCTTTCAAGCTTACCATATAAATTTTGACCCTTGAAACCTTAATTTGAGCCTTAAAGCCTATTTTATTGCTATTTACCTATATTATAAGCCATGCTACCATCTTTTTAAATTTTATCTTATTTTTGAACCTATATTAACTATACTTGTCTTGGTGAGCAAAGATCAAGGAAAAATTCGATAAGATGTACATGTTCTTATATGTTTAAATAATAAAAAAATTATTCCAATATCAAGCAAAAAGAGAAAAAATAAATACTCAAAGCATTGAGAAAGATTGATGGGCATATGCTTCAAAATTAAGTCTGGGGGGGGTAAAACCCATTACCTGGAAGGATGTACCTTGAATTAATCCAAGGAAAAAATAGGGTTAATGTAACCTCCCAAACCTAGCCTAGATGTTATAGCTAGATTGAGAAGGCTACATTAGCCACCGAAATGGCTAAGCTAACTTACGTAATTTTGAAGACCTTAAATAAACTCATTTTAAAGAAAGTCATAGTTGTACTTTGAGTTAGCTTAAAAGCATCCATTCATTAGGTCGTGTATACTTAGGATTCATTTTATTGTTGATAGTGTCAAGTCATTTTGGAAACTTAGTTGCCTTATCGATTTGTTTTTTCAAAAATGGTTCCTTTGCCGTGCAACAGAAACTAGGGAACAATATCAAATTTTAATTAAGCCTGATATCATGCATTATCCGGTTATTATGCTTGGGTAATCTATGCACGCAAAAATCCCAAAAGAAAAGTTACTAAGCCACAGACCAGAAGTCATTAAAAATTACAAACCAAAACCAATAGAGACCATTTAATACTTATTAAAAAATAGTCCAAGGTCCAAGGTGATTCTCCGAATACTGAGTCCGGTCCTAATTTTGAGGTTTACCTGAAAAGTTAAATACTATTGGGAGGTGGGCTTATGAAAAGCTCAGTGTGAGTTGAACAACTATTTAACAAACATAAATATCGAATACAGTGAAACATATTAGCTTTAACAGAAGAAAACAAAACCATCATAGGAATTTCATATCATTACAGCCATTATCAAATTGATGTCAAATGGTGTATGAGCATGGGGCATCATTCATTGAGTAACAATCATTAATTTCGATACCATTCAATACAACACATATCATAAATAAATAACATTCAAATATGTCGTGAGCATGATGCAATGCAAAAAAGTTCCTACCCATACCATCCACTACACACCATGAGTTCCCCAGAACCTGTCATCCAAACTCCAAAACATTATGGGTTTAAGCCCGTTGTGGTTAAAACTGTAACACCCCAAACCCGACCTAGACGTTACGACCGGATCTGGCATGTCACATGAAAGGAATGTCTAAAAAAAACTATGCGTTCGTTAAAAGTTCGTATTCTTTTTGATACTCCGCGTTTTGTGGTTTGTTTATAAAAGCCGATTCATTTCAATTCCCATTTTACAAAGTTGTTATTAATTTGAATAAAATTGTATTTGTTGTGAAAATCGAGTTTAAGTAATTTTGAATAAAAACGGTTTATTATCATTTCAGGAAAATCCCATATTGAACATTAAATAGTAAACAGTAACCAAATTGAAAGCTAAAACCAAATAAAATACCAAAGGCCTTATTACATATCAAAATCCCAAAATTAAAAGTAAGTTTAAATATAAGAAACGAGTTTACGAGAAAACATTGCAGGGCCACCACAAGTCTGCCTCGTCTCCCCAAATTCGCGGTCTAATGATTACCTGAATCATTTAAAAAGAGGGGGTGAGTTTACGAAAACTCAGTGTGTGTTTCCCCTTACGAGTGAAAACTGGGCCTAAGCCCACAGAAGCAGATTGGGCCTTAGCCCTCACAATAACATACTTGGCCGAAGCCCACATAAATCGAATCAGGCCGTAGCCCTAACATCACAGTATAGCAGATAATCAGATAATCAATGCGATATGATGCATATACAGATGATAATGCAGAACCCAATCCCAGCCTAAATTTCCATCCGCTACACATCACCCATACCTGCCAATCACACCGTGGGGATTACTAAATCGACCCTCCATCCGCTACACACCATCGAAGGCAGTCGCTGCAGTCAACTGCACATTGCCCTTATAATCGTGGCATAGCCACCAGATAATGTGACAGAGTCACCAGATAACAATATGTGACATTAGTCACCAGATTCTTAATAAGTGACATGAGTCACCAGATAATGTGGTAAAAACCACCAGAACACTTCCCCTTTATCAATATCACCCATATGCCCATGAACATACATATTATTCAGATATTATGCAATGTGTCATGTATGCAAAACATATATCAAATATAAGAATAACATGAGTTACCATCATAATCAGATAGACATAAAATAATAAAATCAAGCTAATCAACCTCTAAGGGTATAATCGTAATTTTACCTACCAAGGGTATTTTCGTAATTTACCCACCAAGGGTATTTTCGTAAATTTGCACCTGCAATGGCCTTTCCGAAGGCCTAATGTCACCACCAGCGACTCAGCTACCATTTCCGGTCGTACCGAACAATTGGGCCTAAAACCCGATTTCGGCCCATCCGGGCCCACACGCTCGTGTGGCCCACCTAGCACAAATCTAGCCACGTATATAAGTTCCACCTAGTCTAGTTCAACATATACTAAACAATCATACAATTTACTCATATGGGCCTACAGGCCCATTGGGCCCACTTCGGCCCATCGAGGCCCAAGCAGCCCAACCCACAAGAATACTGCTGATGGCCTCAACTATCGCGTCGAAGCCCCACACGTGCGCTCGCACGCTCGAGTGGCTCCTATTGCCGTGACCGGCACTTCGGCATTTGCCGCTCTACAACTAGAGTAGAGAAGTACACACACACCTGATAGGAGTCTGGTGTTAATCCGCGCTCCGACCACTCCTGTGCCCAAACGCCCTCCAAGGTATGTTAACTCTCCTCCTGGAATGCTCTTTATATAGCTAGCTCTTCACCTTCCTGCTTTGTATCTTTCCGATGTGGGATCCCTTCGTCAGTAGAGTTTAAATTCAACTGAAACTCTTGCCGTCCAATCCACAAAATAAATACTCGTTTGCTTCTCACGAGATTTGAACCCAGGCTCCCTTGTAGCATAATCCACACTACTAACCACTTGGCCACAAGCTCCTCTTCTGTCTTAAACCATGCGCAACAAAATATAAACTATGGCCCAAATTCTAAGATCCAAGTAAAAAGAAACCAAAATGCAAAAGCCAAGACTTGAACCTTGGACCTCCTTCCTTCCTTGTGGCGTCACTCCCTTGTCCCCTAAGTGGCGTCACTTTGCCACTACACCACACACTCCTTTTGTGTCATTTTTCTCCATATTTTATTCTTAAGGCCTACCTGCCAACTTCCAGGGTTTTTTTCACCTAAAACCAAAATTTCCCTAAAGCCTAAATTTGATCCCGGGACTTCCTAGAAGCCCTCTAATCTTCCAAAATCACTTACCTAATAAGTCTAACTTACATTAATACCGTTCTCTAAAAATTTAAACGCAACTACGCCTAAGGCCCATTGGGCTCAATCCTACTAGGCCCAATTTCAGGATGTCACAAATCTACCCTCCTTAAAGAAATTTTGTCCCCAAAATTTCCAACTATAGGTATAGTCACACATCCTAACCTACAACACTACGCTCACGCTGCGCACTCTGATCTTAATAAAACTAATATACTTTCCAACTAAATCTTGGAATCCTTCACATAACCAACTATCTAACACCTGAGCAAACAGATATTTTGCCCACATACATACAATTCCTATATTCAAGCATCACATCCACACATCGCAGAATAAATACAATCATTCAGCATATAATAAAATATAGTAAAAAGGAAACTTACGGATTTGGTGCAGGAGACTCGGGTGCCACACTTCTAGAAAACTGATATATATTTTTCTAAACCATCCTTTGAAAACATTTTTGAACCCAAACCCACAGCCGAGTTTTTGAAACTGGGCTCTGATACCATAATTGTAACACCCCAAACCCGGCCTAGACGTTACGACCGGATCTAGCATGTCACATGAAAGGAATGTCTAAAAAAACTGTGCGTTCGTTAAAAGTTCGTACTCTTTTTGAAACTCCGCGTTTTGTGGTTTGTTTATAAAAGCCGATTCATTTCAATGCCCATTTTACAAAGTTGTTATTGATTTGAATAAAATTGTATTTGTTGTAAAAATCGAGTTTAAGTAATTTTGAATAAAAACGGTTTATTATCATTTCAGGAAAATCCCATATTGAACATTAAATAGTAAACAGTAACCAAAATTGAAAGCTAAAACCAAATAAAATACCAAAGGCCTTATTACATATCAAAATCCCAAAATTAAAAGTAAGTTTAAATATAAGAAACGAGTTTACGAGAAAACATTGCAGGGCCACCACAAGTCTGCCTCGGCTCCCAAATCCGCGGTCTAATGATTACCTGAAACATTTAAAAAGAGAGGGTGAGTTTACGAAAACTCAGTGTGTGTTTCCCCTTACGGGTGATAACTGGGCCTAAGCCCACAGAAGCAGATTGGGCCTTAGCCCTCACAATAACATACTTGGCCGAAGCCCACATAAATCAAATCAGGCCGTAGCCCTAACATCACAGTATAGTAGATAATCAGATAATCAATGCGATATGATGCATATACAGATGATAATGCAGAACCCAATCCCAGCCTAAATTTCCATCCGCTACACATCACCCGTACCTGCCAATCACACCGTGGGGATTACTAAATCGACCCTCCATCCGCTACACACCATCGAAGGCAGTCGCTGCAGTCAACTGCACATCGCCCTTATAATCGTGGCATAGCCACCAGATAATGTGACAGAGTCACCAGATAACAATATGTGACATTAGTCACCAGATTCTTAATAAGTGACATGAGTCACCAGATAATGTGGTAAAAACCACCAGAACACTTCCCCTTTATCAATATCACCCATATGCCCATGGAACATACATATTATTCAGATATTATGCAACGTGTCATGTATGCAAAACATATATCAAATATAAGAATAACATGAGTTACCATCATAATCAGATAGACATAAAACAATAAAATCAAGCTAATCAACCTCTAAGGGTATAATCGTAATTTTACCTACCAAGGGTATTTTCGTAATTTACCCACCAAGGGTATTTTCGTAAATTCGCACCTGCAATGGCCATTCCGAAGGCCTAATGTCGCCACCAGCGACTCAGCTACCATTTCCGATCGTACCGAACAATTGGGCCTAAAACCCGATTTCGGCCCATCCGGGCCCACACGCTCGTGTGGCCCACCTAGCACAAATCTAGCCACGTATATAAGTTCCACCTAGTCTAGTTCAACATATACTAAACAATCATACAATTTACTCATATGGGCCCACAGGCCGATTGGGCCCACTTCGGCCCATCGAGGCCTAAGCAGCCCAACCCACAAGAATACTACTGATGGCCTCAACTATCGCATCGAAGCCCCACACGTGCGCTCTCACGCTCGTGTGGCTACTATTGCCGTGACCGGCACTTCGGCATTTGCCGCTCTACAACTAGAGTAGAGAAGTACACACACACTTGATAGGAGTCTGGTGCTAATCCGCGCTCCGACCACTCCTATGCCCAAACGCCCTCCAAGGTATGTTAACTCTCCTCCTGGAATGCTCTTTATATAGCTAGCTCTTCACCTTCCTGCTTTGTATCTTTCCGGTGTGGGATCCCTTCGTCAGTAGAGTTTAAATTCAACTGAAACTCTTGCCGTCCAATCCACAAAATAAATACTCGTTTGCTTCTCACGAGATTCGAACCCAGGCTCCCTTGTAGCATAATCCACACTGCTAACCACTTGGCCACAAGCTCCTCTTCTGTCTTAAACCATGCGCAACTAAATATAAACTATGGCCCAAATTCTAAGATCCAAGTAAAAAGAAACCAAAATGCAAAAGCCAAGACTTGAACCTTGGACCTCCTTCCTTCCTTGTGGCGTCACTCCCTTGTCCCCTAAGTGGCGTCACTTTGCCACTACACCACACACTCCTTTTGTGTCATTTTTCTCCATATTTTATTCTTAAGGCCTACCTGCCAACTTCCAGGGTTTTTTTCACCTAAAACCAAAATTTCCCTAAAGCCTAAATTTGATCCCGGGACTTCCTAGAAGCCCTCTAATCTTCCAAAATCACTTACCTAATAAGTCTAACTTACATTAATACCGTTCTCTAAAAATTTAAACGCAACTACGCCTAAGGCCCATTGGGCTCAATCCTACTAGACCCAATTTCAGGATGTTACAAAAACCACTGATAACAATATGCAGAAAATCCTACCAGTAAAAATGAACACAAGCTGCCAATAAAAATACGATAAATCGCCATTCCCCTCGGTACTCTAGGTGTAGTGCACTGACTACGACTAATGCAGACTTAATATGTCATTGGTACTCCACAGAACTCCTCCTTCAACCACAAAACCCCAACCAATGCATATGCAATATGTCACACAATCTCATACAAAATCATATCTCAATACTTTTCATATTCATTTGACATGCTCAGCATGTCCTCAATAATCACATACTTTCAGTAAATGGAAATAATATTCCAATCTTTCAAATTAACATTATGTTGGTATCAATCAATATCGTTCAATTTCACATACTTTATAGATTTTCATTGTGCATAAATAACACCATTTTCAGTACACAATATAACAAATATCTCATGGGTTTAAATCATACACATGAATATCAAAACACATTATATCATTCAGACAAACATTCTCATATCTTATAACTCAAATATGTAATTATAAACCCAATAAAACATTCATACTATCAAACTAGAAATTTTGCCAACATGTCAATCTTTTAAGGCTTGAAACATACCTGGTTCAGCCACTCATAAAATCAATAATTTATCTATTAATCCAATCCAATAAGCAAGAAAATTTATCAAATATAATATAATATTTAACATTTTCAAACAATTTTATGAGTTTAGGACCCACACCTTATTTTTTGCTTCCTCGCAACACACTAGCGAATCTTCCAATTCTTCTTAATAATTCCTCAAACAAACCTAAACCAAAATTCAGTATAAATTCAATCAATTTACCATTAAACCAGCCCCCAAATACCCACTTATTAGTTCAAACCAATCGTTGAAATTATAAACATTTTAGGAATCCAAATTAGTTGGATTCCTTACACTATATCAATGTGAACCGTACGTACAATTGTTCTTCGCCTTTACGGATGATTTGGGGCGTTTGGGTCAGCACCTAATTCAATAATATAATGTAAAATAAGTAGCTAATTTATTATTAAATTTCTTCATTTAATAAATTCATAATCTTCACCCAACAACTATGTCAAAATAATAAACTAGTTATCCTTAATTGCATTTACGTTTCACGATTTGTGGGATCCGATTGGCTAATTGATCAAGAACGTCTATCCCTAATTAAAATATGATTAAAGTCTGGTTAGGAGGATTAAAGAGAAAAATTTAATGATGGAAAAATATGGGCAAGACCCAAGAAACAAAACAGCCCCCTTTCTTGCATATAGGCGCACGCACCACCACCCGTTGTGGCCAAAATTGGGGCTAAATTTTAAAATAGTTTGAGATCTCATTAAAATATGTAAAAATACCTTTTAAATTATTTAAAATTCCCCAAATTCCAGATCTAAAAATTTTTGTTTTTAATTGACAATATTATTCAATAAGTTGAAGAGAAAAGAGATCTTACCTAAGCTAGTTGAGAGAAACAACAATGACACTTTCTTAGCAATGTTCGAGGTCAATCATGGGGTTCAAGATTTTAGATTTGGTTCTGATTTAGATGGTGATAAATGAAAGCAATATGTTAAAGGAGACGGTGCACAATCTTGATGCAAAAAGAAGAAGAAAGAGATGGTAAAATGGGAGGTGTAGGTGATGACAACAATGGGAGAAAGAAAGAAAATTGAAGAGAAAAGAGGAGAGGAAGAGGGTGAATGGCTAGGGTAGGGAAAAATTGAATTAAAGGCTGAAAAATACAATTAAAATTTTTATTTATACTTAGGTTTCAAGGGTATGGATGGCACACACATTAAAAAAACAAGAGATTTTGCAAATTTTAATTATTTCACAATAGAATGGATTCGAACTTTGAACCTCATTTACTTTGATGCTTTCTCATATTTCTTTTAATCATTAGGCTTTTTCCTTATTCTTGAAATAATTTTGCAATATTTCTTTTAAAAATAAGTCATGCCACATATTAGGGTTTAAGGCAAAATTTGCAAAATAATAAAAATGGTGAGAGACAAGGGATTTGAACTTGGGTTTCAAGGGATGTTTCACTAATACTTAATCAACAAACCAATACCTCATTTATTTCCTAAAAATGCATAGCTAATCTAAAAAATTAAGATATGACCACTCTCTCTCGATTCACAAACCCAATTCTACTAACCCCCAATTTTTGGGATGTTACAGTTAAGATTACTAAACCTAAAAATTTAGTTCTCTTTATCCCTACCTTAAGCCTAGCCCCATTACAACCTGATAAAAGACCTATTGATTTAGATGATTATGCTAACTACATTAGTGGAAAGGAATTGCTAAGTTCAATATATGAGGACCATTAAATTAGACCTTGTTATTACTGAGTTTTAACTGATAAGGAAACTTTAATCGAATGGTGAATGTTATATATGATCTTGAAAAGCATGCACTCTATCACTAATGCTGACATTTTTTCTCACTTAAAATAAAATTTTGAAATAATGTTCGCGTATGAGCGGTGTAACATCCTAGATTAGGGGTTATGCGTAATTCATGAGATAGTGGGCTCAGTGTGTGTGTTGGATGTGTTCTGAGGAGTTTTAGGAACCCTAAGATGTAAGGAAATGTCTTGTCTTGGAAATGTAGGGAAATGTCCTGGAAATGTAAGGAAATGATTTAGAAATGTTAAGTTTCAAAAGAGGAAAGTGGACATTTCTGGAAACTTAGAAATGTAAGAAATGTTAAGTTCAAAAGAGGAAAGTGAACATTTCTGGAAACTTGGAAATGTAAGAAATGTTAAGTTTAAAGGAGGCAAACGAACATTTTTGGAAACTTGGAAATGTAAGGAAATGTAAGGAAATGTAAGGAAACGTTTTAGGAAAAGTTAAGTTCTGAGGTTAAGAGAGGGAAGTAAAGCAGGGTGGCCTTAAGGAAATTTATGGGTGAAATATGACATACAATTGGGCTTGTCTAAGTGGCTTGGAGGTGCCACTTAGGGCCTCTGGAGTTGACGCCACAAGCAGGTACAATTGGGCCTGGGTTCGAGTCACTTGGGGAGCAAATAAAAGAATTTTATTTTGGTGCCAGGAACATGAGAAGTGGACGGCATTAAGGCTCTATAGGGAGGTGTTTTATTGTTGTTAAAATTCGGCAAATAGATGGATAAATGATGGATTTTTATTGATATTTTTATTAAGAGATAAGAGATAATTATTGGATTAAGTTTTAGGTGATAATTAAAGTGATAAAGCTATCAAAATAGAAGAGTGGTGGCCAAGTAAGGGATTCTAAGCTAGTAAATTAGGCTATAAAAGGAAAAGAGAGGCCATTCAGCATTATTTTCTCTTCCTTGATAACCTCTGCCAAATTTTCTCTGCAACCCCTTTTCTTTTCTCTTCAATTCTCCAAAAAAAAAAAACGAGAGTAAGATCCCCTAAGCCTTGCCGAATTTCCCTTCTCCTTATTTCACCATTGCCGAATTCTCTTAAGCAACTATTCTTTTCTTCTTCATTCTTCTCCTCTCAATATTCCAAAAGCCGAAACTAGGAAATCTAACCCCATTATTGTGTTAGTCGAAACTTGGAAAGAAGGCTCTTCGGGATTTCTGCCATTGTCGACAACTTCATAAGACAAGTCAACTATTTCGGGATTTAAGAATCTAAGGTAAGTCATATTTAAAATTCGGCTAAGGGTTATTTGTTGTGAATAAATGTTAGAAATTGATCTAACATGAAGTTATAGGGATTTCGACAGACATCTAAGGCAAGGAATACTTTCGGGATTTACTAAGTGTCGACTACAGGAAAGGAGAAGTTCTTTTCCCGACGGTACACCATAGGCCGCGTGTTCCCTAGTTATTCGGTGAGTTTCAGGATTTAAAATCCACAAGGTAAGTGTCTATATGCAATCGGCCAAGGCTTATTTTAGCACTAGATTTATGTTCTTACATGATTTAAAAGTCGAAAACTAATCTATGAAGGGATTCAATACCAGCCGATTACAAGGAAGGGAATCTACAATATTCTGAGATTTGATTAGTAAACAAATTGGCAAGGTAAGGATTTTAGTGTACTAATCCTACTAGGATTTGGATTTATGGCCGAATGGCTCTTTACTAAGTATTTAATGATTGATTAAATGTAGAGATCTAAGATCTAAGGCATTAGATCAAGCTTTTCAGGATTTGGATTGGAAACCTTAAGCGAATCAGGTGTGTACCCCACACTAATTCTTAATATGTTTTATGGCATGTTTAATAAATATATGTATGTGATATTAAGAATATGAAAGTGTAAGAATGTGGCTAAGGTACCATGTTATGGTACAAAGTACTCAAGTACGTTTCCTACTCCTACTAGTATTATGAAATATGTTATATTTAACATGAGAATAATGATAAGAATGTGAACTTTGGCATGTTAATGCATAATATGATATGGGGCATATGGGTTATTGAAAAGGGGAAGTGAATGTGGTGACCTAAGACCACGAAATCTGAATGCGGTGACCTAAGACCGCGGTATCTGAATGTGGTGACCTAAGACCACGATATCTGAATGTGGTGACCTAAGACCACGAGATTTGAATGTGGTGACCTAAGACCACGAAACTATAAGGGCAATGAGCATGTCGACTGCAGCGACTGCCTTCGATGGTGTGTAGCGGATGGAGGGTTGACTTATTAGTCCCCACGGTGTGCAGGTTGGTACAAGTGATGTGTAGCGGATGGCTTATAGGTTTGGGTTCGGGTTTGCATCATTATTTTTACCTATTATATGAATAAGTATGTGATATGATATTGTATGCCTGAATTGTTAAGTTTTAGTGTTGGTTACACATTGAGTCTGTTTGACTCACCCTGTTTGGGGAATATTTTCTTCCAGGTGATGATCAGTAATGGACCGGGTCGACAGGAGCTTAAAGGTGGCCATGCACAGCAAGGAAAATTTTATTATTTGGACTTTTATTCTATTTAAGCATTTTGATTTATTTTTGGGAATTATTTGATGTAATAAGGCCATAGTTGAACTACTTTATTTTTTTCTTTTATTTATTATGTTACGAATTTTTAATGGTTATAAGATTAAGTAAATTTAATTTAAAAATAAACTCTAAATATTGTGTCACCGGAAATAAATGGGTTTTCAATATAAAATAAACTCGTTTTCAACTCAAGCCCAACCCAAAACAAACTTTCTTTCAAAACACACAAGTTTTTCCTAAGTAACAAAAGAAATTCGAACCGGTTTACATCGAGGAACATACCAGATCCAGTCAAGGCTCGTGGGCCGGGTTTGGGGTGTTTCAATTTGGTATCAGAGCCCAGTTTAACACTCTCGGCCTATGGTCTTGTTGGAACGCCGGTACCCCATGGCGCAGCAGAATAAAATTAGATCCGGCGATCCAAATCATGGATCCATGTGTGAGGAACGAATCGGGGTGAAATAAAGGTTTCGAAATTACCAAAACTTCAATCTGAGTAGACAGCGACGCCTTGGCAACAAGAGTTTTGATCTACTGTCGAATCAAGCCTCAATCTTTTCGATGTCAGCCTCTACGTAATCCACCCGGTTTGACTATGAACGGAAGAAATCTCCAAAACTGTTTTGGAGGCTTATTTGCTTGACGGCTGCTAGACCTAACAAGCAATCACTTAGGGTTTTCTGTTGAGTTTTGTCTCCTTTTAATACCTTTTATAATGGGTGCCTTTCTCATTGGGCCTTTTATAATAGGTATCCTCTTAATTGGGCCTTTTATAATTGGTATCTCTTGAATGTATTACAAGATTAAATAAATACAATAGAGTTTTTAACCGAAAATTATAATTACATTAATTATAGTAAGGATTCCGGTAAACTATATTTATTTAAATTTATATATGAATCAAATTCATATATTAATAAAATTATGTTATCATTATGTGTACAACATCCTTGTACATATAATATGTTCAATATTTGATTGCTCAATTAAATTAATTCTTTAATTAATTTAATTTTTGTGACAACCAAGCATAATACCAACTATATTTTATTCCGTTCATTTCAACCATAGGGTGTGACCCTGTAGGTTCTTGCAACGTTAGCATTAATACTAGAACGATTCTATTGTCACAGACAATGAGTGGCATCTAGCAATGCATCATTGCTACCTAAGTTACAAGAAGTCATGATTCGACATAACCATTCGTGATTAACCTTTCATGCATTAATCCTTAAGTCCTTTATCTCTGGAACGGATACAAGTCATGGGATAGTCACACTTGCATAGTCCATCCCATGTTTCTTGATATCTTGAGTAGACTATGATATACAAATTAGTATGACATCTCATATCAACTTATTTGAGCATGGCCATGCATTTCTAGTCTCACTCAATCAAGTGGCCTAAGATATTACTCCTATTATGTAGGAGGGACTTATCCTTTATTGATCAACCATATCCCTCTACATAGATTGTGGTATATCCAACATCAGCCTTTATAGAACAACCTGTTACGGTGTACGTTTGACTGTATCAAAATATACAACTCACGATGCTGGGATAATAATGATCTCAAGTTTGAGGATCATATACATATTAATCACTATGAGTAATGTTGTGACAATTACATAATAATCCAAGAAACATACTCATAGCGGGTCAATCCAATATGTTGCTCTCTAACACACATATTCATGCATTGATTTTGACACTCCATATCAATGACAACTCTTTATCATCAATCAACTACATGTTAGTCTTAATGCATTATTATTGTCCTAGTCAACAATAATACTCGACTAAGGATCTTTTAAGAATAATCATATTATTCTCAGGACATTATTATAAAACAGTTTATCTATACACACAGAAAGAAAAACTGAAATAATAATGACAACGCTTTATATTAATAAACATGGTAAATTAAGTATGTTATTACAACCATCTCATGATTGATCTTTGGGCATACTCTTACAGGTCTAAGGCCCAAAACATTTTCAAATCGAGCCCAAATGAGTTTTATGAAAATATTTTTGGAAGTATGCAGGTTTTCTGGCATGGCACCTAAGTCTCCGACCCGAAGTCCACCAGGTAAGTACCCCTAACCTTTGTGTGATATCTATTGTGAACTGTAGAAGGGTAGAAATGGAATGGAACGTAGTCTAGCATGATAAGTATTTGAACCCTAGGACTAGTTTACCCCAACTATTACATAAGACTTAATGCTTAATTAAACAAACCTATGGCTAAGTCGCCGAGTTAGGGTGTGGCAACCATTGTGCGCATGTCTAGGATTGGATCTGGAAGAGCCTGGTATTTAAGCAGTCCTAGTGACTCACCTCCTCTTCGCAGGAATCCTACCTGGTGCGTAGCTTCGGTTCACCCTAACCAAGAGGACTCAGTCATAGGCTAAACCCAATAACTAAAACCCGAAAGGGATTAGCCACATTTTTATGGAAACCCTAGTTTTAAAATGACTAAATTACCCTTTTGATTTATACAAGCTATCCCATAAAATTTTTCTGAAATATTTCTTGATTTACAAAATTACTAAAATACCCCTAGTGGTAAAATTACAAAAATGCCCTTGGTTTATGAAATTTCCAAAATACCCACAGTTCTTATTCAAGAAAAAAAATTCATTACTTTATAACAAGTCCAAAAACCCTAATTTGCAAAATATCAAAATACTTTGATTTTGGAAAATTACGAAATTGCCCCTGACTTACAAAATTACCAAAATGACCCTGATTTTCAAAATTTTTGCAACATCACCGATTTGGAAAACAAATGCTCAAAAAGAACCCTCAAGTTTTGCAAATGTTGAAATACCCTTGATTTAGTAAGATTTACAAATTTACCCTGGTTTATTACCAAAATACCCCCGAGTTCCAAAATTACCGAAATACCCCTGTAATTTCAAAATTTTTGAAATACCCTCGGGATTTCAAAAAAATCTTCAAAATACCCTTATTGACAAAATCACCAAGGAACCTTATTTTGAAAAAAAAAAGATTTTACAAAAATACCCCTATAGGGCAAATTACGAAAATACCCCTGGGTAGTGGAAAAACAGCAACAATGAAAACTACAACATTTCTCTGAATGAACGAAAGTTCATAATTGATTGATGAATGTATGAATGTAAAGACTGTGTGCATGTATGAATACGAAAGAACCACTCCTAAAATTCTTTCCATAAAACTTCGTTGCGGGTAATCAGTGGAATAAAGGCTAATTCATAAAATTTCTTAATTAGATTAAAGCACGATCGTAGAAATGAGCTCTAGGGGACGTGGTCGTAGTATACGAGGATGCGGTAGAGGCAGAAGGACCGTGTTGGAACCCGTTAGATCGGGTCAAGGATCGGACAATGAGGTACCACCGCCACCACCACCCCCAGCTGTTGGTGTTGAGCAGCAAGCTCAGACGGGGGATGATGCTGTGTCGCAGGTTGTGCTGCGAGTTTTGGAAATGGTGGCTGGCACGGGTGGAAGTATGGGAGCTCGGAAAATCTGTACCTGAGCGGCTCTGAGCTAATGGAGCTGAGATGTTTCGTGGAGTATCTGGTGTAGCACCCAGTACAGCTGAATATTGGTTGGAAGCAACCGAACAGATTATGGATGAGCTTGATTTGACCCCTGAGGAGAAGTTGAAAGGAATGGTGGCACTGCTACGAGATGAAGCGTATCAATGGTGGTTAACAATTCGGGATGGTGCCACAGCTGAGGATCTGACCTGGGAATATGTTAAGGCGACATATCAGAAGAAATATGTTGGCACACGGTATACTGATGAGCAAAGGAAGGTTTTTCTGGGCTGGTTCAAGGGAACAAGTCTGTAGCTGAGTACGAAGCTGAGTTTCTGAGGTTAAGTTGGTATGCTCAAGGAGTAGTGGCTACGGAGCATGAGCGGTGTGTCCGGTTTGAGGACGGATTAAGGGATGATTTGAGATTGTTGATAGCCCCACATCAAGAGCGGGAGTTTGCCGCATTAGTGGAAAAGGCTAAGGTAGCCGAGGGAATCAAGGATTCTGCCAGGCAGAACACTGATCGGAACAGGCCAAAAAGAGGTTTTGGATCGTCAGAATCATCTGAGGATAAGAGGCCTAGAGTTGATGGACCGCGAGGTTAGCAAGCTGGTACTGGAGGGCAATATCGTACCTGTGAACAGTGTGGGAAGAAACACTTAGGGGAGTGTTGGAAAAAGACAGGAGGATGCTTTAGCTGTGGGTCAAAGGACCATATGATTAAGGACTGTCCGATGAGGCCGGAGGGGAATAAACCGGTAGCCCAGAATGTTAATCAGGCTGGTAGAGATGGTCAACAAGCAACGAGGGGTCGTGCTCTGAACCATGGAGGAAATGGTTCCAGCCGAGGTTGTAGAGCACCAAGTGGAGGTGCTGAAGGTGCAGATGCAAGGCAGCCAAGGTTGGTTTATGCAGTTGGTCATCGCGAGGAGGAAGATGTGCCCGATGTGACAACGGGTACGTTCCTTATTTCTGGAATACCCTTAATTGCTTTGATTGTTGTATAGTTTTCTTGTAGTGAAAGTGTTCGAAGCCTTGCATATGGACTTAAAGATTGTGCATAGGAAGTATGATATTTTTATAAGATTAGAGTGCGAAGCATAAGCGTAGTGCGGCGAGTTAAGATGTACGATTAATCGTTAGTAAGTAATTTCGAGGACGAAATTATTTTTAAGGAGGGTAGAACTGTAACATCCTAGATTAGGGGTTATGCGTAATTCATGAGATAGTGGGCTCAGTGGGTGTGTTGGATGTGTTCTGAGGAGTTTTAGGAACCCTAAGATGTAAGGAAATGTCTTGTCCTAGAAATGTAGGGAAATGTCCTGGAAATGTAAGGAAATGATTTAGAAATGTTAAGTTTCAAAAGAGGAAAGTGAACATTTCTGGAAACTTGGAAATGTAAGAAATGTTAAGTTCAAAAGAGGAAAGTGAACATTTCTGGAAACTTGGAAATGTAAGAAATGTTAAGTTTAAAGGAGGCAAAAGAACATTTTTGGAAACTTGGAAATGTAAGGAAATGTAAGGAAATGTAAGGAAACGTTTTAGGAAAAGTTAAGTTCTGAGGTTAAGAGAGGGAAGTAAAGCAGGGTGGCCTTAAGAAAATTTATGGGTGAAATATGACATACAATTGGGCTTGTCTAAGTGGCTTGGAAGTGCCACTTAGGGCCTCTGGAGTTGACGCCACAAGCAGGTACAATTGGGCCTGGGTTCGAGTCACTTGGGGAGCAAATAAAAGAATTTTATTTTGGTGCCAGGAACAAGAGAAATGGGCGGCATTAAGGCTCTATAGGGAGGTGTTTTATTGTTGTTAAAATTCGGCAAATAGATGGATAAATGATGGATTTTTATTGATATTTTTATTAAGAGATAAGAGATAATTATTGGATTAAGTTTTAAGTGATAATTAAAGTGATAAAGCTATCAAAATAGAAGAGTGGTGGCCAAGTAAGGGATTCTAAGCTAGTAAATTCGGCTATAAAAGGAAAAGAGAGGCCATTCAGCATTATTTTCTCTTCCTTGATAACCTCTGCCGAATTTTCTCCGCAACCCCTTTTCTTTTCTCTTCAATTCTCCAAAAACAAAAAACGAGAGTAAGATCCCCTAAGCCTTGTCGAATTTCCCTTCTTCTTATTTCACCATTGCCGAATTCTCTTAAGCAACTATTCTTTCCTTCTTCATTCTTCTCCTCTCAATATTCCAAAAGCCGAAACTAGGAAATCTAACCCCATTATTGTGTTAGTCGAAACTTGGAAAGAAGGCTCTTCGAGATTTCTGCCATTGTCGACAACTTCATAAGACAAGTCAACTATTTCGGGATTTAAGAATCTAAGGTAAGTCATATTTAACATTCGGCTAAGGGTTATTTGTTGTGAATAAATGTTAGAAATTGATCTAACATGAAGTTATAGGGATTTCGACAGACATCTAAGGCAAGGAATACTTTCGGGATTTACTAAGTGTCGACTACAGGGAAGGAGAAGTTCTTTTCCCGACGGTACACCATAGGCCACGTGTTCCCTAGTTATTCGGTGAGTTTCGGGATTTAAAATCCACAAGGTAAGTGTCTATATGCAATCAGCCAAGGCTTATTTTAGCACTAGATCTATTTTCTTGCATGATTTAAAAGCCGAAAACTAATCTATGAAGGGATTCAATACCAGCCGATTACAAGGAAGGGAATCTACAACATTCCGGGATTTGATTAGTAAACAAATCGGCAAGGTAAGGATTTTAGTGTACTAATCCTACTAGGATTTGGATTTATGGCCGAATGGCTCTTTACTAAGTATTAAATGATTGATTAAATGTAGAGATCTAAGATCTAAGGCATTAGATCAAGCTTTTCGGGATTTGGATTGGAAACCTTAAGCGAATCAGGTGTGTACCCCACACTAATTCTTAATATTTTTTATGGCATGTTTAATAAATATATGTATGTGATATTAAGAATATGAAAGTGTAAGAATGTGGCTAAGGTACCATGTTATGGTACAAAGTACTCAGGTACGTTTCCTACTCCTACTAGTATTATGAAATATGTTATATTTAACATGAGAATAATGATAAGAATGTGAACTTTGGCATGTTAATGCATAATATGATATGGGGCATATGGGTTATTGAAAAGGGGAAGTGAATGTGGTGACCTAAGACCACGAAATCTGAATGCGGTAACCTAAGACCGCGGTATCTGAATGTGGTGACCTAAGACCACGATATCTGAATGTGGTGACCTAAGACCACGAGATTTGAATGTGGTGACCTAAGACCACGAAACTATAAGGGCGATGAGCATGTCAACTGCGGCGACTGCCTTCGATGGTGTGTAGCGGATGGAGGGTTGACTTATTAGTCCCCACGGTGTGCAGGTTGGTATGGGTGATGTGTAGCGGATGGCTTATAGGTTTGGGTTAGGGTTTGCATCATTATTTTTACCTATTATATGAATAAGTATGTGATATGACATTGTATGCCTGAATTGTTAAGTTTTAGTGTTGGTTACACATTGAGTCTGTTTGACTCACCCCGTTTGGGGAATATTTTCTTCCAGGTGATGATCAGTAATGGATCAGGTCGGCAGGAGCTTAAAGGTGGCCATGCACAGCAAGGAAAATTTTATTATTTGGACTTTTATTCTATTTAAGCATTTTGATTTATTTTTGGGAATTATTTGATGTAATAAGGCCATAGTTGAACTACTTTATTTTTTTCTTTTATTTATTATGTTACGAATTTTTAATGGTTATAAGATTAAGTAAATTTAATTTAAAAATAAATTCTAAATATTGTGGCACCGGAAATAAATGGGTTTTCAATAAAAAATAAACTCGTTTTCAACTCAAGCCCAACCTAAAACAAACTTTCTTTCAAAACACACAAGTTTTTCCTAAGTAACAAAAGAAATTCGAACCGGTTTACATCGAGGAACATACCAGATTCAGTCAAGGCTCGTGGGCCGGGTTTGGGGTGTTTCAAGCGGCTTATCAATAAAAAGAGTTTGTTAGCATGACTTTGATTTGATGTATGATTGTGTGCAATGATTGATGTTGCTTAAACTTATTGCAAAAAAAATTTCCTTAGCAAGAGTTGTGCCTTATATGAAACATTACTCGGGACGAGCAATGGATTAAGTTTGGGAGTGTGTAAACTCTAAATTATATAGGGTTTTTCTAGTCACCTTTACCACCTTTTTACTTAATAATATTAATCTCGAGTATTTGTTAATTAATTAAGTGGATTTTGTTTATATTTTGATGATGGGCACGGATTTATAAAAAAATGCAAATATAAGCTTTATTGTATTAATTTTGTGCATAATTTAAATTATTTCATATTAATTATAAATGTGTTATATTTTATTATACATGTAACACCCCTAACCTGTCTCTGTCGTCGGATTAGGGTTACGAAGCATTACTGTACAATCAAAAATATTAAAACATCATAACATTTAATAACTTAACTATATCATAAACCATTCAATCACATACATTTTGTCCCTAAATTGAGCCTTTAAGGCCCTAGAAATATCTTGGAAGCAATTAGGGACTAATTTGAAACAAAATTGAAAGTTTAGCAAAAAGTTGTAAAATTTTGAAAAACAGGGGTCACATGGCCATGTGGCTAGGCCGTGTAACTCTCTGAGTTGGCACATATGCTCGTGCGCCAGGCCATGTGCTAGGCCATGTAACTCACTGGCTTGAAACATCAAGAAACTTACAAATGAAACACGACCATGTTGCCAGGCCATGTCTGTCACACAGCCGTGTCTCAGGCCATGTGAACCCAAAAATGTACCTAAAATCATACCAATTCAAGTATAATTCATATCTAACCAATCAAACCATTTAGGCACACATTCAAGGGGTTCAAATACCATTCAAGCATACATAAAAGTGCCATTTCAATCATCCTAAATTACCTAACCAATATGCCATTCAAAGGCACCACAATGGCATCAATACATCATTTACCTAGACATATTAACATTAACTTAATTCATGCATAAAGACTTAGTTCAAATGTAACATCCTAAAATATAGGGGTCTGTAAAATTTGTGCTATTGCAAGTTGTGATGGTTCTGTGTGTGTGGTTTAAGGGTGTTTAGGGGTCCTAAGGAGGCCTGGGATCGAGTTTGACCCCTGATAAAATTTTGGTTTTTGGGCACTTTAGGGAAGAGGACCGTGGAAGGCAGGGCTCAAGTGAAATTATTGGTAGATTGCTAGCACACGTTGAGCAAGTGTAAGGGTGGAGTTGGCGTCACTTGTGAAGCCAGGGAAGTGAGGTTCGAGTCTCACAAGAAGCATTTGGGGGTTTTATTTTTGTGCTCAGGCAAGAGAGGTGGCTGAGTGGAGATCAAACTCTGTAGGAGAGAGGGAAGACTTGGTCAAATATTTGGAATGGGTGATGGGGAGTGAGTGGAGGAGTAAATCAAGGAGTAAATCAAGGGATTTGGGGAGTGTGGTGATGGTTGGACAAATATGGGAGTTGGTGGGAGATGAGTTTCAGCTAGGAGTGTTTTTGGTAGGCAAATTCGGCATTTGGTGAGGGGGGAGTGAAAACCGAAACCTTTTGAAAGTGTGTGTTGAAATTCCCTTCTGTTCTTAGCATTTTTCTTTTGACATTTTAGGCTTTCTTCCTAGACATTTCGGGTCCTTTGTGTTGCACGTTTTCTGCTATTCTCTTTTGAACATTTTTCTATTCTTCTTCCACTTGTTCTCTTTTGTGTTTACATTCTCCTTGCCAAAATCGCTAGTTACCATTCTCCCTTTTTGTTTCATCTCTCTCTTGTGCACAGTATTGTCAAACCCCTCCTTCTACTCTTTAATTTTTCTCTTTTCTCTGATCAATAGTCACCATAGATCCTTGTGGCCGATTGTTTGGGGGTTTTACTTTTGGGGGCCGAACCTTTTTCTTCTAGTCGACTTCTCTTTTATCAAAGGTAACGCCTCTATCTCTTTTGTTCTTTACTCTTCTTCTCTTGGCTAAGCCGAGTTAACTATCAGTTTGTATTCTAAACTTCTTTTTGTTCTCCTTTCGGGTAAGGGCCGAATCAAATCACCCTTTGCTACCACTCATCATTCTTTTAACCTTGGTCTCCGAAAGTTGATTGGTAAGATTGTTTTGGCCGAATAAAAGTGGTGGATGGACATTTTTTTTCTAAGTTTATTTAGGCCGAAAGGCCATTTCTTCATCATCTTGTGATAGCATAACTGACTCGTACTCCTTCTTAGGGACTCGATTTGTGATCGGAGGAAGTGTACCGAACTCTCAATCGTAACAAAGAGTTGCTGACGTTCTCGGTAACTGGTGTGAATTGGGTTGTCGTTTTCAAATCTATGGATACGACTTATTGAGATTAAGACTAATGGATTAAGTGTATGGATTCATAGGTGCGTAATTTCGAGGATTAAATCTACGCTCGTTTCAAGTGTGTAATCTCACACTTTTCTAGGTAACTGTTTATGGTGACTCACAAATTGGCCAAAAGCCGAAAAGTCGAAAAGCCGACATTTACGACCTCACGAGTGTGCGAATGCTCGTAGCGGTAGTCTAAAATATGTGTAGGGACGGGAAGTCGTGGAGAGTGTCACAAGTGCTCTCGTGACATTTGGGCTGTAACGGGCCTAATGGAGCCGATACGGGCTTAACGGGCCCAATGGGCTTTCCGGCCCACATGGGCGAAGATAGCGAAAAATCGTCAATGAGTAAGTAAGGTTGTGAAAAACTAGAAATCTGTGACTGAAACCTTGCAAAATGGGCCACACGAGCGTGTGGGCTCGAATGGCTTAAAATCAAATTTTAGGCCCAATAGTCCAGTAATGACCGAAAATGGTAGCCGAGTCGCGCGAGGCGACAGTGGGCCTTCAGAGTGGCCGATAAATGCAAAATTACTGAAATACTCTCGGTGGGTAAAATTACCGAAATACCCCTGGTGGGTAAATTACTTAAATGCCCTCGTTGGGAAAATAACTGTTATGCCCTTAGGGGTAGTTATGCTTTGTTGTGTATACTTGATTAAATTGCCATGATGATACATTATTGCATTCACGAGATTATTATGCCATGACATGATGCATGGGGTTGGGTTGTTTATATATTGGAGGAAGTGTACTGTTACTGGCAGCTCTACTGCAACACTGATACTGGTGGCTTTGCCACAAATACTGTTATTGGCAGCTCTGCTGCAATACTGATACTGGTGGCTATGCCATAATATACTGATACTGGCAGCTTTACTGCGACTATACTGGCAGCTTGACTGGATTTTTGGAGTGTAGCAGATGGGTGGGTCGATTTAGAAATCCCCATAGGTGTGTAGGGCTGGTACGGGTGGAGTGTAGCGGATGGACTATTAGGTTCGGAGAGGGTTGCATGTCTTGTTGCATTACCATGATTTTGGGGCCGTGGGCCCAGATTATTACTGAATAGGGTTTGGCCCAATTGGGATTTCGTATGGGCTCGGGCCCAGTAATAACTGATTAGGGGATTACACACTGAGTTCTCGTAACTCACCCCGTTGTTTCAACCTTGCAGGTGATCCCCAGCATTAGTGGATTTGGAGCTATGGAGGACTCTGAGGTGGCCATACATCGTGAATTTCAGTAAACTTCGATTTCGCTTTAATTTTAGGATTCTATTTAATTGGGATTATTGTTGTAATAAGGCCATTGGTTTTAATGTTTATTTTTAATGTTTAAAACGGATGTTTTCCTTAAAACATTGATAACCATTTTTCCAAAATATCACGTTCCCATAAATGTTCAAACTCAATTTTTCATAACAAAGACGGTTTTCAAAATTTATTACAACTTTTCCAAAATGGACAGTGGGTAAAACGGGTCTTTATAAACAAACGTTTGAACTCGAAGTTTTCAAAAGGATACAAAGGTTTAACAAACACGCGTTCTTTCAACAACACTTTCATGTGACATGCTAGATCTGGTCGTAACGTCTAGGCCGGGTTTGGGGTGTTAAATTTTATAGTATCAGAGCCAGGTTGCAAAACTCGGCTTGTGGAATGGGTTCGAAAATGCTTTTCAAAATTCATTTGAAATTTTAGTTTAGAAAAATATGTATTTATGGAAGTATGGCACCCGGGTCTCTGGCACCAAATCCGTAAGTCTTCTAATTCTGTTTGGTAATGGGATGAAATTACTTTAGCAGTAAATTATTAGAGTTAGTATACTGAGACTGTTAGCTATAGGAGCTAAGCCTATAGAGACTGAGACATTAGGGAAACTTAAGCCGCAAAAACTACTCATACTGCTGTTATTCATAAAACATCTACTAATAAAAATTGGAATTATACACTAATTCATAAAATTTCTAATATCAGATTATCTCGATTTAGTAACATGAGTACAAGAGGACGTGGACGTGGTACACGCGACCGTAGTAGAGGCCGGGGTGCTGAGGCTGGATCCTTAGAATCAGGGCATGAGCCAGAAGGTGAAGTGCCAGCATCGCCAGTAGCGAAAGTAGGGTCTCAAGACCAGACTGAAGGGGATGATGCTTTGTCCCAAGCTATGCTGCGAGTCTTGGAGCGGGTTGCTGGAGCAAGTACAGGATCGGTAGCCCGAAAATCTATTCCTGAGCGACTCCGGGCAAATGGGGCCGAGGTATTTAGGGGCATTTCTGGTGTAGCTCCAAGTGTAGCTGAATATTGGTTAGAGGCAGTTGAACGAATTATGGATGATCTAGACTGCACTGTAGAGGAAAAATTGAGAGGAGCAGTGTCTCTCTTGTGAGATGAGGCATACCAGTGGTGGCTCACAGTGAAGGAGGGTACTCAGGCGGATCGTATCACCTGGGATTTCTTTAAAGCGGCTTTCCAAGGAAAATATGTCTAGGCTAGCTATGTGGATGCTCAGAGAAAAGAATTTTTGAGTCTGGTTCAAGGGAGTAAATCTATGGCAGTGTACGAGGCAAAGTTTCTGCGTCTGAGCCGGTACGCCCGGGGAATAGTCTCGACTGATTATGAACATTGTGTGCACTTTGAAGATGAGCTACGAGATGAGTTACGAGTACTGATAGCTCCGCAGCGAGAAAGAGATTTCACTGTATTGGTGGAGAAAGCCAAGATTGATGAGGAGGTGAAGCGCACTGAGCATCAGAACCGTGACAAGGATAAGGGTAGGAATAAAAGGGATTTTACGCCTTCTGGTTCTTCTGATAGATTTCAAAAGAGGCCTAGATTTAATGAGCCGACCCGAACTAGAGTTTCGGTTGTTGCTGGCAGACTGCAGCCTTATGCAATGTGCTGGTTATTTCATCAGGGTGAATGTTAGAGGAGAGTTGGGGCTTGCTTCAGGTGTGGGTGGAGAGACCACAGAATCAAGGACTATCCGCAGAAACCGGGTCCAATGCCAGCTGCGAGACAGGGTTATGTTCAGCCAGAGAGAGGTGGTCAGCAGCCACCAAGAGGTCGTGGCCCAGTCCAAGGGGAAAATGGTTTTGGTCGAGGCCGTGGAGCACCGGGCAGAGGTGCTAGAAATACAGATGCAAGGCAGCCGGGATTGGTTTATGCGGCTAGACGTCGAGAGGAGGACGACACACCAGACGTCATAACCGGTATGTTTCTTACATTTGATGTGTTGTTTACTGCTTTGATTGATATCGGATCTACCCATTCATATGTTGCTAGTATTGTATCTGGGACTTTGGGTATAAAATCTAAAATTTCTATTAGAGAAATGTCTGTAATTAGCCCTCTAAGACAATCAGTGGTACTGAACAAGTTGTTTAGGGACGTGCCTTTAGAGGTCTAGGGAGTGGTATTTCCGGCAGATTTGATGGAACTGCCGTTCAGCGAGTTCGATCTTATTTTAGGCATGGATGGCTAGTCAGGCACCATGCAAATTTGGATTGCACTGCTAAGCGCATGGTTTTAAAAACTCCAGGGGATGAGGAAGTGTTGGTAATAGGAGAAAGAAGGGATTATCTGTCCCATGTGATATCGGCATTAAAGGCCAGAAAGATGGTTCGTAAAGGGTGTGAGGCGTTCCTAGCTTTCATCAACACATCGGACGTTAAGGAATTGTCTGTTGGGGATGTTAGAATCATGAAGGAGTTCTCGGATGTATTTCCTAAAGAGCTTCCGAGGTTGCCTCCGAATCGCGAGGTGGAATTTGGCATTGAACTGTTACCGGGAATGGCTCCGGTGTCCATTGCCCCTTATAGGATGGCACCGAAGGAGCTGGTAGAACTCAAAGCTCAGATCCAAGAGCTATTGGATCGTGGGTTTATTTGACCAAGTGTATCTCCGTGGGGAGCGTCGGTATTGTTCATGAAGAAAAAGGACGAGTCGATGCGTATGTGCATTGACTATCGTCAATTGAACAAGTTAACTATTAAGAACAAATACCCGCTACCGAGGATTGATGATTTGTTCGATCAACTACGAGGAGCTTCAGTTTTCTCGAAGATAGATTTGAAATTAGGGTACCATCATTTGAGGGTCAAGGAGGCGGATATTCACAAGACTGCCTTCCGAACTCATTATGGGCATTACGAGTTTCTAGTGATGCCGTTCGGATTAACGAATGCACCAGCCACTTTTATGGATATGATGAATCAGGTCTTCCAACCCTATTTAGACTGATTCATGGTGGTATTCATAGATGACATCTTGGTGTACTCAAGAACTGAGGAGGAGCATGACTCGCATATTCGGGTTGTCCTGCAAATATTGAGAGAGAAGCAACTTTACGCCAAATTCAGTAAGTGCGAGTTTTGGATGAAGGAAGTGACATTCTTGGGTCATGTGGTGTTTGCCAAGGGGATTAGGGTTGATCCTCGGAAGGTTTAAGCGGTATTGGATTGGAAGCCACCGAAGTCGGTATCGGAAATTCGAAGTTTCCTGGGTTTGGCTGGGTATTACAAAAGTTTTGTTGAGGGATTTTCGTTGATTGCTACACCCTTAACTAAGTTACTGCGTAAGGGAGTGCCGTTTGTTTGGACCGATAGACAGTAGGAAAGCTTTGAAAAGCAAAAGAAGATTTTGACTGAGGCACCAGTGTTGATTCAGCCTGAGGCAGGGAAAGAATTTGTTGTTTATTGTAATGCGTCACATACAGGTTTGGGATGTGTGCTGATGTAAGAGGGGAAGGTAGTGGCATATGCATCCCGTCAGTTAAGGCCTCATGAGGTGAACTATCCCACCCATGACTTAGAACTATCTGCAGTGGTGTTCACACTGAAGATTTGGAGACATTACCTTTATGGGGAAAAGTCGATTATTTACACCGATCACAAGAGTCTGAAATATCTCCTTACCCAAAAGGAGCTGAACTTGAGGCAACGGAGATGGATAGAGTATCACTCGGGTAAAGCCAACGTGGTGGCAGATGCATTAAGTCGTAAGGTGGTATCGGATCTGAGAGCAATGTTTGCTCATCTTAGTCTTTATGAAGATGGTAGCTTGTTAGCGAAACTTCAGGTAAAGCCGACATGGGTTAGTCAGATTAAAGAGAAGCAATTGTTGGATGAAACGTTGGGTTCTCGGCTTCAGCAAGTGGAAAGTGAAGAGACGATGGATTTTGGGCTGAACAGTGAAGGGGTATTATGTTTCTGTGGAAGAATTTGTATGCCGAAGGACTCTGAGTTAAGACAGATGATTCTACGGAAGGCGCATAGTAGCTTATACGCTATGCATCCCGATGGAAACTAGATGTACCGAGATCTACGTGAGCAGTACTGGTGGCTAGGGTTGAAATGTGATGTTACCAACTTCGTGAGCAAATGTTTGACATGTCAGCAAGTGAAGGCGGAACATCAGTTGCCTTCAGAGTTGCTGCAATCGGTGAAGATTCCACTATGGAAGTGGGAGAGGATAACGATGGATTTTGTTAGTGGGTTACCTTTGACGCCTACCGAGAAAGATTCAGTATGGATAATTGTTGACCGGTTCACTAAGTCTGCTCACTTCATACCAGTTCGCACTGACTACTCACTCCAGAAATTGGCTAAGTTGTATGTGGCAGAGATTGTGAGGTTGCATATGGTACCAGTGTCCATCATATCAGACAGGGACCCTAGATTTACATCTCGGTTCTGGAAAGCATTACATGAAGCTTTGGGTACAAGGCTAGATTTCAGCACAGCATTTCATCCACAGACTGATGGTCAGTTGGAAAGGGTAATCCAGATTCTGGAGGACATGTTAAGGGGCTGTGTGATTGACTTCAGAGGTAGTTGGGAAGATTATCTGCCGTTAGCAGAATTTGTGTACAACAACAACTACCAATCTAGCATTCAGATGGCACCCTATGAGGCATTATATGGTCGTAGGTGTCGTACCCCTACCTGTTGGATAGAATTAAATGAGCGACAGTTGTTGGGTCCGGAATTGATCTCAGAAACTGAGGAGAAGGTTAGGTTGATTCGGGAACGGTTAAAAGAAGCTTCTGATAGACAGAAGTCGTATGCGAATCTGAAGCATAAGGAGATAGAATTTTTAGTGGGAGATCAGGTCTTCTTGAAGGTCTCACCTTGGAAGAAGGTTTTAAGATTTGGACGGAAGGGCAAGTTGAGCCCCAGATTCATCGGACCTTATCGGGTGTTGAGACGTGTGGGACCAATCGCGTATCAGCTTGAGCTGCCCCCGGAGTTGAATCAGATACATAATGTATTCCATGTTTCGATGCTGAGATGCTATCGTTTAAATTCCTCTTACATAGTGCCGGTAGAGGAAATTGAGGATAGACCTGATTTGTCATTTGAAGAAGAACCAGTGCAGATCCTGGACCGAGATATTAAGGTGTTGAGGAGGAAACCGGTTCCGTTGGTCAAAGTGTTGTGGCGTAATCACGGTATAGAAGAAGCCACATGGAGCCGGAAGAGGCAATGCTACAGCAGTACCCTTATCTCTTTTAACCAGGTAAATTTCGAGGCCGATAATTGTTTAAGGGGGTAGAATTGTAACATCCTAAAATCTGGGGGTCTGTAAAATTTGTGCTATTGCATGTTGTGCTGGTTCTGTGTGTGGTTTAAGGGTGATTAGGGGTCCTAGGGAGGCCTGGGATCGAGTTCGAGCCCTGGTAAAATTTTGGTTTTTGGGCACTTTAGGGGAGAGGACTGTGGAAGGTAGGGCTCAAGTGAAATTATTGGTAGATTGCTAGCACAAGTTGAGCAAGTGTAAGGGTAGAGTTGGCGTCACTTGTGAAGCAAGGGAAGTGAGGTTCAAGTCTCACAAGAAGCATTTGGGGGTTTTATTTTTGTGCTCAGGCAAGGGAGGTGGCTGAGTGGAGATCAAACTCTGTAGGAGAGAGGGAAGACTTGGTCAAATATTTTGAATGGGTGATGGGGAGTGAGTGGAGGAGTAAATCAAGGAGTAAATCAGGGGATTTTGGGAGTGTGGTGATGGTTGGCCAAATATGGGAGTTGGTGGGAGGTGAGTTTCGGCTAGGAGTGTTTTTGGTAGGCAAATTCGGCATTTGGTGAGGGGGGAGTGAAAACCGAAACCTTTTGAGAGAGTGTGCCAAAGTTCCCTTATGTTCTTAGCATTCTTCTTTTGACATTTTAGGATTTCTTCCTAGACATTTCGGGTCCTTTGTGTTGCACGTTTTCTGCTATTCTCTTTTGAACATTTTTCTATTCTTCTTTCACTTGTTCTCTTTTGTCTTTACATTCTCCTTGCCAAAATCGCTAGTTTCCATTCTCCCTTTTTGTTTCATCTCTCTCTTGTGCATAGTATTCCTGAACCCCTCCTTCTACTCTTTAATTTTTCTCTTTTCTCTGATCAATAGTCACCATAGATCCTTGTGGCCGATTGTTTGGGGGTTTTACTTTTGGGGGTCGAACCTTTTTCTTCTAGTCGACTTCTCTTTTATCAAAGGTAACGCCTCTATCTCTTTTGTTCTTTACTCTTCTTCTCTTGGCTAAGCCGAGTTAACTATCAGTTTGTATTCTAAACTTCTTTTTGTTCTCCTTTGTGGTAAGGGCCAAATCAAATCACCCTTTGCTACCACTCATCGTTCTTTTAACCTTGGTCTCCGAAAGTTGATTGGTAATATAGTTTTGGCCGAAAAAAGGTGGTGGATGGACATTCTTTTTCTAAGTTTATTTAGGCCGAAAGGCCGTTTCTTCATCATCTTGTGATAGTATAATTGACTCATACTCCTTCTTAGGGACTCGGTTTGTGATCGGAGGAAGTGTACCGAACTCTCAATCGTAACAAAGAGTTGTTGACGTTCTTGGTAAGTGGTGTGAATTGGGTTGTCCTTTTCAAATCTATGGATACGACTTATTGAGATTAAGACTAATGGTTTAAGTGTATGGATTCATAGGTGCACAATTTTGAGGATTAAATCTACGCTCGTTTCAGGTGTGTAATCTCACACTTTTCTAGGTAACTGTTTATGGTGACTCGCAAATTGGCCAAAAGCTGAAAAGTCGAAAAACCTACATTTACGACCTCACAAGTGTGCGAACGCTTGTAGCGGTAGTATGAAATATGTGTAGGGGCAGGAAGTCGTGGAGAGTGTCACGAGTGCTCTCGCGACATTTCGGCTATAACGGGCCTAATGGAGCCGATACGGGCTTAACGGGCCCAATGGGCTTTTCGGCCCACATGGGCGAAGATAGCGAAAAATTGTTAAAGAGTAAGTACGGTTGTGAAAAACTAGAAATATGTGACTGAAACCTTACGAAATAGGCCACACGAGCGTGTGGGCCCGAATGTGCCAAAATCAGATTTTAGGCCCAATAGTCTGGTAACGACCGAAAATGGTAGCCGAGTCGCGTGAGGCGACAGTGGGCCTTCAGAGTGGCCGATAAATGCAAAATTACTGAAATACCCTCAGTGGGTAAAATTACCAAAATACCCTTGGTGGGTAAATTACTGAAATGCCCTCGTTGGGAAAATGAGTGTTATGCCCTTAGGGGTAGTTATGCTTTGTTGTGTATACTTGATTAAATTGCCATGATGATACATTATTGCATTCACGTGATTATTATGCCATGACATGATGCATGGGGTTGGGTTGTTTATATATTGGAGGAACTGTACTGTTACTGGCAGCTCTGCTGCAACACTGATACTGGTGGCTTTGCCACAAATACTGTTACTGGTAGCTCTGCTGCAATACTGATAGTGGTGGCTATGCCACAATATACTGATATTGGTAGCTTTGCTGCGACTATACTGGCAGCTTGACTGCATTTTTGGAGTGTAGCGGATGGGTGGGCTGATTTAGAAATCCCCACAGGTGTGTAAGGCTGGTACGTGTGGAGTGTAGCGGATGGACTATTAGGTTCGAGGAGGGTTGCATGTCTTGTTGCATTACCATGATTTTGGGGCCGTGGGCCCAGATTGTTACTGAATAGGGCTTTGGCCCAATTGGGATTTCGTATGGGCTCGGGCGCAGTAATAACTGATTAGGGGATTACATACTGAGTTCTCATAACTCACCCCGTTGTTTCAACCTTGCAGGTGATCCCCAGCGCTAGTGGATTTGGAGCTGTGGAGGACTCTGAGGTGGCCATACATCGTGAATTTTAGTAAACTTCAATTTCGCTTTAATTTTAGGATTCTATTTAATCGGGATTATTGTTGTAATAAGGCCATTGGTTTTAACTTTTCTTTAAACCTACATTTCTGTTATTGTTTATTTTTAATGTTTAAAACGGATGTTTTCCTTAAAACATTGATAACTGTTTTTCCAAAATATCATGTTCCCGCAAATGTTCAAACTCGATTTTTCATAACAAAGACAGTTTTCAAAATTAATTACAACTTTTCCAAAATGGACAGTGGGTAAAACGAGTCTTTATAAACAAATGTCTGAACTCGAAGTTTTCAAAAGGATACAAAGTTTTAACAAACGTGCGGTCTTTCAACAACACTTTCATGTAACATGCTAGATCCGGTCGTAACGTCTAGGCCGAGTTTGGGGTGGTACATCAAATATGTGCCAAAACATGTCTCAAATTGACCATTTGTAAGCCGTCATCAACATGCCAAAAGAACCTTGTTCACAAGCACTTTGAAGTACTAAAATGACATAGCCTAACAAGCATTACAAGTCCATCAACCAAACAAAATCTTCAAAGCATAACATACCAATTCACCATTACATAACATCCTATACATGCCATTATTAACCTTGGCCAAAATTACTAAAAAACTTCCGAATTGACTGCTAGATAGTGTGATAGCTCTCCGACGAGCTTCCAACCAAATTGAGCTTTTGATGATCTATAAAACAAAGAAAAGAAACTACATAAGCAACGAACGCTTAGTAAGCTCATATAAACCTTAAACATAACTTACCATTTCTATAATACCATTCATAGAATAATTATAAACCAAAACCAATGCCATAAGCTTAGTATGAGCCTATACAACATCATCAAACTGACAATTTAGTATACTTGTTCATATATATATATATATGAAATCAACCATAAGGTATGTGGTTTACCATGTATAAACACGACACTTTACATCATCAATGTTACCATAATGTCATGATTCATTGCATTTGCATACTTACCATTTCCTTTTCACTTTTTTTACCCGTTGAACCATCTAGAATTACATTGGATACTCGGGAAAGCTCACACAAAGTGTGCCTTTACATATAACCAAAACCTTTCCTTTACATCAATGCTCACATGAGCTGTGAAATGGGCCTGCTCACACAAGTTGTTGGTCAGAATGTAAGGTACATGATGCTACTCACACGAGTTGTAGAAAATTCACAACAAATGCAGTACCTCAGCCATCGGTAAGGCATTCAAGACTAGCACCCGAAACATGAAATCCCTAATAACATGTCATTTGTATCCTAAGAATTCTTAAGGTTCAATCGGGACTCGATATCCATCAATTCATCATAGCATTGATACGTTTATATATCGGTCCATTTACATTAAAAATAACATAGTAAACATTCAATTTAAATGACAGTAAAACGATTACCGTTCATACGAACTTACCTCTATAGTTAGAGGCTTTAGCTTTTCCTCGATCTAAGTCCGAACGTGGTTTATCTTGACCTAAATAGATAATTTCAATCAATTAAATACTTATAGTATTCAATTTAATCCATTTTTCATATTTATGTAAAAATTACTAATTTTCCCCTAACATTTTAACTTTTCACAATCTAATCCTTAAGCTTTTAACTTAAAATCTAACCATTTTAATCTAAATCCATGTTAACCATAGATACAAGGGACCTTCAAGCAACCCATATTTACCATCATTGCACAATAAGACCTATAGATTTACACCTTTAACAATTTAATCCCTAATTCCAAAATTCATCAAAAAATCACTTAACAAAACTTGTTTATTTTTCAACAATGAGTATAATCTATCAATTAACTTTAAAAGCATTCATGGTAAGTCCCTCAACCTTTAAAAAATTTGCAAATTAACTCACGAACTAGCTAGATTAAGCTAAAACAGGCTCAAAAACATAAAAATCATTAAAAACGGGGCTTGAAAACTCATCATGCAATCAATACAAGCTTGACCGAATGCTTCCTCTCCTCTAATGGTGTTTTACGTTTCTAAATAACAAAAAGGTGAAGATGACAACTTTGGTTCATCTTTTCTTATTTAATTTTCTCTTTAATTACCAAATTATTAAATTAGCCTTTTAAAATCATTAAAATTTCATTAAAACCTTATCCATAACTATCCACTAACTCATTAAATGGTATATTTACCATTCAAGTCCTTTAATTTAAGATTTCAAAGCTATTGGACCCCTTTAACTAACAGAACTCAACTTTTACCCTTTTTTACGATTTAGTCCCTTTTACTTAATTGACTATTTAAACATCAAAATTTCTTAACGAAATTTTGATGCAACCTTAATATAATCCCATAAACATTAAAATGATAATTTACTCGCCAGAATTGTGGTCCCAAAACCATTGTTTCTGACATCACTTAAAATGAGTTGTTACAATGTAAGGAACCATGGAGATAATATAATACGAATCTTATTATAAAGTTGCATGAACATAAGCTATTTATTTCATATGTTGGACAACAAAACCATGCTAAATGGGTCATCAAGCTTAGTGCCATGAAACTGTCCAACAAGAGAAAGTTAAGCCCAAATTCAGCACAAGCATGCTGCCTACCAAAAAATCTCTTTTGGGAAAATTATTTGGAGGTCCCTAAATTTGGAGAATCATTAGAAATCAGCACACAAAGATTTCCCTTGAAATCGTCTAACCCATGCCTAAGTTTAGCACGATTCTATGCACAAATCAAGCAACCACCATCAACCTACTTCCACTATATGTAGCCGGCCAAACAGTGGAGAAAATGGAGGGATTTCAATACCGATTTTTAGTAAACTCTACCATATACTTCAAGCATAAATGTCCCTCATCCATTCATTCCTTAATCATCCCTACATCCCTCATTCAACTATTCTCTCATTTCCTCTCTTCATTCCCATGCATAGCATCCTGTTTGCCTTAGCCAGCAAAACCTTGAGAAGATCATCTCTTGGCCGGCCACCTTGAAGAGCCATTAACAAAAGAGCAACACAAGGATCAGAGAGGAACATCTTCAATCAAAGTTCACGAGACTATTGATTCGATAGAGTTTATTCTTCCTTTACTTTGTTATTTTGATTTTAATCATGTTTGTAATGTGCTTTATTCTCTTGTCATCAATAATGGTTGCTTAATTCTGTTTACCTAGGAAGATTGCATTTATTTAATGAAGTTTTTTTAAATCATGTTTATAGTGTTTTTGCCTCAGTTGATCATGTTTTCAACTAAACTCAAGTATGTATTTCATTCATATGTGATTGGATGCATTAGAATTAGCTGGGCGATTCTGACTAGATGACGACTAGTGGACGCAATAATTGAAATGTGCATGCTTAATTTAGATCTTGGCCCAACTAAATTGAAGGTTCATAATAACTTTAGCGAGCTCTATTATCTTGCATAGTTTTTAGGTTTATGTGATTAAACTACTTCAAATCTGACCCGTCCCTGTTACTTGACATGAATTCTAAGAAACCCTTAGGTTAAAATAATTAGTAAAATGCATGTTTTACTAAGTAAAAAGTTCTGAGAGGACTTAATTTGGTTTCAAAACTCACTAAAGATCGAGTTTCCATGGAATATTTTTCGAACACTGTTAAACATGAGGAAAATGAACTAAGTTGAAAGATGTAATTATCCTATTCTATTCATGTTATTGATTGTTGAATTTTGTGTCTTTGCTACTAAATTCATTTCATACATCTCATTTCATACTTGACATTTAGATTAAATTGCATTAGGGATCATCTTGCATTTAGATGATTTAACTTAGCTTAATCATCATCACCCAAAATATTGTGTTTTTATCCCCAAATTATTAACTCTAATTTTACACTTAATTGATTAACATACATAGTCCCTGTGGAGACGATAACTCTTTTACTTACTTATTACTTAATAACGACTGTGTACACTTACACAAATCGAGCGTTACATGTTGTAACCAAGCAGAGGGAGTATGTCGCGACATAGGAATGCCATGTCACGACATCGATGGCAATTTCGCTCCAGAACTTGTTTTTGGGTTCTGTCTTCGATGTTGAGATATCAGTGTCTTGGTGTCACGACATAGGCATCAATCTTGGCCTGAATGTTCATCTTTAGCTCCCGACTTAACCTACAAGGCCATGTAACCTTATTTAGATATATAAAATGTAATAAAAACTACTAGAAAACATAAATTACTACTTTAAGTAAGAAAACCTAAATATATACTAAGATGCTTTGATTTAACTATTAAACAAGCTAAAGTTATATGTAAAAAGGATGTAAATAATAGTGTAATTAGTGGCAAATCACTCCCCAACACTTAACTTGTTGCTTTTTCTCAAGCAACCAAAACACATATATTAGAAAAAGAGAAATAAAAAAATAATACGAAAATGACTTAATTTCTTTCTTTAAACAAGCTAAAGTTAGTGAAGATGGATGTAAATCAGAACCTCCCACCTAAACTACCCATACTGAACTTTTTTGCTTGTCCTCAAGCAAACCAAGTCTAGACACATAGCATGCAATAAGAAGACGTCCCTTGGATTTTTTTACTACTATGAACATGGTTGTCAAATCTTAAAGGGATAACAATTCTTATCGTACATGTAACTTAATCTTGATAGTTGGATGCCTTGAAACTTTTTAAAGTAAATTAAGATTAGTTTACAAAGTTACATTGCTAACAAATTAGAAATAATTCCCATGACCAAATATTTAACAATACCACCATTAACATAAATCAAACAGATATGTTGCAGACACAAACATGTGAAGAAAAAATATTCATTAAGTATAATTGTTAGCAATTTCGAAAGATTATGCACAAAGAACGCTTAAGTTACATTGGTCTTCTAGGCTTGTAACGTTTTGAGGCCTAGGACGGTATGAGTGCAAAGAAAGATATGGCTCAAAATGGTTCAAACACTAGAAATAGTTAGGAACATGACATTGTTCCCTCTCTTCTCCCTTAATGTCCCATCCAAGCTCACCGCCTTTTGTCTTCCTCTCTCACCTACCTTATTGCTCCATGTAAGAAGAAAAAATCTACTACTAGCAACTATGGTAGACTTAACGAGTTTTGGTGCACTAATGACTGAGTTTTCTCTTACTTTTGTGACTTTTTTTTTTCACTTGACTATTTACTTTTTTCTTAGTCACAATGCTTTTTTCTTTATTCTGTACTTTTTCTTCTCATTCTTACTTTTGATTTTTTCTGGATTTTTTTGTTTTTTTGCACATTTTTGCTTGACCTATAATCACTGTATCATATTGTTTCTTCCTTTTTTGCTCCTTTTGTTTTTTGAAACTAGCCTAATGTATCTACCTAAACCCTCAATATCTATGGCTTGGCGTCTATTTCGTAATGTATTAAAGGACCAAAGGTAGAGAAGAGTTCAAGTTTTCAATTTATGTGTGGTCTTTGGGTTTTAATTTTTGTAGGTTCATCAAAAAGGAGTCATCAGGCTCAAATAAGGAGAATAGGGATTCATAGCATTAAGGTATAGTCATTTGAGAACTAGCTATTCAAACAATGCCTTAGGTCATCCCTAAGCATCCCACCATTCACAATTTCTTTCATGCTTCAAATTAAATCGAATGAATAATAATCAATTCAAGCATTCATGTCCCTAAGACTATTTATAAGACTTATATCTCATATGGCATCATCAAACATTCTTACTTAGGTACTTCAAATCTATTATGCAATTTAACTAGGTAACCTAATCAATTTCCCTTAAAAATAATCAATTCATCTTATATTAATAAAAAATTTCATGATTGACAAGAACCATTAATGCTTTATTATCTTCAACTGCTATTCATAGTATTAATATAACCCAAGCACCATGTAACAAAAACAATAATATTTTTTTTGGTAAATAAATAATCAATTATATCAAAGTAAACACACAAAAATTAATCCTATGTACTTCCCCCAACACTTTGGAACATACATTGCCTTTAGTGTAAAGTAATTAAAGCGCAAACAAGAAAACTTCCTTGAGTAGGTCGAATCCTTATTGTCATGATAATCTATGGGTTTGTGTGCTTCAAACGAAGAGAGAGTAACTAAAAAAAATTCTATGAAAGGAAACATGAAATATAATATAAAGAAAATAAAAATTAGAAGAAAAAGACGAAGTGTCAATAATAGATGACAGAACGTCTACAAATATTCGGATGAACTTGGGCCTTCAATGTTGCAAGGTGCATTTTGTCTAAGATGACGTAACATTGAGCCCAGTTTCTGATTACTTTAATATTTTTTTTGGTTTTGTCACTCCATGATATCTACACCTGCTATGGAAAAAAAACCAAACACAACTAAAATTATTAATAATAAAATAAAAAAACTAACAAAATTCAGAGCAACAAATAGAAGCTCTTTAAAACTGGAATGATTTGTGTAGCCACCATAGAAGAATTTCCAGCTGGTTCTCGACACTTTGATTTGACGTTTGTTCCTCTGTTGATGTATATGAACCAACAATTTCAGTCAATTCCAACGATGTTGCCTTATCTTCGATCGGCGCAACATCCACATTACAAGCCATTTGGTACCAAATTCGAGCCAACCCCATATTTTTGGGTATTGTTGCGTCGAGCTTCCTCCCCTCAATGTTGCATGAAGTTTTGGTCACTCTAACTTTGTTGCCCTTGTCAGATGAGAATGATTCAAACTCATCAATCTCTTCTGCTGGCACCTTCTCTGCTATGACTAGAAAGTGTATTGGCTCCTCTACAATTTCATTCAGAATCGGTTTACGCTCCATGTTAGTGGTTACTTCTACTTTTACTCAGCGGATACATCTACTATTATATTTGTTTCTTCATTAATTGGATCAAGGACACCTTTGAGTATGTTTAGTTCATCAAAACAGTCCCTAATTCCAAACTCTAGTTGATTTCCATCATTTAAGTCTGGATGATTGTTGGTAATATAGTGGTCATCATGGTTAGAATTGAGAACATCGTGTACAACCTCTTAGAAATGTTGGATGTTTTGTTGTATACAACCTCTTCGTAATCTCTCAGAGCATTGCAATCATTTGTGTCATCTTATCTAAATTCTTGATAAAATGTTGGATGTTTCGTTGTTAGCTTGGTATGTAACACCCCTAACCCGTATCCGTCGTCAGAGTAAGGTTACGGAGCATTACCAAAAACTTTTAACTTAAAACATTGTATTACAATCATTTAAAAAACTTATCATATTCCATTCAAACACATGCATAACGTCCCTTTTTTGAGCCCTCGAGGCCTTAGAAACACTTTGGAAACGATTTGGGACTAAATCGAAAACATTTATAAATTCAAGGCAAAAGATAGAAAAATTCATACTACAGGGGTCACACACCCATGTCTCAGGCCATGTAGGCATCCGAAGTAGGGACATACGGCGGTGTTCCAGCCCGTGTTCATGCCCATGCAACTCTCTAACTTGGTTCACACGACCAAAACACATGCCCATGTGCCAGGCCATTTAACTCTCAAAATGCGACCTTTAAAAACCTAAAGGGGACACACGGTCGTGTCGCGTGACCGTGTGTCACACATGGCTGAGACACACACCCGTGTCTTAGGTCGTGTGGACAAGAAGTAGGCAAATTTCAAGCCATTCCTACCAATTTGGCCATTCAAAACTTATCAGCACTAAATCATTTCAACATTAGCCAACAAGCACCAAAATGCCAAAATGTCATCAATCATAAAAACACATATATACATGCCAACATGACAATTAGTTCATCAACCAAAATACCATATTTACAAGCCAAACATAATGGCTATTTCATCAAGTACCAAAACACCTATACATGTGCATATTTAACCATTTTCAATTAACTTGTTTCCATATAAAAAAAATATCAAAATGACCTTACCATTTGGCCCACTTCTCACATGCATCAAAACCATTTAAAGGTTACCAATCTGGTCGTTTCCAAATGGTTCCAACAACCAATATATATACATTTCAAATTAATGTCCAAATGATCATTATTCAACCAAACATATTTGATTAAGTTCTATATCAAAACATGCCATAAATGATCACTTTGCAACCATGCCAACTCTTACCACTTTGGCCACAAACCATACATCCATTTAATCTTATAAACACTAACCATTAAGCATCAAAGTGCCAAAAGCACTCCAACCATCAAGACATCAAAATAACATAAGTTTCACAAATTCAAAGCAACATTTCATGCCAATATCATTAACTAAACATTATACATAAGTCTACCTATACATGCCATTATAACCACAAACCAAGCATTAAAATCTACCGATAAAATCGATGGATAGTGTGATGGATCTCCGACTAGCTTCCAACCTGATTGAGCTTCCGATAATCTGTAAAGTAAAAGAAAGATAATCACATAACCAATGAATGCTTAGTAAGCTCGTATAAACCATAAGCATAATATTACATTTAATTAATGAAATTTATAGGTTAAATATAAACCTATACCAATGTCTCAAGATTTGTCAAACCATAATCATCAACTCATAAATGAGTAAGTTCAATAATGTCGCATATATATTGACCATTCATAACATGATAGCATTTCATGATATATAATATATAATCATCAATATTTTTATAAGATTATATATTTTTCTATTTACTTACTTCCCATTCCATCCCCAATGCTTATTATAAGCCTAAACAACATTATTAATTCTCAATTCAGTGTATTTATCCATGACACAGATAGATTCATTCTTAGCATAAGCAATTTTCTCACATATAAATACATCGATTATCACATTAAACCTTTTATAACATCAAAATACATCCCAATTACGTACTTATCGTTTCATTCCCTTTTCTTACTAATTTCATATGCATAGTACAAGCATAATCATAAACAATATTCATATCCCAAGCTTGCCATAATCCTAAGCACATCAACAACATATGTTAGTTCATTTAAACATGATTCATATAAATTTAACATGGATAACCATTATACTTGAGCATAATTCAAGTGGATTTATCATCCATCTCAACATAACATATTTTCCATGTAGCACACTATTTCAAAGTCTTTCATACATACATGTCTTGGTTCATATAGAACACTTACCATATCCTTGTAAATTTCATGCCCGTTGAACCAAATAGAATACCGTTGGATACGTAGGATAACTCACACAAAATGTGCTAAACATATAACTGTAGTCCATCAATTCCTGTACATATATGCTCATACGAGCTGCGAATAAGTATGCTCACACGAGCTGTGAAAATGGGCCTGGCCACATGAGTTGTTGGTCGAAACGTAGCTACACGATGCTACTCACACGAGTTGTGGAGTATCCGAAACACATGAAGGAACTTAGCCACTAGTAGGACATTGAAGACCAACACCCGAAACATGTAAACCCTAAAGACATATCATTTGTATCCTAAGAATTCCTAAGGTTCAAACGGGGCTCGATAATCGCCATACATCTTTGGATTTACGTCATTTCATAACATGATAATTTGTGTAATAACATACATATTGATTCATTTTCAATAAAACTATATAATAACATTCAATTTAATCAACATTATACATAATACAGTTCTTACAAACTTACCTGGCAAAATTGCAGAAATGTCAAAGTATAGGGGAATTTTGGTAATTTTCCATTCTCCTTGATTTTCCACCCGATCTTGATTTAAATTAATAATTTCAATCAATCTATTAATTTAGACAGTAAAACAATGTATTTTATGCAATTTACTCATTTTTTATTTTTTTCACAAAATCACCCCTAAAGTTTTACTTTTATTCAATTTAGTCCCTAAGCCTAAAACATGCAAATTAACCATTTTTATTTAAATTTGACACTACGATATTCATTGCACACAAAACAGCCTACATTTGTAATAATTTCACATCAAATCTTGTATTTTTACTATTTCAACAAATTAGTCCCTAAAATCATCAAAAATCACTTAACAAACTACTTTTAAATACCAACTAACACTTCAAATTCATATTTTAACATCTAACATGACAAGGTTCATCAATGGAAACATTCACAATCTTTATCAATTTCAAAAATGAAGGTATGGGTTAGCTGGACCTAGTTGCAATGATCTCAAAAACATAAAAATTATTAGAAACGGGCAAAGTTTGCTTACCAAATCACCAAACCAAAGTTGGTCAAATATGTTTTTCTCTCCTTTAGGGTTACTATGGTGGCTTTCAAATGAAGAAGATGATAATGGATTTTATCATGTTTTTATTATAATATACATATTTAATAATTTACTCTTTTACCCTTATAATAATAATCAAACATTAACAATTTATAAGCACACTAACGTCCACCAATTCTCATAATGGTTTAATTACCATTTAAGTCCCTTTTTCATTTATTCAAAAAGCCATTTATTCACTCAAATCAAAAAGTGATCAAATTTTACATTTTTTACAATTTAGTTCTTTTTAATTAATTAACTATCGAAACGATAAATTTTTCAAAGAAACTTAAATACTACCTTAATGACATTCCATAAATATTTATAAAAATATTTACAGCTCATTTTATAGAAATGAGGCCCAGATACCTCATTTTCTAAAACCACTTGACCTTAAGGTCTTACCACTTGAAGTTAATTAATCATTTTTATAACATAAATTACCATATCAAAAATCTTTTTAAAATCATATTTGACTAGTAAATATTAAATAATAATATTTGAAAACTTACTCGTCAGATTTGTGGCCCCGAAACCACTGTTTTCGACACTACTGAAAAACGGGCTGTTACATGGTAGATTTGATCACACCCGGATGGATGTTTATTCGGCTCACATTCGAGTTCCTCCGCCTATTTGCTTTTATCTTTGTGATCATAACTCCCATACACATCATAAAGGTAACTCGTCCATATGTTTGGGCATATTGTATTCATTATTATCACTCCATTGATTTTGTAACACCCCTAACCCCTTTCTGTCTCAGATTAGGGTTACGAGCATTACCGTACAATTAGAACTTTTACATTTAATTTCATTCAATAGAATAAACATAACTTAAATCATTCATGCATACACATATTGTCCCTAAATCGAGCCCTTGAGGCCTTAAAAATACTTTAGAAACAAATCGGGACCAATTTGAAATCATTTGAAAAACCTAGGAAAAATTCACAAAATTTTGAAGTCATGGGTCACAAGGTCGTGTGGCCAGGTCATGTGCCTCACACGGCTGAGACACACGCCCGTGTCTTAGGCCATGTAACAATCGAAATAGGGACACACAGCCATTTCCCAGTCCCTGTCCTTGCCCGTGTAACATTTGAACTAGATACACACGGACATGTCCCAGCTCGTGTAACTCACTGAGTAGGGTCACACGCCCGTGTACCAGGCCGTGTAACACTTGAAATAGCTCCACACACCTGTGTACCAGGCCGTTTGTTATCTGACTTGCACCCTAAGCACTCAACAGGCGAAACACGGCCATGTTACCAAGCCGTGTGTCTCACACGGCCAAGTCACACGCCCATGTGTCTAGCTGTGTGGACCTAAAATGTACCTTAAACAACAAGTTTACCATTTCCTACTTTCTTGGGCATTAAGCAACTTAAAAACCAATAATTTGATGTATTAAAAATATGATTAAATATACTCAAAACATGCCAAAACAATCATCTTAGGTGTCTAACCAATGTACCCCCATTGGTACCATAATTTATATCATCAAAACATATTATCAATGCAACATTTAAATCAAGATTTTAAGCATACCAAAACACTCAATTTAGCCTAACATATTTCTACCTAAAACATCAAGCTTAAGTTCACATACACCTACTAAGCGTTGGTTCAAACAACATGCCAAACTTATGGCTTCAACACAAACATATGTTTATATACCAAACCGACATTATACTTAAAACTCAATTTACATCCCATTCACAAAATCACTAACAACCAAACACATCCTAAGTACATACCATTACAAAAAGTAAACATCACCACACTTGAGATCGGGATCGTTGTTGGATGCTGAGTCGGCGAGCAAAAGAGAAGTACCTAACATGCGCACGAAAAACATGACCGCATGCTTAGTAAAACTCAATGATATTTCTAATCCAAACATTAAAAACATAACGATACAAGAATGCTTAAATTGAAATATACAAACATACTATTGTCTAAGATTACAATTACAAGATTTCATTATTTCAATTTCATATATATTACCACATCATTTCATACTATACTCAATTTTCACATGTTATCATATTTGATTTGTTTAACAAATATCTCAATTCACATCACTTGCTATATAAATAGCTTTTCACATATCATTTCACATTTCATTTATACAATGACATTATATATTTCATATTCAATTCATGAGTACATAACTCATATATTTCATTTGTTCACAACATTTTTCAAATTTCATTTTTCAATCCACTACCTCATTTCCATTTCACATACCTGCCATTTCAATATCAATTATAGAACTTTATTATTTATTTACCCCTATTACCACAACTCAAACTCGGACCGATACATGGATCCAACTAACACACAGTTTGGCACCCAATGCCTCATCAGATAAATCCGAAGTAATAACTGCGTCCAGTGCTGTAACACCCCTAGCCCGTATCCGTCGCTGGACTAGGGTTAAAGGTGTTACTGAACAGATCGGAAACATTTACAGAAATTTCATGCAATTGAATATTAACCTCAACCATAATGTCCCCTTGATAGGTCATCGAGACCTAAAATGTAACAGCCCGATTTAGGGGCTAGTCGAAACAGTGATCTCAGAATCACTAATTCGAGGTTAGAGAAAATTATTTTCATGTTATTCTATGTGTTATAACATGTTTATATGGATGTATGAAAATTCTGGTGTCTTAATTTTAGCAATTTCTAACCAAATTGTGAAAAAGGACTAAATCGCATAAAGTGCAAAAGTTCTATTTTATTTGCTAAAGGTGCCAAATAGCTATGGAATATAAATTTGAGGTCCCAAATGTGCAATTTGGCCTTTTTAAGTGAGTCGGCCGGCCATAGGGTGCATAGGGGACAAGTGCATTTATTTTGGTCAAAAGTTGGTGATATTAGTTGGAGAAAATGAATAAAATAAGATGATATAATCAAAAGTTATCATCTTTTTATTTGGTCTTCTTCTCCAACCGAAAATATCAGCCATGGGAGGGCTTTGGAAGCTTGAAATTTCAGCAGCTCATTTTCTCTTCAAGTAAGTCAATTTGATGGTTGTTTTTGATTATTTTTGTATTTTTCGAGTCCTCAAAGCTTAAGCTAGCTAATGAGAGGACTAGTTTGCAACATGGTTGAAAGTCTAGGAACTTACCATGATAGAGTTTATGTTGTTTGATGAGTATTTATGGAAGAAAATGAATGATAGGATGATGATAAACAACTTTTGTGAAATGTGTTGTTATGAAAACACCTAATTGGGGCTAAGATGCAAAAGTTGTAAATTGTTCATTAAGGCATGAAATTGATGGAATTGTGAATAGTTGTAAGAGGATTAAATGTTCAGATAGGCTTGTTTAACGAGAAAATGTGATAAAAATTTATTTACGAACCTAGGGGCAAAATCATAATTTTGCCAAAGTGTAGGGGCAAAATAGTCATTTTTGCCTAAAGTGTATATTCTGGTGTAATATGATTTATAAGTAATTAAATCAGTAAATTTCATTGTTCTAGATCAAAGAAAACGAGTTTCGGACCTAGAATGGATGAAAAGAGAAATGTGGGCAAAAAGTCCCTTCTGGGCCTTTCGACATCGAGGTAAGTTCATGTGCAAATGTTGCAATTACATATGAGTTAATTTAATATTCCAATGTTGTATGGAATGTATATTTACTCTACGAATGTATGAAATATCTTTTAATGAGAGGTTAAGAGAATTGAATCTAAGAGTAATGAGAAATGTATATAACATGATATGATGATAATTATGGTTTCATGTAAGACCATATTGGAATATGGCATCAGTGTAGAAATTCGTATAAGACCATGTCAGGGACATGGCATCGATATGTTAATGCAAGTAAGACCCTAATGGGGTAGGATGTCAATGTGACACAATGTGTATGAGACTCAAGAATGCTATTTCACAACTTGAGTGATTCAACGGATATGTTGAAAGAAAGAAAGTATGTGGTTGTACCAAGAAAAGCACAAGTGTGTGTTAGAATTTAATTGAGAAGGATTCAGTATATGATGAACCTCTATTGGGTTATGTGTAATCAATACACCTTAGTTGCATGAGATAGATTTATTAATGCATTATGAGAATGCGAACGAGTATCGTAGAAAGTTAAGTAAGAATAGCAATGTGTGAGGATGTTCTCGGATGAACATTTAAAATAGAGAAATACATGTGGATAACTATCCATGAATGTATAATAATGGTGAGCTATGTACGATATCACCATATTAATGGTTAGTGATGGGTTGTGTGCGATACCATCAACTATATTATTATCAAAGGGCTATGTGCGTTACCACCTGATTAAATAATAATCAATGGGCTATGTGCAATACCATCGCTTATAAATGATTGGTCGGTTGTGTGCTATACCACCCTATTAGAGATTCAATGGTGGTCTAAGTGCGAAACCATCGAGAGATTAGTAGTATGAGTGGCTTATCAAAAATGCTTAATGTATTGTTTTATATGATCATGTGGTGAACAGTGCGGGAATGTATGCTAATTAAACGAGCAATTGGCTTGTGGCATGGTAAAAACGTGGTAAGAGATAGAATAAGTAAGCTTCAGGAATGGTTGAGTAAGTAACCATGAGTTTATGAGAAAACTCTTTATAATACCTTGCAGTCATGTATATTTAATGAATATCAGTATTTGTCAGTTTATGCAGATGAACTTACTAAGCATTATTGCTTACTCCTCTTCCTTTCTCATCTCTTATGGGTTAATTTAGCTAACTCGGGTTGGAGATCATCGGAGATGTTTTCACACTATCGAGCAGACACTTGGTATGAGGTATCAAGTCCTTATGAGTTATGGAATGTATAGGGCTAGTACTTAAGGTTGATTAAGTCATTGTTAATGTGCCAAATGTGTTGGCCTAAATGAGTTATGGGACGCTTGTATATAGACATAGATGATGACAAAAGTCGATTGAAATCGTACTAGAAATAGTTCTACCCCATGTATGGGAGGAAGACTTCATTTTTATGGTTAAATGTCTTTAATTCATGTGTTTTAATTGATGATTTGAGAATGCTTGAAATAGCATATGGATGTATGCAATGTAGGGTGGAAGAGGGCTTGGTAGATAGCCTGATAATTGTCCATATGGGTAGACACACGGACGTGTGTCTAAACCATGTGGGAGGCATGGCTAGCACATGGGCATGTGTCTAGGCCGTGTAAAGTCTGCACTTTGCACTTGGAATTTGATGCACCCTACGGCTAAAGCACATGGGTGTGTGTATATGCCATGTGGATAAGTCAGAATGCTAAGTTTTAGCACACGGGTTATGGCCACGGGCGTGTCAAGGTCGTGTGGAATTGGTCAGTGTAGACCACGGGCGGAAGACGTGGGCATGTCTTAGAGACACACGGGCGTGTCCCTAGACCCACACGGACGTTTGACCCCTGTTTGTTAAAAAGTTACTTGAACTCGTAAAAGTTCCCGGAATAGATTCTAGACTTCTCGGAAGTATGTTTAGGGCCTTTTAGGCCAAGTTTATACAAAGGATGGGTTTAAACGAAATTTTTATAACCCTATTTGAGATGTTTAAGTAAAATCAATTAGGAATGCCTCAAACCCTGTTCCGACTCGATTACGGGTAAGGGGTGTTACATAAAACATGCTATAAATCAGCTCGGGACTAAATCGGATCACATACAAAATTCTCGAAAAATTTAAAACTTTTCTAAGTTTTAGGGGTTACTCGACCGTGTGGGCAGGCCGTGTGCCTCCCACGGCTGCTAGACACACCCGTGTGTCCTTCCCGTGGTCGAAACTGACCTTTGCTCCACGGCCACCAAGCACGCCCGTGTACTTTGGCCGTGGTCGATCCTGTCAAAAATCACACCGCTACTAGGCACGTCCATGTGCCAAGGCTGTGTACTCTTATGCTAGCTACTGACTTAGCCCCATGGTCACTAGGCACGCCCGTATGCCACAACCGTGTGGCAAAATAGGCCATTTGCAAGGCCAAAATGCCACCCACAAGGGTCTTACCTACAAGCAAATTCATTAAGACATCTCATGCCTATTTGGCAACCAAGAACATACCAAAATAACCATCCAAATTACAAAACTAAAACTCATCTCATCACAAGCATAATTCATTCAATTGCTTAACCAAAACTTGACCATTACATGTATCAACTAAGCATGCCAAAAACATACTTCACACATATCACATTCATTCAAGCAAATTCTCAATTCATAACTAGCCAAATCACATGGCAAAGTTCATATAACAAACTTATATCAAATACTAGCCTATACATGCCATATCTAGCTATATACATTTCCAAAATGTACTAAAATGAGTTTAGTAGTGTGATGGCGATCCTTGACGATCCCGAGCCTTCAGTAACTTTGACGACCTATAAAACAGAGAAACACACACACAGAGTAAGCTTTCCAAAAGCTTAGTAAGTCATAATACAAATAAACTTAACATAAAAGGCATATATGCACATAGGTACATTGGCACATCTTAATTACTTAGCAAACTATCACATATATGCTTTGGTTCATGTACTTGGCCATATTTGCCCCATTCATCAATTCAAAAGTCTTATATATACAAAGCTCTCTCATGCTTACTATCACATATCATAATGTTATCCCAATATACATAATCATCATAGTAAGATCACATAGATACTTACCTTATATACACACTTAGTGTATAAATCAACGTACCTGAAACGGATTCACTATTTGCATAGCCATTCATATCACAGACTTGCCCGTTGAACCATAAGGAATCTAGTAGGATACTCAGAAATCTCAGACTAGTCGTACAATGCCAACATCCTAGACGAGGTCTTATATGCACTCAGATATCGATGCCACTGTCCCAGACAGGGTCTTACACGAATCAATATGATGCTGATGTCCCAGACATGGTATTACACGTAAAGATCAAATCGATGCCAATGTCCCAGACTTGGTCTTACACTTAAAGATCATATCGATGCCAACGTCCCAGATGTGGTCTTACACGTAATCTCAAATCAATGCCAACGTCCCAGACGTGGTCTTACATGATAAAAACATAACAGATACCTATGTCATGACATTGCTAATCCTATCTATTCCTAGGTTTGTACGAGACTTCTCGGACATCATCACTAAGTAATCCTTATCTCGGAATTCATGAACAGATCATATCATAAGTATTCATCGATAACAATAGTCATAAGAACATACATTATTCCATACGAATACGTTTATTTGCATAAAGACTTACCTCAGATTCGATTTAACAGAAACGAAAATTGCTACTCGGTTACTTTCGCTTTCCTGCGATCTAAGTCCATTTTTCTCGGTTCTTGATCTATACATATTCAAAATTAACCCTTTTATTCACTAACTCATTCAATTCAATCCAAAAACACACATTTAGGGCTATTTGCAAATTAACCCTCATTTTTGCACAATTTATCAATTTAGTCCATTTTTCTCAAAACATCAAATTCACAAATTCATTACAAACTCATGCTTAGCCGAATGTTCATACATCACCTACAAGCCCATATTTTCCATCAATTTGCAATTTAGTCCCTCAAATTACTATTTTCTTAATTTAGCCCTAATTAGCTAAATTCATCAAAAATTCAAGAACAAAGTATGTTCATCTAGCTCAAAACTTTCATTTAACAACTAAATTCATCACAAAGCTCAATATATCATCAATGGCATATCTCACAAACATAATCAATACACAAAATTGAGACATGGGCTTGATAGTAGACAAAGCAACGATTGCTAAAACGTAAAAATTATCGAAAACCGACCGAAAACATACCTTAAATTTGGCTTGTAAATAGCCGAATATACAAAGCTTCAAAACTTTTCTTTCCTTTGTGTTTTTGGTGGATGAATGCATGAATGAATGTCCATTTTCATGTTTTATTTAATCAAAACATAATTAATACATAAATGACTTATTTAACCTTTAATCAAATATATAAAACATTTTGATACAAGGTTATTCATGTCCTTTGCCATCCACTATATCATAAAAATAGACTATTTGTCTTTTAAGGACTCCACCATAATAAGCCACAACATATAAGTGCTTTAACAAATAGCAAGCAACTTTCACATTTAATGCAATTCAATCCTTTTGTTAAATTAAACACACAAACGGACAAATTAATTTACAAAAATTTAACACATGCTTAAACACTCATCAATGGCACCGAAAATAATATTAAAATATTATACGGACTCGGATCTGTGGTCCCAAAACCACTGTTCTGACTAGGGTATAAACCGGACTATTACAAGCGCTATATAAATTGACACCCAGTGTCTCACCGGTTAAACGATGCAAATTGGCACCCAATGCCTCATTGACTCGAAGTCGAAGAATTCCCTAAACTCTTCCTATCCTATGGCATGCCATCTATATCCGACTTAGCTTGAAACAGTTAATAGGGTTCCATTTCATCTACAAATACATCCAATATCCAATTCTCATATATGCACATTATCACATTTAATCATATATTCATTTCAATGTCATATAATCAATACATTCATAATATCTATATCAATTCAATCTATTTTGGTCAACTGTAATTTCAATTCAATCTCAAAGTACCAAAATACTCACCTCAACTACTTACCATATGCAATAATTCAAAATACAACAATTAACAACTAGGTTTGGATTATAGAAATACAAATCATGGATTTCGAGCTATTCGATGTAGATTTTATCCTTTCCCTTTTTAGTCTAGGATTTCGTGCGACATTAGCTACGAATTTAAAATAACTAAAATACATTAATACTACACAATGCAATTCCACATTGAATATTTTAATTTTTACTCAACATTTGCTTAAATATCAATTTAATCCCTAAACCGAGACTAATTTTTAATCTTCACAATTAACTCTATATTTTCATACTCATTTCACTTCAAACTAAATTTAACTCCTTATTTTCAATTATACCCTTAAATTTTAAATTTTTCACACTTTAGTCCCTATTGCTCAAAATTAACAATAAATACTATAATTTAGTCCTTTTCTATTTCTAACTCAAAAATCTATCAATTTAGCCCCTAGCATTTAACCTACTCAATAATAATAACATCCAAAATTCTAAACAATACCAAAAATTACAACACGGGTCAACTAGCCCTAAGTACAGGAATTTCAAAAACATAAAAATTACAAGAAAAGGGACTAAATTGACTAACCAATTGAACTTGAAAGGCTTTAAACCCTTATAGTCGTGCATTTCTTTCTCTTTTCTTCCTTTCTTTTTCTTTCCTATTTAATTTGCATGTTATGCTCATCCTTTCCCACTTTCTTTTCATTTATTTTACTTTATTATTATATTATAATACATATTTACATGTCTTTAATTTTTTAAGTTATTTATGTTTATAACATATATAATAAGTTTACATATATATATATATATATATATATGTGTTATTCCTTAATGTCGTCCACCGTCATTAGGAAATTGGGTAATTACTACTTTATTCCCTCAATTAATTTTAATCTATAATTCTACTTCTAATACTTATGCAATTTTATCTTTACACTTTAACAACTTATAATTCATGCAAATTCACTTAACCAAAATCTAATTAACTACACAATTAACTTCGTAAATATTTAATAAAAATATTTACGAGACCGATTTATAGGAATGGAGTCCCAGGAATGTACTTTCTGACACCCCTGAGTATCGAGTCTTATAGGTTTGTCGAAGCTCCGTTCAACCTAACTTATCCTTCATTATTGTGTCACTTATCAGACCAAAAGGACGACTTATTTGACTCAAACCCACTATCATCGTCATCAAATTTATCCATGTGTGTGTCTATGTTCTGGGCTAAAGGTTTCTCGGGCCTAATTGTTCCACATAACAATATCTCTGGTGGATTACAAAGAGACTTTATTGGGTCTTTAGGCATATCAATCTTTTTATCATCTAACTCATACAGAGGTTCATATGAATACCCTTCTTCATCATATTCTCTATACAAACTCCATTGATCCATCGAATCTTCATCTAACCATCTTGATTCCACGTCATCGTATAAATTATCCCATGTCTTGCCATCATACCAACTGTAATCATCATTAATTACACTCATGATTAAATTTTCTTAATCAACAAGGGAAATAATAAAATTATAAAAAATTTAAAAAAAAGAAAATTAAGCTAAAATAATAAATTAATACAATTAGCACACTATCTAACTCGTTTGTCTTTTGACTAATATTATTTGTAAGTAATTGATTCAGTAACAATTACCACAGTTACAATCCGTGACAAAAGGTGCCAACAACTTGACCACCTCCAGACGTACCAACATCCAAAGTGTGAATATTGCAACTAAAGATATAGATTTGAGATGGTGTCTGCAAGTATACGAGTCAGGTTGTAATATAGTTACAATAAAATAGGTAAGTACTCCGAGGATCGTACCCAAAGGGATTGCAGTTTGGGAAAAACTGTTATCAAGCCAATTATTAGGAATAATTACTAATCTACTTGAGTTACAAATTAATAGAGTTAATATGCAAGAAAGATGATGATAATATTAATAAACTAAATAAATTAAATTAAGCTTAAATATACTCCTATTTTCATGTATTAATTTCTCATATCCATGTTTCAGCCACGCGAGTTCCTTTGGCCTAGATCCAATTTTTTTACCAAATTATTTATTGATGTAGGGTTCTATTCAATCAACTAGTCGATACCCTAGCAGGATCTTCTGATATGTTCACTAGAATAGCAAGTCAGCAAGAACTACTTATCTTCTAACCTTACAGTCAAGACTGGTTTAGGGTTAAGGTGTTCACGGATAGGCCATATCAATTTTGGGTTAATTCCTACCTAAATGAATTTCTAGTTTTGTCAAGTCTAGGGTTTAAGTTCTTCCACTCCCAAACAGTTGATCCACTAAGAAACCCTATCCTTCAATCAATGAATACGATTAGAACAGTTGAAACCATGCGAGATATGTATGAAGCATAAATCGATTCTAATCTTTACACAAAAATTCAATTAAACAATGTTAAATAAAGAGATAAAAAGAATAGAATAAAAGAAAAGAGATGCTCATGGATTTATCGATAAAAGAGTAGCTCCGGAACAATGTCCACTTGCGAGAGTCTCACTTCGAAATAGGATCTTCTGATTATAAGAACATAAAATACCATAAGTAAAATCTAATAATGAAATAAAAACCCTGAGTATATTTTCTATCTCCCTAAAATTGTGTGTTTAAACTGATTACAATGGCATTTATATAGGCTAAACTCAAAATATTAAAGTGCCTAAATTGTCCTTGAAGTCCTTAGATTTCAACTAATACAAATACACCTAATTTCCCTCCAAAACATCATTATCACGTGCATGATTTTTTTGGGCTGCGCAGGGCTTGGTTGCAAAATAGGCCTACGATGTTGCAACCAAGCACAGGGGGTATGTCGTGACACAGGAGGGCCTTGTTGCGACATCGATGGTAGATTCGCTTCAGAACTTATTTTTAGAGACCCTTCTAGAGAATTATGTTACTCAAGATTTTCATTAGTTGTTTGGAAAGCTCTTCTATCCCCAGATTGTGAACCACGACCATTTCCACTCTTCTTCCTCTCATTTGTCAGTTTTCCATAGAGCTTCTAACAAGCTTCTCAAGTGTGTTAATGTTTTTTTGTAGTGGTCGCACCAATGTTTCTTCCTTTCTTCACTGTCATCATCATTTTTAACAATCAGAAAAGTATAACTTTCATCTTTAGCTTCAAATCTTGGCCTTAACATTACTTTTCTTCTAGTATCCTCTCTTTTAACCTTAGAAAAGAATATCACGGAGTGTTGGAAACGATTTTTTACCTAAGATCTGATATCTTACTTCATCAAATTTTCTATTTAAACCAACCAAAAATTAATAAGATCACTCATTCGCTTTGTTTATATCTTTTACACTATCTCTAGGACACTCTCATACATCATTATAATATTGATATAGTTCTTTCCAAAGAGACTTCATCTCATTATAATAAGAAATAACCTCCTTCTCCCATTGTCTTGCCTTCTAGAGTTTTATTTTTAACTCAAAGGTTTTTGAAGCATTTTTAAATTTTGAATAGGTGTCTTTCACAGCATCCCAAACATCTTTAACAGTCGGGATAAAAAGAAAAGGTTTACCTATGGATGCTCTCATGGAATTAGTAAGTCATGCAATTATTATTGTAACACCCCAAACCCAGCCTAGACGTTATGGCTGAATCTGGCGGTGTCACATTGAAGTGTTTAGCGTAAAACTTGTTGTCGTTGAAATCTCCAAAATCAATTAATCATTTTATTATTTAACGGTGATTCCAAAACGGGTTGTTCATTTCTAAAGTGTGCATCATTAAAAGCTAATCATTTTTAAAACATTACTAATTTTGAAAATCTCATTTATGGCAGAAGTTTTTTAGGAAATGTTGCAAAAACATGGTGTCTTTGAAAACAGTTACCTTTTTGAAAACCCGTCTTTTCCTACAACTATCAGTTTATATCAAACTAAATAAATAAAAACCCCAATTTAAAGTTTATAACTTCAAAGAGGCCTTATTACATAAAAATACCCAAATTTAGTTACTTATAAATTAAAAGCTAAAAACGAAAGCTAATGCGGTTGTGTGGCCATCATTGAGTCCCTCGCAGCACCGACCCGCCTACGACTAGGGATTTCCTGTACAGTTAAACAGAGGGGTGAGTTTACGAAAACTCAATGTGTAATCCCCTAACAAGCAAACAGTCAATTAAACAGTAGATAAATGCAGTTTAGGACTGAGCCCGTTACAATAACAGTCCAGTTTAGTGTGAGCCTAAACCCTTTCCGGTAATAGTAAATGATTGGGCTCGAGCCCATCACAATGCCAGTAATCGGTAGGGCCGTTGCCCAATTTCAGTATTAGAATCAGTGGGGCCTTGCCCCAAAACAGTAACATATATCAGTCATGCAATGAACAGTATGTAATATCATTAATCGATGTAGTAACAATACAATATCATTAATCAATGCAGATATGCAGTCAGAAATCCTACCCAATCCAACCTCTACACACTACTCCGTCCTACCAAACACACCATGTGGGGATAAAATCGACCTACCCAGCCAGACACACCAAGATTAGCACCGGTTGTGGCACTAAACAGTATTGCAGCAAAGCTGCCAGTAAAATAAATGGCATATAGTCATCAGTAGGTCCACAGTCGTCTTGGGCGAACCGTGCGACCTTATCAGTACAGTACACTTCCTCCAAATATAATAACCCATCCCCATGCAATATGTCGTGACATAATATCATATGTGTATGCAAAATGTCATGCTCAATCACAGTCATACATATCATAGAGCAAATCAGTCATACATAACATAAGGCCATAACAGTCATTTCATCACCTAGGGGTATAATAGTCAATTTAACATGTGGGGGTATTTCGGTTATTTTATCCTATGGGGGTATTTCGATCATTTTACCCTATGGTGCTATTTTGGTCATTTACCCTATGGGGGTATTTCGGTCATTTTATCTTGTGGGGTATTTCGGTCATTTTACCTTATGGGGGTATTTCGGTCATTTTACCCAATGGGGGTATTTCGGTCATTTTACCCAATAGGGGTATTTTGGTCCTTTTACCCTATAGGGGTATTTCGATCCTTTTACCCTATAGGGGTATTTCGGTCATTTTACCTTATGAGGGTATTTCGGTCATTTTACCCTATGAGGGTATTTCGGTCATTTTACCCTATGGGGGTATTTCGGTCATTTTACCCTACTTTGGGGTCTATGTGCAGATATCAACCTCCCGGAAGGTTCGCAGTCGCCTCAAGCGACTTCGGTAACCTAAATGATCATAACAGTGTAAATGGGACCAAGGCCCATTACTCGGCCCAAGTGGGCCCACACGCACGTGCGGCCCGCTCAGCCCAGATTTTGCCACAGCTATGAAACCTACATAGCCCAGTCCAATATTTGCCACAAATCGTGGATTTCATCCGTGTGGGGCTCACGAGCCTATTGGGCCCACACGGTCCATTTCAGCCCAACATGGCCCAATACGGCCTAAGCCCATGAAAATGCTCATGGAGGCCTATACAGTCATATGCTCGTGATTCATGGGCTCAGTTTGACCACACGAGCGCTCGTACGCCCATGTGACCTCAAAACCCAATCTTTCGGCTTTTTGGTTTTTCGGCTTTTGTCGTTTTACAGTCAAAACAGTGTGAATACACACCTGTTTACGCAACTGCTCCAAGTTCCACGAGAACCAAAACCTACATTCATACAGGGCTTTCCATTTGTCACTGAACAATAAGGTTAATCCCCTTCTTTTACACCCCTAACTAAAACTAAAATTAACACTTGCCTCATTTGACAAATGTGGCTTAGCCCACGTATACCACCAATGAAGGTGAACTACAATCTCTTTGACGGATATCTGCATTACAAACGGATTTTATTAAACAGGATTATTTATTCATGTGGTTTAAATCCACACATGATAACTTACAGAATCGCAGAAAGCATTCGGCCTACACTTTAGAATGCTAGCCTACATACTTACCTTTGATTGAGTGATGAGAGAAAGGTTTCGACCACTTTAATCTTACCTGAAACTTTTTCACTCCTCGAGGAATTCGAACCGTCAGAGAATAGATGTCAAGCCGAAAACACAATTGAAGAGATGAAGAGGGAGAGAGAGGCAATATTCGACAAACAGTTGACCAAAAAGGGGTGAAGGAAGAAGAGCAAATCAGAAGAAAAACCAATGCAAAACTGCCCAACACTATTCGGTCAAGGTTTGGGAAAGTAGAGGAAAGGGAAGAAACAACAAAGAGAGGAGGGGAAGAGAAAGAAGGATTCGGCAGGGGAAAATAAAGAAAAATGCAAAAAGGAAAAAGTGAGCAGAGATAAAAAATGCCAAAAAAACCTACCACATTCGGCCAAAGAGAGAAAAAAAACCCAAATGAGCAGTATACCTCTCTCGGCCGAATTCTTGAGTGCCAAAGTCCAAATTCAGCACAAACTCCCTCCCTTCTCATCTCCTTGATTTTCTCCTAAAATCCCTCCTCAAACCTCTCCATGGCCAGTTCAAACTCCATTCAAATTCTATTCAAACTCCCCTTAGCTGTGCTTCAGTCCAACTCCACTACCTGCACAGCTCAAGCAGCAAAATAAACACTCCATTGTGCAACCCAGGACTTGAACCTCAGACCTCCCAGTTACAACATGCCACCTTGCCACTAGCTCTTTTTGTGTCATGAAACAAGCACTATTATTTATAAGGCCTAAATGTCAGTGTCCAGATTCATATAAGAGCAAAACTAAAAATTCTGCAAAAGCCAAGACTTGAGCCCAGGCTTATCACACACTCCGAGAGCACTTAACCACTGAAGCAGACAGATATTTATGTCACTTTCTTGCACAACTAAATATTTATGAGCAGTCTCCTAACTGTTCCCTTGTTCAAAACCTATTTCTTCTAGGCCCAAAATTCGGGGCATTACAATTATAGAATTTTCTGACCTCCACGTGCTCATCCTTTGATCTCCCACCTATGGTTGTTTGACTTCTCTAGTTAAATGACATAGTTCGTCACGCCCATCAATTGTTAACTTCACGAACTGTGACCATTCAAGATAATTCTTTCCATTCAGCTTGTGAGATGTCAGTTGAAAAGAGATCTGAGACGCTTCTATCCCTTGAGTCATTGCACTCTCAATAGTTGTTCCCACGGTAGAGCTTTCTACCTCAGTTTGGTTGTTGGATCTCTTATCTCCAGTGAAGGTTGTTTTAACCATGGTGTTACTAAAGATTTAACCTAGCTCGGATACCATGAAAATTTTCAAGAGACTATATTCAATAAAATATTTCTGTCTTTATTACGTAAAGAATTGAGTTTAAATAGAAAAAATACTCACAACATAACTGGGAAAATAGTTCCCTTATTCTAGTAAGCTTCTAAAAGATAAAAAAGTATTCCTAAAATCTCATTTGATTATTCTAAAATTTTCTACTAAAATAACTTAAAAATTATCCTAAACTATACGAGAGTTCAGCACATATTTTGACAGATCCTGGACTCGATAATGTTTGTATAAATCTCTTCTATTAGTTATAAGCATGTACCTAAGTTGAGTCAAATTTGGTATATAAATTTACGTGTATATGCACTTATGGTTAATGGTTAATGTTAGAACTTGGTTAAATCTATATAGCTTGTAATGGAGTTAAAGGTAGTTTGAAATGGTATGAAATGTTGCAAGTATATATACATATATATATATATATGAACTTGGTGAAATAGATAAGTATGTAAATGATTTAAATGGCTTTTATTAGGTAAATTTCTTGTAGATGATAGGGTATTGCCCTAATTTTAGAAAAAGCATGTTGTTAAAGAAAGAGAATTTGCAAAAATAGTATGTGACGTCGTAACGTCAAATGTATGTCGTCGCGACGAGAAATGACCTATAATGTGACAGTGAGATGAGGAACCCTGCCGTCCCGACAAAACAAAAATAGTATGTCACGTCACGACGAGGAAATCTCTCACGTCATGATGTCAAACCTATACTTTGAATTCTTTTCAATTTAGTCCTGATTTGATCTCATGTTAACATTAGAGATTTCGTAAGCTCGAATAAGACCCGAGAATTATTATTTATTGTAATATTTGCTTATGATATTCGTATTTAATTTCCAATTATATGAATTATATTTAAATTTGATCGTAGTTGTTTCGGTAAAGAATGTGACACCTTGTAGCTCGGACCCGAAAATCGGGTCAGGTATAGGGTGTTACATATACTTGCCATTATTTTCAATGTAACTGTTTATTTGGTGTGATTCATTTGAGACAAAAGATGCTCAGACAATTGCCTAGGAGATAATTATCTAGACATAATAACATGCTAGATGAATCCTTGAGAACGATTTTAGAGGCCTTAAGTTGCATAAAATTCTGGCCATATATGCTTTTATTCACTATCCATCATTTTCTTCACCACCATAGAATCTAAGCAGTTGTTAATTGATTAAGGTATTGTCAAAAACATATATACAAAAAACTCCTAATTAAATATACCTAAAATTATTAATGGCAGATATATCAAAGTTATTAAGGGAAATGCTATAACATTTTTTAAACTTTAAAAATGATAGAAGCATGGAAAAGGTGCGGGGATCAACTTCACTTAGCTAAAGAATATTTCTATATTTCATCAACCCTAATTCCCAAATGCCTTAACTCTAACTAGATTCAGCTTCAATAATAGGCCATGCGTGGATTTGTTTCATATCTAACACCGGTCTGATTGGCTGAATGGTCACAATTACTTGGCCATTAAAGCGTTCACTTATAAATAGGAAGGCTGACTTCTATGGCCTAGGCAACTAACAACAAAGATTTAGACTCAACTGTAACATCCTGAAATTCGGGATTTTATGTTTTGCATTATACCATGCGTTAGGCTAGTTAAGAGTGTTAGTTGTGTATGTTTTAGGGCCCTAAGAAGGCTTGGGGTTGAGTTGGGCACTTGGTAAAATTTTTGTGTTTAAGCACTTTAAGGAGAGAAGGTAAGTGGCGCCAAGGCTTAAGGAAATAAGTATGTATTTAGCTAGCACAAGAGGAGCTAGTAGCAAGGTGGTGAGGCGTCACATGAAGGGGCTTAAGAGGTGGAGTTCGAATCCCACCTATTGCAAATTTTGGATTAATTTTTGTGTTAATCAAGGTGGAAGATGGTAAGTGTCGGCCAAGTCTCTAAGGAAGGAAAGGAAGACTTTTTAAAGATGGAAAGAACACTAAGGAGAAGAGTAAGGAGGAGATTAAGGGAAAAATAAGGAAAGAAGTAAAGGAAAGAGATAAGGGGGGACATGTTGGCCAAATTTTTGGAATGAGCTTGCGGAAAGAATTTTGGTCAACACTTATCTTTTTGGTAAAGGTGATACACGGTTTTGATAGGGAGAAAAGGGGAGCCGAAATTCTTTTGGCCTTTTTCCAAGTTTGTGCATGAAATGCTTTCTTTTTCTTTTTAACATTTTGGTGCTCTCTTTTTCAATATTTTCCCTTTGATTGCCGAATTTTCTTAAGCACTTTGAGAAGTTCTTGTTCCATTTGTAAGTTCTTTTCTTTTGACCATTTGGTACTTCTTTTCTTGCCTAAAACCGTGACCTTAAGGGATACTTTCTATTCTTTTTCTCATCTTTTCATAGTTTGCTTTTCTTTTCTTTTCTTTCTCACCATTCTCCAATCTTCCTCTTTTTCATTAGGCAATAATACTTGAAGGCCGAATCTTCCTTGTCCTTTTCTCTCTAAATAGTCGAACCTTATAGCACTTTATCTCTTCTTCATTTTCCTTTGTGTTGGGCACTCTCTTCCTTGACCGAATCGGTGTTCTTGTGGGTTGACCGAATATCACAACCTTGCTGACTCATCTTTAGCTTTAAGTCGAATCGATGGGAGTCGGATATATCATCAAGGTAAGGAGTTTCTTCATGATTCATTTCGATATCACTCATTGCTTGGTTATTCCGTTAAAACGGATCGATGGTTTTGTTTAATCATTTATTCTATGGACTAAATTACTCGTTTTTCTCTACTTGTTGGTCCTTCGAAAGTAGTGGTAAGCCGAAACCCTCTCCTTAGACTTTTTCTCATCGTAGTATTATTCTAACCGAGACTTTTCCAATAGAGGCAGGTGGTAGCAATACTAAAGGAAAATCGATAGAGGACAAAAAGAGAGTGGACTTGCAATCTCTACTCCCAAGTTCAAATGAAGCGTGGTATCGGCAGTTCGGGAGTTTTCACCAGGTTGTGGACCATCTTCTAGTGAGAGTAGGCAAATTGTTGTCGTTCACGATAGTAAGGGTAAGCATTTCTTTAGATCGTTCGATTTAGATTTGGATTAAGAAAATCTCTTTTGTTAGTTAATTGAGTGTTATGGTGTCATAGGTGCCGATGATCGAGAAGGTTTAGTTCTTACCGTAATCAGGTGTGTAATCTCACACCGAAATCTCGTAAATTCGTGATTCACTATCATGTTGGTAAATAGATCGTTGTTGTTTACGAAAATCTAATAACTGTAATATGGCATGAATCGAGTAATTTGCTTAACACACTATTTCTAAAGATCTGTCAAAATCAATATTAATTTGCTAAATTACGAAATACCCTTATGGGTCGATTTACCAAAATGCCTCTATGGGCCGAATTGCTAAAATGCCTTAGTGGGCCGAACTATCAAAGTGCTTTAATGGGCCGATTCACCGAAATAAGTCACTAGATTAATGGTTGTTATATATATGTGGATATTTTATTTTATTATGCATGTTGCATTTTTACATATTGCATGGGATGGGAAAAAATTGTATGGAGAGCAGTGTAGCCTGGTGGCATTGCCACAATTTGTTTATTATTATGCAGAATTATGATTTCGGTGGCTTGACCACAAAAAATTTATACTTTAGCAGCTTGGCTGCAAATTGGTGTGAGGGACGGGGTGGGTTGACTTGATCCCCACAGGTGTGATTGGCTGGTCGGGGGTGTGATGGATGGATGGGTTGGGTTATATTCATTTCATTTAATTATTACTATGTAAATGGGATTAGGCCCAAGGTTATGCTATGCGAGTTAAAACCCAGGGGATGACGGTAAGGGGATTATACACTGAGTTCTTGTAACTCACCCCTTTCTTTTTCTAAACCCTTGCAGGTAATGCTCAGTGACGACGACTTGGGGCCATGGATGTCTCGGTGGAGGCCATACTTTTGGAATCATATTTTCGAACTTTAGTAAATTTCTTTTCCGCTTATTTCGTTACTTTTACTATTTTGGGTTTAAAGTTGTAATAAGGCCTCTGGGATATGTTTTATTTTGCTTTATTTTTTAGACGTACTTAATATCTTTCTTGAATTGTTTAAAATGGGAATTTTCTAAAATCATAAATAATGGTTTTCCAAAATTGATTAATAAATGGATTTCATAACAAATATGTACAAATAATTTAACTTGGATTTTCCTTCAAATTATCAACAATATTTTTAAAAGTCACGGTTTTAAAAGATCACTAGTTCGATTATCGATTCTTCAATCAACCTCTTGAGATTAGTAGTATTTTTATTGAATATTTCTATAAACTTGTTTTCTTAACGATAACCAAATAACATCAATTATTAGTAAAATCACAAGTACTTTCTTCATGTAACATGCCAGATCCGGTCATACCGCATGGGCCGGGTTTGGGGTGTTACATTTTATGGTATCAGAGCCCGGTTGCAAAGCTCGGCTGTGGTTTGGGTTCAAAAATATTTTCTAAAATTGCTTGAAATTCGATTTATAAATACATGTTTTAGAGGAAGTATGGCACCACGGGTATCCGGCACCAAGTCTGTAAGTTTTTGTTTTTATTTTATGATTATTGTGGTATGACTGTAGTAAGAAAACTCCACAAAATAGAAATACTCTAGAACTTTTAGCTTTAGGAGCTGAAACTATAGAGATTGAGACTTTAGGATACGTTTTGCGAAAACAACTTTACTTCCTATACTCCATAAAACATTGTTTAATAAACATTGAATAGCATACTGATCCATAAGACTTGTAATCAAATTAAATCGACTTAGCAAACATGAGCGCTAGAGGACGTGGACGCGATAGACGTGGACATGGTAGAGGCCAAGGTACTAGAGTTATATCTGAGGCACCGAGACATATGCCTGAAATGGACGCACCTGTGTCACCTGTGACTGAAGCTGGGTCACATGATCGAATGAGAGAGGACGACGCTCTGTCCCAAGCGATGTTGCGAGTTCTAGAAAGGGTTGCTGGGGCAAGAACCGGGTCGACAGCTCGTGGGTCGATATTGGAGCGACTCAGATCGAATGGGGTTGAAGTTTTTAGGGGTATTTCAGGTGTAGCCCCAAGTGTAGCGGAGTACTGGCTTGAGGCGGTGGAGCGAATTATGGACGATTTGGATTGCACAGCTGAACAGAAACTGAAAGGGGTTGTGTCATTGTTAAGAGATGAGGCGTATTAGTGGTGGCTCACTGATTGGGAAGGCACGCAGGTTGACCGTATTACCTAGGAATTCTTTAAAACAGCATTCCAGGGAAAATATGCCGGGGCTAGCTATGTGGATGCCCGAAGGAAGGAATTCCTAAAACTGGTCCAAGGAGGTAAATCTGTGGCAGCATACGAGGCGGAGTTTCTGCGTCTGAGTCGGTATGCCTGAGGAATAGTGCCGACTGATCATGAACGCTGTGTGCGTTTTGAGGATGGATTGCGTGATGAGTTATGGGTACTGATAGTCCCACAGAAGGAGAGGAATTTTGCTACACTTGTGGAAAAAGCTAAGATAGCTGAGGAAGTTAAACACTCGGAACGGCAAAATCGAGACAAGGATAGGGGCAGGAACAAGAGAGAATCTAGGTATTCAGGTCCTGCTAGAGGATTTCTGAAAACGCCCAGGAATGAGGGACCAGTTCGAGTGGGTGCTCCAACTACTACCAATCAGTTACAGCCTTGTGTGGATTGTGGAAAACTTCACTCGGATGAATGTTGGAAGAGAACTGGTGGTTGTTTCAGATGTTGATCCAAAGACCATCGGTATAGGGATTGTCCTCGAGAGCCTGCTCAGACTCAGGTAGTTCGTAACAAATTTGCGCAGCCAGCAGGAGGCACTCAGCAGCCGCCGAGAGGCCGTGGGCCAGGTCGAGATGGTAATGGCATAGGACGAGGTCAGGGTGCACCGAGTAGAGGTACCGGTAATAGGGGTGACACGAAGGCGAGACAGCCAGGTTTGGTCTATGCGGTCAGACGTCGAGAGGATAGTGATGCACCGGACGTCATAACTGGTACATTCTTCATATCTGATGTACCTTTTATCGTTTTGATAGACATTGGATCCACCCATTCGTATGTTGCATGTGCTGTGCCTAGAACTTTGAATATTAGATCTGAGATTACTGCTAGAGAAACAACTGTGATTAGCCCTTTAGGACAGTCGGTGGTAGTAAATAAATTGTTTAGGGATGTGCCCTTAGAAGTTCAGGGAGAAGTATTTCTGGTGGATTTGATGGAACTGCCGTTCGGGGAGTTCGACCTTATATTGGGCATGGACTGGCTGGTTAAGCATCACGTGAACTTGGACTGTGCTGCAAAGCGGATGGTACTAAGAACTTCAGAGGATAAGGAAGTGATGATGATAGGTGAAAGAAGAAATTATCTATCTAATGTGGTATCTGCTTTAAAGGCGAAAAGGTTGGAACGAAAGGGGTGTGAAACATTCTTAGCCTTTATCAGTGCTTTGGATGCCAAAGAGTTGTCGGTAGAGAGTGTTAGAATGGTGAAAGAGTTTTCAGACGTCTTTCCCGATGAGCTTCCAGGTTTGCCTCTGGATCAGAAAGTGGAATTTGGTATTGAGCTGTTGCCAGGAACGGCTCCGGTGTCCATTGCTCCTTATAGAATGGCGCTGAAGGAGCTAGTGGAACTTAAAGCTCAAATTCAGGAGTTGTTGGATCGTGGATTTATCCGATCAAGTGTGTCACCGTGGGGAGCACCGTTTTTGTTCGTTAAGAAAAAGGATAGGTCGATACGTATGTGCATCGATTATAAACAATTGAATAAGTTGACGATCAAGAACAAGTACCGGTTACCGAGGATCAATGATCTGTTCGATCAGCTACGAGGAGCTTCGGTTTTCTCGAAGATAGACTTGAGACCGGGGTATCACCAGTTGAAAGTCAAGGAGGCAGATATTCACAAGACTGCGTTCCGAACTCGTTATGGGCATTACGAGTTCTTGGTGGTGCCGTTCGGGTTGACTAATGCACCAGCTGCATTTATGGACATGATAAACCGGGTCTTCCAACCCTATCTAGACCGGTTTGTGGTGGTGTTCATAGATGACATCTTAGTGTACTAAAAGACTGAAGAAGAGCGTGATTCGCATCTACGGGTAGTATTATAGATATTAAGAGAGAAGCAACTGTATGCCAAATTCAGTAAGTGTGAATTTTGGCTGAGGGAAGTGACCTTTTTGGGGCATGTTGTGTTTGCCGAGGGAATTCGAGTTGATCCCCGAAAGATCGAGGCTGTATTGGACTGGAACCCACCGAAGTCAGTGGCAGAAATTCGGTGTTTTTTAGGTTTGGCTGGGTATTACAGGCGTTTCGTTGAGGGGTTTTCGTTGATTGCTGCACCCCTAACTAAGCTATTGCGTAAGGGAGTACCATTTGTATGGTCAGATAAGCAGCAAGAGAGCTTTGAGAAATTGAAGAAGATTCTGACAGAAGCGCCAGTATTGATTCAGCTTGAGGCTGGTAAAGAGTTTATTGTTTATTGTGATGCGTCACACACGGGCTTGGGATGTGTGTTGATGCAATGGAGGAAAGTGGTGGCTTATGCATCTCGTCAATTAAGGCCGCATGAGATAAACTATCCCACACATGATTTGGAGTTAGCTGCAGTGGTGTTTGCTCTAAAGATATGGAGACACTATCTGTATGGGGAGAAGTCGATTATCTACACGGACCATAATAGTCTGAAGTACCTCATTGCCCGGAAGGAGTTGAACTTAAGACAGCGGAGGTTGATAGAATTGTTGAAAGATTATGACTGCTCAATCACCTAGGTAAAGCTAACTTAGTGGCAGATGCGTTGAGTCGTAAGGTGATATCAGATTTGAGAGCGATGTTCGCTCATCTCAGCCTTTATGAATATGGTAGCTTGTTAGTTGAACTTCAAGTGAAGCTTGCATGGGTAAGTTAGATTAAGGAAAAGTAGTTGTTAGATGAAAGTTTTGGTTCTCGACTTCAACAAGTGGAAGGTGGTGAGATAGGGGATTTTGGATTAAATAGTGATGGAGTATTGTGTTTCCGCGGAAGAGTTTCTATTCGCAGGGATTCGGAATTGAGACAAATGATTCTGCGTGAGGTGCATAATAGCCCATATGCTATGCACCCCGAGGAAAACAAAATGTACTGATCGCTGAAATCAGAGCTTTAAAAATTTATAAAACGAATTATCAAACCTGGAAACTAACTCTAGCAACAATTAAAGGCAAGTGTACCTATCGAACAGTAGTATAGCTTAGGCAAGACCGGATTGCTGAACCCAAAGGAACTAAAAGTACTAATACTCACTTTCTTTTTATTATTTAGCCTAAAATAAAGTGAAGTTGCTTTAATCTAAATTAACGACTACTAAGCAAAGACGCAAAGACAAAAAGAACGAATTGGGAAATAACTTGACGAAAAACTCAGTTGATCACGACGATACCCTCAGGAAGAATCCACCTAGACTTCACTTGTTATCTAACACTGAACCATATGATTTATTCACTTAGTCTGATCCGTAAGACTCCCTAACGTATATTAAACCCTATCTCGAGGCGAATAACGTCTAACCCTAGGTTAATTAGTGGAACTCTCATTCTCTTATAATAACCCCCTAGAATAGCAATAAATCGATCAATGGATTCCCATATTAGGTTTCACCCTAATCCGGTAATATCTCGTAACCTTATCTCTAGGCGTTAGATCAACTCCGCTTAATTATGCTTGATCTACTCTTAAGCAGGGTCTATTCCTCCTCTATCTAAGCACATCAAATTTGGATTAAGCATGCATAATTAAGAACAAACTAAGTATTTATCATATAATTCAGAAAACGATAACAAGATTCCTCTAGGTTTCATCCCCTTCAGGTATCTGAGGGATTTAGTTCATAACAAATAAAGAAAACATCTTAAGAGAAAAGATAAAACAAAACATAAGAAATCCCTAAAACTCTCTGAAGGAATAGAAGGAGAAATCTGCCGTCTTGAGTAGAATTCCGGCTTCTTGGGATTGATCAACTAGCTAACTTCGAGTGATTCCCACAATTCTGACCTTTCCCGCTTGGCTTCTAGGCCTAGCTCGACGCCCTTTCAGCTTCTGCCGAACTCCCATTTCAAGTTGCCCCCTTGGGTGTTTATATAGACTTTGTGATGCCTTGCTTGGCCCCTAAATATCCTAATTTAAGTAGAATTCCTACTAGGGTGTTTGAATAGGCTTTGAAATGTGTTTCTTTGCCTCCAAGTATCCTTTCCCGAATGAAATTGCTCTTTCCAGCGACAGGGACACGGCCATGGCACACGCCCGTGTGGATCGACTTCAGGTCGTGTTCGGGTCTGTTTATGGAGGCACGGCTGTGTGAATCATGGTCAGGCCGTGTTCTAGTTGATCCATGAGGCACGGTCGTGTGGCTTGAAGTCCAGGCTGTGTCGATTTCGTGAATTGGCCCTTTGGTCCGTTTTAAGCCCGTTTCTCATTCTTTTCATCCTTGGGTGCTTTCCTGAGTATAAGACATGAAAAGAAAGGATTAAGAGCACCTTTTTATATCAATCGAGGCTTAAATCATCCAAAAGCATACTAAATATGGGATTAAAATATGTTGCTTTTACGATTTATCAAATACCCCCACATTTAAGCTTTTGCTTGTCCTCAAACAAAATTCTCAACTTACAATTAAGACAAACTTTCCTTGATTCATAACATTCATCAATAATGTTTCATCATAATTCAAAGATAATTCATACATGGATAATTCAACTCAAAGAGTCTTAAAGATTCAAACAATCTAAGTCATAGTTTTTATAGTATGAAAAGATAGGTGTTTCCCCTTACCTGAATAATTACCTCTGATTCATAATTGACAAGAGTTGACATCCTCACTAAAGATTCACTCAAATCACTCAAAGTGTTTAAGGTTAAAAATTAAGCACTCAATAAGTCGAACATGAAAAGTTAATCCCATAGGCTTGCATGAAAAGCAAATCTCCACCACTGTAAAATGAGATGATACACAAATCAAAAGGTCTTTAATAGGGTTGTTGAAACACCCCAAACCTGGCCCACAAGCCCCGACCGGATTTGGCATGCTCCTTGAGAAAAACTCATTTTATGTTATGATGGAAAACATGTTGATTTCGAAGAAAAATAAATTTGAAGTATGTTCTTATTGAAAACCGTGTTATGATTTAAGTTTGTATCTTATTAAAACATCATCTTTATGATTTTAGAAAATTTATAAATCAAAAGAAAAACCGGATTTAGAACTTATTATTAAGTTGAAAACCATAGGTGTTTAGGTGTCAAAACAATTTAATTCGGTTATCGAAAATATTTAATTACTTAGTTGAAGTTGATCGTAACAGAATAAAAAAAAAATTAAAACGTATAAGTAACATAGCTAATGGTGGCCTTATTACAAAAACATAACCCAAAATAAATCCCGAAATAATAAAAAAAAGCGTAGTAAAATTTAATAAAAAGGGAAAACCGAAATACTGAGTTGAGCAATGGCCACCACATAGTCCTTGCTGACTCGGTCCAATCACTGTGTATCACCTGAAAATGATATCCCACAAAGGGTGAGTCAACAGACTCAATGTGTAACAATACACTAAAAGCCCAATCGATTATAGCCTTAGCGATAACATTCTTGGCAAAGCCCATTTTAATCACATTTAGCCATAAGCCCATAACATATCAAATCAAGCAAATTAAATCATATGTACATATAAAATGAAATGCAATCCCGAGCCCACCTAAACATCCATCCGCTACACACCACCCGTACCAGCCAATCACACCGTGGGGATTACTAAATCGACTCTCCATCTGCTGCACACCATCGAAGGTCTATGGATGATTCGGACAAAGTCTAACAATAGAAGAAAAAGAATAGATTTTGGTGTGGTTTGGTTACAAAGAAAAAGGTGAAAGTTTAGGAGAGAATGAGGTTGGAAATCGGCAAAAGAAAGTGACCAAAATGGCTCTTTGGTGGCCTTAAGCTTTCGGCACCACACTAGAGAAAGAAGAAGAAACCCGAAAAAATAAACACCTAAACCTCTTAAGAAAATTTCGGCTACTCCCCTCTACCCACATGACCGAAATGGTCATCAAAGAAATCCCTTGGCCGGCCAACTCACATTCTCATCACAAATCCCACATTTTCCTCCTTATTTCCTCCTAATCCCTTTCAAAATTCGGTCAACCCCCCTTGCCCCCTATGCCGTCTACATACATGGTCAAAAGGCCATAAAAAAATTTCCAAAACATCATTCCTTACTTCAAGCCTTATGTCCCCTTATCATACCAAAACTTCTTGATTCCATACCTTAAGTTAGCACTTGCCTTCTTCCTTAGTCTACTATCCATAAAAGAAAATAGTCCAACCTTACCTTAATTAAAGTTTGACCGTCACATGCCATACAAGTACAAAATAAAAGTCACCTTAAGACTATCCATGGGATTCGAACCTAAGCCCCCTCACACTGCTTGTGGCGTCACTTCTTAAGGCCCTAAGTGGCGCCTCTTTACCACTTTGCCAACTAAATTCTTGTGATTAAATCCTCATAAAATTTTTCTTAAGGCCAATCTTGCTTAGCTCCCTTTTAAGAATTAAAAATCTAATATTTTTCTAAGGCATTCTCCTACATTCTAAAGTTCCCGAAGTTCCCAAAACACATACAAACAGCACACAACATGCCACTGCACACATTCAAGTGAAAATACATAACCCCTAAATCCTGGATATTACAGTTGTAACGGGCTTAGGTTAAGGGTATGGATAAAGGCTGAATTAGAAGGTTAGAATCGAGATTGACCTGACAAATTACCTAACTAGAAATACGAACTAATGATAAGTAATTGCATCAAATGAAAATTTGCAATACTAATACTCTAATATGAGCTTTTTCTTCAAGACTTGAAATTTACATGTATAAGCTCACCTAACGAATAATGAATATACTTCATTTTTTTAAGAACAAATAATTATAATAAGAAGAAGAATTTTTACAACTGAAATATAGAACATAGTTAGGAAACTGTTCAAAATCAAATCTCGACAAAAAGGGAAGTTAAAAAGGAATGGTGATAACAAATACAAAGGGTCTTGGGTTAAAATTAGTGGGTGAGTCAATAGAAAGGGTTGTTAGTGGAACACCCCAAACCCGGCCCAAACACTACAACCGGATCTGGTATGTCACTAAGAAAAATTTTGGAAAACATGTCATATTTTCAGAAAAGCCCAAATATATTTTATATAGAATATGCCTTTGTAAAATAAAACCCAAACTTAATTACATGCCTTAGTTTAATTAAAATAAAAATTTAAATAACTAAAAGTAATAGAAGCCCATAATAAAACAAAATATAAACTAGTGGCCCATGGCCTTATTACAACGAGATTTTAAAATCCATTAATTAAAAATATAAAATAATAACTTGAGTCTTTTTGCTAAATCCACATATTCTGCTGCATGGCCACCTTGCTTTCCTCTCCAGCCCGGTCCGAAGCACTAGGTATCACCTGAAATGTTAATTAAAAGGGTGAGTCGTGAGACTCAGTGTGCAACCCTCATGCACCACTAGATTTTTGGGCCTTAAGCCCATTAAACAAAATAAACAGTTTAATACTCATAACAAACATTAATAACAAATAATATGCAAGGCCCAACCCGTTTGCCTAGGTTTCCATCCGTTACACGCCCCCGTACCAACCGTTCACACCATTGGGGATTTCTACAATCGCCCCACACCGCTACACACCATGATGGCAGTCTTGCTGCTCATCCACGTATGATGGCCGAAGCCCGTATAACAGTTCACGGCATTAGCTGCTACATCAGATCACGGTAAAAACCGCTACACATATAACATATAACTTCCTCCTTTCATCAACCTAACCCATGCAATCACATACAAGCATTTTACTTATAACATTTAAACAGATTATTTACTAACCTGGGATCCGCTTTTACCCTCCTTGGGCTTTCATCAATAAACCGAGATGTTGGCAATTATCAAAACATATATATATCTTATGATCATGCATTTTATTATTAGATCTAGATGGTGGGGAAGTATTACACACCTGTTATCGCGAAAATCTATTATCCTTAACGTAGAGCCTTATTTGTCGAATCCCGAAAATCCCTAAGAACCGTCACCTCCTTACCTTCGGCTTTTCCACCAAATCAGCTTTAATGGAACAGATTCGGCTTCTAGGGATAAAGAGTATAATTGACAGGGCCTTGGAAATAATGATTTGGATTAGGAGCTTGATAAAAATAAAGGAATCACAGAAAAAGGAGAAATCCCGAAACTCACCGGATTAAAGAGGAGTATACGACTTACGGTGCACCTTCGGGAAACAGAGATCTCACTTGTAGATTTGACTTTGAGAAGAGAAGAGGGGAAAGTAAACTGTGTTTGGAGAGTTGCGGCAAAGAAAAGGTTTTGAGAGAAAAGAAGAAGAGAAATTCGGCTAGGTGAGGAAGAAGAGAGAAAAATTGAAAGAAAGGATGATCACTTGGCATATATAGATTTCGGCAATACACTCCCCCTCCCAGAGTTGGATTTTCGGCCAACTCTGCTGTCATCTGATAGCTTTTATCTTTCTTTTTATCTTAATCCCTTATCTTTCTCCTCATTTATCTTCCTATTTATCAAGAAAATAAAAGAATTAAAATCCCTATTTTGTAGCTAATGTGCCGTCCACTCCTAGGGCTCCTAAGTGCCGAATTTTTGACCCAAAACTTGGGCTCTCAGTAGCCCTCACTTGGCCCAAACTCCTCCCCCCTTATGACGCCACCTTATGCCCACTTAAAGCTCCTCAAATCTTTGGGCCACAAGCCCAGCTTATCACTTAATTAACTATCTACTTAAATTATGAGCTAACACCATTTATTAGCCACCTAACCCAAATTTTTAAAGCCCAAAATATCACTTAAATTACCCAGAACATTAATTTAAACCCTAATCCAAATATTTAATCAGGCCTCAAATTCTTAAATTACAAATTAATCAAGTACCACATATAAATGCACAGGCCTATATTTAGGATATTACAGTTCTACCCCCCTTAAAATAAATTTTGTCCTCGAAATTTACCTGATCAAAAGAGATGGGGATACTGCTGTCGTATAACATCCTCTGGCTCCCACGTCGCCTCTTCAGCGTCGTGATTTTGCCATAAAACTTTAACTAATGGAACGGACTTCCTTCTTAACACTTTCACGTCTCGATCCAAGATTTGCACTGGTTCTTCCTCAAAAGACAAATCCGGCCTTACTTCAATTTCTTCCACTGGCACTATGTGCGATGGATCAGATTGATAACGTCTCAGCATCGAAACATGGAACACGTCATGTATCTGCTCCAACTCTGAAGGCAACTCCAAACGATAAGCCACTGGCCCCACACGTTCTAACACCCTATAAGGCCCAATAAACCGAGGACTTAGCTTACCCTTTCGTCCAAACCTCATTACTTTCTTCCACGGCGATACCTTCAAGAAGACTTGGTCTCCTACTACGAATTCCACCTCCTTCCGCTTTAAATCCACATAAGATTTCTGCCGATCAGACGCTTCCTTCAATCGAGCCCGTATTAACTTAACTTTTTCCTCCGTTTCCGAAACTAGTTCCGGACCCAATATCTGACGTTCACCCAACTCCATCCAACAAGTTGGAGTACGACATATCCTTCCATATAATGCTTCATACGGCGCCATTTGAATACTAGCTTGGTAGCTATTATTGTACGTGAATTCTGCCAAGGGTAAATACTCTTCCCAACTATCCCTAAAATCGATGATGCAACCCCTTAGCATATCCTCCAAGATCTGGATTACCCTCTCAGACTGACCATCGGACTGTGAGTGAAAAGCGGTACTGAAGTCTAGCCTTGTTCCCATTGCTTGATGAAGAGCCTTCCAAAATTGTGACGTGAACCTAGAGTCCCTATCCGATATGATCGACACCGGTACACCATGTAATCTTACGACTTCAGCCACGTACAACTTAGCCAACTTTTACAAAGAGTAGTCGACCCGAATCGGTATGAAGTGAGCAGACTTCGTCAGCCGATCCACAATTACCCAAATTGAATCTTTCTTGGTGGGTGTAAGGGTTAACCCACTAACAAAATCCATTGTGATTCTCTCCCATTTCCATTGGGGAATCTTTATCGACTGCAACAATCCCGAAGGCAACTGGTGTTCATCTTTGACTTGCTGACACGTTAAACACTTCCCCACATACTCCATAACTTCTTACTTCAAACCCGTCCACCAGAACTGGTCTCGCAAATCCCGATACATCTTACCTCCTCCAGGATGCATAGCATAGGGGATACTATTCGATTCCCAAAGAATCATCTGCCTTAGCTCCTCATCTTTTGGCATACAAACCTTCCCACGGGAACACAAAACTCCATCATTGTTCAGACTATAGTCTTCTACTTCACCCTCCTGCACTTGTCGGATTCGAGTACTTAAGACATCATCCAAAAGTTGTTTCTCCTTGATTAGACTTGTCCACATAGGTCTTACTTGTAGCTCAGTCACCAACCTACCATCCTCATACAAACTAAAATGAGCGAACATTGCCCTTAGGTCTACTATCACCTTCCTACTCAACACATCTGCCACCACATTGGCCTTGCCGGGATGGTATTCAATCGAGCAATCATAGTCCTTCAAGAGCTCGATCTACCTACGTTGCCGTAAATTTAACTCCTTCTGAGTAATGAGATACTTCAAACTTTTATGGTCGGTGTAAATTACCGGCTTTTCCCCGTACAGGTAGTGCCTCCACATCTTAAGAGCAAACACTACCGCCGCCAATTCCAAATCATGCATAGGGTAGTTCAACTCATGCGGTCTCAACTGTCAAGATGCGTACGCCACAACTTTCCCATCTTGCATCAGCACACACCCTAACCCTGTGTGTGACACATCGCAATAGACGGTAAATTCTTTTCCCGCCTCTAGCTGGATTAACACCGGTGCTTCCGTCAGAATTCTCTTTAGCCTCTCAAAGCTCTCCTGTTGTTTGTCAGTCAATACAAAAGATACTCCCTTCCTCAACATCTTAGTTAATGGTGTCGCTATTGAAGAGAACCCCTTAATAAACCTTCGATAATATCCTACTAATCCTAAGAAACTTCAAATTTTCGCCACAGACTTCGGCGATTTCCAATTTAACACAGCTTCGATTTTCTGAGGGTCTACCCTAATCCCCTCTGTGGAAATCACATGCCCTAGAAAAGTCACCTCCTTCAGCTAGAACTCACACTTACTGAACTTTGCGTACAGCTGCTTTTCCCTCAGAATTTGCAACACCACTCGAAGTTGTACATCATGCTCCTCCTCAGTCTTGGAATAAACCAATATATCGTCGATAAATACTACGACGAACCGATCAAGGTATGGCTGAAACACCCGGTTAATCATATCCATAAATGCTGCTGGCGCGTTCGTCAAACCGAACGGCATTACCAAAAACTCATAATGACCGTACCGAGTTCGAAACGCCGTCTTACAAATATCTCCTTCTTTAACCCTTAATTGATGATATCCCGACCTTAAATCAATCTTAGAAAAGACCGAAGCTCCTTTGATCTGGTCGAACAAATCGTTGATTCTCGGTAATGGGTATTTATTCTTAATCGTCAACTTATTTAGTTGACGATAGTCCACGCACATACGCATGGATCCGTCCTTCTTCTTCACGAATAGGACCGGCACTCCCCACGGAGACACACTCGGTCGGATGAATCCTCGATCCAATAGCTCCTGAATCTGAGCTTTGAGCTCCACCAGCTCCTTCAGCGCCATTCGATAAGGGGCAATAGATACCGGAGCCGTACCCGGGAGTAGTTCTATTCCAAACACCACCTCGCGATCCGGGGGTAATCTTGGCAACTCCTCCGGAAAGACGTCTGCGAAATCCTTGACTGTTCGAACCTCATCGACAGTCACCTCTTTAGCATCCAAAGCATTAATAAAAGCTAAAAAGGCATTACATCCCTTCCGAATCATCTTAACAGCTTTCAAGGCCGACACTACATTGGACAAATAGTTCCTTCTTTCTCCGAACACAACCACCTCCCCGCCTTCCGGGGTACTTAGTACCATGCGCTTAGACCCACAATCCAACTTAGCACGATGCTTTGACAACCAATCCATTCCTAGGATAAGATCAAACTCTCCGAATGGCAATTCCATTAAGTCTGCCGGAAACACTACCCCTTGAGTCTCTAAAGGTGCATCCTTAAATAGCTTGTCTACTACCCTAGATTGTCCTAGGGGACTAACTATAGTCATCTTCCTAGTAGTTGTTTTAGGATCTATACTTAAGGTCTCAGATATCGAACATGCAACATAGGAGTGGGTTGATCCAATGTCAATCAAAGCAAGAAAAGGGCTGTCAGCTATAAGAAACGTACTGGTTATGACATCCGGTGCGTCACCATCCTCCTGTCGACGAACTGCATAAACTAGACCCGGCTGCCTTGCATCTACATTACCGGCACCTCTACCAAGTGCTCCACGACCACGACCAGCCCCATTTCCTCCTCTACCTGTACCGCGACCCCTTGGTCCAGGCTGATCACCTCTCCTCACTTGATCAGCACCTCGGCCAGCTGGCTGCCCCCGATCCATCTGAGGACAGTCCTTAATCAGATGTTCTATGGACCCACATTTAAAGCATCCACCTGTTTTTATTCTGCACTCCCCATAATGCGTCCTCTCACATGTAGAACATGCTTGATTTTGACTTGTCAGAGCACGAACTGGCCCATCAGCCCTAGGCCTCTTCTGAAAATTCCCTGATGCTCTTGATGGCCCAAAACTCCTCTTATTCTTACCCCGATCCTTATCCCTTTCTTGTCTCTCAACCCGTTTCACTTCCTCAGTTATTTTAACCTTATCTACCAAAACAGCAAAAACCCTTTCTCGTTGCGGTGCTATCAGAACCCTTAACTCATTTCTCAGCCCATCCTCGAACCGAACACAACATTCATACTCCGTTGCTACCATCCCTCGAGCGTAATGGCTCAAGCGTAGAAACTCGGCCTCATATTCGGCCACAGACTTACTTTCCTGTACCAAGTTCAGGAATGCCTTCCTTTGGGCATCTATATAGCTAGCCCCAACATACTTTCCCTGAAATGACTCCCTAAAGAAATCCGAGTCAATCCGATCTGCGGCAGTACCTTTTTTCACCGTGAGCCACCACTGGTAGGCCTCATCTCGGAGGAGAGACACGACCCGAAGTCTAAGTCATCCATTATGCGCTCAGTCACTTCCATCCATTACTCAGCTGTGTTAGGGGCTACCCCAGAAACTCCCCTAAACGCTTCTGCCCCATTGGCCTTAAGCCGCTCTGACACAGATTTTCGGGCTCCTGTGCCCATGCCTACTCCAACAACTCTCTCCAGGACTCGCAACATCGCCTGGGATACAGCATCATCTCCGGTCGCCTGATCCCGTAACTCTCCCTCCACGGCTAGAGGATCCGGCAGTTCGTTACCTGACCCATGGCTAGACCCTACTGGCTCAGACAAGGTCATCCTACCCCTACCGCGTCCACGTGGCAGACGTCCTCGACCCTTTGTACTCATTCTTCCGATTTGCGTTTATCTGATTAAGAATTTTATGAATCATTATTTCTTTCCACTGATTTATCGCGAACAGTCTTATGATGAATAGTTTTAAGAAGTAATTCTTTCGAATCCATACACAATACAGTTTCAAATTCATTCATTCAATCATCAATATTTATGAACTCGCGTTCATTACAGAGAAGTAGTGATGTTGTTGCTGTCGTTGTTGTTTTCCCTACCCAGAGGTATTTTCATAATTTTATCCTACGGGGGTATTTTCGTAATTTTATCCTACAGGGGTATTTTCGTAATTTTTCAAAATAAGGTCCTTGGTGATTTTGTGAAGTAAGGGTATTTTGGTAATTTTTCAATTCCGATGGTATTTCGGTAATTTTGCACTCTGGGGGTATTTTCGAAAATTTTGAAATTCAAGGATATTTCGATAATTTTGAAATCCAGGGGTATTTTGGTAATTTTTCAAACTAGGGGTATTTTGGTCATTTTGCAAAACAAGGATAGTTTGGTAAATTTTTTTTTTCAAACTTTGATGTTGTTTGTTGTTTTTTTTCAAACAGGGGTACTTTTGGAAAAAATCTAGTTTCATGGTCCGGGTCATTCTTGTAAACGTGTGATTTTCGGTAAATTTTCAAAACATCGGTATTTTATAAAATCATGGTTAGTTGGAAGTTTTCACAAATCAAATGCATTTCGAAATTTTTCTACAAAACCTTGGGATTTTTTTTCAAAAATAGGGTGGTTGGTCCCTTTCGGGTTTTAATCATAGGGTTTAGCCCATCAACCAGTCCTCGTAACTAGGGTGAATAGTCACTACGCACCAGGTAGGATTCTAGTGAAGAAGAGGTGAGTCGCTAGGACTGCTTAAGTACCAAGCTCTCCTTGAATCCACTCCTAGACATGCGTATGCCCATTGCCACACCCTAACTTGGCTAAGGTGAACAGTCACTACGCACCAGGTAGGATTCCAGTGAAGAGGAGGTGAGTCACTAGGACTGCTTAAATACCAGGCTCTTCCGGATCCTTCCTAGACATGCGTATGATGGTTACCACACCCTAGCCTTGCGGCTCGTTAACGGGTTTGTTCAGTGAAATTAAGTTTTATGAAATTTTAAGAAGTAATTTATACTAAGCCTAGAGTCCATCAAGTTCTAATTCTAACTAATCTACGTCCCACTAGGCCCATTTAGCCCACATACATAAAGATCACACAATGGTTCAGAGTACTTACCTGGCGGACTTGGGCCGGAGACGCAGGTGCCATGCCGAGCTAACAGATCTGTTATTACTTAAAGACAGTCATATTTCAAAAGCCCATTTTAGAAAACGTTTTGAGCCCAAACACCCCAGAGCCGAGTTTTGAACCGGCCTCTGATACCAATTTGTAACACCCCAAACCCGGCCCAAACACTACAATCGGATCTGGTATGTCACTAAGAAAACTTTTGGAAAACTTGTCATATTTTGAGAAAAGCCCAAATATATTTTATATAGAATATGTCTTTGTAAAATAAAACCCAAACTTAATTACATGCCTTAGTTTAATTAAAATAATAATTTAAATAACTAAAAGTAATAAAAGCCCATAATAAAATAAAATATAAACTAGTGGCCCATGGCCTTATTACAACGAGATTTTAAAATCCATTAATTAAAAATATAAAATAATAACTTGAGTCTTTTTGCTAAATCCACATATTCTAATGCATGGCCACATTGCGTTCCTCTCCAGCCCGGTCCGAAGCACTAGGTATCACCTGAAATGTTAATTAAAAGAGTGAGTCGCGAGACTCAATGTGCAACCCTCATGCACCACTAGATTTTTGGGCCTTAAGCCCATTAAACAAAATAAACAGTTTAATACTCATAACAAACATTAATAACAAATAATATGCAAGGCCCAACCCGTTTGCCTAGGTTTCCATCCGCTACACGCCCCCGTACCAACCGTTCACACCATTGGGGATTTCTACAATCGCCCCACACTACTACACACCATGATGGCAGTCTTGCTGCTCATCCACGTATGATGGCCGAAGCCCTTATAACATATAATGGTCGAAGCTCGTATAATATTTAATGGCCGAAGCCCATATAACAGTTCACGGCGTTAGCCGCTACATCAGATCACGGTAAAAACCGCTACACATATAACGTATAACTTCCTCCTTTCATCAACCCAACCCATGCAATCACATACAAGCATTTTACTTATAACATTTAAACAAATTATTTACTAACCTGGGATCCGCTTTTACCCTCCTTGGGCTTTCATCAATAAACCGAGATGTTGGCAATTATCAAAACATATATATATCTTATGATCATGCATTTTATGATTAGATCTAGATGGTGGGGAAGTATTACACACCTGTTATCGCGAAAATCTATTATCCTTAACGTAGAGCCTTATTTGTCGAATCCCAAAAATCCCTAAGAAACGTCACCTCCCTACCTTCGGCTTTTCCACCAAATCAGCTTTAATGGAACAGATTCGGCTTCTAGGGATAAAGAGTATAATCGACAGGGCCTTGGAAATAATGATTTGGATTAGGAGCTTGATAAAAATAAAGGAATCACAGAAAAAGAAGAAATCCCGAAACTCACCGGATTAAAGAGGAGTATACGGCTTACGATGCACCTTCGGGAAACAAAGATCTCACTTGTAGATTCGACTTTGAGAAGAGAAGAGGGGAAAGTAAACTGTGTTTGGAGAGTTGTGGCAAAGAAAAGGTTTTGAGAGAAAATAAGAAGAGAAATTCGGCTAGGTGAGGAAGAAGAGAGAAAAATTGAAAGAAAGGATGATTACTTGGCTTATATAGATTTCGGCAATACACTCCCCCTCCCAGAGTTGGATTTTCGACCAACTCTGCTGTCATCTGATAGCTTTTATCTTTCTTGTTATCTTAATCCCTTATCTTATCAAAAATAGCCCTTATCTTTCTCTTCCTTTATCTTCCTATTTATCAAGAAAATAAAAGAATTAAAATCCCTATTTTGTAGCTAGTGTGCCGTCCACTCCTAGGGCTCCTAAGTGCCGAATTTTTGACCCAAAACTTGGGCTCTCAGTAGCCCTCACTTGGCCCAAACTCCTCCCCCTTATGACGCCACCTTATGCCCACTTAAAGCTCCTCAAATCTTTGGGCCACAAGCCCAGCTTGTCACTTAATTAACTATCTACTTAAATTATGAGCTAACACCATTTATTAGCCACCTAACCCAAAATTTTAAAGCCCAAAATATCACTTAAATTACCCAGAACATTAATTTAAACCCTAATCCAAATATTTAATCAGGGCCTCAATTCAACCTCAAATTCTTAAATTACAAATTAATCAAGTACCACATATAAATGCACAGGCCTATATTTAGGATATTACAATTAGGATTAAACGGGGTTCACTACGGGTTAATTTATGAAGGTAGGCCTTTTAGTGGTGTAAGCGGGTTAAATCCTAAGTGCCTTTATCATCTTTGTATATCAAATCATAGATATGGTCTCGACATGTATAATCAAGGCAAGTTCTAGAAAAACAGTTCAATGTTGACACACTCATAAAAAATGAGCACAAAAAAGAATATATGCTCTAAAGGGCTCAAAAGCTCACATAAATTATGGGTTTTTGATGTCAACCTCGTAAATTTCGAACTTCATCAGATTCAGGTAGACAACCTAAAAAAATTTAATTCTGAAAAATAGACTTATCATGCTTGATTCCCTAGTATCATTCAAATTTAATCATCAATGCATAATTATCAATGACTTAATCCAAAACATATCAATAAAAATCATGAATTAAAGGAATTTTCATTTTAATCATAATATGAGAAACTTACTTTAAGATCAAGGCATAATTCAGGGATTTTCAGATAATACTATAATTAACCCTCCCCCCACACTTAAGATGTACATTGTCCTCAACGTACAAAGATAAATAATAGCAATATAATCATAAAATCATAAGATGGGGAGAGAAGTAAAACTTCCTGAATTTTGGATGAAGTCATTGAAAAGAAACTGGATAGGATTGGAGGTGAACATGGGGAAGCGTCTCGAACTGTTTGAAATTGAATCCTCGAAGTAGCCGGTCGAATTTTATTGTGTCCTAGGCTAAATAAATGGTACGAAGAATAAGAAGAAAATAATAAAGAAAATAAAAAATAAAAATAAAAGTAAATAATGGAAAATGAAAGAAGAAAAACAACTGGAAAAGAGGAAGGAAGAAGGGGGTTAGATAGAAATTATGGATCTGGTGGTTGCCCCCGCCCTTGTACCTTCCTGTGGTGGCCACAAGGCCACGGCCATGGCTGTGTGCAAGGCCGTGTGGTATGGAAATCTGCACTTTAATTAGTTTATGGTTAGGTGCTAAAAGGAAAAATAAAAGTAACAAATAAAAAATGTAAAAATGGGGTTAGTGCTCGGGTTGCCTCCCAAGAAGCGCTCGTTTATTGTTTTAAGCTAGACTTTACCTCTCATTCGTATGGTCATGGTGGTTTGAGGAGGTGAAAATCCTTTCTCATGCGATCAACTCAGTTTTTGATATAAAGTTTAAGTTGAGTAGTGTTTACCTCAAAAGTGCTTAATTTAGGATTGCTTACCTCGACTGGCCCATATAGGAAGACATTAAGTACCTCAAAAGTGATTTCTTCATTTGTCTTAAGATATGAATTGGTGATTCAAGGGTCTTCCTTATTCAACAATACCTGATCCCCTATTTTGAAGTGATTTATTGTTCCTATCAGCTCGTCTGGGGTTTCCTTCAGTTTCACTTCCTGTGGTTTCGGTTCTTCTTTAAATTGTGTTTTCCACTCTTCTAGTTTGTCGACCCTAAGGCTTCGTTCCTCATATAATTCTTCTTTGTTAGCACGAGTTCTAAGATCTAGCTCAGCTAAGTTATTTCGTGATGCTTCCTGTAAAGAAGGTTGATTCAGATGGTTATCAATCGAATTAACGTTCGTACCTTTATTACTCGATGTCCTAGCTGAGTCAAGAGCTTGAAGAGTGATTGTTTCGTCGTTTACACGAAGTGTGAGTGCACTGAATTCTTCCTCTGTGTGGTCTTTCTTTATTGTATCGGGATATGGCACACGAGGCTGGTATTCTGTAATTGCCGATTTTGGTATATCATGGCACACCTCAACCTTACCTTCACTTACCACAGGTTCTTTCCTTGGGTCAGATTCTACTAACAATTCACTGTTATGACCTTGTACGGCTTGAAGCCCATGATTCGGCTCAGATTTGTAGCCTTGTGGTGTTTCCTGTGGTGAAAGTTGAACAATTTGATTATCAATTGAATTTACTTTCTCACCTTCATCACTTGATGTCCTGGCCGAGTCAAGAGCTTGTAGACCGATTGATTCGTCACCTAAACAAAGAATGAGTTCTCCTGTACCAACATCAATTTTAGTCCTGGCAGTTGCTAGAAAGGGTCTTCCTAAAATTAAAGGAATCGGATTGTCCTCATTCATGTCTAAGACAACAAAATCTACTGGGAATATGAATTTATCAATTTTGATTAGAACATTTTCTATTATACCCCTAGGAATTCTGATAGTTTTATCAGTTAACTGAATGCTCATCCTAGTTTGTCTGGGTTTCCCTAGACCTAGTTGTTTAAACATTTTATAAGGCATAACATTGATGCTTGCCCCTAAATCAGCTAAAGCATTATCAATAGATAAACTACCAATCAAACATGGAATTGTAAAACTCCCTGGATCTTTTAATTTCCGTGGCAGTTTATTTTGTAGAATTGCTGAGCACATTGAGTTTAGCTCCACATCCGATGCGTCGTCTAGTTTCCATTTGTTTGTCAACAGCTCTTTTAAAAATTTTCAAAAATCGGTTATCTGTCAAAGAGCTTCGAGAAACAGTAAGTTAATATGTAATTTCTTTAAAAGTTTAAGAAACTTACCAGACTGTTCCTCTGTATCGTCTCTCTTCATCGCTTCAGGATAAGGTATGCGGAGTTGGTACTCTTTGATTACTGGTTTTGGCTTTTCTTGTGCTACCTCTATCTTACCTTTGTCTACCTCTTTGTTTGGTTCGTCTAACCTTTTGCTATCATGAGCTGTGATGGCTTGAATTTGCTCCTTTGGGTTAATCTCGGTGTTACTTGGTAGACGTCCTTGCGGTCGTTCTGCCAATAACTTTGCAAGTTGACTGACTTCATTAGTGACTTCCCCAACTGACTTAGTAAGTTTTTCTATCGACGCTTGTCGATCTTTAAGTGTTCTCTCAGTTTCTTGGAAACAGTTTTCCGTGTTTGCCATAAATTTTGTCAGCATCTCTTCGAGGTTCGACTCCTCTTCCTGTTGGTAAGGTGGTTGTTGAAAATTTGGAGGAAGTTCCTGTCTTTGGCTATTTTGATCATCCCACGAGAAATTGGGATGGTACCTCCAACCTGCATTGTAAGTGTTACCATAAAAATTATTTTGAAGTCTAGGATAGTTACCCATATAGTGGACTTGTTCGTTCTCTATGCCATATTCGTAGGGTGGGTACTCAGGATTCGTCACACCTCCACTTGGTCTGTACTGCATAATTGGATGTGTTGGGTCGAGGTTGTAGATATCAGCTGCTTTTGTTGGCTCTGTTCTCATGAATTGCCACTGATAATTATTCAGTGCCATCTCTAAAATTATCTGCCAAAAATAAAAAAAAATAGCAAAGTAAAAAAATAAAAGTGAAAAATAAATAATAATGAAAATAAATTGCAATAATAACAAAAAAATGGCTAAAGTAATAAAAATAAAGCTTTCTTAATATTTTAGTTCCCCGGCAACGGCGCCAAAAACTTAATCGCTGAAATCAGAGCTTTAAAAATTTATAAAACGAATTATCAAACCTGGAAACTAACTCTGACAACGATTAAAGGCAAGTGTACCTATCGAACAGTAGTATAGCTTAGGCAAGACCGGATTGTCGAACCCAAAGGAACTAAAAGTACTAATACTCACTTTCTTTTTATTATTTAGCCTAAAATAAAGTGAAGTTGCTTTAATCTAAATTAACGAATACTAAGCTAAAGACGCAAAGACAAAAAGAACGAATTGGGAAATAACTTGACGAAAAACTCAGTTGATCACGATGATACCCTCAGAAAGAATCCACCTAGACTTCACTTGTTATCTAACACTGAACCATACGATTTATTCACTTAGTCTGATCCTAAGACTCATTAACGTTTATTAAACCCTCTCTCGAGGCGAATAACGTCTAACCGTAGGTTAATTAGTGGAACTCTCGTTCTCTTATAATAACCCTCTAGAATAGCAGTAAATTGATTAATGGATTCCCATATTAGGTTTCACCCTAATTCGGCAATATCTCGTAACCCTATCTCTAGGCGTTCGATCAACTCCGCTTAATTATGCTTGATCTACTCTTAAGTAGGGTCTATTCCTCCTCCACCTAAGCACATCAAATTTGGATTAAGCATGCATAATTAAGAACAAAATAAGTATTTATCATATAATTCAGAAAACGATAACAAGATTCCTCTAGGTTTCATCCCTTTCAGGTATCTGAGGGATTTAGTTCATAACAAATAAAGAAAACATCTCATGAGAAAAGATAAAACAAAACATAAGAACTCCCTAAAACTCCCTGAAGGAATTGAAGGAGAAATCCGCCGTCTTCAGTAGAATTTTGGCTTCTTGGGATAGATCAACTGGCTAACTTCGAGTGATTCCCACAATTCTGACCTTTCTGGCTTGGCTTCTAGGCCTAGCTCGACGCCCTTTCAGCTTCTGCCGAACTCCGGTTTTAAGTGGCCCCCTTGGGTGTTTATATAGACTTTGTGATGCCTTGCTTGGCCCCTAAATATCCTAATTTAAGTAGAATTCCTACTAGGGTGTTTGAATAGGCTTTGGAATGTGTTTCCTTGCCTCCAAGTACCCTTTCCCGAATGAAATTGCTCTTTCCAGCGACAGGGACACGGCCATGGCACACGCCCGTGTGGATCGACTTTAGGTCGTGTTCGGGTCTATTTATGGTGGCACGGCCATGTGAATCATGGTCAGGCCGTGTTCTAGCTGATCCATGATGAAACACCCCAAACCCGGCCCACGAGCTTTGACCAGATTTGGTATGTTCCTCAAATAAACCGGTTCAAATTCTTTTGTTACTTTGTGAAAATCTTGTGCGATTTAAAAAAAATTGTTTGGGTTGGGCTTGTGTTGAAAACCAATTCGATTTTCATATTAGAAAACCCTTTTTAATTCTATGTGATAAAACATATAGAGTATATTTTTTAAAAAAATAAATTACTTGGTCTTTAAACTTAATAAAAATTTGTAACATAATTAAACAATAAACAGAAATAAGATAGTGCACTATGGCCTTAAGGCCTTATTACATCAAATAAATCCAAATAATTCAGAGTACTTAAAAAAAATTAATAGTCCATTAAAATAAAGACTTCAAGTTGAGCATGGCCACCACAAGTCCTGTCGTCCCGGTCCATCACTGTTCATCACCTGAAACATGGTCCCACAACGGGGTGAGTCAACAGACTCAATGTGTACACAACACTAAATCATAATCGAATCAGGCATAACAATTATTACACATTCATATCATAGCATACAAGTTATGATGCATTCCCAAAACCCAAACCTATTAAGCCATCCGCTACACTCCCCCGTACCAACCTGTACACCGTGGGGACTACTAAGTCGACCCTCCCTCCGCTACACTCCATATCGCGGTCTTAGGTCACCGCATTCGTGGTCTTAGGTCACCACGTTCAGATTACTGTGGTCTTAGGTCACCACGTTCAGATTACTGTGGTCTTAGGTCACCGTGTTCGTGGTCTTAGGTCACCACATTCACTTCCCCTTCAAAATAAAACCCATATGCCCCATATAATAGTAATATGCATAAATATGCCAGAGTTCACATTCTTATTCTTATTCTCATGTTACAATTAACATATTTCATAATCCTAGTAGGAGTAGGAAACGTACCTGAGTACTTTGTACCATAACATGGTACCTTAGCTACTTTCATATTCTTAATACCACATATATTAATTAAACTTAGCCATAAAGGGTAGTATGAAATAGTGTGGGGTACACACCTGATTCGCTTAACAACTTCACTGAAATCCCGAAATCTGATCTACTGCCTTAGATCTCAAGTTCCTACATTTGATTAATCACTTACTATTTAGCATAAATCCTATTCGGCTATAATACCAAATCCTAGTAGGTTTAGTACACTAAAACTTACCTTGTTGCCAATTGACTTAAGAATCAAGTCCCGAAACTTTGTATCCTTCTTTCTTGAAATCAGCAATCACTAGATTACTTGAATAGATTAGTTTCGGCTTTTGAATAACTAATAAAACACATCTATTTACCAAACATGGCCTTGGCCGAATGCTATAGACACTTACCTTGTGGATTTTAAATCCCAAAACTCACCGAATAACTAGGGAACACACGGCCTATGGTGGACCTTCAGGAAAAGTACTTCTCCTTCCTTATAGTCGACACTTAGTAAATCCCGAAAGATCTCTTCAAAGTTTCGGCCAAAGATATTAATGGCATTAGAATCTAAATTTCGGCTTAAAGAAAAGAACCAAAACGATGTCAATAACATCCTTACCTTTAGTATTGAAATCGGCAACACTTGATATCCCGAAATTCCTCCCCTAATGTTGTAGTTGACAACACCTTGGCTTGAATCCTCAACAATATTCAGCTTTTAGGAGATTGAGAGAACAAGAATAAGAGAATAGGGTGTAGAAGGATTCGGCCAAAGAGAATCAAAAAGAAAAGAGAAAAAGAGAATAATGGCAGAGAGAATTCGGCAGAGAGAAGAGAAGAAACTTTAGAGAATTTCGGCAGAGGTTTTCTTGAAGAGAAAAGAATGAATGAAGAATAGCATTACTCTTCCTTTTATAGCCAAAATTACTAGGCTAGAGTCCCTTACTTGGCCACCACTCTCATATCTTTATCACTTTATTTAAAAATTAAAGAATTTAATCCAACAATTATCTCTTGAAAATAATGATAAATAAATCCCTTATTTATCCTATATTTATCTCTTAAAAATAAAAGAATAAAAGCTCCTAATTTATAGCCATGTGTGGTCCACCTCTCTACTCCTTGTAGCAAAATAAAATTTCTTTTATTTGCTTCCCATGCAGCTCGAACCTTGGCCCAATACTCCTGTATGTGGCGCCATTTCCAGAGGCCCTAAGTGGCATCTCCAGGCCACTTTTCCAAGCCCGTTCTTGTGTCAAATTCCCTCTATTAATTTTCTTAAGGCCACCTTGCCTTAATTTCCTCTTTCTAAACTTTAAAACTTATCATTTCCTTACATTTCCAAGTTTCCAAAAATGTTCTTTTGCCTCCTTTAAACTCAACATTTCTAAATCATTTCCTTACATTTCCAGGACATTTCCCTACATTTCCAAGACAAGGCATTTCCTTACATTTCCTTACATTTCCATACAGTTCCATACATTTCCTTATATTTCCATACATTTCCTTACATCTTAGGGTTCCTAAAACTCCTCAGATCACATCCAACACACCCACTGAGCCCACTATCTCATGAATTACGCACGAACGCATAACCCCTAATCTAGGATGTTACACATGAGGCACGATTGTGTGGCTTGAAGTCCAGGCCGTGTCAATTTCATGAATTGGCCCATTTGTCCCGTTTTAAGCCTGTTTCTCATTCTTTTCATCCTCGGGTGCTTTCCTGAGTATAAGACATGAAAAGAAAGGATTAAGAGCACCTTTTTATATCAATCGAGGCTTAAATCATCCAAAAGTATACTAAATGTGGGATTAAAATATGTTGCTTTTATGATTTATCATGTACCGAGACCTCCGTGAGCAGTATTGGTGGCCAGGGTTGAAACGGGAGGTTACTGATTTCGTAATCAAGTGCTTGACATGTCAGCAGGTGAAGGCGGAGCATCAACTGCCTTTAGGATTGCTACAACCGGTGAAAATCCCACTATGGAAATGATAAAGGATAACGATGGACTTTGTTAGCGAGTTACCTTTAACGCCTACTAAGAAAGATTCAGTATGGGTGATAGTGGAATGGTTAACGAAGTCTGCTCATTTCCTACCTGTTCGTATGGTTTATACGTTGCAGAAGTTGGCCAAGTTGTATATAGCAGAAGTCGTGAGGTTGCATGGGGTACCAGTGTCTATTATATCAACAGGGATCCTAGGTTTACATCACGGTTCTGGAAGGTTATACATGAAGCTTTGGGTACAAGACTAAATTTCAACACCGCGTTTCATCCGCAATCAGATGGTCAGTCGGAGAGAGTAATCCAGATTCTAGAAGACATGCTAAGGGGCTGTGTGATCGACTTCAGGGGTAGTTGGGGAGATTTTCTACCTTTGGCAGAGTTTGCATACAATAACAGTTATCAATCCAGTATCCAGATGGCACCCTATGAGGCATTGTATGGTCGTAGGTGTCGTACTCCTACTTGTTGGACTGAGCTGGGGGAGCGACAGTTATTGGGTCTTGAGTTGATCTCGGAGATAGAGTAAAAAGTTAAGGTAACTCAGGCCCGGTTAAAAGAAGCTTAGGACAGACAGAAATCGTACGCGGATATGAAGCGGAAGGAGATAGAGTTCTTTGTGGGTGATCAGGTGTTTTTGAAGGTCTCACCTTGGAAAAAGATCTTAAGATTTGGACGGAAAGGCAAGTTGAGCCCTTGGTTCATCGAACCATACCGTGTACTGGAGCGTGTTGGGCCAGTAGCTTATCAGCTTGAGTTACCTCCAAAGTTATGTCAGATACACAGTGTATTTCATGTCTCAATGTTAAGGCGTTATCGTTGGAATCCATCTCATGTTGTGCCAGTGGAAGAAATTGAGATAAGACCTGACTTGTCTTTTGAAGAAGAGCCAGTGCAGATTTTAGATCGAGATATTAAGGAGCTGAGAAGGAAATCGGTTCCGTTGGTCAAAGTATTATGGCGTAATCACGGGTCAAAGGAAGCTATATGGGAGCCAGAGGACGCGATCCGGCAATAGTACCCTCATCTCTTTTAATCAGGTAAATTTCGAGGCCGAAATTTCTTTAAGGGGTAGAATTATAACATCCTGAAATTCAAGATTTTATGTTTTGCATTATACCATGCGTTAGGCTAGTTAAGAGTGTTAGTTGTGTATGTTTTGGGGCCCTAAGAAGGCTTGGGGTTGAGTTGGGTACTTGGTAAAATTTTTGTGTTTAAGCACCTTAAGGAGGGAAGTTAAGTGGCGCCAAGGCTTAAGGAGATAAGTATGTATTTAGCTAGCACAAGAGGAGCTAGTAGCAAGGTGGTGAGGCGTCACATGAAGGGGCTTAAGGGGTGGAGTTCAAATCCCACCTATTGCAAATTTTGGATTAATTTTTGTGTTAATCAAGGTGGAAGATGGTAAGTGTCGGCCAAGGCTCTAAGGAAGGAAAGGAAGACTTTTTAAAGATGGAAAGAACACTAAGGAGAAGAGTAAGGAGGAGATCAAGGGAAAAATAAGGAAAGAAGTAAAGAAAAGAGATAAGGGGGGACATGTTGGCTGAATTTTTGGAAGGAGCTTGGGGAAAGAATTTTGGTCAACACTCATCTTTTTGGTAAAGGTGATACACAGTTTTGGTAGGGAGAAAAGGAGAGCCGAAATTCTTTTGGCCTTTTTGCAAATTTGTGCATGAAAGGCTTTCTTTTTCTTTTTAACATTTTGGTGCTCTCTTTTTCAATCTTTTCCCTTTGATTGTCGAATTTTCTTAGGCACTTTGAGAAGTTCTTCTTCCATTTGTAAGTTCTTTTCTTTTGACCATTTGGTACTTCTTTTCTTGCCTAAAACCGTGACCTTAAGGGATACTTTCTCTTCTTTTTCTCATCTTTTCATAGTTTGCTTTTCTTTTCTTTTCTTTCTCACCATTCTCCAATCTTCCTCTTTTTCATTAGTCAATAATACTTGAAGGCCGAATCTTCCTTGTCCTTTTCTCTCTAAATACTGAACCTTATAGCACTTTATCTCTTCTTCATTTTCCTTTGTGTTGGGCACTCTCTTCCTTGACCGAATCGGTGTTCTTGTGGGTTGGCCGAATATCAAAACCTTGCCGACTCATCTTTAGCTTTAAGTCGAATCGGTGGGAGTCGGATCTATCATCAAGGTAAGGAGTTTCTTCATGATTCATTTAATATCTCTCATTGCTTGGTTATTCCGTTAAAACGGATCGATGGTTTTGTTTAATCATTTATTCTAGGGTAGTGGTAAGCCAAAACCCTCTCCTTAGACTTTTTCTCATCGTAGTATTATTCTAACCGAGACTTTTCCAATGGAGGCAAGTGGTAGCGATACTAAAGGAAAATCGATAGGAGGACAAAAAGGGAGTGGACTTGCAATCTTTACTCCCAAGTTCAAATGAAGCGCGGTATCGGTAGTTCGGGATTTTTCACCAGGTTGTGGACCATCTTCTAGTGAGAGTAGGCAAATCGTGGTCGTTCACGATACAAAGGGTAAGCATTTCTTTAGATCGTTCGATTTAGATTTGGATTAAGAAAATCTCTTTTGTTAGTTAATTGAGTGTCATGGTGTCATAGGTGCCGACGATCAAGAAGGTTTAGTTCTTACCGTAATCAGGTGTGTAATCTCACACCGAAATCCCGTAAATTCGTGATTCACTATCATGTTGGTAAATAGATCGTTGTTGTTTACGAATCTAATAACTGTAATATGGCATGAATCGAGTAATTTGCTTAGCACACTATTTCTAAAGATCTATCAAAATCGGTATTAATTTGCTAAATTACGAAAATGCCCCTATGGGTCAATTTACCAAAATGCCCCTATGGGCCGATTTACCAAAATGCCTCTATGGGCCGAATTGCTAGAATGCCTTAGTGGGCCGAACTATCAAAGTGCTTTAATGGGCCGATTCACCGAAATAAGTCACTAGATTAATGGTTGTTATATATATGTGGATATTTTATTTTATTATGTATGTTGCATTTTTACATATTGCATGGGATGGGGAAAAAATTGTATGGAGAGCAGTGTAGCCTAGTGGCATTGCCACAATTTATTTATTATTGTGCTTAATTGTGATTTCGGTGGCTTGACCACAAAAATATTATACTTTAGCAGCTTGGCTGCAAATTGGTGTGAGCGGCGGGGTGGGTTGCATTGATCCCCACAGGTGTGATTGGCTGGTCGGGGGTGTGATGGATGGATGGGTTGGGTTACATTCATTTCATTTAATTATTACTATGTAAATGGGCTTAGGCCCAAGGTTATGCTATGCGGGTTCAAACCCAGGGGATGACGGTAAGGGGATTATACACTGAGTTCTTGTAACTCACCCCTTTCTTTTTCTAAACCCTTACAGGTAATGCTCAGTGACGAGGACTTGGAGCCATGGATGTCTCGATGGAGGCCATACTTTAGGAATGATATTGTCGAACTTTAGTAAATTTCTTTTCCGCTTATTTCGTTACTTTTACTATTTTGGGTTTAAAGTTGTAATAAGGCCTCTGGGATATGTTTTATTTTACTTTATGTTTAGACGTACTTAATATCTTTCTTGAATTGTTTAAAATGGGAATTTTCTAAAATCATAAATAACGGTTTTCCAAAATTGATTAATAAATGGATTTCATAACAAATATGTACAAATAATTTAACTTGGATTTTCCTTCGAATTATCAACAATATTTTTAAAAGTCACGGTTTTAAAAGATCACTAGTTCGATTATCGATTCTTCAATCAACCTCTTGAGATTAGTAGTATTTTTATCGAATATTTCTATAAACTTGTTTTCTTAACGATAACCAAATAACATCAATTATTAGTAAAATCACAAGTACTTTCTTCATGTGACATGCCAGATCCGATCATACCGCATGGGCCGGGTTTGGGGTGTTACATCAACAGTCCTTTAGAGTTCCTTGATCACTTCATTGTGCTTATAGGGTCAAATCTTCTTGGACCCCCTTTAAAAAAAACAGATGCCTCGTGACCCACTGAAGTGTTTGGGGGAACTCTGGCCAGCAGCTAACACTGATTATGGAGATGCACATATAAAGACTTGACCATAAAGACTAAGGTTTTTGGATAATCATCTTATTTCTTCAACTTAACACATATTATCATGTTTATTTTACATACCATGCATCAGGATTTCTAACATTAAGGCTTTTGTTGTTAAAAGAATCAGCAGTTCCATAGGTGGACGAACTTCACCTGTAAGATGTTCAAAGAGCTCTACCTTTGCATAACAGCACAATTGAGACAAGTTTCTTTAACTTCTCATCTTCCATTCCCTTTGTAAGATCTGATACATGGATGACTCGCCATTTCTCAAGTCCCATTGCATTGTTTAGTAGGTAAACTGCAACCCCAACCTCAATCACAAATCCATGTCTGCTGGTTAGAAAAACTTACCTTAGATGATAATAGGGGCAGCCAGAAGAATGGTTTATTTATGTTTCTTCATTGATATAATCACAATCATCTAGCTAGTGAAACCCAACAAAAATAAAGCATTCTATAAGACCATCCTTATTCAATCAACTATCCAGGAAAAAAAGAATAATAGAAGGCATTCCTTTGAAACACCATTGAATGCTACCTTAGTTTCATTCTCAAGAAAAATTTAATGGATGCTAATGCTAGCAGTAAGAAATAAACTTGGTGGTTTTTAAGTTACTATGAAGCAATAGCAATTCTGGTATTTTTTTTACTAGATCATTCATGCTGGTGCGAGCTATCATCCATTCTTCTCGAATGATTTTCAATTTGTTTTAATGTTCCTTTAATCATAACAACCATACGGCCTATGCAGAAGAACCTGTGGTTTGCAATTCATTGATTGTAATTTATGTTGGGTTTTAAATCAACTGAAATATTTTTATAATCGATTTAAACAAGAATGAATCGATTCAAATAACAAAACAATCAATTCAAAGTAGCTACAACACTTTAGAAGCTTAAGCAAATAAAGGAGAGATAAAAATTGAGCCAAAGACTGCAGCCTGAACTAATCTACAAATTGATCTGCTACATTTTCAACATAAAACAATACAATTTAAAGCCAAATTACATCATGAAATACTACCTACTATCACTAAGTAATCTTGAAAATTGTAAAACTTTACTTGCACACATAGATAAGTTGACTTATTAGCTCAATCATCACCTAAACCCATCAAAACATCAACATTTTCAACTAAGCAACATTACATTGCAACTAGAAAAAAAAAAAGAACCAAATCAAAATGTTGTATTCATTCACCAAAGAGTAACAACTGCTTGCAAACAAAACAAAACTATCAGCTGCATGAATGGTCATCTTCAACACTCCTCCTTGGCCTCCATGCTGTTGACACCATTGAGATTGTCACTGTAACACCCCTAACCCGTATCCATCGCCGGATTAGGGTTACGGGCATTACTTAACCAACCACAAGTCAATGCACCTTATAATACAACTTCATTAATTTAATATAAACCACTCTATAATTTCACGATTATACATGTACATTTCTTTCTAATAACAAAATATTTACGAACATAACACAAATGATATCACTAACTTCAATTAACAAAACACTATTCATTTGGTCATTTTACATCTTATAGCCGAATAGGTAAGCACATTTTAACCAAATTATTAAAGAAGTTAATAAGGCTGAATGTGTACAAGATATCACATATCCAATAATCTAATCTAATGAACACTTACATTAATAATATACTTAGCTTCTCACGGCAATTATACAATTATTCATAACTTATTATATCTTAAACATAAATCCAAACAATTAACACTGGCAAATTTCAATACATATGCACATAATTCCAATCAAATTATTCTATAACATAAGTCACATTTAACATATAATATCAACAAAAATCTCACAGTCAACCCACATTCAAATTCACTCTACCATAATTAAGTATTACTAGCACCAAGCACCATCAAAAGGATATAGACTCATTTATCAAATTAGCCGTTTTCGTATGGCCTTTATATACATGATTACATGACTTTCAAACACAACCCAAAAGTCTTGATCTATACATGCCATAAGTTTCAAAAGAGAAACATATTATAAAATATCAAAATAGGTGATAGTATGATGAACTTCCAAGATGATCCCCCAAGCGCAGCCAAGCTCCAAAAACAAGAAATCTACAAATTTAAAACAACCGAGAACAAAGTAAGCTTTCACAGCTTAGTAAGATTAAGCAATTTATACTCATATAAAAACATATGAATTCACTCAAGATTTCGAAACCTAACTTATTATTAACATCCATGCCGAGTATACTAAACCATTAAAAGTTGAATTTATATCAACATCATATGCTTAAACCACTTTCATATATCATCATCACATAATAATAAATAACTACATACTTGTCATATACTTATCGAATCTTCTAATCACAATACAAGCTACCAGAAGTCTCAAATTAATAGGTATAATACATACCTCTAGTTTACTTACCCATCCAACTTAACCGTTCGTGCCTAACATGTGATAATACACTCATACATTTCCGAATACATGATATCATTAATAATAGAAATCCTTTAGCAAACCTCTTACTTACACACTTGTTAATAAGACTTAGTAACGAATTGCTCACATAGAGCCGTTACTTAATACTTCTAGTAACATATCGCTCACATAGAGCCGTTACTTTAATACTTCTCGTAACGTATCACTCACATAGAGCTGTTACTTTAATACTTCTCGTAACGTATCGCTCACATAGAGTCGTTATTTTAATACTACTCGTAACGTATCGCCCACACAGAGCCGTTACTTTAATAATTCGCACACATAGTGCTTATTAACTGATTTCACGCCCACATAGTGCCATCTTCCTTTCAAAATTTCTACCTCATTCTCATAGACATAGATTATCACATCCAAACTAAAACATAAAACATCATAGGTATACATGATCGAATCCATCTATCCCTCCCATGAAGACATACCATATTCGGCTTTAAAAGGCAATTATATACTCTCATCAATTTAATACCATAATCATACATTACCAATTTATAAATAATTCCCATCTTAACCATACTTCATTTACTCAAAGCTAATAAGAAATACTAAACTCATATTCGGCTAACACATGAATATATATATACATATATATTTTTGTTACCATTTCACATTTGGCAATTTACCAACAAATATTTTTATCTTAACTTAACAATTGTACTTCATGTAATCAATTTCAATTTAACCAAATTGCTTAAACTTACCTCGATAGTTGACCAATTAAGCTCCCCGGCTACTCGTTTAATTTTGCTTTTCCTCGATCAAATTCCTTTTCCTTTTGTACTTGATCTAATAAATGCCAAGTAAAGCTTATTCAAATTCATTTTTATTCAATTTAGTCCAAAACTCATAATTATACAATTTACCAATTTACCCCCAACATTTACAATGTTTACAATATAATCCTTAAAACTCAAAATAAAAAATATCAAGGATTTAATTATCCCTTTTAAGGGCCGAATACCCACCATCTCCATACAAGTCCCTAAGAATCATTTATACTATACTTTAACACAATTAATATCATAAAAGCCGAATACACATAATTTATTTCTTCATCTCTTATGGCCGAATATAGTAACTCGATATATACATATATTTCAATATATGACCAACAAACAAGCTAAATAAACATCATATATGCTCACTCCAAATTTGGCCGAATATAAAGAGCACCTCTATGCTCAAATCTAAAATAAATTCCATAATATTCATACCATTTAAACCACCATTCTCCATTTCATCTAAATTTCCTTCTCAAATCATATTGTTTTTAAACATATATTAAACATTTTCCCATCAAACACAATAAACAAAAAATACTCATCCATGGTCGAATCTAAACATGCTTAACTCTCAAAATTTTAACATGGTTTTGATTGTACTCAAGGTAACCAACTCAAATATGTAAAAATTCACTAAAACAAAGCTCAAATACCTACCTTATTACTACATGAAATGGCCGAATAATGGAGGTTCAAGCTTTCTTCTTTTCTTTGTAAGAAAATCGGTGAAGAAGATGAGAAGGAAAGAGAGAGAAAATGAAAGTAAAGCTTGTTTCTTTTATTTTAATCAAATTATAATACAAATAAAATCCTACTAACTAAAACAAATGAATTTAATATAAGAATCAATCATCATGCCGTCCACTACTATAAGAAATGGGCTATTTGACATGCAAGTCCTCACATGCAAGAACAATTCAATTAAACCCTCCAATTAATAAAGGTTACTTTTACTACTTTGACAATTCAATCCTTTCACTTAAATTGATCACCCAAACACACCATTTAAGAAATAATATTTTAACACGTGCTTAACCACATAACATAGACATCAAATTAATAATAAAAATATATATATTTTTCTAATTCGGATTCTTGGTCCCGAAACCACCGTTCTGATTAGAGTCGTAATTGGGCTGTTACAGTCACAACTTCCTATCCCAATGAATCAAATATAATGCAGCATTTATCTTTAAAAATAACATAGTATTTCTTCTCAAGCAATTGACCAATGCTAAGGAGACTATGATCTAACTCAAGCACTAGAAAAACATATGAAATTACTTTAGTACCTATTGGAATGTTGATTAGCACATCACCTTTTCCCTTAGCCTCAATAAATTGGTCATTTCCAATTTTGACTATTGAAGTATAGCTTAAAGATGCTTTCATCAGCTGCCATGTGGTTTGTGCAACCACTGTTAATTAACCAATTGTTATTAACTTTGCGACTTGAAACAAAAGAAGAGGCAGTAAACAGATGCTCCTCCTAAGCTTAGTTTTCATCAATAGCCTGAGCTTGAACATGGTTCTGCTACTGTTTATTTTTGCACACCCTTTCCATGTGTCCAAATTGTTTACAACCTCTACATTGAATATCAGGCATAAACCAACAGTACATTTCCAGGTGGTTAGTATTCTTGCAATGAGAGCATGGTGGATTTTTCTCCATTCTACTGTCTCTCCAACTCTTCTCTTTCTTCTCTGTCCAGCCCTTCTTTTCTTCATTGTTTGAGGAGCTCAAGTCTTCTTTGTTTTTGGCCTGAAAGGCTTCTTCAATGTGCTTCTCTTGCCTACTTGCCCTTCTTTGCTCTTGTGCATAAAGGGCATTTTTCAACTCTAACAATGAAATAGTTGACAAATCCCTCGAGTCCTCCAATGAAGAAATATTTTATTCATACTTCTCTGGAAGGGTTGTGACTACTTTCTCAACAATCCTTTTGTCATTGAATTTATCTCCAAGCAATCTGATATTTTTTAGTGTGGCCATTATCCTATCAGAATACTGCTTGATCGATTCAGACTCTTTTATCTTTAAATTCTCAAAGTTTCTCCTCAAATTGATCAACTGTTGTTGCCTTGTTTTATCATATTCTTGAAACTCTTCCTTCAACTTCTCACATTTAGGAGTGTCACAGGACATAATCCTGGTCACATCAGAGACTCCATTTTGTAAGCAAGCCATTGCCTTATATTTCTTAGCACACTCATCATTATGCTGTCTAATTTAAACTATGGTAGGATTAGCTCTCAATGGTGATGGCTCTATATCAACCTCAATCACATCCCACAAATCATGAGCTTGTAAATAAATCTTCATATTCATTACCCATATGTGGTAGTTTTCACCAAAAAAAATAGGTGGTGGTGAAAAACTCATGTTTTTACAGCAATAAAAAACATATATTTCTTTCTTTTTAAAACAAACAACAAGAAGCAAAAGTCCCTCAAAGATGATAGGCTCTTGATACCATTTGTTGGGTTTTGAATCAAGTGAAATAGTTTAGAATCGATTTAAATAAGAATGAATCAATCAAAATAACAAAACAATCGATTCAAAGTAGCTACAACACTTTAGATGCTTAAGTAAAGAAAGGAGAGATAAAAAAAAATTGAGCCAAAGATTACAACCTGAACTAATCTGCAAACTAATCTGCTACATTTTCAACATAAAAAAATACAATTTAAAGCTTTACCTACACACATAGATAAGCTTTACCTACACACATAGATAATAACTATAATAACTAAGTAATCTTGAAACTTGTAAAACTTTACCTACACACATAGATAAGCTGACTAATCAGCTCAACCATCACCTAAACCCATCAAAACATCAACAACTAAGCTCATTTTCAACTAAGAAACATTACATTGCAACTAGAGAAAAAATGAACCAAACCAAAATGTTGTATTCATTCACCAAAGAGTAACAGCTACTTGCAAACTCCAAAAAAAAAAAACAACCAGCTGCATGGATGGTCATCTTTAACACTTTATCTGGATTCTGAAGTTCCGATGAAAAATCTTTTCATCTTAATAAATAATCATAGCAGTATCATCAATGATAATGCAATTCTAGTGGTATATTTCCACCACATCAAAAGATGTCAAAAACTCAAAATTGAAATAAAAATAAAAATGGTTGCAAAACCCAAAAGCTTGCATGCAATTCCAACTTTTGCATCAATGGACATGTCTTGAGAACATTTCTTATCCACAAAAGGCCAAGGTGAAGCTCGAAAGCTTTTAAAATTGCTAGATGTTGGAAATTATAATGCATTGGTAAGCTCTCTGGCATGGTCTCATCCTAAAACAAAAAGAATGAAATAATACTAATTAGAATTCATTAAAGTAAATACATTAACCATAATGTCTCGAGCTATGGCTTGTTACAGGGAAACTCATAGAAAGGCTAATAAGTGTTGTCTCTCATCTTCATATTAATAAAACAAATAATTGCAGTCTTCAGATTTTTTACTTGAGTGAATAAAATAATAACCCTCGAATTTCAATGTCTCAACATCAATACCATTTATCTGCAACTCTCTTAGATCATCCCAGATGCTATTATACATCTTTAGGTACTTCAGTTGACGACATAAAGGATGATAATTTGACATGTAATGAAAATTATCATCCGATTTCAAATTCACCCATCTAGGTCCAAGGTTGTGAGGTTCTTGAAACCAAGAAAATTAAAATGATGTTTGTTTGCCTAGCACTCCCATCACCAAGAAGAAGATACTATGGAAATTCATAGAACTTACTCCTTTGATCATCACTGAAATAAGAAAAAGTTGTTCCATACATGTCATTATTGTAGGACGCATCGGTACACCTAGTTCCTGATAAACAAAGATCAATCTTCTGAATCCCTCTTGTAATAACAAAGTTGATCCATTGACCAAGATGTTCACTATGCCAATGACGTAGTTTGAAGCAGACTCTGAGCTTGCTTTTTATCTTCTGGTCAGAGCTGAGATGGAGCAAAAATTTGGTAGAAAAAGTTCAAGAGGGATTGGCTTCTTTTGTTTGAAGCACCAACAGAAGGATAGTTGCAATCATGACCCAAAAACAAGGTTTCACCCGGCATGTTTACATCAAAGTTGAGGTTTGAGTGATTAATTAGCCCATGAACACCTCTACCTAGATGAGACTTCACTGGTTATTACTATCTCCCTTATAAGAGAAATGACAAAATGATGCCTAGAATACCATCAGGATGTTGGCTGATGTTAGCATCTATTGGATTTTTGAAGGAGAGGCTGAAACAGAAGTAAAAAGATAAAAAAAATGAAGAAGTTAATTTTGGTGAACTGTTTCATTAAAAAATTGATACTTGGTTTACATAAAAAATTATGCTTAAATAGGCTAAAAATATTAATAATATATTACAACTTGGCTTAATTCAGTGACTAGATTCATATAACTTTCTTTTCCATTTGTTGGTTTCTATCTAATCACCTGCCAAAATGTTTAATCAAAATTTATCACAGTTTCAGTGCAAGTTGGCAACTTGCATAGTGAAGAGCTCGCAGGTGAGCTCTCATGCTTGGTGAGCTCGCAATGTTGGTGAGCTCGCACATTTGGTGAGCTCATAGTTTTTGGTGAGCTGTTCTGGTGAGTTGGTAGTCTTAATGAGCTCGTACATTTGGTGAGTTCGCAGTTAGCACAGATGGTCATTTCGCAACACTCCTCCTTAACCTCCATGTTTCGAACTCCAATATCATAACACAACTTTTCAAACCTCATCTTCCCAAGAAGTTTTGTTAGAATATTGGCTAACTGGTCTTGTGAACTGTAGTGAACTAATGTGACTTCCTTGGCTTGCTCTGCTTCTCTCATAAAGTGATACTTGATTTTGATGTGGTTTTTTCTACCACGGAACACTGGATTTTTTACATTTGCAACAGCTGATTGGTTATCACACTTGATTGTTGTTGCTTCTTCTTTCATCAAATTTAAATCATTCAGCAGTTTTCTCAACCAAATGGCTTGATTTACAACTATTGCAACTGCAACATACTCAGCTTTAGCAGTTGACTATGTTATTGTTTCTTGTTTCTTCAAGCTCCAATAGAACACACTCGACCCTAGAGTGAAGAAATAGTGTGAAGCACTCTTCATGTCTTTAGAAGATCCAGCTCAATCACTGTCTAAATACCCAAGTAGCTTGATCTTTTTATTCCTCATAAACTTCACTTCATGATCTAGAGTTCCTCTTATGTACCGTAGAACTCTTTTTACTGCCTTGTAATGGTTTACATTACAACAATGCATGAACCTTGACAATAGACATACAACAAACATGATGTCAGGTCAAAATGCTATCAAGTAAAGAAGACATCCCACCAATCTTCTGTAGCTTCTTTCATCAACCTTTTCAACATCTTCATTACTGGTGAGCTTCTCACCTTGAGCAATAAGAGTGCTCGAAAGTTTACAATTCTCCATGTTATATCTTCACAGGATTTTTGTAGCAAACCCCTTCTGGTTTATGAAGATTGCATTGTGAGCTTGGTTCACCTCCAGACCGAGGAAGTATGTCATTTCACCTAAGTCTGACAATTCAAACTTGTTTTGCATCTGATCTTTGAATATAATTACCAATTTGTTGTTGCTTCCAATTACAAGTAAATTATCAACACATAATGAAATAATGATGAGTATTTTATTAACAGTTTTCTTCACATATAAAGTGGGCTCACTAATGCTTCTTTCAAAACCCATTTCTGTAAGGTGACTGGCAATTCTTTCATAACATGCTCTTGGTGTTTGCTTCAAACCATACAGCACTTTGTGTAGTTTATACACCTTGGCCTCACACCTAGGTATTGTGAACCCTTGTGGTTGTTCGACATAAATCTCTTCCTTCAAATAACAATTTAAAAAGGCTGACTTCACATCCATCTGATATATTCTCACCCTTTTGAGCAGCAAGAGTTAGTAGCAGTTTCATGGCGTCTGACCTTGCAACAGGGGTAACTTGTAACACCCCTCACCCGTATTTACAGTCAGAATAGGGTTATGAGGTATTACTGATCAATCAACATCATTAAACATACATAATTCATACATTTATGCATTCATACTCAAATTCCATTCAATCATATTCATATTGTCCCTTATGAGGGCCTGCAAGGCCTTAAACATGCTTTAGAAGGGGTTTGGGACTAAATCGATAACATATAAAATTCTCAGAAAAACTTAAAAACTTTTCAAACATACAAGGGTCACACGCCCGTGTGAACAAGTCGTGTGCCTCACAATTCTAGTAGACACGCCTGTGTTTTAGGCCGTGTGGAAACAGGGCATACATACTGACTTGTATCACACGGCCGAGGACACGCCCGTGTGCCAGGCTGTGTGAGAACTGAAGGGTATACTGACTTGGGTCACACGGCCAACCACACGCCCATGTGTCCTGCCCGTGTGCCCTTCGAAATGGCCACACACGCCCATGTGCTAGGCCGTGTGCCATTTAAGGGGATATACTGACTTATATCACATGGCTAGTCACACGCCCGTGTGTGAGACCGTGTGGAGCATACTGAATTCACTTCAATATCAACACTAGGGTACACACGGCCATGTAGCATGATCGTGTGTCGCACACGACTGAGACACACGCCCGTGTCTCTGCCCGTGTGGACAAAAATAGGCCATTTGCAAAGCCAATTTGCCACCATTTTTGCACATACCTACATAAGCTCAAATGGCATCATTTTAAGACACAAATATGCAGCCAAAAGTTCATCAACCAATACATAATCATACCATATTCATTTCAACTAAATTCAATACTCAATTCCATACCATTTACCTATTCAAATACCAATCAATTCATCTTGCTTTACTAAGCATAATTCACATATATAATTCATCTAACTAAACCAATTCAAATATACATAATCACTTCAACTCCATTCATTCAAGATAGGTCTATTACCAAACATTAAAAGTAGAATTATTTGCACATTCATAAGCATCATCAAGTTCATCATCTTATGCCAACTTAAATGGCCAAAATACACATCCATCAAATAGACTATTTTGACACAAGCGTATACATGCCATATACCATTTATACATAGCTTCAAGAATACCAAAATTAATGATTGATAGTGCGATGAAGTCTCTGACGATTCCCAGATCCGAGCTAGCTTCGTAGAACTATAAAACATGGAAACAATTAAACAAAGTAAGCTTTAAGCTTAGCAGGTTCGTATGTGAACATGAAATAATCTCAACATTCATTAACAATTCAAAATGGAGTATATGATTAACATTTAAAGCATCAATTCATGAATTAACATAAAACTTATCCATGTCCTCATTCATGAGTTCTCAACTTCATTTATCTCAATACTTGAATAGTTTTCCGCACATACCTATACTGATACATTTCTATTTCGCATCAATACTCTTATCAAACCACTCCGGTTTACAAATGCTTTCGATACCATTTCATCGATTTTTTCGATGCCATAGTCCAACTATGGTCTTTCACGTATATTGCCAACGCCCTGTCGTGGTCTTTCATTCACATGCCATAACCCGGTTATGGTCTTATTATTCAATTGCCATATACCGGCTATGGTCTTATTCGGCAACTTGCCTTACTCAATTCGTACATTTCATTTAATAAATCAACATTTATCCAATAGAATAATTACTATCTCAATTTCATCCATCAAATAGATACGTACACATTTAAGTTAAATTATATGAACTTACCTCGTATTCAAAATTAACGGATCGGATCGACTATTCGACAACCTTGCTTTTCCCCTATCTAAATTCGAATTCTTTCTATTCGACAACCTTGCTTTTCCCCGATCTAAATCTGAATTCTTTCTTTCTTGATCTATATGTATTCAAAATTAACCCATTTAATCACCTACTCATTCAATTTAGTCCAAAACTACACATTTGGGCATTTGTGCATATTAGCCCCTAAATTTTCACACTTTTAACAATTTAGTCCCTATTTCACAAATACACAAAATTGACATAATTTCATTATACTCTAGATTAGCTGAATTACCTATAGGTACCTAGCACCCATAACTTTCATTTATTTCACATTTCAACCCCTCAATTTGCACATTTCACAATTTAACCCCTTTTTGACATTTTTGTCAAAAATCACTTTACAAAACATGTAAAACTATTATCAAGCTTTCATATTTCAACATTAAACATCAAATAACTCATAGATTCAACAATGGCAACTCTCAAAATCTTTAACAGTTTCAAAATCTAAGATATTGGCTAGCTAGATTGAGCTGCAACGATTACAAAAACATAGAAATCATCAAAAACCGAGCTCAAAACACTTATCAATTGAGCTATGAAGATGCCGAACCCTAAAATGCTTTCCAAGCTTTATTTTTCTTTCTCCAATCGGTTAAAGATGATGAAAATGAATGCAAAATTGTTTTTGTTTTAATTAATTAACCTTATTAGACAATTTACCAAATTAACCTTAATGATAAAACATTTATATCATCCATTTCATGTCCATTAATGTCCACTTACACATTTAATGATCTAATTACCATTTAAGGCCATAATATTTAAAAGCCAAAGCCATTTGACACCTTTAACTAATAGAATGCAACTTTTGCATTTCACGCGATTTAGTCCTTTTTCTCAATTCGAGCAATTAAACTATAAAATTAGCTCACGAAATTTTCACATATATCAATTAACATGCTGTAAACGCCAAAAATAATATTAAAATAATTTTCTAACATCATATTCGTGGTTCCAAAACCACTGTTCTGATTTAGCTAAAATCGAGCTGTTACATAGCTGGTTCTTGCTTCGCCAGATTATGTTGTTGATAGATTTCAGTGATGGACCTAGTTCCTTGCACTGGTTGTTCATCAATTGCATCAATTTTAGTTTGGTTTACAGTGGTTTGCAGATCTGGTTTTGGACTCCATTGTTCATACATCTCCTCCTCTGTTGTAGTCCAATTATATATTTTATCAAACTTTACATATTTGCTTATAACCACATTTTTGGTGAAAGTATTATAGATTTTGTATCCTTTCTTAACACTAGAATATCCAAAAAATATCCTTGGTTGCGATCTACTGTCCATCTTGCTTCTTTTTCTCTTCTGGAACATGAACAAAACAGGTGTAACCAAATACTTTTAAGTGTGAAATAGAAGGTTTAAAACCATACCAGGCTTCAAATGGTGTCTTCCCTTCAATAGCTTTAGTAGGTAGTCAGTTTAGCAAGTAAGCAGCAGTGTTTATTGTCTCTGCCCAAAAATCATCTGGCAGTTTACTCTCAAACAGTAAGCAGCGAGCCATATTCATCACAGTTCTATTCTTTCATTCACTTACTCCATTTTTTTGTGGAGTGTATACATTACTCAATTGATGGTGAACACCAGACTCTTCGTAGAACTTTTCAAACTTCTTGATGTGTATTCTGCCTCATTATCTAATCTTACCATTTTGAGCTTGCAATCACTTTGGTTTTCAACCATAACTTTAAACTTGAAGAAGATTTCAACCACCTCGGACTTGTTCTTCATGAAGTACACCTGACAAAACCTTGTACTATCATCTATGAACAACACAAAGTACCTACTTCTATTTAGCGAACTTGTTTTCATGGGTCTGCAAATGTCATTATGTACTAAGTGTAATTTTTCAGTGGCTCTCCATGTTGTGTTTGCAAGAAATGGAGACCTCGTCTATTTCCCAAGCTGACATGTTTCGCATACATCTTCATGATCAACCATTTTTGAAAGATTTTCAACTAGGTTATTCTTGGACATTAGACTTAAGGATTTGTAGTCAACATGTCCTATTCTTTTGTGCCAAAGTTTTGTTTCATTCAATGAGCTGGTATATGCTACTGAAGTTGCTAAGTTCTAGTTGATAGCAAAACTTCTGTCTGCCAACTTTGTTGATATGAGCTCGCATCTACTTAGATCAAGAATTAGCCATTTGTTGTCTTTGAATATCACAGAGTAATTTTTCTCGAGCAATTGTCCTACACTTAGCAGGTTTTGATCTATGTCAAGGACTAAAAGAACATCTGTGACAAGTTTAGTACCTGATGCAGTTTTGATTAAAACATCTCCATTTCTAACTGCTTCAATATATTGGCCATTTCCAACTTTCACCTTGGAATGAAACCTTTTGTCAACATTCTTGAAATTGCTCGCATCTGCTGCCATGTGACTTGTACACCCGCTATCGATGAGCTAATTCTTTTTTACTCCATTGGTGAGTTCGCATGGTGTTGTGAGCTGGGCTTCGCAAGAGGCTGTGAACATCAGTTCTTCTGCTTCTACTGTCTGTGCCTCTGCATTTTTTTGTTGAGTATGCCCTTTTTTTTGCATACTTTCCCTACATAACCAAGCTACTTACAGTTTTTGCATTGAGCATCAGGCCTGAACCAACAAAATTTCTCAAGATGACCCAACTTCTTGGCGTGCGAACACGGTGGATACTTTTTCTTTCCACCATCTTTCTTTGACTTTTCCTTTTTGTCTAACTTGGGGAGCTCATAGCCTCTCTATTTTTAGCTTGAAAAGCTCCTTCAACAATGTCCTTCTTCTCTGCTTGCCCTTTTCTGTTCTAGAGCATACAAAGCATTGATTAGCTCTAAGAGTGAGATGGTTGATAGATCCCTTGAATCTTCTAGTGAGAATATCTTTGATTTGTATCTCTCAGGAAGTGTGGTAATCACCTTTTCAACTACTCGACTATCAAGGAACTGATCACCTAGCAGTCTTATATGGTTCACCACTACCATGACTCGATATGAATATTGCTTCACCATCTCAACTTCCTTCTTCTTGAGGTTTTCAAAATCTCGTTTGAGATATATCATCTGCTGCTGCCTTGTCTTTTGTAATCCTTGGAACTCCTCCTTGTGCTTATCCCAAGCTTGTTTGGGAGTTTCACAGGCCATGATTCTTATGAAGATTACGTCTGAAACACCATTTTGTAGGCAAGACATCGCCTTATGTTTTTTGGCACATTCCTCACTGTGCTGTTTCATTTTTGCAAGTGTGGGATTTGGCCTCAACACTAGTGGTTCTATTTCAGTATTTACAGCCTCTCAAAGATCAAAGGCTTGAAGATAGGTTTTCATTTTTACTACCCAGATGTGGTGGTTTTCACCTGTAAAAACAGGGGGTGATGGTGGTTTAAAATTTGCTAAAGACATTTTTATGAAAAAAGGCCTCAAAGATAAATGACTCTGATACCAATTGTTGGATTTTTTAAAAAGAAGAGGTCAAAACAGAAGCAAAAAGATGAAAATTGGATAAGTTAATTTTGGTGAACTATTTCATTAAAAAAAAGCTGATACTTAGTTTACATGAAAAATTTTGCTTAAATAGGCTACAAATAATAATAATATATTACTTGGCTTAATTCAGTGACTAGATTCATATAACTTTCTTTTTTAGTTGCTTGTTTCTATCTAATCGCCTGCTAAAATATTTAATCATAATTTATCGCAATTTCAGTGCAAGTTGGCAAGTTGACAACTTACAGAGTGAAGAGCTCGCAGGTGAGCTCTCATGCTTGGTAAGCTCACAATGTTGGTGAGCTCGCGATTTTGGTGAGCTCGCACATTTGGTGAGCTCGTAGTTTTTGGTGAGCTATTCTGGTGAGCTCGTAGTTTGCAGATAGCATGGATAGTCATTTCGCAATAGCATCATTACTTCTGCTATTTGATTAGTCTCCCTCCTTCATCAGTTTGCTAGTGACTGTGAATAGCAATGGTCAAACTGTGCTACGACTTCAAGGCAACAGTACAAGAAAGAAATGGAAGAAGAATACAAAAGTAGACCATAAGTCAGATTCCCAGATTTGGCATTTCAAATTAGACCATAAGTTTCTATCTTAAACAATGTCAATCAAATTGGTGCAATAGAAAAACTCCATCTTTGCTGGTTAAGAGAGTATTTGAAACAATTTCCTGTTGCCTGGATCATGCCATGGGGCAATTTAAGTGATTAACAAGAGGGATCCATTCATTTTCATTGGAGCAAAAAAGAAAGAATGTCTCTGCTTTCAATTTGTTAAGAAGCATAACAGAAATGATTTTATGAATATAGCCTTACCTTGCAAGAAAAGCTATCTAGTATTGCCAATCAGCCCTAAAACTATGCTTAATGATAGAACGGAAAAAAAAAAAAAAAGCGTATTTCCTAACGATTTAAGCTAGAAGGATGATTAGTTACCATGCAAAGAGAACAAAAATACCCAGTTTTAGTAGGTAATCAAATACCTCTATCTGGTTTATTTTGATATAGATTAACAAGGCAACACTATGCTTGCTAAAGTTGTAGTTCTTTCATATCAAATCTAACAGCAACAAGCCATTTGAATCACCATTATAAATAACTACAGAAAGCAGCACATTTTTGTCAAATTTCTGGTGGCTTTTGTAGCTGTTTCCTTTCCAAAAGATATGTTATTGCTCAGTCAGCTGTACCTTCCTAGGAGAAAGATAATGCATAATATATTAAATTTGACTAAAACATATGGAAACATACAAAACATGCCATAAATACACCAATTGCTAGATTTTACTTTATTAGAACAATTATTCTTCCTTTCTAATGATAATGATATGCGTGATTGAGATAGTCTGTAGCAGCTAACAATTCCAATTTAAAACTCTTAACCTGCTGTAGAAGCCCATTTTGGCCCGGGCCCGTTACAAACCAAATTAAGCCCAATAAATAAAAAAGAAAAATCCAAAGAAAAGAGCCCAATAGGCCCAATTTAATCAGCCCAAACTTTTAAAGTTTTTTAGCTAGGGTTTCTAAAACCCTAGCACTTGGCGCCGCTCCCCACTGAGCCCCACTGTCGGCCACCAGCGCCGTTCACCTGCTCCACTATGCTCTGCCTCCACTAGCGTCTGCAACAAACAAGAAAAAACGGCAGAGATTTGTATTTTCATTTTATTTTTCTCTTTCTTTCTCGGCTATATAAAGCCGATTATTGTACTGAAACGGGGATTTTTCTTTCTTTTCTTTCAAAAAGAAACAGATTCACAACAAACCGAAAAATCAATACAAAAGAGGAATTGGCAAAAGGTGGTTTATTTTATTTTCTTTTTCTTTCCTCCTTCTCGAATCTGTCCATATACATACTAAAGTTCTTCATTTTCTTTTACATCTAAAACTCTATACATGTATATATACGTATATTGATAAATAAAAAAATAAAAAAAGGGTGAGATTTACCTTTTCCGGCCACCGCTCATGGTGGCTGGGGCGGCGGCGTCGGCAGCGGCGCGAATCGCCGGAAATCGCCCCTCCCTACTCCTGCAGAGAAAACAAAAAAAAGGGTTAAAGGTTTTTTTAATCTGTTGAGAAAATGAAATTGTAGCCTTATTTTTTCATTTATATATACATTACAAAACGGCGTCGTTTTGGTCGGCGCCCATAAGCCCCAAAACGACATCGTTTTACCATGACCCGCATGCGCGACCCGACCCGGCCAAAGGATCCGCGTGTTTTCAAGTATTGGGCTAATTGCCCTTTTGGTCCTTCCACATTTTTTTACCTTTCTAATCAAGTTTTCGTTATTTTCAAATTTGCCCCAATATGTTTTCTTCTGTTCCAATTAACTCCAGCGCAAAAACGCAGTGTATAAAGAATGTGCCCCAATAATTGCTTTTTTGGGCCCTCTCCTTCCGCGCGTATTTCGAATAGGCCCTCCCCTCTTTATTTTATTTCAAATCGACCCCAAAATCACATTCTTAACCCAATTCGATCCCTTTTTTTAGTATTTTGTAATTATTATTATTATTTACTTTATCTTTGTATTATTATTACTATATTATTATTATTATCAGTATTATCATTATGGTTATTATTATTATTATTTTATCATTATTATGTTATAATATTATCGCTATATTATATTATTGCTATATCTATATTAGTATATTATATATATTGCGTATTATTATTATTATTATTACTATTATTATTATATATCTACTATTACCATTATTATTTTTTATTATATTTATATTATTTATTGTACATATTTGGTACCATTGTATCATTATTCTATTATTATTATTATTATTATTATTATTATTATTATTATTATTATTATTATTATTATTACTATATATTATTATTTATTGTATATATTTTGGTATTATTATTACTGTTATCTTATTATTATTATCATTATACTATTATTATTATGTCATTATTATTTCTATTATTGTACTATGACTTATATATGCTTATTATTATTTTAGTTTTATTATTATTTCTGCTATGTTCTTTTCCCATTCATTTTATTTTTCGCTTCTATTATTGTTATTCATATTGACGCACTTATTTCCATGTTGCCATGCACGTCAGTATTTTTTACATTCTGTTATAAATTTTGCTACATCAATTTTGCTCGATACAAAACGGTTTCTTTTCGTAAAGGTAATATTTCTTATTTAGAAATTCGAGAAAATGCGCTCTAAAGTATTGGGTAGCGATTCTTTCACGTTCATTCTAAATAACTGAATATCCTTTTAAACAAATGCATTTTTAACAAAAAAAAAAAAAGCTTATTCTCGAGAACTCAAAATGTCGTGTCCTAAAGCATTGGATGTGATGATTTGTTATTCCGAAAGAAGATTTTCTAAACCAAGGCAATGTTCTGTGTTTAGAAGCACGAGAGATTGTGCCCTAAAGTATTGGGTTGCAATTTTCTCGTTTAATCTAAATATCCGAATATCCTTTCGAACAAGTATATTTCTTACCAAAAAGGGCTTATTTTTGGAACTCAAAATGTCATCTCCTAAAGTATTGGACGTGGTGTTTGGTTATTCCGAAGTAAGGTTTTCTAAAAGCAAGGCAACATTCTATATTAGGAAGCTCGAGAAAACGTGCCCTAAAGTATTGGGTTTGCTATTCTCTCGTCCATTTTTAAATAATAGAATGTCCCTTAAAGTAAATTTATAAATAAAAAGGGGAAGTTTAGTCTCGATGGTCAAAGGGGTGTCCTAAAGTATTGGATACGACATTTTGCCTCGAGACGGAATAGCCCCTTGGCATACATCTTCGATTTCTTTTAAAACTATCAGTTGACATCATCATAAAAAGGGATCGTTTTAATTCTTTCAAATTTTTAAATTTTCGACATCAAGACATTAGATAATCAATTAGGTACCAATTTTTGGGCGTATCGAGGGTGCTAACCCTTCCTCGTGCGTAACTGACTCCCGAACCTATTTTTTTAAACTTCGTAGACCAAAATCGTTGTTTTAATAAATTAAATGGTTTATTTAAAACAACTACTTTTCAAGATGACCCAATCACACCTCAACAAAAAGGATTGGTAGCGACTCCCACGTTTTAACATTTTCAAAACCCAAGTTCGATTCACGCCCTTTTCAAAAGCTGAGGGGTGGTTTCGACAGCTTGGCGACTCCGCTGGGGACTCAAATAAGAGGGTCGAGCCACGGATTGATTACTTCTTGTCTTTTTGTCAAAAATTGAAAACTTGGTTTTAATACACGATCCTTCCTTCGCGTTTCATCTGTTTTGTGTTACGATCTTCATCATTGTATTCCTATTTCCTTTATTTGCTTCAAGCTTTTGAAATCTTTGCACATTACATTGCATGACCGTCGTGGTCGTACCTCTTAAGTGGGAGTGAGAAGCTACTCTTTCGTGAGGTTTTCACCTCCGTGCAAGATAGTGGATCACTTTCGGGATACATCTGCACCTATGTCTTCGTGAGATTTTCATCTTCGTGCAGCCATAGGGAAATGTATTCCCCTGAACTAAACTCGGTCCATATAAGCCTATAAAGGGTGAGGATTGAGGAATCTGCTGGTTCAGGTACCTTTACCCCAGAACCGAACCCCATATAGCGAGCCTTAAGAACCACCCTAGGTAGAGCCGTGCCAAATCCTAGTGGTTACACGATTAAGTGTTTTATCTTCTGCTTATTGTGTATGAAATAATGACTTTGCATTTTTATTTTTGCATGGCATATTCATCAAAAGGGTGTTGATTCACGTTCGGTTGCTAAATAGATAGCTTGTCATGGAAAATGGGTTTCTTGATAAAGTGGAGGACAATGCGGCCGTCCGGATATGGGCCGAGACAGTTCAACAAGGAAAAGGCGATAGCCTTACAGCGGGACACGTGTCAAAAATGTGGGATTACACACGCATCAGCGTAACCCAAAACAATCTTCAAGAAATGAGGGAAATATGGAGTCAATGGGACGATAAGATCAAGCAACTATTCTACTATCATTATGGCGATTTGCCTTATCTACTTGACATTAAAGTAGACCAGCACTTGTTTCGAGCAATGGCCCAGTTTTGGAATCCTGCTTATAGTTGTTTTACTTTCGGGAAGGTGGATTTGGTACCTACCATTGAAGAGTACATAGCTTTACTCCACTGCCCGAGGATTCAAACTGACAAGGCTTATTTGAGAGCTGTTAATGTCCCCATATTCGTAAAAAAGTTGATGAATATTACGGGGATGAGCGAGCAGTGGGTTACAGCCCGGACAAAACAAAAAGGAGATTGTAAGTGTATCCCTTGGAGAAATCTGAGAGATTTGATCATAGCGCATCCTGAGGAGAAGAAGAGGGTTGACGTGTTAGCCTTGAGCATTTATGGGCTGGTTATCTTCCCCAAAGCTCTAGGGTATGTAGATGAGGTGGTGCCTGATCTATTTGACAAATTAGACAGAAGGATCACTCCTATTCCTGCAATTCTAACTGAAACTTTTAGGTCCCTAAGCATGTGCCGAAGAGCGGGCGAAGGGAAATTTATCGGTTGCGCCCAACTCTTGCTAGCATGGTTTCACGGTCATTTTTGGAAAATGGAAAAGGTATCGTGTCAAATCTTCTGCGAGGACTATTCTCCACTGAAAAATATGGTAGCCACGCCTAGACGAGACGATATTATGGAAGAAAACTGGATGATGATTCTGCAAAACCTACAAGGAGAAGATATAGAATGGAGAGCTCCTTGGACGATCCCTGACGAGATCCTATATCGATGCGGAGATCTTGATTATGTTCCCATGCTCGGAATATGGGGAGCTACTGGGTACGCTCCTCTCCTCGTGTTAAGACAGTACAGGTCGAGACAATTTACGCCGCCAACATAGGGCTTAGCCCAGTGCGAGTTTGAATATAAAGAAGGAAACTAGAAGAGGAGAGTGCGCGAGATATCAAACGCCTGGGGCCGAATTCATAGAATGAAAAGGTTCGCTGCCAATCCGATGATGACCCCTGGGTATGACCAATGGCAGAGTAAAAGACTCAACGATAACATCCCCACATCAGACCAAGAAAACACTCGATCACTAGAAGAACACTTACAGGTGATCCCTTCCGAGCTTGAAATCATCAAACAGGACTTTGAGGAAAAAACCGAGAATTAAGAAAAAGGATAAAACAACTAGAGGAAGAGAAAATGCAGCTAGGATTGGATATCGATATTCAAAAACTAGAAGCCGAGAAGCTGAGAAAAGGGAAGAATAAAGCTGAAGAAGATTTGGACGGTTTGAAAACTGACTACAAGAAGCTACGAAGGTCGATGAGAACTGCGGGGCTTGGGAAAACGTCAGAGCAATGGCGTCAAGAAATTAAAAAGGAAAAGAATAGAGCAAGTCAGTGGGAAAAGAAATTCCGAGATACCCATGAGCTAGAAGATGCCCTGAAAAAGGATCTAATAGAAAGTCAAAACGAGAAAGAGAAGTTAAAAATTCGGGTGTCAGAATTGGAAAGATCACTGTATCAGTATCGTAGCTGTAACTCCATAGCTGAATTGAAGGCTAGTTTGAGCAAAATTGAAGAGATGAAAGCAAGAATTGAAGAGTTAGAAACCGCCTTACATGGTTGCGAGCTACGGGAAGAGCTTTTTGAAGTCAATGAGGAGCGATGGAAGCAACAACTGCATCACTCTCAGAGCCAAGTCAGAAGCCGGGATTATATTATGGGGGAAGCCGTGGCCCAAATACGAGAGGTGGCGAATCACCTACAAACTTTAGCAATTCGATCTGATGTACTAAGTTTGATGTACGAGTCGGAGTCAGAGAGAGGTCAAGAGTTAGCTTGGCTTCTTGAGAAAGTCAAGGCCTTAGGTATCAAGGCAAGGCCTTATATGTAATCCACTTTATGTGAAGAAACTTGTTTTCTTGAAAAGCTATCCTAATGGGAATTGAATTGGAATCAACGCCTTTTTGGTTGCACACATCTCATGCATCAGCATTACATTGCATCATACACACTGAATCTCACAAAAGGGCCCTAAAACAATGGCAGTTACCCTGGAACATCGCTACAGTACAAGAGGCAAAACAAAAATGGATCAAAGAATGGAAAGGTTAGAGCAAATGCAAAAAGAAATGCAGAATCGACAAGCACAACTACAGGAGCAGCTGACCAAAACCCAGCAGGACATTATAGAGCGAATGCAAGAATCCCAGAATAACATGATAAACCAGCTGGTGCAGTTGATGACTAAAGAACGTGAGAAGGAAAAGGGCATTGTTGCTAGCTCGGGGAATGATAATGATAACCCCGCTCTTACCCCGCCAAACACCCAAACGCCGCCAGATGTGTATCCCCAAAGGGCGTCTGTCACTATCAGACCGCAACAAATTTCAGCCGCAGTATCGATACCAATGAATTTCCAGGACGGCTCAAGTTCTAACCCTGGCCATAATCATATCAATCCCAATGTTCCTGACTTGGATGAGATTGCTGAAAAAGCGAAAATGGAATTACCAAAACAGCTGGAAAATAAATATAAATGGTTAGAGGAGAAACTTAAAGCTATGGAAAATGCTGGTAAACATCATGGGATCAATGCTAATGATTTAAGTTTGGTCCCTGACCTGGTGCTCCCCTACAATTTTAAGATGCCTGAGTTCGAGAAATACAATGGGACAAGTTGCCCGAAGGCCCACATTACTATGTTTTGTAGAAGGATGGCGGGATATACTAATAACGATCCGTTGCTAATTCATTGCTTTCAGGATAGCCTGATGGGCGCCGCAGCCAGATGGTATAACCAGTTGAGTCGCGCCAAAATTGGTTCATGGAAAGATTTGGCTTAAGCATTCCTAGAGCAGTACAGTCACGTAACAGACATGACCCCCGATAGGATCATTCTGCAAAACATGGAAAAAAAGGGAAATGAAAGCTTTAGGCAATATGCACAGAGGTGGAGGGAGGTTGCCATCCAAGTCCAACCACCACTTCTGGAAAAAGAGACCACAATGCTCTTCATCCGCACACTGAAAGCCCCATTTCTCATGCATATGTTAGGAAGTGCAACCAGGAGTTTCTCAGACATCGTAACGACCGGGGAAATGATCAAGAATATTATAAAGAGTGGAGGAATTGAGACGGGGGAAAGTGCCAAAAGGATGCCCCCAAGGAAGAAAGAAAGTGAGGTGAATAACGCGAGCATAGGGTACCCGAAATCAATCACCATTAATCAGCCGAAAGCAATGGCCACGGGGCAGCAGGGGTTACCCAAGAAAGAACCTAGCACGATAAGACAAAATAATGAGAAAATACACTTCACACCGATTCCGATGACGTACAAGGAAATGTATCAAACCCTGTTCGACGCGCACATTGTGTCCCCTTATCATCTAAAACCAATGCAGCCTCCGTATCCCAAGTGGTATGACCCGAACGCACAGTGTGAATATCATGCAGGAATCACGGGGCACTCAATAGAGAACTGCCTTGCTTTTAAGAAACTAGTGGAGAAATTTATCAATATGGGAGTGGTGGAGTTAGATGACATGCCAAACATAACAAATCCTTTACCCAATCATGCTAATAGCGGAGTCAACGCAATTAGCGAAAATTCAGAGAAAAGAATCAAAGCAAGTGTCGCAGATGTTAAGACTCCTTTGAGATTGGTCTAGAGAGAAATGGTCAAACGTGGATTAATAGTTGCTGAAAAGAGTCAGGGAAAGCTGACAAATTATTGTGAGTACCACCAGGAGTTGGGGCATGAAATTCAAAATTGTGGGGAATTTAGAGCTCTGGTGCAAAACTTAATGAACAACAAAGAAGTTGAATTTTATGATGAAGGCATAGAAGAAAGGAGCATATGCGCGTCAGAGTCGACGGTAAAGAGTTCGAAAATCAACCTCCCGATGATTATTATTTCGCGCCCAAGAAGCGATGAGACGGGAACACGAGTAGCGCCAAAAATAGTAATACGGAGGCCCACTACCTTTGCTCATAAAGATGATAAGGAGATTCCTCGGAACCTCGAATGCAATATAGCAGTCTCTAGAAAGGAGGATTCGGCTAGTGATGAGGCTGGAATACGAGTGGCGCCAAAGATGGTAATACGGAGGCCCACTACCTTTTCTTGTAAAGATAATAAGGAGATTCCTCGGAACCACGAGTGTAATATAGCAGTCCTCGAAAAGGAAGATTTGGCTAGTGATAAGACGGGAATGCGGGTAGCGCCAAAAGTGATAATACGAAGTCCCGCTGCATTTGCTTATAAAGATAACAAGGAGGTTCCTTGGAATTACGAATGTAATGTAACAGTTTCAAGAAAGGAGAATACAGCCAACACTTCAAAAGAAAATCCAGGTGAAGGACACTACGACTTAACGAAAGGGAAAGCGCCAATGGTGGAACAGGAGAAGGAAAAGCCAGTTGAGCCTGAGCCGAGGACCAAGGAGCCAGTGACTAAGGAAGAGGCTAAAGAGTTCCTAAAATTTCTGAAACACAGTGAATATTGTGTGGTAGAACAGCTGCATAAACAACCAGCGTGCATATCTGTGTTGGCTTTGCTTCAATGCTCAGAAGTGCACAGGAACGCACTGATGAAAGCTTTAAACGAAACCTACATCGCTAGTGACATCTTGGTTAATAAATTGGATCAATTGATCAGTAATATAAGTGCAGACAACTTCATTTATTTTAATGATGATGAAATACCACCAGGTGGTAGAGGATCCACCAAGGCTTTACACGTGACCGCTAGATGCAAAGGGCACATACTACCAGGGGTCTTGATAGACAACGGGTCTGCATTAAATATGTTACCCTTGTCCACCCTCAACAGATTACCGGTGGACAGTTCGCACATGAAGGAGTGCCAGAGCGTGGTAAAGGCATTTGACGGCACCTAAAGAAGGGTCATGGGGAGGATTGAGGTACCCTTACTAATTGGCCCAACTACTTACGAAGTAGATTTTCTGGTGATGGACATCGAGCCTTCCTATAACTGCCTATTAGGGAGGCCATGGATACATTCGTCGGGGGCAGTGCCTTCATCATTACATCAGAAAGTGAAGTTAATAGCGGATGGGCGGCTAGTAACGATAAAAGCAGAGGAGGACATTATTGCAACCGTGACCAGTGATATGCCCTACTTGGAGACAAACGACGAGGCAGCTGAATGTTCCTTCCGATCTCTCGAGTTTGTGAACGCAACTTTTATTATGGAAGGAAACAAAATCTTGAAACCAAGAATCTCCAAGACTACAAGGATGGGATTGAAAATGACCGTGGGGAAAGGCTCTTTACCGGGAAGAGGACTGGGAAAGTACCTTCAGGGGAGAATGGTAGCCCCGATGCTGAGAGAAAAACAAGACCGCTTTGGCCTGGGATTCAGACCAGATGCAAGACAAAAGAAGAAGGAGCTAGAAAGGAGGCAGGAAAGAAGACGCGCTCGTCTGAGTGGAAAGGAAACCAAGTGGGAACCCATGATAATCCCGCACATATCCGAAACCTTTGTTTCAGGAGGGGTAATTCACTTTGAGTCGAAGACACGAAAGAAAGAGGACATCATAGCGATGTTGGGTGATGTCTGCATTAATGCCATATCTGAGGAGACAGTTGAAGAGGGAATCTTATCAGATATTCGACCTTATGAACCGGGAAGCGTTTTAAACAATTGGACTGCAGAGGAGATTCCTGTAGTATTTAAAGCTTATTCAGAGTAATGACCAGAATACACTTATTGCTTTAAGCCTAAGTGCAACAAGATTTCTTTTGTGAAACATGCGCATGTTCAAGTATTATTATATCAATAAAGTGCACTTTCGACATCATTTGAAGCAAACATTTTTCCATTCTTTTCTTTGTTTTCCGATCATTCTTTTGACATTATCATACATAATCCATTCACGAATTCATTCATTCTGTCCGTATTCTCTTGAACTGCAACAAGTCCTTAGATATCAATGACTTGAGCGACGCTGCCGTGGACTCGAAATATCCTTTTGAGCAAAACATACGTTTAGAAAAGTTACAGGATTTTGAAGATGACACTGACAGTGATTTATCTTCTGACTTGTTAAGAATGGTAGAGCAGGAGGAGAGACAAATTTGGCCTCATAAGGAAGCAATAGAGACTGTGATGTTGGAGGAAGGGAAAGCGGTAAAAATCGGAACGTGTATAGCCAAGGAAACAAGGCAGAATCTTATCAAGTTGTTGCAGGAATTCAAGGATGTCTTCGCATGGTCGTATGAGGATATGCCTGGTTTAAGTACCGATATTGCAGTACACCGTTTACTCATAAGAAGAGATTGCAAGCCAGTTCAGCAGAAGCTCCGAAGGATGAGACCAGATATTGTGATAAAAATAAAAGAAGAGGTTCAAAAGAAGTTCGACGCTGGATTCTTGCAAGAGATCAAATATTTAGAATGGGTAGCCAACATTGTGCCTGTCCCTAAAAAAGATGGGAATGTACGAATGTGTGTGGATTACAGAGACCTAAATAAGGCTAGCCCAAAGGATAACTTTCCTTTGCCTCATATTGATACTCTAGTAGACAATACAGCAGGCTTTTCATTATTTTCCTTCATGGACGGTTTTTCTGGGTACAATCAGATAAAAATGCATCCTGAAGATATGGGAAAGACTACCTTCATAACATTGTGGGGTACGTTCTGTTATAAAGTAATGCCATTTGGGTTGAAAAACGCAGGAGCTACATACCAAAAGGCCATGGTAACCTTGTTCCATGATATGATGCATAAAGAGATTGAGGTTTACGTGGATGACATGATTGCAAAGTCTAGAACAGAAGAAGAACATATCCAAGTTTTGAAGAAACTGTTCCTGAGGTTAAGGAAATTCCAACTGAGACTCAATCCTGTTAAATGTACTTTTGAAGCTAGATCTGGCAAATTGCTATGCTTCATAGTCAGCAAGAAAGGGATCGAGATTGACTCGGACAAAGTCTGGGCTATACAAGAATTTCCTCCACCGCGCACTCAAAAAGAAGTTCGAGGTTTCCTTGGAAGATTAAATTACATTGCTCGGTTCATTTCACAGTTAACCGAGAAATGTGATCCCATATTTCGTCTTTTGAAGAAACATAATCCAGGCGTGTGGGATGATGAATGTCAAAAAGCTTTCGATAGGGTCAAACAGTATTTGTCAAACCCTCTAGTACTGTCACCCCCACACCCAGATAAGCCATTAATCCTATATGTGACGGTGCTTAATCACTCTATGGGATGTGTGCTAGGTCAACATGATGATTCAGGAAAGAAAGAAAAGGCGATATACTACCTCAGTAAGAAATTCATTGAGTGCGAAATGAGATATTCGCCAACTGAAAAACTGTGTTGCGCGTTGATTTGGATGACTCAAAGATTGAGACAATACATGCTGTATCACACGACCTGGTTAATCTCGAAATTAGACCCTCTAAAGTATATGATGGAGGCAACCGCCTTGAATGGAAGGATGGCTAGATGGCAAATTCTGCTATCTAAATTTGATATTGTCTATGTGAGCCAAAAAGCTGTAAAAGGGAGCGCAATAGCCGACTTCCTAGCTAGCAGAGCTTTTAGAAGATTATGAGCCGTTAAACTTTGATTTCCCTAATGAGGATTTAATGTATGTGGCAGCTACTGAAGAAGACACTGCCAAAGATTGCCTTTGGAAATTAAATTTTGATGGAGCATCAAATGCTGTTGGAAATGGGATTGGGGCAATTTTGGTATCCCCAAATGGAGGTCACTACCCGTTCACATGCAAGTTGGATTTTGATTGTACAAACAATATGGCAGAATACGAGGCATGTATCATGGGACTCCGTGCTGCCATAGAACGCAAAATTAAAACGCTGGAAGTATATGGAGATTCTGCACTAGTGATCTACCAACTAAAAGGTGAATGGGAGACAAGAGACCCCAAATTGATCAATTATCGAAGGATAGTCTTGGAGTTAATTGAAGAATTCGATAATATCGCTTTTAGTTATCTCCCACAGGAAGAAAACCAGATGGCGGATGCTTTGGCTACTTTGGCTTCCATGATTAAAGTGAGTAAGCAAGACGATGTAAAGCCCATTCAAATGAGTGTTTATGAGGCCCCAGCCTATTGTTGCAACATGGGAGAAGAAGAAAAGGATGATCACCCCTGGTACCAAGATATATTGCGATATGTGAGAAATCGCGAATACCCCAAACAAGCGACCGAGAATGAAAAGAAGACACTGAGAAGGTTAGCCTGTGATTATATCCTGGATGGGGAGGTCCTATACAAAAGAAGGAAGGATCAAGTACTGTTGAGATGTGTCGACGCAATTGAAGCTAAGAAAATTTTGGAGGAAGTCCACGAGGGTGTTTGCGAAACACATGCTAATGGCTTCACAATGGCTAGACAAATCATGAGATTCGGATACTACTGGTCTACCATGGAAGGGGATTGTATCAAGTATGCTAAAACATGTCACAAATGCCAAATATACAGGGACAAAATTCACATACCTCCCTTACCGTTGCATGTTATGACCTCCCCTTGGCCTTTCTCCATGTGGGGCATGGATGTCATCGGACCGATTTCGCCAAAAGCTTCGAACGGGCATCGGTTCATTTTCGTGGTCATTGATTACTTCACCAAATGGGTGGAGGCTGCTTCATACGCCAGTGTTACCAAGGCGGCGGTCAGTAGATTCCTAAAAAAGGAAATCATTTGTCGATACGGAATGCCTGAGAGGATCATTTCTGACAATGCCTTAAACTTAAATAACAGCGCAATCGCGGAGGTCTGCAGTCAATTCAAGATTAAACACCACAATTCATCGCCATATCATCCAAAGATGAATGGTGCAGTGGAAGTAGCCAATAAGAACATTAAGAGGATTATGGGGAAGATGGCCGAAACCTATAAAGATTGGCATGAAAAATTACCCTTTGCTCTTTACGCTTATCGAACATCAGTCAGGACATCCACCAGGGCAACTCCTTTTTCATTAGTTTATGGAATGGAAGCAGTATTACCCATCGAAGTTGAAATTCCTTCCCTTCGAGTCTTGTCAGAGCTAAAATTAGATGAAGCAGAATAGATCCAGTCTCAAAACGATCAGCTGAACTTGATTAAGGAGAAGAGGTTAAGGGCTATTCGTCATGGCCAGATGTATCAAAAGAGAATGATGCGGGCTTATGATAAAAAGGTGCGCCCAAGAGGATTTCACGAGGGAGACTTGGTCTTGAAAAAGATCCTCCCTATACAAAAGGATTTCAGAGGAAAATGGATGCCAAATTGGGAAGGACCTTACGTAGTGAAAAAGGCTTTCTCTGGAGGAGCATTGATCCTGGCCGAAATGGATGGGAAAAACTTGCCCAATCCTGTAAATTCGGATTCTGTTAAAAAGTACTATACTTGAAGAGGGAGAGATGCCAAAGTCGAAGTCCCGCAAAGGGCGCTTTGAGATCTTCAAAAAAAAAATTAAAGGGGATTTGGGTTGAAAGCGGCGGCTCAAATCGTGATGGAAGAATCTCGCTTCATGCAAACCGACAGGGAAGGGGTAGGTTGCATCTTGGTGCATCAACAAAATACTCAAGATCTCCTAAACACATGTCGAACCCGAAATGGTATTCCAGTCGCTCAGGCAGAGAAGCTCAAACTGCGACATCAGGGGCACCTAATTCCCATTTTGCCCATTTTTGAGTTCACTACCTTTGTATTTTGAAGACACGATTTAAATAAACTTTCTTCTTCGCTACATTCGCCAGTTTTGATTAACTTGTTTGTGGTTCGAGATATGCTCCCACTAAATTTCTACTTCATCCATCATCATAATCTTTTTTTCAAGCATTTTGGCATTAAAATAACAGTTATTAGACTAATAATACTTTCACGAAAGAAGTTTTGCATATTACTCTGAAAATTTTAAATAATACGGGGGGGCATAAGCAGGACTATTGTTTAAAGCTCACCAGGTCTAAAAGCTTGACAAGTATCTGGAAAAGAGGTGTCTAGATTCCCTTCGAGAATTGGAAGAATAGACCTAGAAGCTACAATGGGGGCAAATCAGTTAGGCAAAGTACAACTGAATTCTCTCGGATTTTGAGTCAAAATTTCGGCCCAAACAAGGACAACATGATGCAAAAAAAAAAAACCATTCTCATGTCATCCATAAGATACATCCAGTTAGGAGCATTTGATTTACTACATAACATCCTAATCATGTAAATGTCATCCATAGCACATGTAGTTAGGAAGATTTGAGTCATCCCGATCATAACATCCTCATCATTTGCATGAGCATAAGCATAAGCATATTCCACAGGACATGTCCCTTAGAAGACGGTATAACAAATTGAAAAATTCAGATTTTGTTCCCTCGAGATGGTAGTGGAGCAAGCTAAAGATTGAAGTCTTTCTGAAGATAGTAAGGAAGCAAATTGAAAAGTTCAAATTTTGTTCCCTCGAGATGGTAGTGGAACAAGCTGAAGATTGAAGTCTTCCTGAAGATGGTAAGGAAGCAAATTTAAAAGCTCAAGGTTATTTCCTCGAAATCCCGGTGGAGCAGGTCGGAACTACTAATCCCTCCTCCCCGAATATATTGAGGATCAACCTTTCCAAGAAGTTTCAGTGAGAAGATCAAAGTTACGGATCTCTTCTTTCTGAACTCTTATCACCTCAAAGTCCCAGCGGAGCGGGTCGAAGCTACTAATCCCTCCTCCCCGAGTATATTGAGGATCAACCTTTCCAAGAAGTTTCAGTGAGAAGATCAAAGTTACGGATCTCTTCTTTCTGAATTCTTATCACCTTAAAGTCCTAGCGGAGCGGGTCGAAGCTACTAATCCCTCCTCCCTGAGTATATTGAGGATCAATCTATTTCCGAGAAGCTTCAGTGAGAAGATCAAAGTTACGGATCTCTTCTTTCTAAATCCTTATTACCTCGAAGTCTCAGTGGAGCAGGTCGAAGCTACAAATCCCTCCTCCCTGAGTGTATCGAGGATTAACTTTGCCGAGAAGTTTCAGTGAGAAGATCGAAGTTACGAATCTCTTCTTTCTGAATTCTTATCGCCTTGAAGTCCCAGTAGGGCAGATTTAAGACAGCAAATTTCCGAAGTTACAGAGAAGCAAATCGAAGTCAATCCAAGTTGCAGTGAAGTGGACCAAAGCAACAAGAGGCAATGGGCTAGAATGAAGCCATATGAAGAATAAAGGCACCGAAAAATCCAGAGTCAGTGGACCCGGGCAAATTTGGGCCTTCTTTATGTCTTTGCTCTATTCCCGTTACACGACAATGAGCAAAGAGGGGCAGCTGTAGAAGCCCATTTTGGCCCGGGCCCGTTACAAACCAAATTAAGCCCAATAAATAAAAAAGAAAAATCCAAAGAAAAGAGCCCAATAGGCCCAATTTAATGGCCCAAACTTTTAAAGTTTTTTAGCTAGGGTTTCTGAAACCCTAGCCCTTGGCGCCGCTCCCCACTGAGCCCCACTGTCGGCCACCAGCGCCGTTCACCTGCTCCATTAAGCTCTGCCTCCACTAACGTCTGCAACAAACAAGAAAAAACGGCAGAGATTTGTATTTTCATTTTATTTTTCTCTTTCTTTCTCGGCTATATAAAGCCGATTATTGTACTGAAACGGTGATTTTTTTTTCTTTTCTTTCAAAAAGAAACAGATTCACAACAAACGAAAAAATCAATACAAAAGAGGAATTGGCAAAAGGTGGTTCATTTTATTTTCTTTTTCTTTCCTCCTTCTCGAATCTGTCCATATACATACTAAAGTTCTTCATTTTCTTTTACATCTAAAACTATATACATGTATATATACGTATATTTATAAATAAAAAAAACAAAAAAAAGGGTGAGATTTACCTTTTCCGGCCACCGCTCACGGTGGCTGGCGCGGCGGCGTCAGCGGCGGCGCGAATCGCCGGAAATCGCCCCTCCCTACTCCTGCAGAGAAAACAAAAAAAGGGGTTAAAGGTTTTTTTAATCTGTTGAGAAAATGAAATTTTAGCCTTATTTTTTCATTTATATATACATTACAAAACGGCGTCGTTTTGGTCGGCGCCCATAAGCCCCAAAACGACGTCGTTTTACCATGACCCGCATGCGCGACCCGACCCGGCCAAAGGATCCGCGTGTTTTCAAGTATTGGGCTAATTGCCCTTTTGGTCCTTCCACATTTTTTTACCTTTCTAATCAGGTTTTCGTTATTTTCAAATTTGCCCCAATATGTTTTCTTCTGTTCCAATTAAGTCCAGCGCAAAAACGCAGTGTATAAAGAATGGAATAATTGCTTTTTTGGGCCCTCTCCTTCCACGCACATTTTGATAGGCCCTCCCCTCTTTATTTTATTTCAAATCGACCCCAAAATCATATTCTTAACCCAATTTGATCCCTTTTTTAGTATTTTGTAATTATTATTATTTACTTTATCTTTGTATTATTATTACTATATTATTATTATTATCAGTATTATCATTATGGTTATTATTATTATTAATATTTTATCATTATTATGTTATAATATTATCGCTATATTATATTATTGCTATATCTATATTAGTATATTATATATATTGCGTATTATTATTATTATTATATTATTATTATATCTACTATTACCATTATTATTTTTTATTATATTTATATTATTTATTGTACATATTTGGTACCATTGTATCATTATTCTATTATTATTATTATTATTATTATTACTATTATTATTATTATTACTATATTTATATTATTATTTATTGTATATATTTTGGTATTATTATTACTGTTATCTTATTATTATTATCATTATACTATTATTATTATGTCATTATTATTTCTATTATTGTACTATGACTTATATATGCTTATTATTATTATTTTATTATTATTTCTGCTATGTTCTTTTCCCATTCATTTTATTTTTCGCTTCCATTATTGTTATTCATATTGACGCACTTATTTCCATGTTGCCATGCACGTCAGTATTTTTTACATTCTGTTATAAATTTTGCTACATCAATTTTGCTCGATACGAAACGGTTTCTTTTCGTAAAGGTAATATTCCTTATTTAGAAATTCGAGAAAACGCGCTCTAAAGTATTGGGTAGCGATTCTTTCACGTTCATTCTAAATAACTGAATATCCTTTTAAACAAATGCATTTTTAACAAAAAAAAAAAAGCTTATTCTCGAGAACTCAAAATGTCGTGTCCTAAAGCATTGGATGTGATGATTTGTTATTCCGAAAGAAGATTTTCTAAACCAAGGCAATGTTCTGTGTTTAGAAGCAAGAGAGATTGTGCCCTAAAATATTGGGTTGCAATTTTCTCGTTTAATCTAAATATCCGAATATCCTTTCGAACAAGTATATTTCTTACCAAAAAAGGCTTATTTTTGAAACTCAAAATGTCATCTCCTAAAGTATTGGACGTGGTGTTTGGTTATTCCGAAGTAAGGTTTTCTAAAAGCAAGGCAACATTCTATATTTAGAAGCTCGAGAAAACGTGCCCTAAAGTATTGGGTTTGCTATTCTCTCGTCCATTTTTAAATAATAGAATGTCCCTTAAAGTAAATTTATAAATAAAAAGGGGAAGTTTAGTCTCGATGGTCAAAGGGGTGTCCTAAAGTATTGGATACGACATTTTGCCTCGAGACGGAATAGCCCCTTGGCATACATCTTCGATTTCTTTTAAAACTATCAGTTGACATCATCATAAAAAGGGATCATTTTAATTCTTTCAAATTTTCAAATTTTCGACATCAAGACATTAGATAATCAATTAGGTACCAATTTTTGGGCGTATCGAGGGTGCTAACCCTTCCTCGTGCGTAACTGACTCCCGAACCTATTTTTTTAAACTTCGTAGACCAAAATCGTTGTTTTAATAAATTAAATGGTTTATTTAAAACAACTACTTTTCAAGGTGGCCCAATCACACCTCAACAAAAAGGATTGGTGGCGACTCCCACGTTTTATCATTTTCAAAACCCAAGTTCGATTCACGCCCTTTTCAAAAGCTGAGGGGTGGTTTCGACACCTGCTATAACACTCCTCTTTTTTTTTTCTTTTTCTTTTTTTTTTATTTGTGTGTATTAAATTGTGGCAGCAGTATCTTCAAAAACAAGAAAACTTCAGTTGGAAGTAACCCAAAGTTTTGAAAGATTACCTTCAAAATATCAGTTTTTTTTTTTTTTTTTTTGTAAAGCTTCCTTGTCCTGGTTGCTTCATGTGGAAACATTGGCTAATTAACCACAATTATGCAGTAAGACACTTTCAATCATCTGTAAGGATTTCTGGTTGTTCTTTTTATTTTATGTGAGACAAAAGATGCTCGGGAAAAATTAATCTAGACGCAATAACAGGCCCGATGAATCCTTGGGAAGGATTTTAGAGGTCTTAAGTTGCATAAAATTCTGGCCATATATACTTTTATTCACTATCCATCATTTTATTCACCACCACAGAATCTAAGCAGCTGTTAATTGATTAATGTATTGTCAAAAACATACACACAGACTACTCCTAATTAAAGATAGCTTGGACTATTAATGGCAGATATATCGAAGTTATTAAGGGCAATGCATATAACACTTTTTGAACTATGACAATGATAGAAGCATGAAAAAGGTGTGGGGGAGAGCTCAAGTCCAATCACCTCAAGAATATTCTCTATCTCCTCATCTCTAGTCCCCAAATGCCATAATTCTGGTTGGATTCAGTTTCAGTATTGCCATGTGTGGATTTGTTTCATATCTAATGCCGGTCCGATCAGTTGAAGGGTCACAATTACTTGGCCACTAGAGCCTTCACTTATAAATAGGTAGCCTGGCTTCCTATTTCCTAATCACCTAACCACAAAGGAGAAATAGAGAGTCAGCTGTCCTCTTGAGTTCCCTAGATCACTTCACTGGGGTTATGGGGTCTGCTCTTGGCAGAGCCTAGATAAAAGGGAGGTCCCTGATGACCTACTGAAGTGTTTGGGGGAACTCTGGCTGGCACCTGACACAGATTACAAATATGAACATACGAAGCCATAACTATAAAAGGCAAGGTTGGTGGATAATCATCTTCTTTCTTCAACTTAACACATATTATCATGTTTATTTCACATACCATGTATCATGATTTCTATCGTTAAGTCATTTTCTGTTCAAACAATCAGCAGTTCTACAAGTGGACAAACTTTGCCTGTAAGATGTCCAAAGAGCCTTTGCCTTCGCAGAAAAGCACAACTGGGACAAGTTTCTTTAACCTCCCATTCTCCATACCCTTCGTAAGATCTGGTACATGGATCAATCACCATTTTCTCAAGTCCCATTGCATTGCTTAGTAGATAAACTGCAATCCAAATCTCACTCACGAACATGTCTGCCAGTTATAAAAACTTGCCTTAGATGATAATGGGGGACGGTTTATTTCTGTTTCTTCATCGATATAATCACAATCGTCTAGCTGCAATGAAACTCAACAAAAATAAAGCAGTCAAGGATAAGACAATCCTTATTTAATCAGCTATCCGGGGGGAAAAAAGAACAGAAGGCATTCCTATTAAACACCAATGAATGGTGCCTTAGTTTCATTAGATTCCGATCATTTTCAAGAAACAATCTACAGATGCTAATGCTAGCAGTAAAAAGAAGACTTTAAATTAATATGAAGCAACATTAATTCTGGTATGTTTTTGAGTAGATCATTCATGTGAGCTGTCATCTGTTCATTGTACTTTATATGGATTCAAAAGTTAAGATGAAAAACCTTTTCATTTTAGTAAATAATTAGAGCAGTATCATCAAAGATAATGCAATCCTAGTATATTTCCACCACATCAATTAAAATTGTCTGCAAAAACCAAAAACTTGCATGCAATTCCAACTTTTGCATCAATGGACATGCCTCGAGAATATTTCTTACCTACAAAGTGCCAAGGTGCGGCACAAAATCTTTTAAATTTGCTAGATGTTGGAAATTGTAATGTGTTGGTAAGCTCTCTGGCATGGCCTCAGCCTAACCCCCCCCCCCCCCCCCCCAAAAAAAAAAAATAAAATAAAAACGAATGAAATAACTCTAATTCGGATTCACTAAATACATTAACCACGATGTCTCAAGCTGCGGCATGTCACAGGGAAACTTATAGAAAGGCCAATGAGCATAGTCTCGCATCTTCATACCAGTGAACCAAATAACTGCAGTCTTTAGATTCTTTTGTCCTCTAGTGAATGAGAAGTACTTGGTGTAGGGACCTTTAAGAAATTCACTTGACGACAACCCATACATTATGTTTAAAGGAGACGGTAGATAACATGTTCTGCAAATGTTCATCTAACTTCAATTTCACCCATCTTAGGTCCAGGGTTGCGTGGGTCTTGAAACCATGGAAGTTAGAATGATGTTCATCGATATCATCACCACCGGTATACCTCTTGCCTGATAAACAAAAGTTGATTTTTGTAATGGCACCACGCCTAAGACTTGGTTTGAAGCGAAATTCGAGCTTTTCCTCTTCTAGTCAGAGATGAGATGGAGCAAAAATCGATTGATAGTTGAGAAAGGATTGGCTTCAAAAATGATGTTTCAATCAAAATTGAGGTTTGAGTGATGAGATTAAGTCTCTCCACCTAGGTGAGAGAATACAACTACGGTTAGCCAGATTTGCAGATCAGCATACTCTATTCCTATGATATTAAATGATAGAAAAGAGTAGGAGATCCAAAGAATTTTACGTACAAACACAAACGAACCAAATAAACCAAATAACCAACTGTAACATCTACAAATATTTACCCATCTACACTCCAGAAAGTGCCAAGGAAACTTAAAAAGATACGCCAAGCAACAAAAGATTAGATGATTCACTCTCCTGCTTCTACAACCAAACATCAGAAGTTTACAACACATAAGGGAAGTTTTGTTAAGTCGCATCTGTGCACAAGCTCAATGGAAACTTCATCGAAACAATTCCTCGAACAAGAATTACCTCCTCCACTCAGCTCTGACCACCTTATCTGAAATTGTCAAGTCAAAAAATAAGGGATAGTCATCATGCAGAAGCAGCATACAGGGAGAGCATAGAACTACCACATAAGAGCATGTTTAACTACACATGTAGACATGACTTTATACAACAGGGGGTGCCAGTTTCCATGTCCTACTTCAAGAATGGGGAAAAGACTAAGGAGCATATCCATGGGTAATACTCATTTAGCAAAACAAAGACACAAACAGAAGGGCATAAAACATTATTACACTAGTAACCAAATGAGGCATCAATGTAAAGTGGTGCTTACCATTAGCATCTTTAGAGGATGATTGAGATTTGTCACTGATGTTAGCACCTTTGCCAGCTACTCGAACCCGTCTTTGCCCATGTGGGGACTGTGAACTTGTATTACTATTGGTTGAAGATGGCAGAGAATATCGCCTGTTTAACCCATTTTTCTCAACAGCCTCGGGGGTAAACATTGGGGAGCCTTGACCCCTAAGTCTAGCTTTTGCAGATTCAGTTGGTGCCATATAACTGGGCACTTTTGGCATGTGATTCAACCCATTTGCCTGATTATCAATTTTTGCAGGGAAAGAAGCTCTTCTTTGGTTTGTGTTTGAGCTCTCATCACCAACCTGCTCATCTTTAGAGCTTAATTCCTCTGTTACTGGCATGTCCTCAAGTTTACCATTGTTTTCAGCAGGTGGCAAATCAACTGCAGGACAGACATTAGGCTCACCAAGAGAAGGATCTTCTGAGGACATTTTCAGATCTGCCTCAAGAAGTGACAGTTCTGATAGTGTTGCCGTCACATCTCTTCTCTTCTCAGCAGATTCCTGTTCTGAAAAATCAGGGTCATTAGAATTAGAAGTTTTTTTCAGAGTCTTCTTTGTTTTCTCATTAAAAACCTCAGACTTATCAGGAACCTCCTTTGAAGAGTCAGAAAGCTTTCGTAAACTGCGCTTAACCCTCTCAAGCTCATTTTGTGGATGCTTCCGAACTGAATCTGCTGCTGAGTTGCCAGAAACTCTCCTCAGACCTCGTTTGTTTTTTTCATGCTCCAAGGTAGAATGACTAGATCCATTAACAACTTTTGCATTGGACAGTTTCTGAATACTTCGTTTTGTCTTTCTACTCCTAACTGGTTTTAAAGGGGATACCCAAAAATGTGACATTGTCCATCGTTGAAGCCACTGCCAGGATGAGTTAGGCTCCTCTGGAACATATTGAAGTTGAAGAGGTAATACAGAAGGTGATGAGGCCAAAAGCTGAAATGATGAAAATGCATAGTCACATACAGATTGGAACAACAGTGAGTAAAAACATAGCAGAACTGGCATAAGTCAAGACACCATGATTCTTGGCATCCACAACAGGCCAACAGCTAGGAACAGGAAACAGTGGCATACATCAAAAACAGTAATTACTAACAAAGTTCATCCATATTAAAGAAAAAGAGGTAAGGAACAGAACTACATCTTCCATGCAAAAGTTTTTTTACTAGTCATGCTAGAGTTCTAAAGTCTAAGCACTTTGCATAACAAGATTTATTTCTTTTTTTATTTGTTTGTCATTTCATGAGGTTCAACGGAAAGGAAATGCCACTTGTGGGAGCCCAAATAATTGAAGGCATTTTCTATGATTTAAATCCACTGAGAGGAATATATTAAGTAAGCATTATCAAGAATTAATGCATTATCAAGAATTAACAGTAGGAAAAAAAGCAGATAGATAAACAAGCTTAAAAAATAGTTGATCATTTTGATACAACAAGAAGGGATCTATAAACAACTGATACATTTGCATTTGCCATTCTCAGGTGAGATACAGGACTCAGGCATGGAGGCTCTCGAGATAAAGATGGGGCATACAGATATTTAGATCTGACTTGTGAGTTTAACTACAAAAGATGCCTCTATTGTACTGATATTATAAACATTAATCACCAAAGAGGAAAAAAATACTGAAGATAACAAAGAGTAAGAATATCAGCAACAGAAAATTATAACTTTAAAGTAAAAGGAACAATTCAAAAGATCAAGACGCACAAGCTCAAGTTTGAAGCACAAAAGAAACAGGAACAATTATATGCTAAGAAAATATGCATTAGACAACTAATGTGGCAACAAAAGCAGGAACTTAGGAGCGTGAAAAATGCCCTAAAGGTTAAATATCATGGGCTTTCTATCAGCACAGAAGTTCTCATTTTAACCAGTAAGGAGAATCCAATAGTATTATGAGAAAGCAAACCATACCTTCTGAACAAACACATTATTTGATAAATTCTTCACCTTAGAAGATGTGCTCACTCCAATAGAAGAATTCGAGCTTTTAGAACCCTGCTTAAATAAAGAAGTAAAAAGTACCCAGCTTAGAAGCATGTTATGTGCAATTAGCTACTCAAAATGCCACATGATGAAACAAAAGGGAGGTAAACTTTGATTTTCAGATAAGAACCTGAATAGTTATGATATCAGTGCCCATGTTAATATCAATATAATCACAAAAATACCTTTATTCTCATAGACCTTATACATAAACAACAAACTCAACTAGGGCATACAACTGGTGTCTACAGTTATTGTCAGGATAGCAAGAAACAACAAGTCATTTTCCACTGATCGGTAATAAAAATCACCTGAAGCAGTCTTAGATGTTTTTCCTGTATTTCCATGGCAATTTCTGAACATCTGACCTTTTGACCACGAGCTAGTGCTTGCAACTTAACAATTCCCCATGTACAGCATAAAGTAGTAGCAACAGCTTGTCTTCTAACCAAGTGACCACGAATAACTGCTTGCAGCCTTATAATGCCCTTGAGGGTTCGAAATGCCCTGCGAGCCTTCCAACACATAATATTGTCATCAATAAAACTATGTGATTTTACAGAGGATAATAATCCTAGTATAAGGGCGTCTAAAAGTTGACAGCAGATTCACTACTTCTATCAAACTTACTGCAAACCTATACCAACCAAATTTGCATTTAAAATTTATACAAATACTATAAATCAGTAGGTTGTCAAATATTTAAGATTCAAATATCTCTAAACAAGCAGATGCTTGTACAAAACTGATACATGTGTTAACCTGGGAAACTTGATAAAATGAGTAGTAGACTACCCGAGTTACTGTAAATAGTAATCCAGGCCCCTAAGAAATTTTCGTTCACATGCATTCTCCATGCTTGTTTCTGTCAACAGCAAGGGGCTAAATATACATACAAACAATAAGAAGCATGAAGTAAATATAAAACATAGAGGCAGCCACCCAATTGTAGAGTCTGACATATACAAGCAGTTAAACCAATAAGTGGTTCAATGTTCTACCTCCCAATAAAACGAAAGATCTAGATCATACCATGAAAAAAGTATGAATCTATCACATGTCACCCAATCCTCACATATCCTTAACTTTAAGTAAAAACAATCATCATCAACAACATAACGCAAGATGCAGAGTGCAAGGTTCCAATATTAGAAAAATAAGCAGAACGGTGACAGTGTATTCAAGTTACTGCCAATAACAGTCAGCAGAGTTTTCACACAACTGAATGAAGACTACAGAAGTAAAATGCTTACAAGTTTCATCACTATGCATAACCTTTAAGTATAAAACTTTAAAAGGGAGAGTAGCTACCAGATAACCTCTGAAAGCAGCCTGTACCATCACAGCAGCTGGGTCAAGCCTAATCCTATCAGGATTTTCTGGGTTACCAAAATTACCAGTTGTGGCATCATTTCCATCCACTTTTGGAGATGGAATATTTGCCCCATCATTCGGCAATTGGGCAGGTATACCCTTCTCAGAGTCCACCACATTTCTAGCGCTATTCACTAGAATAGGTGCTGAAATTGATGGATCCACTGATAGGTCAGACACAGTCACCTTGGAAGAAACCAAAACCTCACCTTTNTCTTTTCCTTTTGAGAAACTGGACTTTGAAGATTTCTTCCCGAGAAGTAAGGTCTTGATCCATTTTGCTGGAGATTTTCCCATCTCCGTTAAACCCAAAAATAATTAAAATTCCAAGTTTCTAAATCTGGAAATCTGCGAAAGTCATACGCAACCAAAACGTCGATATTTAGCATGTTAGCATTAAACTTTTTTTTTAAAAAAAAAAAAAGTAGCATTTTAAAAACAACCAAACGTTCTCAACATCCTAATACAGCTAGCAATTAATGGCAGTCAAAATGTTACTACACTACATAATCAATAGCTTGTTAGTTATAAAAAGTTACCATAAAAGACCAAAAAATAATTCAACAATAAAAAAAAAACACAAATTGATATTAAACTGGATAGCGACTGAAACTATAGAAGCTAGACAAGCAAACTAAAATAAAGAAAGTTTGAAATTTAACTTTCAGTTTTCAGATTTTCTTCACAATCTCAACGGTAAAAAAGTAAAATATACACGGCCAAAATCCACATCTACTTAAATAAATGAAAACTAATACAACTAAATCAAGAAGAAAAGAAGTAAAAGCAAGCGTGTCGGCAGAACTGGAAAAAGGTGAAAGAGAAGAGAGGATCAAAAACTTTTACCTGAAAAATGCAGCAAATTTGAAGTCCTTGTTCGGTACTAAGCTGCCATTACCGGAAGAAAAAAACAAGGAACAGTAAAACAGTGAGCATTCAGAGATCTGAAGAACGAATTTCGTACCGTGAAGGATTCCTCGAACAAGAGATTCTCGTGCTGTTTTTTTTTTTTTTGGAGTGAATTTAAAACTGAATAAAAGCTAAGAAAGATGTGAAAACGGCCTGCAGAATTAAATGTGTAAAATGAATCACAAGAGAAGTAGGTGTGTAAGTATAATTAGGGTTAGTGACATCAATGGAGCGGGGGAGAGGTATCTTTATCTTATTTTTTATACATTCGATGTTAGGGCAAAGAAGGTAAGATTATTTTTATTATTTAAATTACGAGGTGGAATGTTATTGGTTTATTTGATTAGAAGATAATATTTTGGTAATTGGTTGTCCAGAGGCAAGATTATCTAAAATAATATGTCATTAAAATCTTATTATATTTTTAGTCACATTTTTATAAAATTATGATATTTATTTTTATCACGAATATTAAAACTAATATATATGTTTAAATAAATTTATATTTATAATTAAAATAATTCATAAAAAAATATCTGTATCACCGTATAATTATAATCATAATTATAAGGATAAATTATACTTAAGTTTAGGGCTATAAATTAATCGAGTTTGAACAACGACCATTTATCATATTCGCCTATCTATTTTTAAATTGTTCGTATTCGTTAGAATTTAAAATAAACTCAATGTTTTTTTTTAATTAGGTGTACTTATGTTCGTTTATTTAAGTTAAATGAACATTAAACAAACATGTTCGTAAACATATAATTGAACATGTTCATGAATAATAAGAAAACAAACAAATAATAAATATATATATTATTTTTAGATATAAAATAGTTAGATATAAATATTAATAATTATATTATATAAAAGCATACAAATTAACCATAATATGTTATTGATAAATACTAATGAAACAATAAACAAGTTTAAATTTTATTAAATGAGTTTTAAACAGACATAAACGAGCTTTCATTACCATAATGAACTGATCAAAATTTTTTTGTTCAAATCGCTTAATAATAAACAAGCTTCAAATCTTATCATGTTCGTTTATCTAGCTTAACTAGTTTTCAATATCACGTACATTGCATGTAAATATATGCATTTATATTTTATTATTTAATAAAATATTTTTATTTTGTGATCATTATTAAAATAAATAATTTTTATAAATAGAATATTTCAATTTGTAATGCATACTATTGAAAGTGTATTTGTAGAATATTTAAAAGATGTGCATATTGTATATTTACACATTTTCTTCTTCAATCTTAATTTTTTTAATTAATGAATAATGTGTTTCCCTATTTTATGTTTAGAATTTTATTTACATTAAAACTCAATTTTAAATTAATCTTTTTCAAATTGAATAATTTAATAATTAAATTCTGAATTTAATTATTAAATTATAATTTAAGCTTAATTCATTTCAACATTCTTTTAATACTTAAATTATGAAGTTCATTATTAAATCTAAATTTTAAATTATAAAGTTAACTATTAAATCTAAATTATTGAATTAAGCTTTATGTCAACATTGTTTCTCTAATAGTAGTATAAGAAGTCTACAACAATTCAAATTTATTATCAACATTAATCAACAATGAATTTTATTTTTTCATGTAATAGTAAAAGTTTTTTCATTCTGAAAGTTATTTTGAAATTTTGTCACTTTATCATTGAACAAAAATCAAAATCAGACGTAAAATCAATGTTTATAACTAAAAAAAGGATCAACTTAACATTGAATTGATACATAAAAAACTATTAAGAATCACATAGAAATTTGGAACAAATTGAAATTATATTACAATATTAAAGTAAAAAATAACAAAATTAATTAAAACAACATGTAACAATATAATAATTCAAGATAAATATGAAAGATATTTATACTAAATTAATAAATATATTTAATAAATAATGATTAAAAAAGAAATAAATGTTCAAATCTAACTTTCTTTTCAAAACAAGCTTACAAAATATTTTTCACCTACACCAAAATGCGATAAAGTTTTCAACTTTATGTATAATAGGTAAAAGAGTGCTTACTTCGTATAGTATAAATAACTTATAAAAAAATAAAAAGATAACATAGTAATCAATTATTCCATCATCAATTAAAACGAGCTTCTATCTCTCTCCAATTCCTCTTCGAAAAATTATAAATTTTAATTGATATATAACTGTAGCACTTATTAAGTAATAATTAATCTAAATCAATCTCTATTTTATTATTGAAATATATTTATAATTTAATTTTATTGTAGATTAGGAACAACATTTCACTACTTTTCTTTGATAGAACTATTGTATTACTATTTAATATTAAAATATTTTTATAATACCGTTTAACCCTAAATCTAGTCAGATCTAAAGCGTCATAGTGATCACCGAAGCGACCCACTTATATTATCATTCAATAATTACACATTAAAACATAAATTTTAAAAATTAATAAACATGCTCACAAAAGTAAAGTAAAATAAAAAATAAAACCATTTAATAGAACTCAATATAATAAGCAAAGTAATTGAATCCACCAATTGACAAATCCAATGCACATGCCAAATGCAAAGACTCTAAGAGGATGTTGTTCTAACACAAACTCACAAACTATTTGGTCCAAGTATCACTAGTGCACAAAATTTAAAATCCAAGCACTAAACTTTTCACAGCTCAAGGGTGTTCTACAAGTCTAACAAAAATATTGCATAATGCTACTAAAATTTCAAGCATCTTTTCACAGCTCAAGGGTGTTCTACAAGTCTAACAAAAATATTGCATAATGCTACTAAAATTTCAAGCATGCGAATAACATATTATTAACTGTATAACATATATTAAATTAACATTATATAACCACACTCTAAGACAAATATTTAAAATAATTAACAGTTCAATTCAGTCTTTTACATATTCGATAAGCCCAAATAACCATATGCAAGAAAACATACCAGATACATACCAAATACTCATAATTAGATCAATACATTATAACTACGCTCAATTTAATCACCTAAGCAAAAACATCGTCAAACTTTCAAAATTGAATGATACCAACATATAAAATAATTCTAGAATCACATTCAAATACTAACCAATGTGCCAAACCCTGAGTCACAACAACAAAGCTAGGATGGGAGGCTTAAACACAACAAAACTCAAGCAATTCAACACCTATAGAAAAGAGGCAAGGTAACAAATTTTTATGTTAGAGTATGCCCAAAGACTAATCATGAGATGATTGTAATCCCATACTCGTTTTACCTTGTTTGTTAATATAATGTATTGTCATTATTATTTTAGTTTCTTTTTCTGTGTGTATAAATAAATTGGTTAATAATAAAGTCCTGAGAATAATATGATTATTCTTAAAATGTCTTTAGTCAAGTATTATTTTGGGCTTGGACAATGATAATGCATATTAAGGCTAATGTGTAGTTGATTGATGACAAAATGTTGTCATTGACATAGGGATATCAAAATCGATACATAAGTATGTGTTAGAGAGCAACATATTGGACTGACCCGCTATGATTATGTTTCTTGGATTATTATGTAAAAGTCACAACGTTACTCATAGCGATAAATATGTATATGATCCTCAGACTTGAGATCATCATTGTTGCAACATCATGAGTCGTATATTTTGACATAGTCAAACGTCTACCATAACAAGTTATACTATAAATACTGATGTTGGGTATGTCGCAATCTATGTAGTGGGATATGATTGATTAAGATAGGATTTGTCCCTCTTACATAATGGGAGCAATATCTTATGCCTCTTGATGGAGTGAAACTAGAAATGCATGGTCATGCTCGAATAAGTTGATATGAGATATCACACTTATTTGTTTATTGTAGTCTACTCATAATATCAAGAAGTATGAGATTGAACTATACAAGTCTGACTATTCCATAACTTGTGTCCAATCTAAATATTAAGGATAAAATCATATAATACATGAAAAATTATCACAGAAAGGTTATGTCGAATCACGACTTCTTGTAACTTGGATAGCAGTGATGCATTGCTAAATGTCACTCATTGCTTGTAATATTAGAAACGTTCTAGTATTACTACTAACATTACAAGAGCCTACAGGGTCACACCCTATAGTTGAAGCGAACAAAATCCAAATACATTTGGTATTGTATTTAGTTGTCACATGAATTAAATTAATTATTGAATTAATTTAATTTGATAGTTAAATATTGAACACATTATATGTACAAACTTGTACACAAATAGAGAACATAGATAAAACTAATATATGAATTTGATTCATATAAAATATTAATTGTATACAGTTTATCGAAATCATTAATATAAACAATTATAATAATTAATTTCTGTCAAAATATGAAAGACATGGAAATTAATATTCTTTAGGAATGAATATAATTTTTTTTCCTAACTTTCCATTTGTTTCTCTAATAATAAGGGAATAATCTCGTTTTATTGATGATAGTGATATCAAAGAGAATAAAAAGGAAAATAATCCCTTAGTGTGTTAGGGTTACCAAGAAAAACACAACTCAAAAGGTCTAGCAAACGTTCTTGAAAATACCCTGAAAAGCTTAAGAGAATTTGTTGTTTGTTCTTTGACTAGGTAGATTACGTAGAGGCCGAGACATTATTGTTGCGGCTTGGGATCAACATCGTTCAAAGGGATCCTATCAACAATGTTGTTCATCGCTCTTTCAGTTCCAAAAAGGTATATTTTTTATCCTTGTTTCAACTCGATTCGTTCCTCGTACATGGATCCATGGTTGATGATAGCCAGAATAATTTTTCCGCTGCACCGCGGGCCGTACCAATGATCCAACATTTTATGTAACAGGAATTGAAGCAAACATTTATAATATATAAAGAAAGATATGGCCTTATGAAGCAATCAGTGCAATTTTTTTTGTTTGGTAATTGAACAAAAAATCAATAAGATAGCAGCTCATTAAAGGACTGAAGGAAATAGATGACCGAAGCAAAGGACGGGATAGATGGTGGCAGTGACTGAAAATGGTGTCAATGCAAGGAAAGCAACAACTTGAGACAATGAAAGTGGTCAGATGGTGCAAGGGTGTAAAGAAATTGGGTCTAAGGAGGAGGTTGAAGATGGATGACAAAGGAAAGAAATAATGGAATTTTTTTTTATGATTGAGGACTTCAAATTTTAAATGGTCTCTTCTTTTTCTTTTTCTTTTTTTTTTTTTAGGAATGACGACACAATGGAAAAAACAGCCATCATATAACTCTAATGTCAGATGCTTGTATCATCTTAACGCATATTGTAATGTTGCAAAACATTTTCAAACATTTTCTTAATATAAAGATATTAATATATGAATGTCTTATTTTTAGTTCAAAAATGGCACCAACTCCCTTATTGAACATACTCATTGAAAACAAAATGAACGAAAATAACTATAATGAATGAAAAATTAACCTTATAATTATTCTGAGTTATGAGAAACTTAACAGTTCTTGATAATAAGTGCCCTTCGGCCACTCAAGTTGAGGCTAGAAAAAGCTAGGAGGAGTTTGATGAGATAGCTCATTGTTATATGCTAGCAAGCATGACCAGCACCCTATATAAGCAACTGGAGAGTTTTAACATTGCCAAACGATTCTGGATAAGCTAGAAGACATGTTCGGAGGCCAAGCTGCCTTGACCTAAAAGTCTATTATAACTAGCTTGATGAATGCCTTGCAAAAGCCCAATACCCCGGTCAAAAACCATATGATAACTCTTATGGGATACTTTGCCGAGGTTGCGGACAATGAGGCCAATTTGGACCAAAACACTTAAATTGAGATGGTGTTCACGAGTATCTCCAAGGACTATGTTGGTTATTTGGTCGCATATAACATTGGCAATAAAAATTTGATGCTTACACAACTCATGAAGGAGTTACAATCTTATGAGTTGATGTTGAATGATGTTCAGTCGGTCTGAATAACATAAGCAAATATAGTTGTCACTTTTTCCTCAAAAGGGAAGGGAAAGCGTGCTAGGAAAAGCAAAGCTAAGGTCTTTGGGCCACAACAAGTGGAAAGGAAGAGAACCAGAAAGCCTAAAGACTTATCTAAGTCTAAATGTTTCTTTTACAGTAAGAAAGGGAACTTCAAGGCAAATTGTAGAAAGTGGAAGGAATACCTTGCCACCAAAGGCAAATGTATGGAACTCTTTATAATAGAAGCTTGTTTAGTTGAGGATTCAATGGACCACTAGGTCATTGATTCGAGAGCCACTAATCATGTTTGTGTTTCTCTGTAGGAGTTCGAGGAGACGAAAGATCTTTAAGATAAGAATCTATCATTGCAGACTGCAAACATGACAACTGTGACAGTTGAAGCAGTGGGAGAAGTGCATCTTTACTTTGATAATGTTAGGAAGATTATTTTGAATGACGTTTTCTATGTACCAAGTTTCAAAAGAAACTTGATTCTCGTTGCATGTCTCTATAAAGACAACTTGATCGTGACTTTTAATAATGGAATTGAAAATTTTAGAAATTGCAATCTTATCTGTAATGTTCAAATGTCAAATAATTTCTATTTTATCAAACCAAAGATGTATACACTGCTTGAAACTAAAATGTCAAATAAGAAACTTAAAACTTCTTGCTTTAATGAGGTGTAACTTTGGCATTTGAGACTTGATCATATTAACCAAGAAAGAATCACTAGACTTGTGAAAGAATGCATCTTAAATTCACTTAAAGAAATCGATCTTCCATAATGAGAATTTTGCTTGAAAGGAAAGATGACCAAGTGATCTTTTAATGCAAAAGGAAAGAGGGTCGTAAAACCCTTAAAACTTGTGCACACTGACGTATATGGCCTCATGAGCGTTAGTGCAACAGGGGGTTATGAATATTATGTAACCTTTATTGTTGATTACTCTAGATATGGGTATATATACCTAATTCATCGCAAGAGTGAAACCTTTGATAAATTTAAAGAGTTTTGTGCAGAAGTGGAAAACAACTAGGTTTACCCATAAAGACACTTCGATCTGATTGAGGTGGGGAATATTTATCAAATGAGTTCTTAGGGTACCTCACAGAGAACGTGATTCTATCCCAATTGACCACATCAAGCACTCCAAAACATAATGGCGTGGCAGAGAGAAGGAATCAAACATTGTTAGACATGGTACGTTCGATGTTAAGTTATTTGAAGCTGGAAAACTCTTTTTTGGGATATGCAGTACAAGCGGTTTGCTATATTCTAAATGAAGTGCCAAATAAGGTAGCATCAAAAATTCCATATGAATTGTGGCATGGTAGGAAGCTGAATCTTAATCACTTAAAAATTCGAGGGTGTCTAGCCTATGTATTGGACAAAGATGTAAGGAAGTTAGAATCATGGATAGAATTGTGCATCTTTGTAGGATATCCAAAAGGAACAAATGGTGGCTTGTTTTATAACCTAAAAGAGCAAACTATAATAGTGTCAACTTATGCTACTTTTCTTGAAGAAAGTTACATGAATGACTTTAAACCAAAGTAAAGAGGTACTCGAGGAAATTTTGGGAAACATACAAAACCCTACATAAACGGTTCCAGAACCAACTCCTAATAGTAGACTTGCAAACGATTAGCAGCATAGGGTGCTTCGTCGTAGTGGGAGGGTCTCTCGTAGGCCTGAGTTCTTCCAATATGGAGGAAGTGTTTTTAACACTGAGTCTTTCAAATAGGAAGATGATAACCCATTTACGTATGATGAAGTGATGCAGAGTGTTGATTCCAAGCACTGAGAAATAGTTATGAAAAATGAGATCGATTTTATGGACTCTAACACAGTGTGGGAACATGTAGACTTACCGGAAGGGACAAATTGTAAGTGGATCTACAAGAGGAAAAGAAATGCGAATGGAAAAGTGGAAACATATAAGGCAAGACTTGTAGCAAAAGGTTATAGACAACATTTTTAAACGACTATCCTGAATAGAGCATCTATATGATGCAACCCATCAAATATATAACTAAAAGAAACAAGCATAAAGGTTGCAAATTGCTTAGATCCATATATGGACTTAAGCAAGCATCTCGCTCATGGAATCAAAGATTTGATCAAGCGATCAAGACTTTTGGATTTGAGAAAATGTTAAACCTTGTGTTTATAAACGTTTAGGGGATGAAGAGGTGGTATTTCTTGTTCTATATGTCTATTACATTTTACTCATTGGGAATGATGTAGGGACATTGTCATTGGCTAAACTATGGTTAACCCAACAGTTTAGCATGAAGGACTTGGAAGAAGCTAACTTTGTTCTGGTTATTCGGATTTTAAGGGATTGAAAGAAAAAAAAAGTGATAACACTGTCTCAAGCCTCATTTATAGACAATATATTTGAGCATTATACAATGACCGATTTGAAGAAGAGAAATACACCCTCTGTATCGGGATTTCATCTTTATTTAGAAGATTGTCCTACAATAGCAGAAGAAAAAGAGAACATAAGAAAGGTTCCTTATATTTGGTAGTAAGAAGTCTCATGAGAAAGGTTCATTATGCTTCAGCAATAGGAAGGCTCATGTATGCTATGTTATGCAATGGGGTTGGTAAGTCGATATCAAATAAATCCAAGACCAAGACACTAGCAAGTAGATAAATATATACTTAAGTATTTAGGAAGAATGAGGGATTATATGCTTGTGTATTCTGGAGAAAATCTTACTCCTATCAGATATACTGATTTGACTTTTAAATGTGGCGGGATTCAAGGAAATCAACATGGGCTTTGTTTTTGTCCTAGGTGACAGGTCCATTGTATGGAGAGGTGTAAAGCAGAGTTGCACTGCTAACTCCACTATGGAGGCTGAATATGTGGTTGCTTTTGAGGCTACCAAAGAAGTAATATGGCTTTGAAAGTTCCTTAAAAATCTTGAAATCGTTTCTGGTATGGGAAAAGCTATCAAACTATATTGTGACAACAGTGCGACAATAGCTAATACCAAGGAGACGAGAAACCAGAACGGAACATATTGGTTGCAAGTATCATATCATAAGGGAGGCAGTTGCAAACAAAATCATAGATGTAGTCAAGGTCGCATTCGAGGACAACCTTGCTGGCCTGTTTACCAAGACTCAACTAGCTAGGAGTTTTGAGAAACACATGGAGAGCATAGGAATGCAAAATATGACTCATGTACTTCACTAGGAAAAGTGGAAGACTATTGAATCTGGTGCCCTGAGGTCGTATATTCGTTTGTAAACTTGTAATTATTTTTCAAACAATTGAATAATAAAACAAATTCATGGATTACATTAATATACTTTGTATGATTATCCACGTATGGTTTTTTCACGCAAAGCAAAATGGAAGCAAATGTTACTCATTGGTTGTTTGACATTTAATCTTATACTAATCGATATTACGTGGTCGGATCGTAATATGGAAATACAACTTGTATTAGTAGACAAACCTAAACATGTCCTTAGTCTAATTGAAAACGAGCAAACCGATTGAAAGACTAATATGTCATCTATCAAGTCAAATTATGGAGATGCTTTATCTTGGGCATCGAAGAGAATGACTCTCAGAAGATAGAGACATAGTTGTGACTAACTGGACTGACAATACATTGAACAATATCCAAGAAGAATATATCATGAATTCGTTTATGGATTTATTCACTTGTGACATTTATAGTATGGCATACTGATGGAGCTCGAAACACACTATTATTTCGACAAAGGCAAGCGCACCTATCGAACAGTAGTATAGTTATGGTGAGTCCGGAATATCGTATCCTCAAGGACCAAGAGTTCTAAAATTAACTATATTTTTATTATCTAGCCTAATAATTAAAGGGATTTATTTTTAATCTAAAATTAACTAACTAATTTAACTAACTAAGAATGCAAAAAGAGCGAATCGGGAAAATACTTTTGGACAACTTATATGAGATAGGCAATACCTAAGGAAGAATCCACCTAGACTTCACTTATTACTTTTGATTCATGTGATTTATTCACTTGGCTTAATCCGTAGAAATCCCTGATTTATATTAATACCTCTTTCGAGGCTACTAACAACTGACTCTAGGTTGATTAATTGAAATCTCTTTCTAATTAAAACCCCTATTGTCGCATTAACTCAATCTATGGATTCCCTTATTAGGTTTGACCCTAATCTGGCAGATTTTCGTCGCCCTATTTCTAGGGTTGCAATCAACTCCGCTTAATTATGTTGATCTACTCTTAAACAGGGAATTTTGCTCCACTGACTAAGCACATTCGATTTTAAATCATAACCTGAATTATCAAAACAAGAATAAGAACTCATAATTAAGAATAAGCACAAGTATTTATCTCATAAATCAAATAATAATAAGATTTGTCTTAGGTTTCATCCCTTAGGTATTTGAGGGATTTAGTTCATACTAGAAGAGGGAAACATCATAAAAGAGGAAAAACAACAAAACATAAGAAAACCCAAAAACTTCTAAAGAACTTGATGGGAGATCCTCAGTCTTGATGGAGATCCTTCTCCTAAGCTATTCCTGACGGTTGTCTTGGAGTATTTTCTCCTTTTACTCGGCGTCTATTCGATGTCCTGTCGAAATCCATTCGACCTCTAGTCGACGTTCTGTCGAACTCTATTCGACCTTTAGCCGACGTCCTATCGAACCCTATTCGACCTCTAGTCGATGTCCTGTCAAACCCTATTCGACCTTTAGTCGACATCCCCATTTAGGTTGCCCCCTAAGGTGTTTATATAAGCTTCGAGATGCCTTTCTTGGCCCACAGGTATCCTATTCCGAATAGAATTCATCCTTATTTCGGCAAGGACACGCCCGTGTGACACGCCTGTGGTCGACAGCCCAGGCCGTGTTCAATCCGCTTAGCACACACGGCTGTGTGGTTTTTCTCGTGTGCGGTGGTCCAAGCAGTGTAGGCCCATTTTGTCCCTTTTTTTGGCCCATTTCTCGTTCTTTTCGATTCCCTAAGCTCTTTTGAGTATAAAACATGAAATTAAGAGATTAGGAGCTTCGAATTCCATAATTCAAGGGATAAATCACCCAAAAGTATGCCAAATGTGTGATTAAAATATATATATTACGGTTTTCAAATACCCCCACACTTAAGCATTTGCTTGTCCTCAAGCAAAATCCTCAACTCACAATTATAAATTCATTCTTCTCAACTTATAACTCCTATCAATAATGTTTTGAAATAATACATAGGTAATCATACATTGAGAATTAAACTAAAAGAACATCAAAGTTTCAAACAATCCAAGTTGAGCATTTTATTCATGAAAACATAGGTATTCCCCCTTATCTAAGTAATCGCCCTTGATTCAAAATATCACAGAGTTAACATCCTTACTAAGGATTCACTCAAATCACTCGAAGTGTTTAAGGGACAATAAATTAAACACTCAATAGTCAACATGAAAAGTTATTACCATAGGCTTGCATGAAAATTAAATCTCCACCACTAGAAAATGAGATGATACACAAATCAAAAGGTCTTTAAAGGGTTGTAATGGGGCTTGGGTTAAAGGTGTAGATATAGGCTGAATTAGAAGGTTAGAATCGAGATTGAATTGACAAATTACCTAACTAGAAACAATGAAATAATAATGAAAAATTACATAAATAACACGAGCTTCTTCTAAAGATGTGAATTTAACTGTTTAAGCTTAAGAACATAGAACTAATGATGAATATACTTTCAACTTTTTTTTAAAGAATAAGCACATACAATAATAAGATAGAATTTAACAACGAAAATAAAGAACATAGTTAGGTGACTGCTCAAATCAAATCTCGACAAAAAGGGACGTCAAAATATTAGGAGAAGTAAAAATTTTGGTTTTGAGTTAACATTAATAGGTGAGTCAAGAAAAATGATTTATTAGGATCAAAGGGGTTTACTAGGGGTTAATTATGTAGGTAGGCTTTTTGTGGAGTAAGTGGGTTAAATCCTAGGTGCATTTATCATCTCAGTATATCAAATCAAAAATGTGGTCTCGACATGTATAATCGAAGCAAGTTCTAGAATAACAAATCAATATTGACTCACTCAAAACAGCAATAAAAGTGAGCAAGAAAAGAAAATGCTCTCAAAGGATCAAGATCTCACAGAAATTATGGTTTTTGATGTCAACCCTGTGAACTTCAAATTTCAAGATAATACCTAAACATGGGAAAACAACCTAGCAAATTTTTAATTTTCAAAAATCAACTTATCATGATTAACTCTCTAACGCTTTCAAGTTTAAACAATCAATGCACAACTGCTTATGTTTTAATTCAAGACATATCAATAGAAATCATAAATCAATCAGAATTTGTTCTAATATTGATATGAGAAAGTGACTTGAGAAAAAGACAAAATTCAGGGATTTGAGAATAATGCAAAAAGTTAGGAACTTTTAAAATTCACCCCCACACTTAAGATGTACATTGCCCTCAATGTACGAAGATAGATATCTACAATATATAAAATCACAAGATAAGGGGAAAAGTGAACTTCTTAAATTTTGGATGAAGTCAAGGAAAAGAAACGGTAAGTTGGGCATAGATGAATGTGGCGGTGGTGTCTATGGTCGTGGCGTGGTGATTCCCAAGCAGCCTTTTGAACCTAAATCAAAGAAATCAAAATGTAATAATAAAAATTTAAGACAAGAAAGATAAAGGGAAGGGAAATAAAGGAAAAGAGAAAAGAAAAAGAAAAATTCAATGGACTCAAATGTCCTTAGCTTGTCGGATAAATGAAGCAGCCGACATGAACTCATGTAGATCGGTCTCGCACGGGGAGGCTGTGCTAGGGTCCTTTCGCTTCTTCGATATGGGAATGGTGGTGAGAAAGAACGAGGGAAAGGGGGAAAGGAAAATGAAGGGGGGATAATAGTCAAAGAAAGGGTGTGATGGCTAGGGTTTGATTGAAGAAGAAATTGGGGAGAAAGTGAGAAAAGGGGGGTTTAAATAGGAAAGAGGGATCTGATGGCTTCCCACGCCCGTGTGCCATGGACATGTTAGGTCACATGGACGTATCCCACGGCCGTGTTGTGTGTTTCTCCCATGCCTGTGTGCAGGTCGCCACGTCCATGTTGATAAATCAGTGTCGACCACGACCGTATCGCACGGCTGTGGCATTTTATCGCCGCCTGTGGTTTGGGGATTTTTCATCATTGGTTCGTATGATCTCTGCCATGCCGGTGTGCAATTCCGTGGTGTCCACACGACCACAGCCACGCCCGTGTGTAAGGCCGTGTGGTAGGGAAACCTGCGCTTCATTAATTTGGTTAGTTCTTAGTTAGATGCTAAAATAAAAATATGGATGTTAGTGAGATTAGTGCTCGGGTTGCCTCCCAAGAAGCGCTCGTTTAAAGTCTTAAGCTAGACTTACCTCTCATTCGCGTATTCATGGTGGTTTGAGGAGTTGAAACTCCTCACCCCTGCTATCAATTCTATGATCACTATATAGTTCGAGTCAAGTAGTGTTTATCTAAAAAGTGCCGAACTTAGGATTAGTTATCTCGACTGTTCCATATGGGAAGATTTTCAGTACCGTGAAAGGAATCTTTTCATTTGTATCAAGGTTTGAAGTGGCTATCCGAGGGTCTATTTTATCCAACAATACTTGATCTCTGATCTTAAATTGGTTTAGCTCATCTTGAAGTTTGTCATGGAGTTGCCCCGGTTTTGCTTCGTGTGTTCCTAGTTTCTCCTTGAAATGTGTCTTCCACTCGTCTAGCTCATCAATCTAAAGTCTTCGTTCCTCATGAGTTATTTCTTTGTTGGCACGAGGTCTAGGATGTGGCTCAGCTATGTAATTTTGTGGTTTTTCCTATAAAGAAGGTTGAACCAAATGGTCACTAGTAGAGTTTATGTTTTCACCTTGATTACTCGATGTCCTAGCCGAGTCAAGAGCTTGAAGAGTGATCATTTCGTCACCCACACGAAGTATGAGTTCTCCTGTACCAACATCAATTTTAGTTCTAGTAGTTGCTAAAAAGGGTCTTCCTAAAATTAAAGGAATATTATTGTCATCATCCATGTATAAAATAACAAAGTCTACTGGGAATATGAATTTTTCGATTTTCACTAGTACATCTTCAATTATACCCTTAGGAATTCTAATAGTTTTATCAGCTAATTGAATGCTCATCCTAGTTTGTTTGGGTTTCCCTAGACCTAGCTGTTTTAACATTTTATAAGGCATGACATTTATGCTTGCCCCTAAATCAGCTAAAGCATTATCAACGGATAAACTACCAATTAAGCACGGAATTGTAAAACTCCCTGGATCTTTTAATTTTCGTGGTAGTTTATTTTGGAGAATTGCTGAGCACACTGCGTTTAGCTCCACATGCTACGCCTCGTCTAACTTCCATTTGTTTGTCAAAAGCTCTTTTAAAAATTTTCTTGAATCTGGCATCTGCGAAAGAGCTTCAAGAAACGGTAAGTTAATATATAATTTATTTAGAAGTTTAAGAAATTTACCGAATTGTTCATCTGGGTGGTCTTTCTTCATGGCATTGGGGTATGGCACACGAGGTTGGTACTCTGTAATTACCGATTTTGGTTTATCATGGCTTACCTCAACCTTACCTTCCTCTACCATATTCTCTTGCCTTAATTTTGGTTCATCTAACCTTTCATTATCGTGAGCAATTATGGCTTGAAGTTTCTCCTTTGGGTTAGTTTCAGTGTTACATAGCAAGCTACCTTGTGGTGTTCAGATATGATCTTAGTAAGTTATCCTAATTGGTTCTTGATCCCTTGAATCGATGCTTCTTGATTTTTGAGTACTGTTTTGGTGTTTTGGAAACTGGTTTCTGACACCGCGATAAATTTTGTTAGCATCTCCTCAAGGTTTGGCTTTTTCCTTGTGGATAGGGTTGCTATTGGAAGCCTGGAGGGGGTTGTTGTCTCTGATTTCCTTGGCCACCCCATGAGAAGTTGGGATGGTTCCTCTAACCTGGATTGTAAGTGTTACTATAAGGTTATTTTGAGGTCTAGAATAATTACCCATATAGTTCATCTGTTCACTTTCTATGCTAAGGTTGTAGGGCGGATATCCTGTGTTGTTCGTCCCTCCTCCATTTGTATCGCACTGCATCACTGGATGTACCTACGAAGAACCACACAAACCATCAATCTTTTTATTTAACATCCCTACCTGATTTGATAGCATGATTACTGCATCGAGGTTGAAAACACTGGCGGCTTTTGTTGGCCTTGTCCTTGTAACTTGCCACTGATAGTTATTCAGTGACATCTCCTCTATAAACTCATAAGCCGCTTCAGGGGTTTTGTTATTCAGGGTTCTGCTGGCGGCTGAATTAATCAACTGCCTAGTTGAGGGGTTCACACCATTGTAAAAGGTTTGAACATGTAGCCATAAGGGTAATCCATGGTGTGGGCACCTTCTCAGTAGATCCTTGTATCTTTCCCATGCATCGTAGAGTGTCTCTAAATCCATCTGCACAAAAGAAGAGATCATTCCTCAACTTAGCCGTTTTAGCTGGCGAAAAATATTTTAACAAAAATTTTTTGGTCATTTGTTCCCATGTAGTGATTGATCCTCGTGGTAACGAGTTCAACCACTGTTTAGCTTTGTTCCTCAACGAGAAGGGAAACAATCGAAGGCAGATGGCATCATCAGAAATGCCATTAATTTTGAAAGCGTCGCAGAATTCTAGAAAATTTGCCAAGTGATTGTTTGGATCCTCATCCTGCAAACCATCAAACTGAACAAATTGATGAATCATCTTAATAGTGTTAGGTTTCAGTTCAAAAATTATTTGTAGCAATAGTAGTCTAACAATTCTTGACTCAGTTCCTATTAAATTAGGTTTAGCATAATCATACATAGTACGAGGAGCAGGATTTTGATTCACCGGATTTGCGGCAACCACAGGAGGTAGCGGATTATTATCAGCCATCTCTTTGGTAGTGTTGGTAACATCCTCTTGCTCTTCTTCTATGTATTGCAGGCTTCGCCTTATTTCTCTTCGGTTTCTGCAAACTGTACCTTCTATATCACTGTCAAAAACCAAGGGTCCTGACGGGTTCCTTCTAGTCATAAACTAGAATTACCTGCCAGAAGCAAAGAAAAGGAAAAGTTAGTGAACTAAAACTAAGAAAAAATTAAAAGTAAGAACGAATAGAGTAATAAAAACTTAGTTTTCCTAATATCTTAGTCCCCGGCAACGGCGCCAAAAACTTGATGGAGCTCGAAACAAACTATTATTTTGACAAAGGCAAGCGCACCTATCGAACAGTAGTATAGTTATGGTGAGTCCAGAATATCGTATCCTCAAGAACTAAGAGTACTAGAATTAACTATCTTTTTATTATTTAGCCTAATAATTAAAAAGATTTACTTTTAATCTAAAATTAACTAACTAATTTAACTAACTATGAATGCGACAGAGAGCGAATTGGGGAAAATACTTTTGGACAACTTATATGAGATAGGCAATACCTAAGGGAGAATCCACCTAGACTTCACTTATTACTTTTGATTCATGCGATTTATTCACTTGGCTTAATCCGTAGAAATCCCTAATTTATATTAATACCTCTTTCGAGGCTACTAACAATTGACTCTAGGTTGATCAATTGAAATCTCTTTCTAATTAAAACCCCTATTGTCGCATTAACTCGATCTATGGATTCCCTTATTAGGTTTGACCCTAATCCGGTAGATTTTCGTCGCCCTATTTCTAGGGTTGCAATCACTTCCGCTTAATTGTGTTGATCTACTCTTAAATAGGGACTTTTGCTCCACTGAATAAGCACATTCGATTTTGAATCAATAACCTGAATTATCAAAACAAGAATAAGAACTCACAATTAAGAATAAGCACAAGTATTTATCTCATAAATCAAATAATAATAAGATCTGTCTTAGGTTTCATCCTTCAGGTATTTGAGGGATTTAGTTCATACTAGAAGAGGGAAACATCATAAAAGAGGAAAAACAACAAAACATAAGAAAACCCAAAAACTTCTAAAGAACTTGATGGGAGATCCTCAGTCTTGATGGAGATCCTTCTCCTAAGCTATTCCCGATGGCTGTCTTGGAGTATTTTCTCTTTCTACTCAGCGTCTATTCGACGTCCTGTCGAACTCCATTCGACCTCTAGTCGACGTCCTATCAAACCCTATTCGACCTCTAGTCGACGTCCCCATTTAGGTTGCCCCCTAAGGTGTTTATATAGGCTTCAAGATGCTTTTCTTGTCCCACAAGCATCCTATTCCGAATAGAATTCATCCTTATTTCGACAGGGACACGCTCGTGGTTGATAGCCCAGGCCGTGTGGTTTTGCCCGTGTGCGGTGGTCCAGGCCGTGTGGGCCCATTTTGTCCCTTTTTTTGGCATGTTTCTCGTTCTTTTCGATTCCCTAAGCTCTTTTGAGTATAAAACATGAAATTAAGAGATTAGGAGCATCGAATTCCATAATTCAAGGGATAAATCATCCAAAAGTATGCCAAATGTTGGATTAAAATATGTATATATTACGGTTTATCACATACCTAAATCCTAAGTGGATGACAGGCTATGTATGCGTGACTCATACACTTTGATGTAAGTAAAAACTTGAGTTCAAATAGATAAGGAACTGAAAGCTGGTGCATTGGGTGTACGCTTCTGCAGTATGTAGAGTCATTCAAAACAGTGGAATTCATAGCCTGAGACATGGGTAAATGATATCCTCTCATCGACATTACATGGTTAATGAAAAGTAAACGTGGACACAAGTCATTTGTCTTTGTGATGAATGACTTGATTACTATTTTATAGTTATTGACTTTTCATGAAGAAAGATGTAAGGGTTACCGTGAACAAAATAGATCATATTGGGAGAACAGATATGTAACGACCCATTTTTCAGTGGTGTCAAAAATGGTGGTTTTGAGACCACAATTCCAACGAGTGAGTACGTAGATAGTATTAATTAATATTTATGAGCTTTTAGAGTGTCATATTAAATTTTGGTACGGTGATTTTGATGTTTAGTTGGTCAATTAATGAAAAAGGACTAAATCGTAATAAAAGTTAATCGGTATTGATTTTTATTATTTAAAATGCTGAATTAATATTTATTTAAGGGTTTAAATAGAAAATTAACCCTTTTTTTATATTGGACAGTGAATGAATTGTTTTAATGTTTTTAAGTTAAAAAATTTAATTAAAAATAATGTTAAAAATAAAGATAACATAAAATAAGAAAAGAAAACTTCACCATCTCTTTCATTTCTTTTTCCCCCACCAAAAAATCACCATTGAAGGAGAAAGAAAAGCTTCAAGCAACCTTAGATATTTGACCCTTGCTTGTAAGTTAAATCCAAACCCGTTTTTAGTAAATTTTATGTTTTTCAGATCGTTGTAGCTTAATCTTACTAACCTAGGGACTATTTTGCAAAACCGTCAAATATTTTAAACGTTTCCATTGTTGTTGGATGTTAAATGGTAGAGTTTGGAACTTTGTTATGAAATATGACTTATTTGTAAAGAGAGAGTTGTTAGTTTTTGGATTAGGGACTAAAATGGAAACTTCCTAATATTAACATGAAATTTTTATAAATTTTGGTCCTAGGAGGTTTTGTGAGGATGGAACAAATGGGGATTATTTACAAAAGATGTAATTGTTTTAGTTTTAATGACTAAATTGAATAAAATGTAAAATTTTAGGAAAATACCATAAAATGTTAAATAAATGGTCATATGTATATATTTATAATTTATAAGTATTTGAAATTGATAATTGAATTAAACTATTATATAGATCAAGAAACGGATCATCTGGTAGATAAACGTGGAAAGGGAAAAATTGCTGAGTAGTCATTGGTTTCGTGTTTGCTGTTGTTTTTGATTAGGTAAGTTCGTATAACATTTATTCTGATTTATACTTGTTTTTGTGATATTTTATGTAACAACTTGTAGTTAATTTTGCTATGGAACAGTAATTTTGATTGTTAGAGGGACTAAATTACAAAGTGAAGTGTAGTTGTTGAATGTTGTAACACCCTAAAATCCGAGTATTGATATATTGCATAATTTGGTGTTTAGATTATGAAGGAAAATTTTCTTACTTCTTATTCGTGTTTAATATAGCCCTGAAGAAGAGTATAGAATTTTTGGATATGGAATAATTTTTAGTTTTGAGAATTTAAAGAAGTGGATTAAGTGACATTGACACTTAAGTTAATTTAAGTGTCAAAGTGTAGCATAAGATAAGTAAATGGTAAGGTGGTGTTGGCGCATGAGTTGTAGCATGAGGGGAGAGGTTCGAATCCCTTGTTTAGCATCCTGATAAATTTTTTATTTTTATTTTTCTGCACATGTATAGCAAGTGTCGGCCAAGTATATATATGGTAAGTGTTGACCTTGTTATTTTTGGTTAGTAGATTAAAGGAATAAGGTAAGTGTTAACATATGGCATGGAATCAAGAAATTATGGAAAGATATGGGGACATAGGGCAAGTATCAAGGAGAATGTTTTGGAAACAAATTCATGGTCATTTGACCAATGAATTTGGACGGCAATATGGCTAAGGGGGAGGTTGGCCGATTATGCTAGTAGCTTGGCATGGTTGAGGGGTTAGTTTTGGTCATTCCTAGTTTTTGTGCAAAGTTTGCAATTCTCCTTTCAACCTCTTTTCCTTTGGCCGAATTTGATCAATTGGTAAGCCTAAATCTTTTGACCATTTGGTCATTTTTGCTCATCATTTTGGTATTCTTTTTGTGCCTTTTCTCATAGTGCCGAATTTGTTAACACCAAAAGGGCCATTTCTTTCTTTTCTCTCCTTTCTCCATTGCCGAATGTGCTTTGATCTTAAACTCATCTTTTTCTTTCTCTTTCCTTCTCTTTGAAAACCGAATTATCATCATCCCTTTTCTCTTATTTTTATTTCTTTTCAATCAATACTTTCTCCTTTAATTTCTTCATGGCCGAATGTTAGAGTATCTTAACCGAACCATTTTCTCTTTTCTTTGATTCTTCATAGCCGAATCTCTCTCTATTCATAAGCAACATTCTCAATCGTTTCTTTTCAATCGTGGACAATAGGTAAGGATTCTTTTTGGTTTATATTAGTTAATAGTGGTTTGGCCGAATTTTTGATGGTGGTCAAAAGGATTTCTTGGATCGAAATTTTTCATTCCTTCTATTAAACGTTTCCAATGGTTATATTTTAAGGCGATAGTGGGAGACCGGGACTCAAGAGTTCGTGAGTATCGTAGAAACATTGGAATCGATTTAAGGTGATAAGGAACGTTTTGGTCGACTTTCATATTGTGGAACGAGGATATTGTGGTAAGGAAATCACATCCTTAAAACCTTTAGTATTATTTTCGATATATTATTAGGATGGATTAATAATCTTTTGTCTTTTAAGACATTCAAAATAGGGAAGAAGAGAGCGGTGTTTAGTTTTTGGAAGAAGGGACGTTCCGTTAATCCCCTTAAGTATAAGCAAAGGGCTATTTCGGGAATCCGAGATTTTCCACCGGGTTGCGGACGTTCATCCGGGGAGAATCAATTGTTTGAAGTTGTTCGTACTCCCGAACCCCTGTTTGTTCGTGGATTTTCATCGGTTAGCGAACCATCGATCGAGGAGAAATCGCAAGTAGAAGTAGTTCGAAATTCGGAGGGTAAAAATTTATACCATTATTTCTAAGATCGATCTTGTTAATAAATATAGTGTTTTAATTATCGTGATATGTTTAGGTATCGCCGAGCGGGAAAGTCTAGTTCTCACTATAACCAGGTGTGTAACTTCACATTCATTTTTCGGGTTAAGATACCAAATCGTAAGTACTGTGATAAAATCGTAAAAATAGCAAAAACGGGAAAATACGTAGTAATTCATACTTTTGAGTAAATGCATGAAAACGGTTAAAGTTGGAAAAATTGCGATAAATATTGCTAGATCGATAATTTGAGCCAAAATATTGCTAGATTGATAATTTGGGCCGAAAAACTGTAGATTGCTAAATTGGGCCGTAAACCTGCTAGATTGATAAATTAGGCCAAAAGATTGCTAGATTGACAAATTGGGCCGAAATGACTGCTAGATCGCTAAATGGGCCAAAAACCCTCTAGTTCGATTTATGGGCCAAAAACCCTCTAGTTCGATATATGGGCTAAAAATATTCTAGTTTGATATATGGGCCAAAGTTCGCTAAATTTTATAATTGGGCTAAGTACTAATTTGTTTTATGGTCCCAAATGAAATGCTTAATTATAGGCCCATTTTTATATTAAAATATTAAATGGCTATATTTTTGTTATGCATACATGATTGCATGGGGCGGGGTATTTGATGAAGAGAAGAATGGCCTGTTGCCAAAAATCTAGTTCGGTGGCTCTGCCACAAATTTTGGCTTAATGCCTCTAGTTCGGTGGCTCTGTCACAAATTATTTTGGCTTAATGCCTCTAGTTCGGTGACGATGTCACAATCTAGTTCGGTAGTGCACTACAATATTATTTAAAGGCTTAAAGCCTATGATTGGTGTGTTTGGCGGGGTGGGTTGACTTGATCCCCACAGGTGTGTTGGTTGGTACGGGGGTGTGTAGCGGATGGATACTAGGCCTGGTTGGGAAATTCATTTTACATGCATTTTAATTTATTTTATTTTACTTTATTCTATATTGTTGAAATCTGCAATTGGGCTCAAGCCCAGCTCGATATCTTGATGATCTGGACCAATAATGGTGGTAAGTGAGTTGCACACTGAGTTCTTAGTAACTCACCCTATTTTATCAACCTTTTCAGGTAATGGAAATTGATGTGGACTTGGGTCGGGGATGACTTGGTGGAGGCCATACTACGAGCATGGGTTTATAAACTATGAACTTTATTTAAATTACTTATTTTAATTACTATTATGGGTTTGATGTAATAAGGCCTCTAATTATGTTTTTATGGATTTTATTGTGTGGATGGATTTAATTTTGTTTTAAGACTCTTATTATGGGCTTATGTTAAATTTATATGGTTTTGTTAAAAATATTGTTTTATAACATTTTGAACAACTAAATTATTTCTTTAAAATTTCTTCCAAATTCTTTTACAATTACTTTAAGGTTTTGATAAATATTTTTTTCTAAATGATAGGTTTTAAACAAGTAATTTCTTAAATCATCAATTTCAAATCCTTGTACTAAATTTTTATTAAACTCTATTTTCAAAAGGTTTTGTAGCACTATTTTACTCTAACCACTCGAGAATAAATCAATGTTTGACTGGTGTGACAAACCAAACTTTGTCTAAACGCATAGACCTGGTTTGGGGTGTTACATTTAATGGTATCAGAGCCCAGTTTCAAAACTCGGCTGTGGTTTGGGTTCAACAATGAAATTTGTTTGAAAAATAATTTAAGTTTCTAGACTTTTTGATTTAAAGGTAGTATGGCACCATGAGCATCCCGCGCCAAGTCAAGTAAGTATCTGTATACTGATTGTTTATTATTATTATGATATGATCATAAGAAACACTCTAGAACTTCTAGTTTTAGGTGTTGAAAACTGTAGAGATTGAGACAATAGGATATGGTTGCGAAAACAACTTTATCTCTTTTTATATCATAAAATATCGTTAATAAACAACTGAAATAGTATTCTGATTCATAAAACTCTTAATCAGATTAAATCGAATTAGTCATTATGAGCACGAGAGGACATGGTCGTGGACGCGGTAGATGTGGCCGTGGTAGAGGACGAGGTGTTAGGGGCGCAACTGAAGCGCCGGGTCATATGCCGGAAATGAATGCACCTGCGTCACTCGAGAGTGAGACGGGATCACATGATCATATGGATGAAGATAATGCTGTGACACGAGCAATGCTGCGAGTCCTTGAAAGGGTCGCTGGAGCTAGAACTGGGCCAACAGCTCGTGGGTCAATATCGGAACGATTGAAATCAAGTGGTGCTGAGGTTTTCAGAGGTGTCTCCGGTGTAGCTCCCAATGTCGCTGAATATTGGCTTGAGGCAGTGGAGCAAATTATGGACGATCTTGAGTGCACTGTGGAACAAAAACTAAGAGGAGCGGTATCTTTGTTAAGGGACGAAGCATACCAATGGTGGCTTACTGTCCGAGAAGGCACTGATGCTGCATTAGTTAATTGGGAATTCTTCAAAGCTTCCTTTCAAGGGAAATATGTGGGAACAAGTTATGTGGATGCCCGAAGGAAGGAATTCTTGAATCTGGTTCAAGGAAATAAGACGGTGGCAGCGTATGAGGCTGAGTTCTTACGTTTGAGTCGCTATGCTCGAACGATAGTAGCAACGGATCATGAGCATTGTGTACGCTTTGAGGATGGTTTGAAAGATGAGTTGCGGGTTCTGATAGCCCCACAACAAGTTAGAACTTTTGCCACGCTTGTGGAGAAGGCCAAGATAGCCGAAGAGGCTAAGAACTCGGAACGTCAGAATCGGGAGCAAGTTCGAAGCAAGAGAGATATAAAGTATTCGGGTTCTTCAAAAAGGTTTACGAAGAGGCCTCGGAATGAGGAGCCAGCTCAAGGTAGAACACCTGTAGCTGTTAATCAGACTCGAGACTGTGCTGAATGTGGAAAAAGGCATTCTGGAGAATGCTGGAGGAAAACGGGTGCTTGCTATAAATGTGGTTCAATGGATCATCAATATAGGAGTTGCCCTCGACGTATGGATACAACTCAAGAAGTTCGTAATACTGATGCACAGCCGGCAAGAGGAGCTCAGCAACCACCGAGAGGTCGTGGACCAGGTCGTGGTGGTAATGGGGCTGGACGTGGTCAAGGTGCAGCGGGTCGAGGCAATGGTCCTAGAGGCAACACGGATGCAAGACAGCCAGGATTGGTATATGCAGTCAGACGCCGCGAGGATGGCAACGCACCTGATGTGATAACTGGTACGTTTTTCATCTCTGATGTACCTGTTATTGCCTTGATAGATATTGGTTCTACCCACTCGTATGTTGCTAGCACCATATCTGGCAACCTGAATTTAGAATCCGAAATTTTCGATAGTGAGATGAAGGTAATTAGTCCTTTGGGACAGTCGGTGTTGGTTAATAAACTGTTTAGAGACGTGCCCTTAGAAATTCAAGGAGAAATATTCCTGGCGAATTTGATGGAATTGCCTTTTGGCGAATTCGATATCATTCTGGGCATGGATTGGTTGGTTAAGCATCGGGCGCAATTGGACTGTGCTGAAAAGCGGATGACAATAAGAACTGTGGAGGATAAGGAGATAGTTATGATAGGCGAGCGAAGAAATTACTTGGCAAACGTGATTTCTGCATTAAAGGCGGAGAAGTTGGTGCGAAAAGGGTATGGAGCATTTTTAGCATTTATTAGTGCTTTAGATGCCAAAGAGTTATCAGTGGAAGATGTGAGAACAGTGAAGGAATTTTCGGATGTATTTCCCGAAGAACTTCCCGGTGTACCTCCAGATCGGGAAGTGGAATTTGGTATTGAGCTTTTGCCCGGAACTGCTCCAGTGTCCATTGCTCCTTATAGAATGGCACCGAAGGAGTTGTCGGAGCTTAAAGCTCAAATTCAAGAATTGCTAGATCGGGGTTTTATTCGACCGAGTGTGTCTCCGTGGGGAGCACCGGTTTTGTTTGTTAAGAAGAAGGATGGGTCAATGCGTATGTGTATCGATTACAGGCAATTGAATAAGCTGACGATCAAGAATAAGTACCCTCTGCCGAGAATTGATGACCTGTTTGATCAATTGAAGGGAGCTTCAGTTTTCTCCAAAATTGATTTAAGGTCGGGTTATCACCAGCTTAAGGTGAAAGAAGCGGATATTCACAAGACGGCGTTTCGAACCCGTTACGGACATTATGAGTTTTTGGTGATGCCTTTTGGGTTGACCAATGCACCAGCTGCATTTATGGATATGATGAATCGGGTCTTTCAACCATTTTTAGACTGGTTTGTGGTAGTATTCATAGATGACATTTTGGTATATTCAAGGAATGAAGAAGAGCATGACTCGCGTTTGCGAATTGTATTGCAGTTGCGTCGAGATAATCAATTGTATGCCAAATTCAGTAAATGTGAATTCTGGTTAAGGGAAGTGACTTTCTTGGGTCATGTGGTATCAGCCGAAGGGATAAGAGTGGATCCTCGGAAGATTGAGGCTGTATTGGATTTTGTTAGTGGGTAACCTTTAACACCTACTAAGAAAAATTCTGTTTGGGTAATTGTTGATCGTTTGACAAAGACAGCTCATTTCCTACCAGTTCGTACGGATTACTCGTTGCAGAAGTTGGCGAAGCTGTATGTATCTGAAATCGTGAGGTTGCATGGGGTACCCGTATCTATTATATCGGATAGGGATCCTTGGTTTACATCACGGTTTTGGAAAGCTTTGCATGAAGCTCTGGGTACAAAGCTAAACTTCAGTACGACTTTTCATCCTCAGTCAGATGGTCAGTCGGAGAGAGTGATTCAGATTCTGGAAGACATGTTAAGGGGATGTGTGATTGACTTCAAAGGTAGTTGGGAGGATTTTCTACCGTTGGCAGAATTTGCGTATAACAATAGCTATCAGTCTAGCATTCAGATGGCACCCTATGAGGCATTATATGGTCGTAGGTGTCGTTCTCCTATCTGTTGGACTGAGTAGGGCGATCGGCAGATGTTAGGTCCTGAGATGATTTCTGAAACGGAAGAGAAAATAAAGGCTATTCGAGCACGGTTAAAGGAAGCCTCAGATAGACAGAAGTCGTATGCAGATCTGAAGCGTAGGAGTATCGAGTATGCTGTGGGGGATCAAGTTTTCTTGAAGGTCTCACCTTGGAAGAAAATTTTCAGGTTTGGGAAGAAGGGCAAGTTGAGCCCTAGATATATTGGACCATACCGTGTGCTGAAGCGAGTTGGTCCAGTGGCCTATCAGATCGAATTACCTCCGGAATTGAGCCAAATTCATAATGTTTTTCATGTTTCCATGCTGAAGCGCTATAGATCGGATCCTTCGCACATAGTACCGGTAGAAGAAGTGGAGTTGAATTCAGACTTGTCTTTTGAGGAGGAACCAGTGGAAATCTTAGATCGAGATGTTAAAGTGCTAAGGAAGAAAACCGTGCCATTGGTCAAAGTTTTATGGCGTAATCACGGAATGAAGGAAGCTACGTGGGAGCCTGAAGAAGCAATTCGGCAACAATACCCTCACCTCTTTCAATCAGGTAAATTTCGAGGACGAAATTTTCTTTAAGGAGGGTAGAGTTGTAACACCCTAAAATCCGAGTATTGATATATTGCATAATTTGGTGTTTAGATTATGAAGGAAAATTTTCTTACTTCTTATTCGTGTTTAATATAGCCCTGAAGAAGAGTATAGAATTTTTGGATATGGAATAATTTTTAGTTTTGAGAATTTAAAGAAGTGGATTAAGTGACATTGACACTTAAGTTAATTTAAGTGTCAAAGTGTAGCATAAGATAAGTAAATGGTAAGGTGGTGTTGGCGCATGAGTTGTAGCATGAGGGGAGATGTTCGAATCCCTTGTTTAGCATCCTGATAAATTTTTTATTTTTATTTTTCTGCACATGTATAGCAAGTGTCAGCCAAGTATATATATGGTAAGTGTTGACCTTGTTATTTTTGGTTAGTAGATTAAAGGAATAAGGTAAGTGTTAACATATGGCATGGAATCAAGAAATTATGGAAAGATATGGGGACATAGGGCAAGTATCAAGGAGAATGTTTTGGAAACAAATTCATGGTCATTTGACCAATGAATTTGGACGGCAATATGGCTAAGGGGGAGGTTGGCCGATTATGCTAGTAGCTTGGCATGGTTGAGGGGTTAGTTTTGGTCATTCCTAGTTTTTGTGCAAAGTTTGCAATTCTCCTTTCAACCTCTTTTCCTTTGGCCGAATTTGATCAATTGGTAAGCCTAAATCTTTTGACCATTTGGTCATTTTTGCTCATCATTTTGGTATTCTTTTTGTGCCTTTTCTCATAGTGCCGAATTTGTTAACACCAAAAGGGCCATTTCTTTCTTCTCTCCTTTCTCCATTGCCGAATGTGCTTTGATCTTAAACTCATCTTTTTCTTTCTCTTTCCTTCTCTTTGAAAACCGAATTATCATCATCCCTTTTCTCTTATTTTTATTTCTTTTCAATCAATACTTTCTCCTTTAATTTCTTCATGGCCGAATGTTAGAGTATCTTAACCGAACCATTTTCTCTTTTCTTTGATTCTTCATAGCCGAATCTCTCTCTATTCATAAGCAACATTCTCAATCGTTTCTTTTCAATCGTGGACAATAGGTAAGGATTCTTTTTGGTTTATATTAGTTAATAGTGGTTTGGCCGAATTTTTGATGGTGGTCAAAAGGATTTCTTGGATCGAAATTTTTCATTCCTTCTATTAAACGTTTCCAATGGTTATATTTTAAGGCGATAGTGGGAGACCGGGACTCAAGAGTTCGTGAGTATCGTAGAAACGTTGGAATCGGTTTAAGGTGATAAGGAACGTTTTGGTCGACTTTCATATTGTGGAACGAGGATATTGTGGTAAGGAAATCACATCCTTAAAACCTTTAGTATTATTTTCGATATATTATTAGGATGGATTAATAATCTTTTGTCTTTTAAGACATTCAAAATAGGGAAGAAGAGAGCGGTGTTTAGTTTTCGGAAGAAGGAAGGTTCCGTTAATCCCCCTAAGTATAAGCAAAGGGCTATTTCGGGAATCCGGGATTTTCCACCGGGTTGCGGACGTTCATCCGGGGAGAATCAATTGTTTGAAGTTGTTCGTACTCCCGAACCCCTGCTTGTTCGTGGATTTTCATCGGTTAGCGAACCATCGATCGAGGAGAAACCGCAAGTAGAAGTAGTTCGAAATTCAGGGTAAAAATTTATACCATTATTTCTAAGATCGATCTTGTTAATAAATATAGTGTTTTAATTATCGTGATATGTTTAGGTATCAACGAGCGGGAAAGTCTAGTTCTCACTATAACCAGGTGTGTAACTTCACACTCATTTTTTGGGTTAAGATACCAAATCGTAAGTACTGTGATAAAATCGTAAAAATAGCAAAAACGGGAAATACGTAGTAATTCATACTTTTGAGTAAATGCATGAAAACGGTTAAAGTTGGAAAAATTGCGATAAATATTGCTAGATCGATAATTTGAGCCAAAATATTGCTAGATCGATAATTTGGGCCGAAAAACTGTAGATTGCTAAATTGGGCCGTAAACCTGCTAGATTGATAAATTAGGCCAAAAGATTGCTAGATTGACAAATTGGGCCGAAATGACTGCTAGATCGCTAAATGGGCCAAAAACCCTCTAGTTCGATTTATGGGCCAAAAACCCTCTAGTTCAATTTATGGGCCAAAAACCCTCTAGTTCGATTTATGGGCCAAAAACCCTCTAGTTCGATGTATGGGCTAAAAATATTCTAGTTTGATATATGGGCCAAAGTTCGCTAAATTTTATAATTGGGCTAAGTACTAATTTGTTTTATGAGCCCAAATGAAATGCTTAATTATAGGCCCATTTTTATATTAAAATATTAAATGGCTATATTTTTGTTATGCATACATGATTGCATGGGGCGGGGTATTTGATGAAGAGAAGAATGGCCTGTTGCCAAAAATCTAGTTCGGTGGCTCTGCCACAAATTTTGGCTTAATGCCTATAGTTCGGTGACGATGTCACAATCTAGTTCGGTAGTGCACTACAATATTATTTAAAGGCTTAAAGCCTATGATTGGTGTGTTTGGCGGGGTGGGTTGACTTGATCCCCACAGGTGTGTTGGTTGGTACGGGGGTGTGTAGCGGATGGATACTAGGCCTGGTTGGGAAATTCATTTTACATGCATTTTAATTTATTTTATTTTACTTTATTCTATATTGTTGAAATCTGCAATTGGGCTCAAGCCCAGCTCGATATCTTGATGATCTGGCCCAATAATGGTGGTAAGTGAGTTGCACACTGAGTTCTTAGTAACTCACCCTATTTTATCAACCTTTTCAGGTAATGGAAATTGATGTGGACTTGGGTCGGGGATGACTTGGTGGAGGCCATACTACGAGCATGGGTTTATAAACTATGAACTTTATTTAAATTACTTATTTTAATTACTATTATGGGTTTGATGTAATAAGGCCTCTAATTATGTTTTTATGGATTTTATTGTGTGGATGGATTTAATTTTGTTTTAAGACTCTTATTATGGGCTTATGTTAAATTTATATGGTTTTCTTAAAAATATTGTTTTATAACATTTTGAACAACTAAATTATTTCTTTAAAATTTCTTCCAAATTCTTTTACAATTACTTTAAGGTTTTGATAAATATTTTTTCTAAATGATAGGTTTTAAACAAGTAATTTCTTAAATCATCAATTTCAAATCCTTGTACTAAATTTTTATTAAACTCTATTTTCAAAAGGTTTTGTAGCACTATTTTACTCTAATCACTCGAGAATAAATCAATGTTTGACTGGTGTGACAAACCAAACTTTGTCTAAACGCATAGACCTGGTTTGGGGTGTTACAAATGTGATTGAAAATAAGAAAGTATACAATGAATTATATGTATACGATGATATTCAAAGGACTAAGTGTATGAATATGAATTGAGGCCCGTATGAACTTAGTGAACGACTAGGATACAAATGACATGTCATTAGGGTTATTACCGTTTCAGGTGCTAGTCTTAGATGTTTACTGATGGCTAATGTCCTACATTTGTTACAGATTCTTCACTGCACGTGTGAACAACATCGTGTAAAGTTACCATCCCGACCAATAGCTCGTGTGAGCAGGTGTAACATCCGGGGTTTAGGGGCTTTGCATTTATTGAGTTTCTGTGTATTGGTATGCCTTATCAGTTAGTCTGCTATGTTAGAGGGCTCGGGAAGGCTCGGGGTTGAGCGGAAGCCTTGGTAAATTTTAAGTTTTGGTACTTTAAAAGAGGAAACTGGTTGGGTCTGGCTTCAAGGGTTGTTACTGGTGGTTGATGACACAAGAGATGCAGTAGTAAGGTGGCAAGGAGACGCCACTTAGCATGCAGAGGGGTGGCGTCACAAGAGAAGCTGATGGGGCAAGGGTTTGAATCTCTCAAGTAGCGCAAGGGAGTATTATTTTTGGCTCAGGCAAGGGAGGTGGTTAAATGGTAATCAAACTCTGGAGGAGAGAGGGAAGACTTGGTCAAGCAATTCAAGTAAGTGGTGGAGACTCATTTGGGGGGTTTGAAATATTCAAACTAAATTGAATGAGTGGAGGAGAGGGAATTTAGGAGAAAATCAAGGAGGAAGCATGGGGAGTGAGGTGAGTAGGGTGTTAGCCGAAATTTTGAGTAGTGTAGGGGGTTTAGGCATTCGGTTGATGGGGAGTATAGGTGCCGAAACTTTGGTGAGTTTTAACAATTGTGTGCGTTAAGGGTTCCATTTCCGGTTTTAGTGTGCTCTTCATTTAGCATATTTCCCTTCTCTGTGTGCCGAAACTCCTAAAGCTGCTACGTGAACATTTCTTCATTGGTGAACTGAAATCTATTTGGGCATTCTTTCTCCTATTTTCTCCTATTTTCTCCTTATTTTCTCAACTACATCATTTTTCCCCAAGTTTCCAACCCTTGCCGAATTCTCACAAGTCTCTTTTCTTTTCTTTTTGTTTTGTTTCCTCTTTTACTCAAAGCTGTAGCACCATTGTTTCTCCTCTCCCCTTTTTCGTGCTGTATATTTCTTCTACCTGTTCTTCATAGCCGAAAACCCACCTTTCATTTCTTTACTTTGAGATTGTTTTAATAATCACTAAAGCCAAACTCCATCCCTCATTTCTTCCTCTTGACTGAATCATCACCTATTATCATTTCTTCTCTTCGATTTCTTTTCCTGCTTTAGCCAAATCTGCACCCTTCTGTCAACCCTGCTGTTAGCCGATTATAGAACTCCTAAGCGATACACTTTTGTTCGTGGTAGAAGGACGTATCTGCATCATATTTCTTCTTTGGGTGGCCTATTTTCAAGAGGGTGTCGGTAAGTGTTGTTAGCCGAATAGGCCATAAGGGGTTTCTGTTTGTTTGGTTGGCCGAAAGGTCGCTTCTATGGATCCATTTCTTCTTGGAGAACCAATTCTTACATGGTATTCATATAGGTACCCAATCGATCTCTTAACCAAGCCGGAAGCTTTCAGTATTTTGTCAATCTAGGTAAGAAATCTCTTCGTTTGAGCGTGTGTTCTCATTTCCATATTCTTTAATGCCTTAACCTGGTCTTTTGACCAAGATCTGTTTCATGGAATCAAATGCTAGACAAGGGAAAGAAGGGGTTGGACCCGTAGTCCCAGCCCCTAAGTTCAAAAAATGCGCGGTGTCTGCTGTTCGAGACTGGCCACCGGGTTGTGGACCGGCTTCAGAACAGAATAGTAGGTAGATAGCAGTCGTCCCGGCGAGCGATAGTGTCGACATAGAGAGCATTATATTGCGTGTTATCAGGTGTGTAACTTCTCACACCTTTGGTCGTTGTTTTGTTAATTTATGTATGTGCTATTAAATGCCGAAATCTCAGTATTGGTCATTGGGTTACCCATGAAGGGTAAATACGAGATAACAGGTTAGTGACTTCTGTTATGTTAAATAAATGATGATGATGAGATGATTAAATATACACTTTGAATATCTTATACATGCATGCCGAAACATGTTGCATCTATACATCAGGGTTTCATGCTTGCATGGGGTCGGGCATATGCTATTAAATGAAAGGGGAAGCGTTCTGGTGGCTCTGCCACAATCTGTTTTGGTGGCTCTGCCACAATCTGTTCTGGTGGCCATGCCACATAATCTAGTGACTCTGTCACGATTCTGACGATGAGCAGCTAACTGCAGCATGACTGTCATCGATGGTGTGTAGCGGTGAGGGTTGATTGTAGAAATCCCCATTGGTGTGTTTGGCAGGTACGGGTGGTGTGTAGCGGATGGAAATTTTAGGTTGGGATGGGTTCTGCATCATTTTGCATATGTGATTCTACTATTCTGTACTGTGGGGCTAAGGCCCAATCTGATGGTGCTCGAGAGTTGCACACTGAGTCTTTTGACTCACTCCATTGATTAACATCTTTGCAGGTAGCACATAGTGCAGTGGACCGGGCCGGAGAGGACTACGAGGTGGCCATGCACGGTTTCCTTCTCTTCAATTAAGAACTCTATTTATATTTAATAATTGGGTTTTACTTTCGTTGTAATAAGGCCACTGTTAAATTGGTTTTAAATTTCCGATTTTAAGTTTTAAACGCTCTAAATAAGACTAATAATATGTCTTTTTTTTTAATAAAGTACATCAAAGTTTCATACAACGAAATTAACAAGTTCATCAAGAGGATATCTTTTACGGCAAAATCTCTGGCTATTTGAATGTAATAATATGAGTTTTCAGAGGTCACTTGATTTCAAGACTTGGCTAATTAAATTATTTTAACATAAGAGAAAAGAATTCCTAAGTTTTCTAATAAACTGCCAAGCTTGGAGTTGCAACAAGAAATTAACCTGAAATTTTTCTAGAATTGCGATGTGTTTTATAATTCTTCTCAAGTGATATGCCAGACCCGGTCGTGGTGTGTGGGCTGGGTTTGGGATGTTATAGCAGGCCCATATTCACATCTCGTGTGAGCATTTCTATCCCAAGTATCTAATGGTATTTCGCTATATTTCATCGGGTAAAAACAAGACTTATGGAATGGAAATGATAGTGTGATTTTATTATATGTGAATGGTATTACGTGAACTAAGCATGTTTGCTTGTATATGATAAAAAGCATAGAAAACGTTTTATGTTTCAATTGTGAAGAAACTAACCTTGTTGGGTTTGTAGTTTGCATAAGATATCAAAGAATACCATGTTTCTTAATTAAATAATTGTGTGTTTAATGCTTAGGTTATATTAATTTTGGGTAATTTATTTTAAATATGTGTACAAACTTTCTAAGCACTTTGTATACTTACGTCCGTTTTATTTTATTTCTTATAGATCATCAAAAATTGCGCAGCCAGTTGGAATTAAGTCAGAGCTCACACTATCAGTTTAACAACTTGGTAGATTTGTAACACCCTTATCTGTGTTCGAAGCTGGAACCAGATACATGGCATCACCTAACTTAACTTGTTTAAACAGAACACATCGGGCTATAAAATTTCGCTACAGCTTAAAAACTTTCCATTTAAACTCAAAACCTACTCATTCTGGACCTACGAGGCCTAAACATACTTTCGGGAGGTTTCAGAATTAAACCGAAAACTTTTACTTAGAAAAAAATTTGTCCAAACAGGGGCCACATACCCGTGCTGTTCAAGGGACATGCCCGTGTGCCCTTGAGACATGCCCGTGTTCTTCACCCGTGGTCGACACTGACTTATTTCACACGGCCAGACACACGCCCGTGTCATTAGCCCGTGTCCCTCACACGGCCTCGACACGCCCGTGTTCCATAACCTTGGCATTCTGTTTATGACATCATCACCCCACTAAGGTCACACAGCCAAGGCACACGCCCGTGTCCTTAGACCGTGTATCGAATTAAATTCCACATTTAAAGTGCAGACTTTACACGGCTTGGGCACACGCCCATGTCCAAGGTCGTGCCTTCCACACGACTGAGACACACGGCTGTGTCTCTGCCCGTGTGTTTACTACTCAGCATCCTGACTTTGTGAACCTAGCATGCAGGGGACGCACGATCGATCAACACGCCCATGGGGCTGACCATGTGTCCCACACGGCCTAGACACATGCACGTGTGTCTACCCGTGTGGACATAAAAAGGCTATATTCCAAGCCAAATGCCACCCTGCATAGTAAACATACTAACTCCAACTCATATAAACATCATTCATGACCCAAAGACACATCCAAGAACTCAATTCAAAGCATTCACACAAGCATAAACTTCATAATTTCATTATCATTGAATATATATAAACTTATCAAGTGTTGGCCCGTTTCCGATGACCATTTACAAAATGACTTTGATAACATACATAGCAACACTTTGGCTAACAATTACGACCTAACAAAATACCCAAGTCCTATACATGCCATACTCAAAATAAGTCTAAACTGTTATACCAAAATGATGTTGATAGTGTGATTTCTGAACTCCTGTGTCCCACGATCCCCGAGTTATCTTGGCAATACTACAAGGAAAAGGGAAATAAGAGGGGTAAGCACAAGGCTTAGTAAGTTTGCATGAAAATAAATAGCAACAATAAGTTCATAATGACATCAATCCATGGCATTTGATAACCACACAAGGTCATAAATACTTTTCCATAACTTACTCGTACCCGTTCTTATCTATAACATACCATGCCACGTATCGTAACAGTCTCGTGAATTTCTCACGGGTACCTATATTCACTCAATCACATGACTTTAGTACTAATCTCATTTCTATTTCCAAGCTTATCTACTTATCCCATTAATCACTAGGGATACTCAAAGACACATACTCATCATCATTATTTTAAGCATGAAGCCAATGCCATATCCCAGATGTGGTCTTACATGGGGTTACCTCTGAGTGCCGATGCCATATCCCAAATATGGTCTTATATGGAATTCTCACATCAAGCATCGAGGCAATATCCCGGATATGGTCTTATATGATTCTCAAATTCAATACCGAAGCCATACCCCAGATACGGTCTTACACGGTATTTCAATTCGGTGCCGAGGCCATGTCCCCGACATGGTCTTACACGGGACCTCATCCATCTCATGTCTCAGTGATAGTGTTTTCACATTCATAATAGTCCAACTAGGACTTCAATAACTCAACTTACTCATTCAACATCAATTACTCAATTAGTAGAATATCATGTATCATCATAATATTAAACAATCCCAAGCATGCTGGCATAATTGTTGAATTTATCACATACAAACTTACCTCGATTTCAAAGTAAGCTACATCGTCAATCTAGTCCGAGACTTTATTCTTGCCCCAATCAAGGTTGATTCTTGGTTCTTCTTGCTCTATAATAGCAAATTAGCTCATTTAATCATCACATTAATAAAAGCATTTTAATAATCATGTTTTGGCAAAATTACTATTTTGCCCTTACACTTTGGCAAAATGACCATTTACCCCTAAGATCGAAAATCAATTCTAATCAAATTTCTACCTTTAATTACTAGGTGAACATTTATTTCTCTTATGGCTATCTTCAAAACCCAACATTTCACACATTTACTACCAATTTTACAACCTTTACAAAAATGTTCATTTAGGTGTTTTCATAGTAACACCTTTCACAAAAGTTGTTTATCTAGCAACTATGACTCATTTTCTTCCATAAAAATGCAGCAAATAATAGTGAAAGCTCCCATGGCAAAACTCTAATCTTTTTACCATATTGCAAGATAGTCCCCTCATTAGAAAGTTTAAGCTCTAGGGGTTCTAATAGTACAACTATCTTCAAGAAAGGCCTTTAAAATCACTTACTTGAATGGAGATGAGTTTGCTGAAATTCTGAGCTTTCAAAACTCCTATTTTGCTTGCTATTTTTGGTGGAGGAAGATGGAGAGAAAAGATGATATCTTTTCTTTCTTTATTTTATTAATACAAGTCAATTTAGTCACCAACTTTTACCAACTTTGACCAATTTTGTCAATTCTTGTCTCCTATGGCCGGCCACTCTATTCTTAGGGTTATAATTGCACTTTAAAGACTCAAAATTAATATTCTATGGCTATTAGGCACCTTTAGCTTATAAAAAAAACTTTCGCACTTTATGCTATTTAGTCCTTTTTCGCGATTAAGCTTGAAATCGCTAAAATTAAAGCACCAAACTTTTCATGCACTTATATAATCATGCTCTAATTCATAAAATAATATTAAAATAAATTTTTTCTAACCTTAGGTTAGTGATCCCGAGATCACTGTTCCGACTAGCCCTTAAATCGGGCTGTTACAGGATTTTTCAATCATTTTAAGCTAGGTTATAAGTGGCATGTAAATAGGTGTTGTAGTTTTATGTGTATATATACAAGTTTGTGGTTTGAAATGGTTACATGAATGTTGAAGTGGTATTTTGGTTAAGATGGTAATCTTGTGTGTGTGATTGTATATATATTTATATGTAATGCTTTGATCATGCTCCAAAGGCTAAGTTTTAATGCTTAATATGGAAATGGTGTGAATGGAAAATATGCATTTGATGTTGTGTATGAATTTGTGGGAATTGGTTTGGATGAAATGGATTGTGGGTATGGTAAATGATATCATATTTAGTCCTTGTTACGTGGTGTATAGAAATGTTTATGATGCTTTGTATTGGTGTAAAATATAACTGTAGTGTTTCAAAGTTTTGATGTTGAAATGGTGTCATTGAGGCATATTGGTTAGAATTAGGGAAATGATATAATTTAGTATGCTTTTGGAACAATTTGAATAGGTTTCTAGAATGGATAATTGCATATTGATAATGTAACGACCCGGATTTGGGCCTAGTAGAATTGGGCCTATTGGGCCTTGGGCATGGGAGTGTTTAAAATTTTTTAGAACAAGAGAACGGCACTCATGCAAGTTGGACCTATTAGGTGAGTGATTTTGGAAGGTTAGGGGGCTTCCATGAAGTCCCGGGATCAAACCTGGGCTTTAGGAAAAATTTTGGTTTTAGGTGAGTAAAACCCTGGGAGTTAGTAAGTAGGCTTTAAGAATAAAATGTGGTGAAAAATGACAAAAGGAGTTGTGGTCTAGTGGCAAATGGCGCCACATGGGAGACAAGGAGGTGACGTCACACAAGGAAGCAAGGGTTCCAAGGTTCAATTCTTGGCGCTTGCATTTCATTTTGATTTATTTTTAAGTGAACTTAGACTTTGGCCCATAGACTTATATTTAGCTGCGCATGATTTTAGACACAAGAAGAGTTGTGGTGCAGTGGTTGGTAGCGTGTGGTGGTGCCTAGATAATATATGTGAGAGTGTGGTTTGTAACTTGTATTATAATGTACATTTCAGCACACACAGGCTAACATAAAACCGTGTGTCACACACGGTCAAGTGAGATGGCTGTGTGCTCTATATGATCAGGGTGGTTTTGGTTAAACACGGTCACAGTCTCTCACATAGTCTGGCTACACGACGGTGTGAATGTTTGTAAGTTTTTATATTTTATTCCACACGGCCTGGATACACATCCAAATGGATCAAGCTTACACGATATCAATTTTTAACACGAGCTAGGCACACAGTCGTGTGGCCTTGTTTTGTGATTTTCTCCTAGTTGTTTAGAAGTTTGTAATTTAGTCCTTATTTGTACTTGGGTCAACTAAAGAGCTTTTGTAAGCTCGATTAAAATTCATATTTGTTTGTAATTCATAATAACCATGAATCATGACTTGTATTTGTTGATTTATTGAAAATTTATTTATGTTAAATGTATGTGATTGATCATGTCAACTGTTGTAACATCTTGTAGCTTGGTCTGACAATCGGACCGGGTAAGGGGTGTTACAAGATATTATCCAAATAGATTAAGGATATCCTATTAGGGTAACATACTTATGACAAGGTTATGGACGAGCACTAATCGAGTTGCTTTCGTAATGGTATGCCGTTAGGGAGAGCTTTATCACGATACTATAGTGGAATGACTTCGTGACTGAATGAGTTTATAATTAATAGGCGAAAAAGTAAAACTTAATTATAAATTATTTGAGCTCCAATTGCATATGTCCAATAGGTCCTTCTGCTAGCTCGTGGAAGCTAGAAATGGATTGCATGTTGAATCAAAACGAATAGAATGAATAGAAAAAGAGAAATGGAAAACATTTAGGACATGATTATGGTTTTCTCCAAAATGGAAATGGAAATGAAAATGGAGAAAATGGAATCATTTGGAAATGAATCTGGATTTTTTTAAAATGGAAATGAAAATGAAAATGAGAAATGAATTCATTTAGAAATGAACAAGGAATTCTAAAAAATGATCAAATGATTCAGTTTATGTTTTTGAGCTATTTTAAAGCCCGAAAATGAAAATAAATCATACGATCATAGTGAAAAAGTTGAATGGTAAAATATTAAATATATTTTTTCAAAATTTTATTAGGCATAATTTTATCGGGGATAAAATTGGGATGAAAAAAATTATTTAATTAAATATAAATATTGAATTTTATTTTGGGAAATAGTAAAATAGAATCGGGTTGGATCATATTACAAAGTACTAGGTCAAAAATTCTTGAAAGTATTCATAATGGGACACGATGTGAGAGAGACTCAAAATCTCCTCATGGAATATGAAGGGGCGACAACCCTAGTAGGAATACTAGGGGTGTGCCGCCCAACCTAATCCTAGCCTAAGTATGAAGTATTTTTCTATTTGAAATAAACTTCTCTAATTCAACAAGAATTCTACCTTCTCTCCCTATAAATAGATGGCACCGATAGGGCTATTTATACAACTTTTAGATATCGTTATTCTACCTGAAAATAGAGAGAATTTTATTATCTAAGAATTAAAAATATTTTCTGGAATAATTATTTTTAGTTTTTTTTTAGAAGAGAATTTTTGTTTTCACCCTAAAAGAAAAGAAAATTATTTCTAGTTTTTGTGTTTGATTCAATTTCATAAAGCCCACACTCGAGGCAATTCAGTTTTCTAACAATTAAAGTAAACGAGTTTGGAACCCTTCACCTATTTTTTAATACTTTTTTTATTGCCGAAGGCCATTATTGTGGAATGGGACACCTTGTTAAGCTGCAAACAGTAGAGAAAACAAAAGGGAAAGAAAGAAATTGCAGTAAAGAAAAAGGTGGCAACAACTTTGTAAAGTAAAATCAATGAGGGGAGTTTTTGAAAGAGTTTTGGAAAAGTTTTCTTAGCTAATAGATGTTTCAACGGCTCAAGTGAGGTAAAGTGGCATTTATATTTAAGTTTGTAGGGCTTAAAGTCAATGGGTTTTAGGGTTTAAGCGTCAGATCATGTCACTAGGTCGGGTATTTTGTTGCAGAACCCAACTTGATGTCATGACACCTACTTTTTCTGTCACGACATTCACCCTTGGAATTTCTAGGTTTTAGCTAAAAGTTTTGTGTGGCGACATCGAGGTTCAATGTCATAACATTCCCCCAAAAAGTTCATAATTTTGGTTTGAAATATGGTGTTGCGACATTGCTGGTGCAGTGTTGCAAAAAAATAATTTTTGGTGGTGTCAGATTATCATATCCTCAATTCTTACCTACCTACGTTGATTAAATAAACTTAAGTATTCAACATACATTACCTCTTATATTATTATGTCCTACTCCTACATAAAAATTGAGTTAAGTTAAAAAATAAAAAAAATAAAAATAAAAATTTTAAAAAAAATATTGAAGTTCAATGATTAAAGTATTAAGTGTTGTTTTTGGATTCATTCGACAACCCATTAGATTTCTTCACTAACTTCCTACCTCAAGTTCAACCATCTTGATCTGTCTAGTGTCCGTCATTCTAGCCCGAGTCCTTCCATTTCTCTCACACACACACACACACACACACACACACACACTCTCTCTCTCTCTCTCTCTCTCGATTAGATATGTTTTCCTGTACATATAAGACAACAAGTATACCTTTGATCAAGGTTGTTAGTGGTACGATAGGATAATAACTAACAACTTTTCACTAACTACCTTATCGGTTCCTTATCCTTGGAAGGATTATCGCATTTAAACACTTCCACTTCCCCTTTGATTTTCATTATTATTTCATTTTTCTCTAAAACGATGGTGGGTTTGGATGTGGCAAAAATAGTCTTCTCAATGGGATGGGAATCTCGTGATCTTTCTCAAATTCGAGGACAACAAAATCTACTAGAATTATAAATTGTCTCACTTTGACCAATACATCTTCCAATAAACCTTTAGGGTGTACCAAAGACATATCGACCAATTGCAGTGTTATTGAAGTGCTCTTTAGTTCTCTTGATCTGAGTTTTCCGTAAGTAGATACGAGTATTAAATTTATACTGGCCCATAAATTGCATAGGGCCTTACCAAAGTTCATATACCCTATCTCTATTGGAATTATAAAGCTACTCGTATCTTTTAATTTAGGGGCATCCTTTTAGTAATAATAGCACTGCATGAGGCATTAACATTTATTTATTCCCCTTTCTTTATTTTCCTATGCCTAGACATAATCTCTTTTAAAAATTTGGCATATTTTGGATTTTTTTGGATTAGATCCAGTAGGGGTAAATTAACATTTTAGGAATTCAATAATTTAAGGAAACTTACAGATTTAGCTACATCCCTTTTTCACTTGTCTTCAAGCCTCGATGCGAATGGTATGCTTTTGAAAGTCGAATCAATGTTCAAAAGGGTTTCTCATTCAGCTACCTCTTCAGTTTGTTATGGGTCTTCAGCATTTGGGGAATTATCCACATGATCTTCATTTAACTCATTCGGATCTGGGACATTCAGGTTTTCTAGGACTGTACCCGATCAGAGCGTAATACCTTTCATGTGATCCTTCGCATCTCTCTAAGGGTTATTCTCAGTGTTACTATAACACCCCTTACCCGTATCCGACGCTGAGACAGGGTACGAGGAGTTACTTATCTTAAACACATGCATACCCACAATTCCGAATCATAAAAGTCCGTTCAAATTTAAAACTTTTCAAACTTCCTCTTAACACCCTTAATATGGGCCTACAAGGCCCAAAACACATCTTAGAAACATTTCCAGATCAAATTGGGTTCTTTGGAAAACCTTGGAAAATGTCATTAGAAATAAGGGCACACGCTTGTGTGGAAGGGTGACACGCCCGTGTGACTTGATAACATAGCCATGTTGACAGATCGTGTGATTCACACGGCCTAAGCATATAGGGACATACCCGTGTCCCACGCCCGTATAGAATTATTTCTCAATTCGAACCTATAGAGGTTCTCACACGGCTTGACACACGCCCGTGACCATGGCCCGTGTCCCTCACACAGCCATGACACGCCCGTGTCTTAGCCCATGTGCAAAAACCTTGACATTCTGTTTCTGACGTCATCAACCTAATAAGGTCACACGACCAAGGCACATGCCCGTGTCCTTAGACCGTGCGGCGAATTAAATTCCTAATTTCATGTGCAGACTTCACACGGCCTGGGTACATGCCCATGTCCTATGGTTGTGTCTTCCACACGGTTGAGACACACGGCCGTGCCTTGGCTCGTGTGGTTACTACTGGGCATTCTGATTTGCCAACTTAGGATGCAGGGGGACACACGACCAAACCACATGTCCATAGGGCAGATCGTGTGTCACACATGGTCTAGACACACGCCCGTGTGTCTACCCGTGTGGACAAAAACAAGGCTATTTACCAAGCCCTTTCTGCCACCCCTACTTGCACCAACATAAGCCGTATCAAGCAATCTATTCAATCATGCATATCTATACCAATTACTCAACCATGCAATTTGCACATACCTGATAAACATCATCATTCTCATATATCAATAATAAGAATTAGTCATCAATTATGGCCTTATACAAAATGAATTCATCTCCAAAATAAGCCAACACATTTGGCCAAAACAATATGACACTTTACAAAGACTAAGTCCCTATACATGCCATACTAAAAAAGATAAGTCTAACTATACCAAATATTCCAATTGGTAGTGTGATCAAGCCTTCGACTTCCTTTGATCCCTGAGCTAGCTTCGCAATACTATAAGAAAATGGAAATGAAAGAGAGTAAGCACAAAGCTTAGTAAGCCATAGGTAAATAATTATCAACAACCACCATAAATTATCATGCTCATAGCATTTTATAAACTTGCACATGATTCTCGAATTAATAAAAGCATAACTTACTCATTTTCATCCTTACTAATCTTACATCATAATTCGAACTCATTACTCATGAATCTCATGCAGGTACCTGTATCACTTACAACATAATCATAACTTTTCTCTCTTTTTACACAAGCTTTAACTTACTCGTTGAACCAATTGGAATATCAAAGGATACCCGACAAGCCTCACACAAGAGGGTAAAATGCCCATGCCATGTCCCAAACATGGTCTTACACTGGCTCACATATCGAGGTCGATGCCATGTCCCAGACATGGTCTTACACTAGCTCACATACCGAGGCCGATGCCATGTCCCAGACATGGTCTTACACTAGCTCTCATATCAATGCCAATGCCATGTCCCAGACATGGTCTTACACTGGCTCTTATATTGTGGCCGAAGCCATATCCTAGACATGGTCTTACACTAGCACACATATTGACGCAGATGCCATGTCCCAGACATGGTCTTACACTAGCGCACGTATCAACGCAGATGCCATGTCCCAAACATGGTCTTACACTAACTTCCATAATGTGGCTGATGCCATATCCCAGACATGGTCTTGCACTAGCACACATATCACTCAAATGTCATGGCTTGGGTATCCAATCTATTCCTAAGGTCCAACCGTAAGTATATCATATCAACTCCAATTATGCATAATCATAGCAATAATCAAACAATTCATGCAATATCAATTGTTTAATGCATAAATTCAATAACATTGTATTATTTACATACAACTTACCTCGGTATGCAAAAAGTGAGCGACTAAATTGAATTAATCTATTAGCTTGGCTTTCCCCGGTCTAATCCGGACTCCGTTTTTCTTGATCTATAATGATAGAATTCACTCATTTAATCATCACATAAATCGAGACATTTCAAAATTCCTACTTTGGCAAAATTACCGTTTTGCCCTTAGACTTTCACAAAATTATGATTTTGCCCCTAGGCTTGTAAATCGATTTTCACCAAATTTCCTTATTCACCAAGCCTAGCCGAATATATAATAAGCTTATAGCAACTCAAAATTCCAATTATTTCACACATTTACTACTTATTTTACAACCTTTATAAAAAGGTCCATTTTAAGAGTTTTCATGGTTTCACAAAAGTTGTTTATTTAACAACTAAGATTCATTTTCTTCCATAAAAATTTAGCAAACAACATAAATGTTTTCATGGAAAAACCCTATACTCTCAACCATATTGCAAAATAGTCCCCTCATTAGCTAGCTTAAGCTACAATGGTTCCAAAAGTACAAAAATTATAAAAAATTACCATCAGAAACACTTACTAGCGAAGGCTCAAGTTGTTGAAAATTTTAGGCTTTCCAAAGCTCCTCTTTTGCTAAAATTTTTGGTGGTAGTGTGGAGAAGATGAATAGATGATATCTTTTCTCTTTATTTTATATTACTAGTAAATTAAGTCACCAAATACTCACCTACTTTGACCAAATTTTTCATTTCTTGTCCTCTATGGTCGGCCAACACATTCTTAAAGGCCTAATTGCACATTAAGGACCTCCAATTTAATATTCTATAGCTATTTGACACCTTTAGCTAGTAGAAAAAGACTTTCTCACTTTATGCGATTTAGTCCTTTTTCAAAATTAAACATGAAATCACTAAAATTAATGCACCAAAATTTTTATACACACATATTATCATGCTATAACACATAAAATAATATTAAAATAATTTTCTCCAACCTCGGACTAGTGGTTTCAAAACCACTATTCTGACTAGCCCCAAAATTGGGCCGTTACAGTTACTTGGGATGCCCATGTCAACTTGCCTTGGCATCGTGCTCATCATTTGGCTAAGTTGTGCCTAGATGTCAGGCAACTCTGTGATTGTTTGGGTGTACTTATTCTGCACCTGTCGGATCTCAAAACGCATTGATTGCATCTTCCTTCTATCTTATCCATTCATTGTTCACATGAAGTGTCGTCTGTACTAATAGGGCGCCATTTGTACTCTTGAGATTTTTGCATATGTGGGGGTTGATAATGAGGGTTCTGTCGATTTTGAGTGAAATTTTTACCTCCTTGATTAGCTCCCCACTTAAGATTGAGATGGTCCTTCCAACTTGGATTGTAAGTGTTGGAATAGGGATTTCTGACCCTATTTCCCAGATAGTTGACCTCATTGGATTGGCTCTTAGGGCAGTGCCCACTAATACGAGATGGGTTGTTCATGGATGGTCTGGTGGCATTCATCTCTAAATGGTTCAGCGTTTCTAGGATCTGCTAATATTTGTCCTCTTCCTGGATAGCTTTCACCATTGGTGGTCTCGGGTTGTACGTAAATCTTTCTTTTGGCCACATATACGAGTTCATAACTGATAGGCTTCCCCGTAAGTTCTATTCATTAAGGGCCCTCCTTATGCTCCATCTAGTCCAGACCTTAGGTTTCCATCCAACCTGTTGTAGAATATTTACATTTGTAGCCACTCTTGCATGCCATGATGTGGACGCTTCCACAATAGTAACTTAAATTATTCAAATTGTTAAAAGATGATACGTGAATTTCGTGGTTAAATTGATCATTTATTAACCCTAACTGAATTTAGTAAAACATTTAACTTAATTAATTACTAAACCTATTTTACTTATTTCTATGTTCAACAGACTCAAAATTTCAAAAGCAAAACATATTATAGGGTTATGTAAGGTAATAATAGTTTTAGTATTATTACATATTTAATCCTTGCATGATTAAACATTACACCATACAAGTAGTTTGTCAATTAACTAAAACATTGTTCATATTAATTAAATAATTCATAGATTTCTTCACATTTATCATGCAATAGAAACTTAATAATGATTTTACTTGTACGAATAAATAGATAAAAAAAGCACAGAACACCTTTTAATAGAATTGATTAAAACGAACTAAGGAAATCAGATCATTCTAACACCAACAAATTGAACAAAACAAATAAAAAAAAAGGGAAGAAGAAACTATAGCCAAATCTAGATGTTCCCAAGGCATAAACTGATCCCTCTTTCCTTTTCTCTTCTAGTTTTGCCATCACAACTAAGTCAATTTACCCTCAATAAAGCCGACTAAGGCTACTCTCAAGTCTATGTAAGAACTCTTTTTCAAGAGACATAATTAGGGAATGGAGAAAAGAGAAAGCTATTGGAGAGAAAATGAAGAGATGATGAAAAGTGAATGAAATCCATTAAAAGGAAAATGAGGGTCCTATTTATACTAGTTGGTGTTGGATAAAAATAACATTTAGGAATCTTAAATTTCTCCTTCAAGTGATCATCCATGAACTGAGGAGAGATGGGTTGATTGGTTTACAAAAACTAGCTAGGTGCTTGAAAATGGAACACTTGAAAAGTGGATGGCTTGGAATGGTAATGAAGAGAAGTTCAGGGGATTTTTTTAATTATTGATAGTTGATTTGGGATGGTTTGTTCTGCTCTCCTCTTTGTGGATCAGTCCTCTCTCAATTGGATATTCTGGGCCCCTTTCTTTGCTTCAAGTTGTCCAAATTAATTGCCCCAATTAAGAACTAGGTTAATTAAATGTAGAGGTCCAAAATTAATTTTCTTGGGTGTCCATGGATGTTGAATATTAAGCTATCATTGTGTGACAAATGCTTTTGAAAAATACTTCAGCAATTTGACCTTCTCAAGGTGCCTTCAAGGCAGATTTTGTCCCTATTTCGCAAAGTTTCTCAAAATTGGCATAATTACTTAAATTTATTATCAAAATAACTAAAATTCAAAATGTATCTTAAATCATGTCCAATTTAATTATTTTATAATATGAGCATAAAATCCAATAGAAAATACTTGGAATTTGTACGAATTAATGTTCAGAAGGCACTGAAAAAGTCTATCTATTTTAGTGTTTCCAATTATCTGAATGATTATCGACTTTATCCCAAAATTGTTAGCATTTATTGCTAGTCGGTTGATGCTGCCTCACACAACATCCAGAGTAGGTAGCGTATAATCTCGTAAAGTGCGATTTTACTATACCATCAGTTCTGCTATTGATCTATCGTAATTTGATATGTCAAAGAAGGCTCCCCAATACACTTAACGAGTTTGTTTCCAAGAAAATTATTTGTTTTTACTTAATTTCTGTTCTTAGTTTTAATAATTGAATTAGTGTGTTATCGATTACTTTTGAGATTCGAAATGGCCAAATGCACCATAGGGACCCTAACTGTTAATTGAGTGTTGTAGGAAGTCAATGGTGACCCGAAAGTGAATGAAAATATCACTTAGAAAGGGGGTATCGCGATATTAATGCATAGAATTTGTGATACCCCTGACAGTGTTGAAATGAGAAGAACTGTGATAACCTAAAGTGGTATTACGATACCCAACATCCAAGGCAACCCCACACTTCAAGACTGACAAGGTTATCGCGATACCAAACCATGGGTATCGCGATACCACTGTTGTAAGAGGAAAAAATGATAGTAGGGGTAGTCCTTGTCCAACTTCAACACCAATAAAAAACACACACTGAAGGGAATTTTGGGCATAAGAAGTTGGGCCATAACACTACTAAAAGAAGTCAAAATTGGCTGAGAAAAACACACTATATACAAGCCTTAGTTTAGTTTTCTTAGGTTTTTCTTCATCTGTTAGGGTTTTAGTTTTGGCTGAGAAAAACACACTATATACAAGCCTTAGTTTAGTTTTCTTAGGTTTTTCTTCATCTGTTAGGGTTTTAGTTTTCTCTTCTCTTCTCCATAGCTTAGGTTTTATTTTTCCTACACATTTTCCTTATTTTTTCTTAGTTCTATCATTGATAGTTATGTTAGTTATCACTATAGCTAGGGTTTATTTGCTTATTTAAACCTTCAACCTCTTTTGTATTTACATTTTAATCCCATGTTAATGTTATTCAGTTTTGTTTAATTTCCTTTGTTAAAAATCATTTCTTTGGTGTTTTTATTTATTATTTTTGCCTTTATTGTTATGCTAGCCAAGCTTTTGCAAGAAAACTTGGGTTTTTATTGATTTCCTTAGGGTTTAATTAATGTTGTTTTTGCAAGAAAACTTGTCTGATCTGTCGTAATTTGATACGTCAAATTAGGCTTTCCATTACACTTAACGAGCTTGTTCTCGAGTGTGTTTTTACTTAATTTTAGTTATTCATTTTAATAAGTGAATTAATACATTTTATGCTATTTTAAAACATGAGATGACCAATTAGCATCCGGGGAGTCTAATGAGGTTGGTAAGTGATGCAGGGTGTAACACCCCTAACTTGACTCTGTTGCCGAATTAGGGTTACGGAGTATTACCAAGCAATTCCAAACAATTTTTATCAAAATATATATCATTAATAACATTCAATAGTAATTAATGAAAACTCATTAAAAACCTATAAAAATATACAATTGGGCTTTAAATCGAGCCTTCAAGGCCCTAAAAATAATTTAGAAACAATTTGGGACTAATTTGAAACAAAATAGAGGTTTTAAGAAAAAGTTGCAAAAATGTGAAAACAGGGGTCACACGACAGTGTGACATAGCCTAGGCCATGTAACAATTGAACAAGGGACACACGGCCGTGTCCTAGCCCATGTCCTCACCCATGTAACTCACTGAGTAGGGTCACACATTCATGTCGCAGACTGTGTGCCAGGCCGTGTAACTCTCTAACTTGCCACACACTGCCGTGTGCTAGGCTGTGTGCCGAGCCATGTAACTCACTGACTTCAAACACTAGGAATTTACAAATGACACACGACCGTGTCGCCAGGCTGTGTGCACCAAATTTGACCAAAAAAACATACCATTTTTAGACCAAACCATACCTATTCCACCGCTCCAATTATACACATATTCAAAATACCTAGGCACTATTCCATCTAAACATACCAAATCAATCAACCTATTTCATCTAACCAATATGTCATTCAAAGGCACCACATATATACTAAACATTTAGTCTCAAAAATGCTCAAAGGACCTTCTTTATAAGACATTAAGCAAATAAGCATTACATTATGATTAAAATCACTTCATTCAACAACTAAACATCAAGGTGCTCATATTTTCGTTATATATGTATACTTCCTTCATCAATACAAAACATACCCTAAGTGAAACACGCATCTCATTCATGAACTACATCTATCAACATTTCAAAACCATATATTTATCTATATATACATGCCACTACCTAAAAAATTACAAAAACTACCAAATTAGATGGATAGTGTGAGTCGGATGGTTGATCCTTCCAGAAAGTCAGCAACGATTATCTACAAAATAATCCACAAAAACCCGTAAGCTCACATAGCTTAGTAAGGACATAGTAACATTTAATCTAAATACAATTAGACACGGTTCACATATTATTTGATTACTAAAATTTCAAGAATACAAATGATGAGATGATGTAACGATATAATGTTCTTAAAGATACCAAAATAAAATCAGGAGCATGTATATGCCTTTAGGAGTACCGAAGTACAAACAGGGGCATGTATGTGCATTTAGGAGTACCGATGTACAAACAGGGGCACGTATATTCATTCAGAGGTACCAAAGTACAAACAGGGGCACATATGTGCATTCAAGGGTACCAAAGTACAAACAGGGGCACATATGTGCATTCAGGGGTACCAAAGTACAAATAGGGGCATGTATGTGCATTCATACAATAATTATCTATAAACATATTTAATAAAGAACAATAATATAATATTACAAGTAGAATTTTGTTTACATATTGAAATACTATGAACTTACCTACGATTTAATTTTGGTCAACACGCAAGGACAATATATTAATCTCATACACATTTCAAATTCCATTCAATGCATATGACCCTTAACTTTTCATTAATTGCACATTTCCCTAAACTTTTACAACTTTTACAATTTAGTCCTCTAACCCCAAAAAAAAATCAAATTAACCATTTTCTCAAGTCAAAATTTACTGCCGAATAGTCTAGGCCCTTAAACAGTCCTAATTATACCTCAAATTCACCAATAAAACTTGAAATTTTGACATTTTAACAATTTAATCCTTAAATCAAAATCTAATAAAAATCATTTCACAAAACAACCAAATACCACAATCAAAGCTTCAAACACATAATTATCATAAAAAAAATTCAAGATTCATCAATGACAACTTTTAAAATTTTTAACAGATTCAAAAACAAAGGTACAAGCTAGCTGGACCTTGTTGCCACGATCTCAAAAACATAAAAATTACTAAGAATAAACTCAAATAGAACTCACATGCAAGAGGAACTATGGCAGAACCTCCCTAAGCTCTTTAATGGTGTTTTTACCTTTATAATTTCGGTGGAAGAACATAGAGAAGATGATACAATTTTTATTTTTATTATCCTTTATCTTATTATTACTTAATTACAATTTTATCCCTATTAATAAACATACCAAATGACAATTTAATTGTCCTTTACCATCCATCTAGCTTCTCTATGATCTAATTACTACTTAAGTCCCTTCTCCTTTGACAATTAAACTATCAAATCATTACAATTCAATAATTACTAAGTTTTGCATCTTTCACAATTTAATCTTTTTTCTTAATTAATTGTCTAAACGTTAAAATTTCATCACCAAAATCTAACACTAATCCAATGCAACACTATAAAAATTAATTCAATTATAAAAATTCAACTTCACATATTGGATTTATGGTCTCGAAACCACTATTCCGTTACCACTGAAAAACGGGATAGTACCTATGGAGTCCACGATGGCCCGAACAGCAAGAAAACATCACTGAGAAGGGGGTATCGCGATATCAGAGCATGAAAGTCGTGATATCCTTAATAGCATTGAAAAAAACGAAGATGGAGCCACCAGCAATGGTATTGCTATACCTAAACTCCCAAAGGACCCCTATTTCAATACTAATGAGGATATCGCGATACCGAACCATGAGTATTGTGATATCGCTGTCAAGGGAGACAAAAAATAACGGTAAGGGTAGTCCTTGTCCAACATGTCGTCCAACCAAAATTAGACAATCAAGGGCAATTTGGTCACCTTTTGGATTGTAATCAGTTCAAAAGCCTTTTTTTTGGCTGAGAAAAAAGGAGAGACCTTTAGTTATTCATTTTTTCCATCTTTTTAGCTTAGGGTTTAGTATTTTTCTCATCTTTTTAGGATTCAAACTCTTTCTTTTGTGGTTCAATGTTAAGTTAGTTAGTTAGTTAGGTTTACTATCGCTAAGTGATAATTACCTTTTAACACTTAACTTTCCTTGTAGTTATATTTTAATCCTATGATTTAATCTTATTCAGCTTTATTTCATTTCACCTTTTAAAAATCGTTTCTTTAGTGTTTTTGTTCATTTATTTTGTTGCCATTGTGGTTTTTTCCAAGTTTTTGAAAGAAAGCTTCAGGTTTTTATTATTTTTTTTTGTGGTTAAGTTGATGGAATTTTTTATTAATTATCTATTGTTAAGGTGTTTAGAGATAAGCATGAGTATCTAAATTATAGGTGGTTGGTTGATGGAAATGTAGGGAAGTTGATTTTTGGGTTTATGGACTAAATCAAATAGACTTCAAAACTTAGGATTGACGCCCTTAAGGGAAAATTAAGATAAGTGAGACTGAGAAGAGATCTTATCAGGCACCAATTTGATAGTCCTAGGTTAGTTTGATGAGGTCAAGAGCTAAATCAGGCTAATTTTTCTAAATCAGTAAAATTAAGATCGAGAGGTAAAATTGAACCAATTTAGGAGTATTAGCAATTTAGATCCTTAATTCAAAGGTTAACCAACCACATGGGAATCAACCAACTGCTGTTTGTTATAGTATTTGTTAGTTTCATACTTTGCTCACTTTACAATTTAGTCCTTGTTTGCTTCTAGGTAGTTAATTAGTGTAATTAACCTCTTGTATGGCTTGTCGTAATATACTTGCTTAGTGATTAGTCAGCTAGACCCTTTTAGTTGCATGTCCATATTTTAGAAATCACTTAATCACTGACTCATTTGGGTTCGACCATTGGCATACTCCGGTGTTCCGTTGGAAACTATAATATTACAACAGACACTTTATGCTTGCAATTAAAACCGCAGTTTTAAATTTTTTATAAAATTGTTTGTTTTCTATACACACGTGCAGCCGAGTCATTGTTCGAGCTAAACCTTTAAAACAACATCAAGTTACTTGTTTGAGCTAAACCTGTGTCATATGTATTTGTGAGTCCGCAACAAATGTTGGATCTCAGGAACATCTTTAATCAATCCCGTACAAGTGCGCACAAAACCCTATTAGCATGCAAATCGTATCCTAACATTTACTAAGTTCACACAGGCATCTATGACACATATAATCATCACTTTTCAATTTAATCCAATTCTCACCTTTTTGTACCAATTCATAACCAATTTAGTTTACAATCAAACGTTCATATTTAGAATTCAAATACATACAATCCAATTTATAGATTGGATTCAATTCTTCAGGACTAAATCTTCATGAACTTACCTGGTCAAAATAAAAAACAACTGAATCTTCAGGGACTAATCGATAATTTTGGCTTTTCCTCGATTATCACCAGTTTGATTCAATTCTTGATCTATACAATTATTTCATTCAATAACAAACATTTATACAATGTGCTATGACATGAATGAACCTATACGATCCTACCCTTAAAGTTTACATTTTATACAATTTAGTCCCTCAAATCGAAATAACAGTATCTTTCAATTTAAAAATTAAATTCAATTACATCCCTTAGGGACCCTCTACTTTCTATTTATACTGAAGTTTTATAATAATTTTACATTTTATACATTTTAGTCCTTATGTACAAAACAAACAATTAAACTTTACAATCTAGTCCTTTTTCATAATCCAAGCTTAAAATCTATCAATTTAACACCAATTTCATCAATAAATCAAAAATGAAAACTTTTAAAAACTTTAGCAGTTTTGCAAATTAGTATATGGGCTAGCTAAATCAAGCTCCCATGACCTCAAAAACATATAAATTATAAGAGAATGACTTCAAATTGCTTACCAATCAAAGGCCAAAAGTTGAATGCTTTAAAAATGGTTTTTCTTAGGTTTTCAAAGCTTGGTTTGGTTGAGAGATGAAGAAGATGAATGAAATCCACTAAAATTTTCCTTATATATTTTAATTAAATCTCTAATTACTCAATTAACTTAATTAAACTTAATAACCATTAATCAAAATAAGTGGTTTCTTCCATTACGAAGCACTAATTCATAATAAAAAAATGGCTTAATTACCATTTTGGACCTTGTTCTAATTGTAATTTAAGTCCCTAAATCTTTGGCCAATTACAAACATATAGCAATTGAACTTTTACAATTTAATCCATGTACCATAATTAAGCAATTAATAGAAAAAATTAAAAGACCAAACATCAATATTGTTTTATACCAACTCCGTAAATATTCAAATTTAATATTTACGGGCTCAACTTATGGAAATAGGGTTCTGAAATTGCCTTTTTCGGTACCACTAATAATCAAGCTATCACATCAATAATTGATTAGAAAGGGATGTTAAACATATTTAGCATATATCATGGATTCGAGAACATCAGTATCCAATTTAGATCGATTCCCCATAGTACGTGAATTTCCAAATGTTTTTCTTGAGGAATTACTAGGTCTACCGCCTGAAAAAGAGGTCGAATTTGTTATTGAGGTGGTGTTTGTAACTGCACCGATCTCAATTGCGCCATATAGAATGGCTCTAGCCAAGTTGAAAGCCCAGTTTCAAGAGCTTTTAGATCGAGAATTTATCTTACCTTGTGTTGTCATAGGGAGCCCTAGTCCTGATTATGAAGAAAAAGACAAAACTTTGAGACTGTGTATTGATTACCAACTAGTTAAATAAGGTAACGATAAAGAAAACACATTCATTTGTGAATGTGACCCATTTCTCTAACTTCATCATTTCCATCCATTTTTGTTCATTTGGTTCTACACTAATTCATTTATGGTTTCAACAAGCAAGCAGAAGGACCGATTGAACATATGTAATTAGGGATCAAATAATTTATAATTAAGTTCCAACTTTTCACCTATTAATTATAACCTTATTTAGTCATAAATTCATTCCATTGTAGTATCGTGACTAAACTCTTTCTAGTTACATACCATTACGAAAGCTACCCAATCAGTGCTTGTCCAATGATGTTGTCATAAGTTTGTTACCCTCATAGGATATCATTAATCTCTTTGGGATAAATCCATTCTCCCAATAAGATCGTATTTTATCTCATAGTAATCATTACATTTTTCTTCATAAAAAGTCCATTACTATCAAATAGTAATCAAGTCGTTTATCAAAAAGACAAATGACCCGTGGCCACGTTTACTTTCCATCTATTATATAATGTCGATGAGAGGATATCATTTACCCATTAGTTGGACTATGAATTTGACTATTGTGAATGACGCTAAATACTACAGAAGTCATATAACCAACTCATTAGCTTTTGGCTCAATATCTATTTGAACTCAGGCTTTTACTTACATCAAAGTATACGAGTCACGCATACATAGTCTGTAACACCCCAAACCCGGTCCATACACCACGACCGAATCTGGTATGTTACGGGGAAAATGTATTTGAGGGGTTTAGGTTTTCCGTTTAAAAAGTTTGATAAAATAGTTTGATAAGTTTTGTACTTGCAGAAATTTTGGGCATGATTGTTTGCAAACTGATGTTTTATTTGAAAACTCACTCAGTTAAGAAAATCGAGTTTATCTCATTTATAAATTCAAGTTGTTTCTTATCGTTACCAAAACATTTTTACTTAATAGAAAACCGAGTTTAAGTTAGGAGAAAAACATTTGAGTTCCCTTTTGTATAGAATCATAGTGTGATACCCGATGGTATCATTTAAAACATATCGCTTTGTGGTTTTGAAATCGTTGTCTTTCCAAGTTTTAGTGAATCTTAACCCAATTAATTTATTAAGGCATATTAAAAATCTAATTTAAGCATAAGCATAGAAAAAACATAAGTTTAGAGGCCATTTACAATCCAGAATAAAACCAAATAGTAATAAATAAGCTAAAGTACCAAATTTATATAGTCTGAGCAAATCTTTATTTTAGCTTGGCATGAGCACCTCGAGTCCATCCCGGCTCCATGTCCGCGTCTAAGTATCACCTGAAATGTCAAAGGAGTAGGTGAGTCGTATGACTCAGTGCATAATCCTCCTCCCGATAATGCAACATGCTAACACACAACATAACATAGCAATACAGTTAATGCACCCGTTCCTAACCATCCATACACCTTCTCTACCCCGTGTGGTACCAAACCACTGGTGGTGCCAAACCACTGGTGACCCAAAGTCACGATATCCATAATGTGGTACCAAACCACTAGTGACCCGAAGTCACGAATAATTCAATGATGGGGCCAACCCATCGTGTGATGCCAAATCACTAGCGACAATCCCGTATCTCATAAGTGGGGCCAACCCACGGTGGTGTCAAACCACAGGGACGAGTCGCAATGAGGTGCCAAACCTTTGGTGTCCCAAAGACACATGTGATACCAAATCACTGGTGACCGCAGTCACAAATCCGATGATGGGGCCAACCCATCGTGTGATACCAAATCACTGGCGTCAATCACATATAATCAACTGTGGGGCCAACCCACCGTGGTACTAAGCCACTGGGACGAGACGCTGAGGTGCCAAACCTCTGGTGACCCAAAGTCACAAAATATCATCTGTGGTACCAAACCACTGGAGGTGCCAAACCTCTAGTGTCCCAAAGACACAGTGTCCCAAAGACACGGATATCATATTCCCCCTCCTCTCAAATCACCCAAACATGTCATACTGACTCATGCATAATATGCAAACCATGAAAATCATACGGTCATGCTAATATGTTTAATATTACATCTCATATCACATACATCAGCAACCATGATATCATATACCATTTATAGAACTCATAATAGACCGGACTTACTCGGATCCGTACACATACCCCATTGGGTATCATATCCCTCAACCATATTGTTTTGATCTCAATAAGCAAACAGGTTATTAATCATATCACTAAGTAGATAGTGTGTTAGTTTACACACCTGAAATAACGCAGTCTTTAAAACCCAAAGAATCTATCTAAATCCCCTTGATTATCCTGCTCCTATAATCGACCAAATAGGGATTAGGCATCTATACCATTCGGCCAAAGATCTTAAACCAAAAGGGGTCAATATTTGAACCTATACCTTATATTTGATTTGGTTTCCTACCAAATCCTGAACCAAGCAGTGATTCTCTGACAACAAACGACACACCCTATTAAAAGAACAGTTAATCCTTTGTCACTCTTGACTTAAACAAAACCAAAAGATCGAACTAATATTAATAGTACTAATCACTTACCCCTACTTACCAATTAACCAACAGAAGATAACGGCTCCTCTTGCTTGCTTCCACAATCCGAAGACCCTATAACGAAAATATTAACACCCATCCATAATTGCCATAATCGGTTCTTAACTAATCCCAAAACTGATAGAATACAAGAGAGAAAAGAGAAATAACATCCGGCTAATGCTTACCTATTCACGCTTGGAAAAGGACACAAGATCAACACCACCAATATTCGGCCAAGAGAGCTACTAGGAGAGAGGAGAGGTTCGGCCTACTCTTAGAAAAGAAAAAGAATTCGGCTTTACTCAAAGGAAGAAAATACAAGAAAAGGATGAAAAGAGAAGGATTGATATTCGGCCAACAATAGCAATGGGAAAAAGGAGAACAAGAGAGTACTTTCGGTTCTTAGAAGAGGAAGAAGTGAAGAAAATGTTTTAGGAAATAACTTTCGGCTAACAAGGTGTTAATAGGAGAAAGAAAATATGAGAACACTAGGGTAATGGTTTCGGCTCAACTCACATGAAAAGAAAGAGGAAAGAATGGGAAGGAGCATTCGGCTAGCAAAGAAAGTTAGGAGAAAACAAGCAAATTTCGGCAAGTTCTTGAGAGGTTTGGTCTTTCGGTTTCAAGATGAAAAATGGAAGAACTCTCTCTTGAAATTTCGGCTAGCAAAGACAAAAGGGAGAATTTTGGCTTTCACCAATTGACCAAAAAACACCAAAAATGCCAAATGCATTTTCGGCATACCCAAACCCCACACCAAGCCGTCCACTCCCCCCCAAATCTCTCCTAAAATTCGGCCAAACACCTCCCACTATCACTACCATCCATTCAAACTAGCTTGACCAAGTCTTCCTCCTAATTTCATTCTCCACCCCTCATTCAAATGGGAAGACTTAGTCCAAGGCAGAGTTTGAACTGCCAACAACTCTCCTCCCCTCCATGCCGTCAAAATGGAACAAAAAGGGAGCACTCTGCAGCTTGAATCAAGGCCTCTCCCTCCTGCAAGTGACGCCAATCCAAGCTCCAAGTGGCGCATTGCTCTGCCACTTTGCTAGCTCATCTTTTGTGCAACAAAACACCAAATAAAATCTTTAAACCCCAGCTCCTACAGCTCCTCTCACATAAAGCTCAAAAACTGAAATTTTTCTACCTACTCAGGCATACCCCTAGCCTACAACTAAGTCCCGAAACCATACAAACAACAACATAGCAAGCCATTAACATGCAAACAATGCCACAACAAAATAGCCCTAACCCAGGATATTACAGTTCTACCCTCCTTAAAATCATTTCGACCTCGAAATTACCTGATCAGAAGAGTTGCGGGTATTGCTGTTTCATCGTATCCTCGGGTTCCCACGTAGCTTCTTCCACGCCATGATTCCGCCAGAGTACCTTTACCAAAGGCACAGACTTCTTACGCAGAACCTTCACATCCCGATCTAGAATCTGTACAGGTTCTTCTTCCATGGTCAAATCCGGATTTACCTCGATCTCTTCCACTGCTACCACGTGTGACGGATCTGAACGATAACGCCGAAGCATCGAAACGTGAAATACGTCATGAATCTGACTTAGCTTTGCTGGCAACTCAAGCTGATACGCCACTGGTCCCACTCGTCTTAGTACCTTATACGGCCCAATGAACCTCGGACTTAACTTACCTTTCCTTCCGAACCTTAACACTTTCTTCCACGGCGAGACCTTCAGAAAAACCTTATCCCCCACAGCAAACTCTATATCTCTCTGCTTAAGATCGGCGTAAGACTTCTGCCGATCCGAAGCTTCCTTTAATCTAGCTTGAATCAACCTAACCTTGTCTTCGGTCTCAGCAACCAACTCGGGTCCCAACAATTGACGTTCACCTAATTCCGTCCAACACAAAGGTGAGCGACACTTCCTACCATACAACGCCTCATATGGTGCCATCTTGATGCTCGCTTGGTAACTGTTGTTGTAGGCAAACTCAGCTAATGGTAGAAACTCCTCCCAACTACCTCTGAAGTCCAGAACACAACCTCTTAGCATATCCTCTAAGATCTGAATAACCCTTTCCGATTGTCCGTCAGACTGCAGGTGAAAAGTCGTGCTGAAATCCAAACGAGTACCCAAAGCCTGATGTAACGCCCTCCAGAACCTTGACGTAAATCTGGGATCCCTATCCGAGATGATTGATACTGGCACACCGTGCAACCTCACTATCTCTGAAACATACAGCTTCGCCAACCTCTGAAGTGAGTAGTCAACCCTCACCGGAATGAAATGAGCTGATTTAGTCAATCGATCCACAACTACCCAAACTGAATCCTTCTTGCTTGGTGTAAACGGTAACCCACTGACAAAATCCATGGTTATCCTTTCCCACTTCCACTGAGGAATCTTTACAGGCTGAAGCAACCCTGACGGCAACTGATGCTCCGCCTTGACTTGCTGACAAGTCAGACACTTTCCCACAAATTCTGTCACTTCTCTCTTCAAACCAGGCCACCAAAACTGCTCTCTAAGATCCCTATACATCTTGCTACCTCCAGGATGCATAGCATATGGACTGCTATGTGCGTCCTGAAAAATCTTCTGCCTCAGCTCAACATCCTTGGGCATACAAGCTTTACCTTGAAAACACAACACCTCGTCACCAGACAGACTGTAACCTTCCAAACCACCATTCAGCACTTGTAACCTCTGCGCACTCAGAACCTCATCCTCTAACTGTTTCTCTCTGATCTGCTCAACCCAAGTAGGCTTAACTTGCAATTCTGCCAGAATACTTCCGTCGTCATACAGACTCAAATGGGCAAACATCGCTCTTAAGTCCGAAATTACCTTACGGCTCAATGCGTCTGCCACAACGTTAGCCTTGCCCGGATGATACTCAATCGAACAGTCATAATCTTTTAACAACTCGACCCATCTGCGCTGCCTCAAATTCAAATCCTTCTGAGTCAAGAGGTACTTCAGACTCTTATGATCCGTATAGACTATCGATCTCTCTCTGTACAAATAGTGCCTCCAAATCTTCAAAGCGAAGACTACAGCCGCTAGCTCCAAATCGTGCGTCGGATAATTGACCTCATGTGGCCTCAGCTGCCGAGAAGCGTAAGCCACAACCTTACCTTCCTGCATCAGCACACAACCCAATCCCGTATGTGATGCATCGCAATAGACTGTGAATTCCTTACCAGCCTCAGGTTGTATCAAAACCGGAGCTTTTGTCAAAATCTTCTTAAGCTTGTCGAAACTCTCCTGCTGCTTCTCAGTCCAAACAAACGGAACCTCTTTCCTTAACAGCTTGGTCATCGGCGCTGCAATCAACGAAAACCTTTCTACAAACCTCCGATAGTATCCTGCCAAACCCAGAAAACTTTTAATCTCAGCCACTGACTTCGGTGGCTTCCAATCCAAAACTGCCTCAATATTCCGAGGATCCACTCTAATCCCCTCAGCTGACACTACATGACCCAAGAAAGTCACTTCTCTAAGCCAAAACTCGCACTTACTAAACTTGGCATAGAGCTGCTTCTCCCTCAAAATCTGTAACACCACCCGCAAATGCGCATCATGCTCTTCTTCTGTTCTTGAATACACCAAGATGTCGTCAATAAAAACTACCACGAACTGGTCCAGATACTGCTGAAACACCCTATTCATCATATCCATGAATGCTGCCGGTGCGTTAGTCAACTCGAACGGCATTACCAGAAATTCGTAGTGCCCATACCGAGTCCGAAACGCTATCTTGTGAATATCCGCTTCTTTTACCTTTAACTGATGATACCCAGACCTCAAATCAATCTTAGAGAATACCGCTGCACCCTTCAGCTAATCAAACAAGTCATCTATCCGTGGCAACGGATACTTGTTTTTGATCGTCAGCTTATTCAACTGGCGGTAATCTATGCACATCCGCATCGTACCATCTTTCTTCTTGACAAAGAGTACCGGCGCACCCCACGGTGAAACACTTGGCCTGATAAAACCTCGGTCCAACAACTCCTGGATCTGAGCCTTAAGCTCCACTAACTCCTTTGGCGCCATCCTATACGGAGCAATAGACACTGGCGCAGTTCCGGGTAACAGATCTATCCCGAACTCTACTTCCCGATCCGGCGGCAACCTCGGAAGCTCCTCCGGAAACACATCAGCAAATTCCTTAACTGTTCGGACCTTCTCTACAGCAGATTCCTTAGCCTCCAAGGCATACACATGAACCACATACGCTTCACAGCCTTTTCTGACCATCTTCTCTGCCTTCAGAGCAGATACAACATTAGATAAGTAATCTCTCCTATTACCTATCATAGCCACTTCATCACCCTCAGACGTCCTAAGAACCATGCGCTTAGCCGCGCAATCCAATCTCGCCTGGTACTTAACCAGCCAATCCATCCCAAGAATCAGATCGAACTCCCCAAATGGCAGTTCCATCAGATCAGCAGCAAACACTACCCCTTGGAGTTCTAGGGGTACATCCCTAAACAGCTTATCTACCACTACAGAATGACCTAGAGGGCTAATCACAGTCATCTGCCTAGAAGATATCTCAGAGTCTAAGTCCATGGTCTCTACTATACTACTAGCCACGTAAGAATGCGTCGAACCCACATCAATCAAAGCAGTAAAAGGAGAACCAAAGATCAAGAACGTACCGGTTATGACGTCCGGTGCGTCGCCCTCCTCTCGGCGCCTCGCAGCATACACCAACCCAGGCTGTCTGGCCTCAGAGCTACCTGCACCTCTGCTCGGTGCTCCACGGCCCCGACCAAAACCATTACCTCTACCATTACCGCGACCTCTCTGCGGTGGCGGTCCATTATTCCTGAACTGAGTACGGCCCTGACTCTCAGACTGAATCCTAGCCAACTTACGCGGACAGTCCCTCACACGATGATCCAGAGAACCACACTCAAAGCAACCTTTTCCACCGGTCCAGCAGCCTCCCCAATGATATTTCCCACAGTGGTTACACCGCGGCGGTCCCTGACTAGCAGCAACAAACCTACCAGACTGATTCGGCCCACTCTGCCTAGCCCTCTTCTGGGGATTACCCGACGACCTAGAAGACCCAAAGCTCCTCTTATGCCTGTTCCTGTCCATGCCCTACCTTACCGACTCCTTAATACCCTCGGCTACCTTAGCCTTCTCAACTAGAACAGCAAACTCACACTCCTGCTGAGGAGCAATCAGCAGCCTCAACTCGTCTCTCAAACCATCCTCAAAACGAACACACCTCTCGTGTTCAGTAGCCACAATGCCCCTAGCATATCGACTCAGCTTCAAGAACTCAGCCTCGTACTCGGAAACAGACTTACTCCCCTGGACTAGCCTCAGAAATGCTTTTCGCTGCGTGTCGATGTAGCTAGCTCCAATGTACTTTTTCTAGTACGCAGCCCTAAAATAATCCCATGTCAGATCCTCTGCTGCCACACTATCCCGAACCGTGAGCCACCACTGATATGACTCATCCCGAAGAAGCGATACTATGCCCTTCAGCTTCTCCTCAGCAGTCAGGTCCAGATCATCCATAATCCGCTCGGTCGCCTCCAGCCAATACTCAGCCGTGCTGGGAGCAACACCAGAAACACCTCGAAAGAATTCGGCCCCGTTTGCTCGGAGTCGCTCAGGCACAGATTTCCTAACTCCGACGCCTCCTCCTACTCCAGCTACCCTTTCTAACACTCGCAGCATCGCCTGAGACACTGCGTCCTCCCCAGTCTGATCTTGAAACTCACCACCTCCAGCTGGTGGCGGAACCGGTATCTCATTTTCTGACCCCTGACCAGATCCTACGGGCTCAGAAACTGTCATCCTACCACGACCTCGTCCACGACCGCGTCCACCTCGAGCACTCATGACTAAATTTCTACGTATCTGGTTTAAGAGTTTTATGAATCAGTATTTATTCCACTTGTTTTAAAGCAAAGTCTTATGAATATTAAAGAAGCTTTGTTTTCGCGAGTTCACAGAATCCTATCAGTTTCAATCTCTCAAGTAATACACTACTGCTAATCATCCAATCATATCTCATCAATATCAGAAACACAAGCAATAGTAAGGGGTACCTACATGGGCGAACTGGTGCCGGAGACTCGGTGTCATGCCTTTCAAACCATATATTTCAAAACAAACACTTAAACAAACTTTTGAAAAACATTTTGGGCCTCAGGCCCACAGCCGAGCTTTTGAACTTAGCTCTGATACCACAATTGTAACTCCCCAAACCCGGTCCATACACCACGACCGAATCTGGTATGTTACGGGGAAAATGTATTTGAGGGGTTTAGGTTTTCCGTTTAAAAAGTTTGATAAAACAGTTTGATAAGTTTTGTACTTGCAGAAATCTTGGGCATGATTGTTTGCAAACTGATGTTTTATTTGAAAACTCAGAAATTTCAAAAACTCACTCAGTTAAGAACATCGAGTTTATCTCATTTATAAATTCAAGTTGTTTCTTATCGTTACCAAAACATTTTTACTTAATAGAAAACCGAGTTTAAGTTAGGAGAAAAACATTTGAGTTCCCTTTTGTATAGAATCATAGTATGATACCCGATGGTATCGTTTAAAACATATCGCTTTGTGGTTTTGAAATCGTTGTCTTTCCAAGTTTTAGTGAATCTTAACCCAATTAATTTATTAAGGCATATTAAAAATCTAATTTAAGCATAAGCATAGAAAAAACATAAGTTTAGAGGCCGTTTACAATCCAGAATAAAACCAAATAGTAATAAATAAGCTAAAGTACCAAATTTATATAGTCTGAGCAAATCTTTATTTTAGCTTGGCATGAGCACCTCGAGTCCATCCCGGCTCCATGTCCGCGTCTAAGTATCACCTGAAATGTCAAAGGAGTAGGTGAGTCGTATGACTCAGTGCATAATCCTCCTCCCGATAATGCAACATGCTAACACACAACATAACATAGCAATACAGTTAATGCACCCGTTCCTAACCATCCATACACCTTCTCTACCTCGTGTGGTACCAAACCACTGGTGGTGCCAAACCACTGGTGACCCAAAGTCACGATATCCATAATGTGGTACCAAACCACTAGTGACCCGAAGTCACGAATAATTCAATGATGGGGCCAACCCATCGTGTGATGCCAAATCACTAGCGACAATCCCGTATCTCATAAGTGGGGCCAACCCACGGTGGTGTCAAACCACAGGGACGAGTCGCAATGAGGTGCCAAACCTCTGGTGTCCCAAAGACACATGTGATACCAAATCACTGGTGACCGCAGTCACAAATCCGATGATGGGGCCAACCCATCGTGTGATACCAAATCACTGGCGTCAATCCCGTATAATCAACTGTGGGGCCAACCCACCGTGGTACTAAGCCACTGGGACGAGACGCTGAGGTGCCAAACCTCTGGTGACCCAAAGTCACAAAATATCATCTGTGGTACCAAACCACTGGAGGTGCCAAACCTCTGGTGTCCCAAAGACACAGTGTCCCAAAGACACGGATATCATATTCCCCCTCCTCTCAAATCACCCAAACATGTCATACTGACTCATGCACAATATGCAAATCATGAAAATCATACGGTCATGCTAATATGTTTAATATTACATCTCATATCACATACATCAGCAACCATGATATCATATACCATTAATAGAACTCATAATAGACCGGACTTACCCGGATCCGTACACATACCCCATTGGGTATCATATCCCTCAACCATATTGTTTTGATCTCAATAAGCAAATAGGTTATTAATCATATCACTAAGTAGATAGTGTGTTAGTTTACACACCTGAAATAACGCAGTCTTTAAAACCCAAAGAATCTATCTAAATCCCCTTGATTATCCTGCTCCTATAATCGACCAAATAGGGATTAGGCATCTATACCATTCGGCCAAAGATCTTAAACCAAAAGGGGTCAATATTTGAACCTATACCTTATACTTGATTTGGTTTCCTACCAAATCCTGAACCAAGCAGTGATTCTCTGACAACAAACGGCACACCCTATTAAAAGAACAGTTAATCCTTTGTCACTCTTGACTTAAACAAAACCAAAAGATCGAACTAATATTAATAGTACTAATCACTTACCCCTACTTACCAATTAACCAACAGAAGATAACGGCTCCTCTTGCTTGCTTCCACAATCCGAAGACCCTATAACGAAAATATTAACACCCATCCATAATTGCCATAATCGGTTCTTAACTAATCCCAAAACCGATAGAATACAAGAGAGAAAAGAGAAATAACATCCGGCTAATGCTTACCTATTCACGCTTGGAAAAGGACACAAGATCAACACCACCAATATTCGGCCAAGAGAGCTACTAGGAGAGAGGAGAGGTTCGGCCTACTCTTAGAAAAGAAAAAGAATTCGGCTTTACTCAAAGGAAGAAAATACAAGAAAAGGATGAAAAGAGAGGGATTGATATTCGGCCAACAATAGCAAAGGGAAAAAGGAGAACAAGAGAGTACTTTCGGTTCTTAGAAGAGGAAGAAGTGAAGAAAATGTTTTAGGAAATAACTTTCCGCTAACAAGGTGTTAATAGGAGAAAGAAAATATGAGAACACTAGGGTAATGGTTTCGGCTCAACTCACATGAAAAGAAAGAAGAAAGAATGGGAAGGAGCATTCGGCTAGCAAAGAAAGTTAGGAGAAAACAAGCAAATTTCGGCAAGTTCTTGAGAGGTTTGGTCTTTCAGTTTCAAGATGAAAAATGGAAGAACTCTCTCTTGAAATTTCGGCTAGCAAAGACAAAAGGGAGAATTTTGGCTTTCACCAATTGACCGAAAAACACCAAAAATGCCAAATGCATTTTCGGCATACCCAAACCCCACACCAAGCCGTCCACTCCCCCCCCAAATCTCTCCTAAAATTCGGCCAAACACCTCCCACTACTCACCACCATCCATTCAAACTAGCTTGACCAAGTCTTCCTCCTAATTTCACTCTCCACCCCTCATTCAAATGGGAAGACTTAGTCCAAGGCAGAGTTTGAACTGCCGACAACTCTCCTCCCCTCCATGCCGTCAAAATGGAACAAAAAGGGAGCACTCTGCAGCTTGAACTCAAAGCTTCTCCCTCCTGCAAGTGACGCCAATCCAAGCTCCAAGTGGCGCATTGCTCTGCCACTTTGCTAGCTCATCTTTTGTGCAACAAAACACCAAATAAAATCTTTAAACCCCAGCTCCTACAGCTCCTCTCACATAAAGCTCAAAAACTGAAATTTTCCCACCTACTCAGGCATACGCCTAGCCTACAACTAAGTCCCGAAACCACACAAACAACAACATAGCAAGCCATTAACATGCAAACAATGCCACAACAAAATAGCCCCTAACCCGGGATATTACATAGTCCATCATTCCCTTAGGATTAAGGTATGCCACACTATGAACGTCAAAAGTGAATAAATCCATAAACAGATCTAGGATCTATTCTACTTGGGTCCTGTCTGATGTATTTTCAGTCTAGCCAGTCATATCTATATCTCTATTGTAACACCCCTCACCCGTCTCCATCATCAAATTAGGGTTACAGGAATTTACAACCATTAATAAAACAAACATAGATAATTTCGTTTAAAAATTTTAATTTTAAATCAAACATTAATAAAATCAAACAACCAACATGTCATTCAAAATAAAATGGGACTTAAATCGAGCCTACACAACATTAAAAGTGATTGAGAAACAACCAAGGATCAAATTGAATCAAAAAAAGAAAATGGGATAAAAACTGAAAATAATGGTCACACGGCCATCTAGCTGGGCTGTGGGATAAGACTTAGCCTATATGGAGAACATACATAACCGTGTGGCCAAACCGTGTAATAACCTATGCCTATGTAACTCAGGGTCACTTAGTCATGTCACTAGGCCGTGTAACTCTTCGAGACCATGTGGACCTAAAGTCACCAAAATTAAACAGAGCACATGACCGTGTGTGTAAAAGCCCATTTTTAGTTAAATCTAAACAGTGGTTTCGAGACCACAAATTCATGGTTGAAATATTTATTTAATTATTATCTTGAGGTCTACAGCATGATAGTATGATTGTATAAAAATTTTGTTAAGAAATTTTGATGTTTGTATGCTTAATTTAGTAAAAAGGACTAAATCGCGTAAATTATAAATGTTGTGTTCTATTATCTAAAGGTATTAAATAGCTATAGAATCTTAATGTAAGGGTCCTTTTAAGGTAATTAGACCATTTAAATGGATAGTGGACATCCATGTCATGATTTTATGGAAATTTTAATAAATCATTAAGGTTAATTTTGTAATTAAGTAAAATAAGTTAAATTAATAAAAGAAAAAGATGAAATTAAAACATTATCTTCTTCAAATCACCTAGGGAGAACCAGCCGCCATTGTTAAACTAAGGAGGAAGTTTCGGCTAAGCAATTTGCTTGCATTGTAAGTGATTTTGAGCCTGTTTTTAATGATTTCTATGTTTTTAGAATTGTTGGAGCTTAATCAAGCTAGCCCAGGGACTAATTTGCAAAACTGTTAAAAGTTTAAGGTTTTACCATTGATGAATGTGTATGTGTTTTGATGTTTAATGGTAGAAAATAAATGGCTGCTGTTAGATAAACAACATTTATTAAGTGATTTCGGTTAAAATTTCGAATTAAGGATTTATTTGAAAATGTGTAAAATTCATGGTGAAATGTGTGAAATAATGAAAATTATGGGCTACTATGAGTCTAGTAATATTCGGCTATAATGGGTTAAAATTGAACTGCATGAATTTACATTTTATGAGCTAGGGACTAAATTGTAAAGAAGTTAAATGTTAGGTGCAAAATAGTACTTTTACCATAATATGAATTTTGGGTTAATTTGAATAGAATGATATTTAAATAAGTTAAATTTGATTATATAGATCAAGAAAAGCAACGTGCGGAATTAGACCGGGGGAAAAACAAAATAGTGGATTGATTGCTTGATTTTTTTTGTATTTTTTCGAGGCAAGCATTAAATTATATATGTTGAATGCTAAATTGTTATAATTGAGATGATACGACACCAAGGAAATTCTTGACGAGTTATCGGAAATGTATAAATCCCGGTTGAACCTTAGGAATAGATAGGATACAAATGACATGTCATTAGGGGTTATTGTGTTTTGGGTGCTGGTCCGTACATTATACCAGTGGCTGAGTTTTCCGACATGTGTTGCTGTTACTCATCAGCTTGTGTGAGCAGCACCGTGTAGCTACGTCTTGACCGTCAGCTTGTGTGAGCAAACCCGGTTATAGCTCGAGATGAGTATTTACATATGAGATATGAGATTGAGATTGTTTCGACCATGTTTTGGCACTTAGGTTGTGAGATTCCCGATTATTCGATATTATTCTAAATGGTTCAACGGGAAAATTGAGGATATAGAAGGGTAAGAGATTGATACGTATTAGTGCAGGTATGTACGTAAACCATATAAGTATTGAATCCATGAAATTTGTGAGTTTCGTGATTAACTATGTGAATGAATATATGTTAGCCTTGTGATTAAATAGAGTTGTTGTATATTATGTTTATAATACTTAAATTGTGAATAAATGGTAAGTTATACTTATTAGCCATACGAGCTTACTAAGCTTAATAGCTTACTCTATTTACTTTTCTTTATTTTATAGTGATTTCAAAGCTTGCTTGGATTGGGAGTTGTCAGAGATCTCATCACACTATCCAACCGTTGTTTTGGTACTTTTGATCTATGTATATTTTGGTTATATGGCATGTGTAGGTCATTTGGCTAAGGAAAGCCTATATTTTTTGGTTATGTAATTAGTCATTTAATATGACTTGAATTGGCATATGGTGGTAAATGTATGTATATATATATATATATATATGTGTGTGTGGTTATTCTCATCTTGTGTGCATTTGGATTGCCATGGAATATGTTTGGATATGTAGATATATACAAATGGCCCTTTGATATATGGTTTATAATTGCTATGTGAAGGCCTTAAATGTGGATTTGTATTTTGAGTACCAAATGGTTAAATTTGAAGATATGGTATGCATGTTGATTTAGGCACAAAGTCTTCTAAGTAAGCTTGATCATTTAGGTGATTGTTGGGACTCATATTGGTATGATTTTGAATACCTAGTTGCGAAGTTATGAACATTATTATTTTCGGTATTAGTATAGATTGATTTGGATTTGGTTGTGAATGGTTTAAGTGCCTATTGATGATATGGTCATATGCCATTTGGAATGATTAGGTTGATGCAAGTTTGGGTGAGAAATATCGCTTGGAAAATAGCCTATTTTTGTCCACACGGGCTTGTGTGACACACGGTTAGGTGGCACGGCCGTGTGTCCCTTGGTGCTTATTTAGAAACCAAGTTAGCATCTTCACACGGCCTAGCCCACGGGTGTGTGGCCTGGCCTTGTGGCACAAGTCAATATACCCTCCAGTTTTCACACGGCCTAACACATGGCCTAGCACACGGGTGTCTGAAGCCATTTCGAAGGGTACACGGGCTAGTCACACGGGCGTGTGGTTGGCCGTGTGACCCAAGTCAGAGAGTTACATGGGGTCGGACAAGGGCTGGGACATGGCCATATGATCTCATTTTGAATGTCCACACGGCCTATGACACAGGCGTGTCTCTTGGCCGTGTGAGACACACGACCTGTTCACACGGGCTTGTGTCCCCTGCATTTTGAAAATTTTCTATGTTTTTCTAAAAATTTATTAAGTATTTGATTTAGTCCCAAACCATTTTTAATGATTCTTTAGGGCCTCGAAGGCTCGTGTTAGGGACTATATGATTGTATTTGAATGTTTTTTAATTAGTTTGAGAATTATAATTTGAAATATATGATTGTTTATGAGATTTGTTAGGTAATTGTAACGCCCCAAACCCGGTCAACACACCACGACCGAATCTGGCATGTTACGGAGTAAAATCATTTTTAAAACACAAGTTTGTCGAATAATTTTCTTAGAAAACCCTTTTATAGTTTAAAAGTCTAGAAATCCCTGTTCAAGGTGACATTGAAATCGTGTGATGGTTTCTTTAAAACTCATGCTTGAAAATCTACTTGTTGTTACAAGTTTTTAGAAAACATACGATACTTGTTAAAAACCGAGTGCGATGCATATAATCGAGTTAAAACCGTTTGCTTTTGAGGTTGTACGAAAACTAAAGTTTAAAAACATTCAAGTTACCTTTGTTATCATCTTATAAGTTGCGTTACCCGATGGTAATGTTTGAAAAACCCGAAGAGATATAGTTTTGAAAACATTGCTATTTACCGGTTAATTTAACAAGTCACTATATCCAACATGTGTATGATATAATCAAAATAAAAGCAAATTATAAAACCCAAAATAATAAAACTTAGCGGCCTTATTACAAACCCAAAACCAAATTAAGAGAAAATTTATAAAGTCTAAATAGCAGTTTAAAGACCAAAACCAAACTAAGATGCATGGCCACCTCGAGTCCTCCCCGGCTCCATATCCGCGATCTATGCCTCATCTGCAAAATATGAGGGAAGAGGTGAGTCACCGAGACTCAGTGTATAAATCCCCAACCCGATAGTTCAAGCACTTACACAGATCATCAGTAAAACATGCAAATCATGCAACCCATAACCTAACCATCCGATCTCCTTTTTCTACCCCGTGTGGTCAAAACCACTGGTGGTCAAAACCACTGGTGGTCAAAACCACTGGTGACCGAGGTCACAAATATATTGGTGTGGTCAAAACCACTGGTGAACGTAGTCACAAATCAAATGATGGGGCCAACCCATCTTGTGGTCAAAACCACTAATGACAATCCCGTAATATCTCTTGTGGGGCCAACCCACTGTGGTACCAAACCACTGGGACGAGTCACAATATCCATGTGTGGTCAAAACCATTGGTGACCGTAGTCACAAATATCATAAGTGTGGTCAAAACCACTGGTGGTCAAAACCATTGGGACTTAGTCACAATAATAATAGTGTGGTCAAAACCACTGGTGACCGTAGTCACAAATCAAGTGATGGGGCCAACCCATCTTGTGGTCAAAACCACTGGTGACAGTCCAAATAAATCATCCCCCTCCTCTCATCAATCCCATCATCATGTCCATAACATACGTGTCATAATATCATGTATCATGCAATAACGCATAGCATAGCAAATAACAATAACATGATGATGTATATCAAAAATCACATAACAAGGGACTTACTCGGAATCCAAGCTCATGCCCACAAGGCATAATCACCGAGTTCAATGGCTATAACAGTAACATAATAAGCATATTATACTAATAAAGTGTGTAAGCGTTTACACACCTGACTATTCGTAAATCTAAGCGAATCCTGAAACTACGCAGACTAACGAGATCTCGAACGTTGCTCCCTCCTTAAAGCCGATTTGGTTTCCGACCAAATCCCGAAATTACACAATGAACCCCCTTGCAATCGGCCACACACTTAATGATTGATTCGGCCTCTCAACACCACAGATCGGCACCCCCTATTGGTGTTAGGGGTTTCGGCAAGAGATTCAATTTCGGCACTTGAAATGATGGAGAAAGCCCAAGAAAAGAAGGACTTCTTAGCAGAGTATTCGGCCAAAGTACATGAAAGAAGAGAAGAAGAAGAGAACTTACCAGGTTTCCGCTTTTGAAAATGTTAAAAGTGGAGAAGAAAAAGAAAAATAGGAAAGGGGATTCAGCTAAGGATTTGAGAGGAGAAAAAGATGAAATCGCAAGAGATGGAGAAGAAAATGTGTGGTCAACTTTCGGCTTGAACAAAATAAGGAGATGAGAAGTATAGCAAAGATGAATTCGGCATAAAGGGAGTTTCGACTAGCAATGGAAGAACCGAAAATGAAAAGAAAGAGAGGCTAAATGAGTTTCGGCTCTTGCAAAGAAATGGCAATACTTGGTTCGGTCAAATGCCCAAGTTGCCAAAATTCACACCCCAAGCAACCTAAATTCAGCACCCCTCCTTACCATTCCCCAAAACCGATTGCACACCTACCTACCCCACTTCAATTTCGGCTATCCACCTTTCCCAACTCAATCCCCTCCCTTTTCTCCACAAAATTCTCCCTTCCACTCATTCAAAGTCATTTGAACGAGTCAACCTCCTAAATTTCCTCCTCTCCACATACTTTAAATTTGTCAACTTAATCCATAACCATCCAACAGAGTCCTCCCTGAGTCCATCTCCTCCTTGCTCCTGGCGTCAAAAATAATTGTCCAAGGGGAGATTTCTGCAACTTGAACCAAGGCCCTCTTAGCTCCCTTTGGCGTCACCCTCCTGCACCTTAGTGGCACCTCCCTTGCCACTTCACCAAGGCATTTTCTTGTGTCTAAACCCTCCAGTAAATACTTTTAACCCCTAATTCTCCTTGCTCCCTCTTCTTAAGTGCTAAAACCAAATTTTTGGCCATGACTCAGGACTAACCCGAGGTCATGCCTAGACCTCAAAACATACCAAACGAACACTGTAAACATATCATCACATGCAACACATACAAAATGCAGAGACCCCGATTAAGGATATTACAGTAATGCTCTGCAACCTTATTCCGGCGACAGATACGGGTTAGGGGTGTTACATTTATTGGTATCAGAGCCAGGTTTAGTCGATTCTCAGAGTGTGTATGAGTCTAGCTATGCATGCCATATTTAACCTGTGATAGTGTGATATCTCCTGACAGTTTTAAATTATGTTTTCATATAGCAATGGATCCCAATCGAGTAGTTTCTGATGATGTAGAAAGTCATGCGGCAGCCTCCATTCACGGAGCAGCGCCGTCTGAATCGAGACCCGTAACTGAGGGTTGTGGAGGAGAGGCCAAGGAAGCATTCTTCCAAATGATGAACGAATGGTTCACTGAGTTTTCTCGAATGAATCCGGCTGCTCAGCAACCTCTACCCCCACCTATTCCCCAACCGGTTTCTGTAGCTCCTCAAGGTTTGGAACCTTTGAGTATGAGTAAGCCACCTGTGAATAAAATTTGAAAGTACGGGGATGAAGAATGTAGAGCTACAATTGATGATGATCCTGAGAGAGCCAAGTTTTGGCTTGAGAATACGATTCGGGTATTTGATGAACTGTCTTGTACGCCAGCGGAATGTGTTAAATGTGCTATATAACTTCTAAGAGATACTGCGTACCAGTGGTGGAACACTTTAATATCTGTGGCGTCGAGAGAACGAGTCACATAGGAATTCTTTCAGACTAAGTTTAGAAAGAACTATATAAGTTAGCGGTTTATTGATCAAAAGCACAAAGAATTTTTTAGAGTTGAAACAGAGTCGTATGACAGTAACTGAGTACAAAAGAGAATTTGTGAGACTAAGTAAATATGCTCGAGAATGTGTTTCGACTGAATAAATTATGTGTAAGCGGTTCGAAGATGGGTTGAATGAAGATATTAAACTTTTAGTCAGAATTCTGGAATTGAAAGAATTTGTTGTTTTAGTCGATAGAGCTTGCAAAGCCGAGGAACTTAGCAAAGAAAAGAGAAAAGCCGATTCTGAAGCTAGAGATTCGAGAAAGAGGTCAATGAGTAAACCCTATCATTCCTCTTCAAAGAAATCAAGAGATTATTATAACCGTTCGATAGCTTCAGTGGGATATTCCAATAGAGATAGTGGAAAACAACATACGAGTTCAAAAACTCAAGCCACTTCAGTATCGAGTGTTGGTAGTGTCAAAACTAACAAAACTGAGTTTCAAAAGTGTGGAAGATGACATTTTGGAGATTGTTGGATGAATAATAAAGCCTATTTCAGATGTGGCTCACAAGATCATTTTATCCGTGATTGTCCTGAGTTACCCGAGAAAGACAAATTTCTCAATGCAAAGTCGAGTAATACAGCTGCCAGAGGGAGACCACCTCGAAATACTAGAAATGTGACTAGTAGCAAAGGTGCAACAAAAGATTTTGCTGTGAGATCAGAGGCTTGAGTGCCAGCTAGAGCCTACGCTATTCGCGCTCGCGAAGATGCATCAGCACTAGATGTTATCATCGGTACACTTTCTTTTTATGACATTGATGTAATTTCTTTAATTGATCCTAGATCGACTCATTCATATGTTTGTAAGAATTTAGAGTCTAGTAAGAGTTTACCTGTGGAGTCAACTGAATTTGTGATTAAAGTATCGAACCCCTTAAGCCAGTATGTCTTAGTTGATAAAGTTTGCAAGAATTGTCCTTTGATAACTCGGGGTTACCGTTTTCTGGTCGATTTGATGCTTTTACCGTTTGATGAATTTGATGTGATTTTGGGTATGGATTGGTTGACTCTGCATGACGCTATTGTAAATTGTAGACGAAAGACTATTGAGTTGAAATGTCAGAATAGATTTGAGTGGATTGCCTGTTGTCATATTCGACGATGCTAGCATAGAAATATGTGAGAAAGGGTTGCAATGCTTATCTTGCTTATGTACTTGATACAAAAGTGTCTAAATCGAAAATTGAATCAGTGCTAGTGGTTTGTGAGTATCCAGATGTGTTTCCAGAAGAATTTCATAGGTTACCACTAATCAGAGAGGTTGAATTTGTTATTGAGTTAGTACCGGGAACATCATTGATATCGATAGCTCCATACAGAATGGCTCCAACAGTATTGAAAGCTCAATTGCAATAGTTAATAGATAAAGGTTTTGCACGACCTAGTTTTTCGCCCTAGGGTGCACCAGTTCTGTTCGTAAAGAAGAAAGATGGATCGATGAGACTGTATATCGACTATCGTCAGCTTAACAAGGTTACAATTAAGAATAAGTACCCTTTACCGAGAATTGATGATTTGTTCGATTAGTTGAAAAGAGCAACAGCATTTTCAGAGATTGATTTGAGATCTGGTTATTATTATTTGCATGTTAAAGATTCAGATGTGCCGAAGACTGCATTCAGGACCAGGCACGGACATTATGAATTCTTTGTTATGCCATTCGGATTAACTATCACTCCTGCAGTATTCATGGATTTGATGAATAGAATCTTTAGAACGTATTTGGACAAATTCGTAGTTGTATTCATTAATGATATTCTAATTTATTCCCGAGACGAATCTGAACATGCTGAGCATTTGAGGATTGTGTTACAAACATTAAGAAATAAGCAACTATTTGCTAAATTTAGCAAATGTGAGTTTTGGCTCCGAGAAGTTGGATTTTTGGGACATATTGTTTCAGCAAAAGGCATCCGAGTTGATCCAAGTCAAATTTCAGCAGTTGTTGACTGGAAACCACCAAGAAATGTATCCGAGGTCAAAAGTTTTCTGGGATTAGCTGGCTACAATCGACGTTTTGTGAAAGGGTTCTCGATGATAGCTACACCTATGACTTAATTGTTACAGAAAGATGTGAAGCTTGAGTGGTCTGAAAAATGTCAATAGAGTTTATATCAGTTGAAAGCACTGTTAACTGAAGCACCAGTTTTAGTTCAACCTGAGTCGGGTAAAGAGTTTGTGATTTCCAGTGATGCATCATTGAACGGTTTGGGATGTGTTTGAATACAAGAAGGCAAAGTGATAGCTTATGCTTTCAGACAGTTAAAACCACATGAAAAGAATTATCCAACGCATGAATTAGAGTTGGCTGCCATTGTGTTCGCATTGAAAATTTGGCGACATCATTTGTTCGATGAAAAATACCATATTTTTACCGAGCACAAGAGCTTGAAGTATCTAATGTCTCAGAAAGATTTGAATTTGCAACAGCGAAGATGGCTCGAGTTTTTGAAAGACTATGAATTAGTGATTGATTATCATCTAGGGAAAGCGAACGTAGTCGCAGATGCTTTGAGTAGAAAATCTTTATTTGCTTTGAAAGCGATGAACACACGATTGACATTATCTGATGATGGTTCGATTTTAGCTAAATTAAAAGCTAAACCGATGTTTCTCCAGCAAATCTGTGAAGCTTATAAATGTGACAATGAATTGCAAGCTAAAAGACTACAGTGCAAATCGACTACTAATTCAGAGTATTAGATAGGATCTGATGATTATTTGCTGTTCCAAGGTAGAATTTGTGTACTGAGAAATTCTGAGCTTATTCAAAAAATTCTACATGAAGCACACAGTGGTTATTTATCTGTTCCTCCAGGAAGTAGTAAGATGTACAATGATTTGAAACAGTAGTACTGGTGGTCAGGCATGAAACGAGACATTTCAGAATTTGTGTCAAGATGTTTGGTTTGTTAACGGGTTAAAGCCAAACATCAACTACTTTCGAGACTGTTACAGCCAATGATGATACCTGAGTGGAAATGGGATAGAGTTACGATGGATTTCGTATCTGGGTTACCCCTATCTCCAAAAAAGAAAGATGTTATTTGGGTTATTGTTGATTGACTGACTAAATCTTCACATTTCATTCCGGTACGTACAGATTTTTCACTTGATAGATTAGCTGATTTGTACATCTCTGAGATTGTTAGATTGCAGGGGGTGCTAGTTTCTATTATTTTGGATAGAGATCAGCGGTTTACGTCACGATTTTGGAATAAATTGCAAGAGGCTTTAGGTACACGGTTGCATTTTAGTACTGCTTTTCATCCTCAAATCGATGGTCAATCCTAAAAAGTGATTCAGATTCTTGAAGATATGCTTCGTTGTTGTGTTTTAGAATTTGAAGGCAACTGGGAAAAATATTTACCTTTGGTTGAGTTTGCATATAACAATAGTTTTCAATCGAGTATAAAGATGACACCGTATGAAGCTCTATATGGTCGTAAATGCTGAACTCCGTTGTACTGGACAGAGCTTAGTGAGAAAAAGATTCACGGGGTTGATTTGATCAAAGAGACTGAAGAGAAAGTGAAAGTAATTCACGACAGTTTGAAAGCATCTTCAGATCGACAGAAATCGTATGCGGATTTGAAACGTAAAGATATTGAATTTCAAATTGGCGATAGAGTGTTTTTGAAAGTATCGCCTTTGAAAAAGATTCTTCGATTTGGTCGTAAAGGAAAATTGAGTCCGCGATTTATTGGACCATACGAGATTATTGAAAGAATAGGGCCAGTAGCTTATCGACTTGAGTTACCGTTAGATTTAGAAAAGATCCATAACTTATTTCATGTATCCATGTTACGACGGTATAGATTAGATTTGTCGCATATAATTTCTTCAGCAGAGATTGAAATTCAGCCCGATATGTCGTATAGTGAAGAACCGATCAGAATTTTGGCTTGAGAGATTAAAGAGTTAAGAACCAAAAGCTTAGCTTTAGTGAAGGTTCTTTGACAACGTCACGGTGTTGAAGAGGCTACGTGGGAGCTCGAAGAAGCTATGAGAAAATAGCACCCTAACCTATTGTCTGGTAAGATTTTTGGGGACGAAAATTCCTAAGGGGGAGAGTTGTAACAGCCTGTTTTTAGTTAAATCAGAACAGTGGTTTTGGGACCATGAATTCAAGGTTGAAATATTTATTTAATTATTATTTTGAGGTCTACAACATGATAGTATGATCGTATAAAAATTTCGTTAAGAAATTTCGATGTTTGCATGCTTAATTTAGTAAAAATGACTAAATCGCATAAATTATAAATGTTGTGTTCTATTATCTAAAGGTATTAAATAGCTATAGAATCTTAATGTAAGGGTCCTTATAAGGAAATTAGACCATTTAAATGGATAGTGGACTCCATGACATGGTTTTATGGAAATTTTAATAAATCATTAAGGTTAGTTTTGTAATTAAGTAAAATAAGTTAAATTAATAAAAGAAAAAGATGAAATTAAAACATCAACTTCTTCAAATCACCTAGGGAGAACTGGCCACCATTGTTAAACTAAGGAGGAAGTTTCTGCTAAGAAATTTGCTTACATTGCAAGTGATTTTGAGCCCCTTTTTAATGATTTCTATGTTTTTGGAATCGTTGAAGCTTAATCTAGCTAGCCCAGGGGCTAATTTGCAAAAAAAATTAAAATTTTAAGGTTTTACCATTGATGAATGTGTATGTGTTTTGATTTTTAATGGTAGAAAATGAATGGTTGTTGTTAGATAAACAACATTTATTAAGTTATTTTGGTTCAAATTTCAAATTAGGGATTTATTTGAAAATGTGTAAAATTCATGGTGAAATGTGTGAAATAGTGAAAATTATGGGCTGCTATGAGTCTAGATAATATTCGGCTATAATGGGTTGAAATTGAATTGCATGAATTTGCATTTTTATGAGCTAGGGACTAAATTGTAAAGAAGTTAAATGTTAGGGGCAAAATAGTAATTTTACCATAATATGAATTTCGGGTTAATTGGAATATAATGATATTTAAATAAGTTAAATTTGATTATATAGATCAAGAAAAGCAATGTACGGAATTAGATCGGGGGGAAAACAAAATAGTGGATTGATTGCTCGATTTTCTACGTATTTATTCGAGGTAAGTTCGTATGTTTAATAAGCATTAAATTATATATGTTGAATGCTAAATTGTTATAATTGAGATGACACGACACCACGAAAATTCTTGACGAGTTATCAAAAATGTATAAATCCCGGTTGAACCTTAGGAATAGATAGGATACAAATGACATGTCATTAGGGGTTATTGTGTTTTGGGTGCTGGTCCGTACATTCTACCAGTGGTTGAGTTTTCTGACATGTGTTGCGGTTACTCATCAGCTTGTGTGAGCAGCACCGTGTAGCTACGTCTTGACCGTCAGCTTGTGTGAGCAGACTTGGTGATAGCTCGAGATAAGTATTTACATATGAGATATAAGATTGAAATGGTTTTGACGATGTATTGGCACTTAGGGTGTGAGATTACCAAGTATCCGATATTATTCTAAATGGTTCAACGAGTAAATTGAGGATATAGAAGGGTAAGAGATTGATACGTATCAGTGCAGGTATGTACGTAAATCATATAAGTATTGAATCCATGAAATTTGTGAGTTTCATGATTAACTATGTGAATGAATATATGTTAGTCTTGTGATTAAATGGAGCTACTGTATATTACGTTTATAATACTTAAATTGTGAATGAATGGTAAGTTATACTTATTAGCCATACGAGCTTAATAAGCTTAATTGCTTACTCTATTCACTTTTCTGTGTTTTATAGGGATTTCAAAGATTGCTTGGATTGGGAGTTGTCAGCGATCTCATCACACTATCCAACCGTTGTTTTGGTACTTTTGATTTATGTATATTTTGGTTATTGGCATGTATAGACCATTAGGCTAAGGAAAGCCTATATTTTTTGGTTATGTAATTAGTCATTTAATATGACTTGAATTGGCATATGGTGGCAAATGTATGTATATTTATATGTGGTTATTCTCATATTGTGTGCATTTGGATTGCCATGGGATATGTTTGAATATGTAAATATGTGCAAATGACCATTTGATATATGGTTTATAATTGCTATGTGAAGGCCTTAATTGTGGATTTGTATTTTGAGTACCAAATGGTTGAATTTTGAGAATTATGCATGTTGATTCAGGCACAAAGTCTTCTAAGTAAGCTTGATCATTTAGGTGATTGTTGGGAGTCATATTGGTATGATTTTGAATGTCTAGTTGTGAAGTTATGAACATTGTTATTATTGGTATTGGTATAGATTGATTTGGATTCGGTTGTGAATGCTTTGAGTGCCTATTGATGATATGGTCATATGCCATTTGGAATGATTAGGTTGACGCAAGTTTGAGTGAGAAAAATGGCATGGAAAATAGCTTTTTCTTTTTTGCACATGGGCAGAGACACAGGCGTGTGTCTCAGCTGTGTGTGACACACGGTCAGGTGGCACAGCCATGTGTCCCCTGGTACTTATTTAGAAACCAAGTCAGTAGCTTCACACGGCTTAGCCCACGGGTGTGTGGCCTGGTCGTGTGGCAAAAGTCAGTATACCCTCCAGTTTTCACACGGCCTAACACATGGCCTGGCACACGGGTGTGTGAGGCCATTTCAAAGGGTACACGGGCTAGTCACACGAGCGTATTGTAACACCCCTTACCCATATTTGACACCTGAACCGGGTACAAGGCATTACCATACTTAACTTACTCAAACATACAACATTGATCCATAAAATTTCATTTCAAATTAAAACTTTTTCATTCGAGACCTTAATGTCCTTATTATAGGTCTACGAGACCCTAAACTTGCAAACGGAATGATTCGAGACCAAACCGAAAACTTTTGAACACTTAGAAATTTTTTATACAAAACAGGACCACACACCCGTGTGGAAAAAAGGACATGCCCGTGTGGGACTTCACTTGCCTGTATTCCACACCCGTGTTGATTTATTTCTCATTTCGAACCTACAGGGGTTTTCACACGGCCTGACACACGCCCGTGTCCATAGCCCATGTCCCTCACACGGCCATGACACGCCCGTGTCTTCACCCATGTGTGAAAACCTTGACATTCTGTTTATGATGTCATCATCTCAATAAGGTCACACGGCTAAGGCACATGCCCGTGTCCTTAGACCGTGTGTCGAATTAAATTCCTAATTTCAGCTGTAGACTTCACACGGCCTGGGCACACGCCTATGCTCTATGGCCGTGTCTTCCACACGGTTGAGACACACGGCCGTGTCTCATCCCGTGTGTTTACTACTGGGTATTCTGACTTGCCAACCTAGCATGCATGGGGACACACGGCCTATCAACACGCCCATGGGGCTGACTGTGTGTCACACACGGCCTAGACACACGCCCGTGTACATACCCATTTGGAAAATTGTAAGGCTATCCACTTAGCCAATTGCCAGCATACAAAGCAACCACACTTATACCAATTCAATTCAACATACATCATGACCATAAGGCAGTTCTAAGAACTCAAAATCAAGACATCCACACAAGCATGCACTTCATGAACTACATCATCATTGAATACATTAACTTATCAAGTATTGGCCAATTTCCAATGACCCTTTACAAAATGAATTTAATGACATTAATAGCCACACATTGTTTAACAAATATGACATAACACAAAATAACCAAGTTCCTATACATGCCATACTCAAAATTAAACAACCTTGATATACCAAGGAGAAGTTAATAGTGTGATTCCGAACTCCAACGTCCCACGATCCCCGAGTTAGCTTGGTGATACTACAAGGAAAAGGGAAATGAGAGGGGTAAGCATAAAGCTTAGTAAGTTTGCATGAAATAAATAGTAACATAAAGGATCATAATGTCATCCATCCATTGCATTGAATAACAACACAAGGTCTCGAACACATTGCCATAACTTACTCATGCTTACTCTTACCAATTACATGTCATGTCATGTATCGTAAACATTTCTCGTGAATTACTCACATGTACTTGTATCACTTCATCACATAGCTTTAGCACTAATTTCACCTCTATTATAAGCTTAACTATTTATCTCGATGAATCACCTGGAAAACTCGAGGATACACAATCATCATCACACACATAAACACGCCGCCAATGCCATGTCCCAGATATGGTCTTACATGGGGTCACATATCGATGCAGATGCCATATCCCAGATATGGTCTTATACGGGATCTCAAATCGGTACCGAGGCCATGTCCCAGACATGGTCTTATACGGAACCTTACCAATCTCATGTTTTGATGATGATATCCTCTCCCTTCTTAAGGTCCAACCGGGACTTCAACATCATAAATTTTCATCATTTTCTCGTTTAACTTCATTACTCGATTTCATAGAAATAATATACATCTTCACGAATATCAAACATTTTAAAACTTGATAACATGATGTTGAATTTGTTACACACAAACTTACCTCGGTACCAAAATAGGCCAATTTGCCGATCTAGTCCGAAACCTTGCCTTTTCCTCGGTCAAGGTTACTTCCTCATTCTTCTTTATCTATAATCGCAAATTAGCTCATTTATTTACCACATTAATCAATACATTTCAATAATCATACTTTGGAAAAAATTACTATTTTGCCCTTAAACTTTCACAAAATTATGATTTTACCCATAGGCTTGTATATCGATTTTCATCAAATTTCCTTATTAATCAAGCCTAGCTGAATACATTTTAAGCTTATAGAAACTCAAAATTCTAATTATTTTTCACATTTAACACTTATTTTATAACCTTTGCAAAATGGTCCTTCTAGGTGTTTTCATGGAAACACCTTTCACAAAAGTTGTTTATTTAACAACCAAGACTCATTTTCTTCCATAAAAAATCAGAAAACAACATAAGCACTCTCATGGAAAATCCCTAAACTTTCAACCATTTTGCAAAATAGTCCCCTCTTTAGCTAGATCATGATACAAGGGTCCTAAAGTTCAAAAATCATCAAGAAAAATCACCAAAATCACATACTTGCAAAGAGGACAAGTTGCTGAAATTTTGAAGCTTTCAAACCCCTATTGTGCTGGTATTTTCGATGGAGAAGATGGAGAGAAAAGATGATATTTTTCTTTTCCTTATTATATTTTATTTCTAGACAATTTATCACCTAATCCACCAACTTGACCAATTTTGACATCTTTTTGTCCCCTATGGCCGGTCAACCATTAATAGAGGGGTTAATTGCACTTTAAGGACCTCCAATTAATATTCTATAGCTATTATACATCTTTAGCTTGAAAAATAGAACTTTCACACTTTATGCGATTTAGTCCTTTTTTGCAATTAAGCATGCAATCGCTAAAACTAAAGAACCAAAATTTTCATGCACCTATATAATCATGCTATAACTCATAAAATAATATTAAAATAATTTTCTTCAACCTCAGATTAGTGATCCCGAAACCACTATTTCGACTAGCCCCTAAATCGACCCGTTACATGTGTGGTTCGTCGAGTGACCCGAGCCAGAGAGTTACACGGGGTCGGACACGAGCTGGGACACGGCCATGTGATCCCATTTTGAATGTCCACACGGCCTGTGACACGGGCGTGTCTCTTGGCCATGTGAGACACACGGGCGTGTATCCCTTACACTTTGAAAATTTTCTATGTTTTTCCAAAAATTTATTAAGTATTTAATTTAGTCCCGAACCACTTTTAATGATTGTTTTGGGCCTCGAAGACTCGTTTTAGGGACTATATGATTGTATTTGAATGGTTTTTAATTAGTCTAAGAATTGTAATTTGAAATGTATGATTATTTATGAGATTTGTTAGGTAATGCTCTATAACCTTATTCTAGTGACAAATACGGGTTAGGGGTGTTATTGTGTGGCAGACAATGTCACAGATCGTGTGTACCCAAAAACACCTTCAAACACAAGCCATTTCACACACCCTTTCTTAGGTTCCAAGCCATGCATTAACCAACATCCAAACCTAATCAAAATATGTCAAAACATGTACAAATATACCAATTCACAATGTAAAAGCCCGTTTTCAGTGAAATTAGAATAGTGGTTTCAGGACCACAAATTCGAAGTCAAAATATTTATTTTTTATTATTTTATGGTCTACAGGATGATATAAATATCGTATAAAAATTTTGTTAAGAAATTTTACTTTTTACATGCTTAATTTGATAAAAAGGATTTAATCGTGTAAAGTGTAAAAGTTGAGTTCTAATAGCTAAAGGTATTAAATAGCTATAGGGCTTTAAAGTGGATGTCCTTGTATGGTAATTGGGCCATTATTTTGTTAGTGGATGGTAATGGCTTGGATTTTTGTGTAATTATTAAAGTTTATAAAGGTTAATTTGGTAATTAAGTAAATAAATGATAATTAAAATAAAACCAAATTAGTATCATCTTTTATTTCATCTTTCTCAACTGAATATCAATGAGAGGAAACCATTTTTCTTGAAGCTAGGTTTGGCCAAGCTTATTTTACTCAATTGGTAAGTGGTTTTTGTCTCGTTTTTAATGATTTCTATGTTTCTGGGATCGTTATAGCTTAATCTAGATAGCCCGAGGACTAATTTGTGAAACTATTAAACTGTTAGGGTTTTATCATTGATGAACATGCTTGAGTTTTGAATTTTGATGTTAGAAAATAAATGGTTGTTGTTAGATAAACAACTTTTGTGAATGAATTTTTGATGAAATTATCAATTAGGAGCTAAATTGAAAAATATGATAAATTCATGGTAAAATTTGTGAATTTGTGAAATATGTGGGTTGCTATTAACATGTATAAAAATTGGCTAGGCTTGGGTAAGGGTTAAATTGCATGAATTTCATTTTTCGAGCCTAGGGACTAAATTGTAAAGAAATTAAAAGTACAAGGGCAAAATGATAATTTTTCCAAAAATACGTTTTGGACTAAATTGATTAATAGTATAGAGTTAGATCGAGGTAAAGAGAAAATCTTGAATTAATTTCCTCTGTATCTACATGTACTCGTCAAGGTAAGTTCGTGTAATTAGATTGAGTATTTATATGTTTTAATTGAATTATATGTATGTGATTTGCATAATTGCCATGTATAAATATCGATTGCATATCCGATGATGTACACGATTACCGAGCCTTATTTGAACCTTAGGAATACGTAGGATACAAATGACATGTCATTAAGGTTATCGATTTGGTTGTGGTCTTGCATGTATTGCGGACACACCACAGCTCGTATGAGCTTACCAATTTTTAGCTCGTGAGAGCATACCGATTCATAGCTCATATGAGCATACATGTAAAGGAATTGACAGATTATAGTTTAGCACACTATGTGTAAGCTATCTCGCGTATCTAATGATATTCTAAATGGTTCAACGGGCAATGTTCTGATACAATGTGACATGAGTTCGATACGAACTATTACAAGTATAGATATGAATTACATGGAAAATGATATTACATGGTATATAGGTATATGAAATGGATGATACATGTATATGGAATTTGATTAATTGTTGAGCTCATCCATGACTTGGTTTATATATATGTTTACATGACTAACATGGTTGATGTATATATGCTTAGGCATTTGGCCAGTATATGTTGGGATATGCTTTGTTTACTTACCTTATATGTGAATAAATGGTAAGTTGAATTCCATGTTATACAAGCTTACTAAGCTTAAATGCTTACTCTGTGTTATTTTTTGTGTTTTATAGTGAATCGAAAGCTCGTTCGGGTTGGAAGCTTGTCAGAGCTATATCACACTATCCACTAGCTCTTTTGGTACTTTTGGTTGGTTTAAATTTGGTTGTAATGGCATGTATAGGTTATTTTGGCTAATATTAGTCTATGTATTTTGGTTGTGGATATGACCATTTGGTTGGTTTGCATTTTGTCCTTGTGTTGGTGAAATGGTATATTTTGATGTGTATATAAGTTGCCTTATATGGTTGATGTATGGCTTGATAAGGTAGAATGATGGAAGGTAAAATGAAGGTTAGAATATGCATTTTTTGTAAGCCTTGAATGGTTGTGAATTGGTACTTGTTTGAATGACTTATTTGGTGTTTTTAGTGCACAAGTTATATGTGAATTATATGACCATTTGGAGCTAGTTTTGCATGTCAGATATGGTACATTTTGGTATGTTTTCAAAGGGTAAATCAAGTGGCATAATATAGCTTAGTTTTGGTCAAGCCTTTGTTGGTTAAATGAGAATTGTGTTTATATGTGCACATGTTTTTGAATTGTCATTTGAGGTGCCTAAAGGCATATTGGTTGTATGTGAATATAATACATGTTTAAGGCTTGATTTTGCTTGTTTTGGATGCCTTAATATGGCTTGTTTATATGCACAATGTTGAGTGTAGGTTGATGCCAAATTAGGTGAGAAATATGGCTTGTAAAATGGCCTATTTTCATCCACACGGGCGTGTGTCTTAGCCGTGTGTGACACATAGCCAGGTGACACGGCCGTGTGTCCCATGTAGTTTTCAAAGGGTTGCAAGTCAGGCTGTTACACGACCTAGCAGACGGCTTGGCACACGGGAGTGTGAGGTTACTTTGAAGGGTACACGGACTAGCACACGGGCGTGTGGCTTGGCCGTGTGACCAAGTTAGAGAGTTACACGGGCACGGACACGGGCTGGGACACTACTGTGTGTTCCCATTTCGAATTCCCACACGACCGTATGACCCTTACAACTTTGAAATTTCTCAATGTTTTCCAAAAAAATTCTCTGAGTTTCCAATTTAGTCCCAATTTGTTTCTAATGCATATTTTGGGCCTCGAGGGCTCGTTTATGGGGCAATATGAATGATTTTGATTGGTTTTTGATATGTATATTGATATGTTATGAAATGTTCGAAATTCTATTTGTTTGTACTGTAAACTCTAGCAATACTCTGTAACCCTGTTCCGGCAACGGATACGGGTTAGGGGTGTTATACACAATCAACCTAAGTGCCTAACCAATATGCCCTCATTGGCACCTCAATTCAAACATTAACATCAGACATTCAAATGAAAGATATAATTAACATGTTAATCTCATTCGATCATCAACTATGACTCAAATAATATATGCCAAAATCTTCCATTTATACCAACTTTCCAAAGGCCAACATAATCATCCCAAAACTATAAGTTACCAAAAATTTAAATGACCATTTCCACATCTATTCTCCAACTAAGACACCAAAACCAATTACCATTTCAAAACACCAAATACCAAGCCATGCTTGCCATTCAAATGGCACAAAACACCAACTCAACAAATAGGGTCAACATGATATAACCAAGCTTGCAAATTTAACAAAAACTTCAAATTTAACAACTTCAAAACCGTATATACATGCCACAAACTGACACAAATCAAAAACTACCAAAACAGAAACTTGATAGTGTGAGCCTTGAAGTTGATCTGCTCGACCAGTTCCGCAAAATGTTAACTGTAGAAAACAAGAACAAACAGAGTAATTTTAAATAGCTTAGTAAGTTCATAGATGAAATCCAAATCAACTTATCTTAATTAACAATAAAAAAACTAATATAGCTTAGATTAATGTAACCTGGCAGTCATGTACAAGAATTCACATGATTAGTACAAGATTAGCTCCTCAAATAATTCATGCTCATTAACAGTTTAACCAAAACCTTCATATACATAACTGGAAACACGAAAATATATACACACTTTTTCATGCCCTTTTTAACTCAAATTCATGCAATTTTGGTAAAATTCTTGTCGAAAAATATTTATTTATTATAAAATAATTAAATTTTACTTAAATTATTAACATGTTAAATTTTATTTAATTTTATAATAAATTTTGATTAATTTTGATCATTTTCGATAGATTTGCACAAAGGGCGAAAAACGGCTCGGTAGACACTACTAGAAGCACAAAACCGAGAAGCAATTTTGAAGCATCAAGGATAATTAATTTTTCAGTCTAAGATGGTCCAAATTATGTGTATTAATTCATAATATAATTAATTTTAATTTTAATCCAATTTAATTTGGGTTAAATAAATTATTATTAATTAATTATGAAAAGTGGCCCAGTTGAGCTGAATCGAGAAAACTGATCCAACCGAACACTGGGCAGCCCAAAACCGTCCTACATGCTGACCCAATCAGCTTTCTCGGATGATTATTTAACTTTCAAATGGCCTTTGAAGACTCCTTCAAATTGCATTCAAACCACTCTACTATTTGTGCCTTTCTAGATTTGCCCCTACCTTAAAATAGCAAGTTTGAATTCTTCAAACTTGCCACATGTGTGGCCGGCCATGGGGGAACTTTATGGCTGCTGATTTTTTCTAATTTTGGCAGCCATCTCAACCTATAAATACCCGCATTTTCTGCTCACTTCAAACACATCTCAACCATTCTCATCTCTTGACTTCCCTCTCATTTTTCTCTCTTCATTCCCTTCCATTTTTATTCATTTCCTTCCCCTATTACCTTGCCGATCACCTCCTGAAAAAGATTCAATCAAACACCATTTGGATCAGCATTCAAGTGTTCATAGAAGCTTTGGTTCGACAAGAATGAGCGGAGAAGGAAGAGTGGAGCAAACTAGTCAAGCCACGGAGAAAACACCGGATTTGATTCTTGTTCCCTATCCTTTTAATTTTGTTGTTGTTATGATGAACATGTCTATGAATATTTGTGATGTTGATATGTTTAATTTAATTAATATGGCTTAAATTTATCCGTGTTAGGTTGATTGCATTTCGTCTACTTAATTTATTAAAATTGTGTTTGTGTTGTTATAGGCGTCGGTAAGATGTTTGATTAAGTAAAACCATGACTAAGTTATTCTTGCATTACAATTGTAAGGTAACTAATGAATTAATTATTTAAACAGATTGAAATTGTATTTAATTGACACGATACTTAATCAGTGCATGTTTAATCATCCAAGGTAGCTAAGGGTTAAATTAGCAACGGTATCTAACGATACATTAGCCTTGCATAACTTGTAAGATTATTGTGATTAAACTGTTTCAAGGTAGAAATACATTTTTACCTCACATGATCTTTTATGTGCTTATGAGATTGAATTAATTGTTTGAATTGGCATAGAGATATGTATAAGAGATTATTTTGATTTCATAAGTATGTATGTGCATTAACACATTTGCTTATTAAAATTTGTTTAATCGGTTGAATTGACATAGAGATATAGTCAAGAGATAAATGGATTTTGGTAAGTAAGTATGTTCATAAGTTAGCAAATTACTGAGTTGCCGTGAATTTATACGTAACAACATAAACATGAGTTTAATAATTCTAAGTTAAGAAATGTAATTAATCTAACACAATTATGTCATCTTGATTAAAATAATCTTTTGAAATCGTGCATTGAAACTTTTATTTTATTTTTATTTATTTTACTTAGTTAAAATCCTAGTTTTTAATCACCTCCTCAAATCAAAATATTTTTCTCCACCAAAGTGTTTTCAAAATTGCATTCATAAATTATTCTTTTCACAGTCCCTGTGGGTACGATAACTCGACATTTACTTGTCATTTTATTACTTGTTGCGATTGTGTACATTTGCACATTTCCATCGTTCCAATAACATAAACATTTCATTTCATCAATACCGATATTACTTTAATACAAACCTTTTAATAGATAATCATTGAAAATAAAAAGTCATTTTGAGATTAATCATAACTTTCATAGCATGATGAACTATATCATCATGAATTGGATACACGAGTTTCCCCAATACACACTAGAGAGCATTGAAATGCTAACAGAGGCACCGAAGTGCAATCTCGTACAAGCACACGTTCTAACCCTATTGGCATGCCAATCATATCCTAATCATTCACTACGTTCAAACGGACATTTAACTGAATTATTAACATTATAAATTAGAGGCACTTCAACAATAAATGTACACATGCTATAAATCAATTACGTTAATTTCAATATCAATTAACCATATTATTCACCAACTACCAAATAATCATTTCTCACCTGTACTTAATTGTAAACATTTTATAATTTCAATTTACTATCAAAATTAAACCTAAACACAATTTAACCAAATCATAATATCACAAGTTATAAATATATATATTCATCTAGACTATGAACTTACCTAGGATATTCTATCGGTTGACTAGTAGGGACTAATACACAATTTTCTCTTTTTCTAGGTATTACGAGGTCTCGATACCTCATTTTCTGAACCCACTTAACTTTAAGGACAAACCACTTATATTTAGCTCTTTGTTCAATTAGCAAAATTTTATCAAATCAAAATTCAATGTAAACTTTATTTGACTTCTATGAAATAAATAATAAATATAGATTAAATAGTCGGATTTGTGATCCCGAGAGCATTATTTTCGACATCACTAAAAAGGGATGTTACATCTATTTTCTAGGAGTCACCCGCTCTGATGCTCAAGAGAAAACAACACCTAACTGGACTTGATAGACGACATATTAGTCTTTCAATCGGTTTGCTCATTTCTAATTAGACTAAAGATATTTTTATGTTCTTTTACTAATACAAACTATTTTTTCGTATTACAATCCAACCATGTAATACTGCTTAATATTAGTTAAACATTAGATAACTAGTGAGTCAGCATTTGCTTTGCTTTGCTTGCAAAAACTTTGAGGATAATATACAAATGATATTAATGTAATTAATGGATATTATTAAACCAATTTGCTCGAAAAATACAAGTATATGAAAACATAAAAACTTACTTGAAAATATTAACTAGTAGAAAGCGGCAAGTAGAATTGTATCTACAGAGACATGTGATAACTTTGTTTATTTAATAAACAATAAAAATAAAATAAGGGGGTTTAAAATTAAAAACAAAAGTTAATTAAAACAAAGTAAAAGATATCGTAAAATAAAAGAAAGGAAAATCAACGAGGGAAAAACTCTAGCCAAAGGTGAAATCTCCATTTGATTCATAGATTCAATCATCGATGTAAAGATAACTTCAATGCCTTTAATAAATTAGTTCAAGTTGTTGACTCTGCATCGGGTAACCAATCACTCCTTACTTGTTCGATAACTAAGAGACAACTCGTTTGAAATTACTTACTAACAACGTTAACAACAAGAGAGACCTAATTTTAACCAACAAACTTACCTCAGCAGGGTTTATTTAAGCTAAACCACGCATCCACACCATATAATTGTAAACTATGATATAAACGAGTTATGCAATTTGTCACTCGTATTAGAATGAATTAAACAATCACAAATTTAATTATTTTAATTGACAAGGCAACCGTTCTAAGTTATCAAATACTGGTTAATATTTAATAAACCTAAGTAATTGTAATTATAACAAAAGATACATAAATACTAAATAACAAAGAAAAATTAAAGTGTAAATTAAGTATCATGAATTTATTAAATCAAACTTCGATTTACCTTCTACCGGAAAAGAGAAAATAAAAATCCATAAAATAACAAAAACAAAATAAAACTAAAAGTTGCTATGAATAAGTCTAAGTATCTCCAAATTTTAACTTAATAATATCTACTTATAGAGTAAAAAAATAATAGCATGGAGATAATGCAAAAGTGCCCTTAATTAAATGAAGCAGAAATTTTCAAGATATCTTGACAATTTTTATTTAAACTTTCAAGTCATTTTTGGGCGCCATCCTAACAATTTTGGGCTTGAGTCGTGAAATAACTTTAGTTAATTTTTTTCAATTCCCTTCAAATCAATATATTATTGTCCCAAAAAAGATGTTTATAGCTTAAGTTATAGTCAAAATACGAAAATTATAGTGTGTGAAAGTCCAAAAATAAAGTTTAATTTTTTTTCTAATTATTCCCTAAATTAATAATAAATAAAATATAATTATAAATAATACAGTTAATAATATAAATAGCATAATTCAAGATAAAAAAATATCATAAATAATTAAAAATTACACAGATAACAGACTCAAAACATTAAGCTTAAGTAAAAAATAAAGTTCTGCCATCCTTAAAAATTCTTTCTTCCCTTTTCTCTTATTCAAATTCCAATTTCAAAATATTTATAATTCATCTTTTTTTTTTTCTCTTATTCTCAATTCCCCATGCTAGCTTTGAAAAAGAAAAGAAAAAGGTGTCAACATTGTTCATATTCACTGGTATATCCAGCATTCCGTCCTTAATGGTCTTTGCAAAAAAAGAAAAAAAAAGAAAGAATGCAAATTAACTTTGAACTAATAAAAGCACAAGATGTTGCAACTGTTCTTCATTATTTGAATTAAGGGAGCACCATCTGTTCTCATAAACAACATAATAAAGTCAAAATAGTTTGCAGCACATTTTGAGTGTCAATGTTATTTTTAGACTAGGTCCATAAAACTTTCACTGAAATATCGACAAAAAAAAAAAAAATCTAACGGCGTGCTTAGTATTATTTCTAAAAATTACTTTTAACACAGAAGCATTCTTACTAAGC